>JAOEFI010000007.1:5253380-5285052 GCA_034621735.1 Anopheles plumbeus | reverse complement strand
GCCGGCCATTTTTTCATCCGCAGCGAACCGGAATGAAAAACAGGGTTCATCATCAAGCGCAAATACGAACCCCGGGCAAATACTCTATGACTGGCCATTTTTGTTTTTTCGTCAAACGATGATGAGTTTTAATTTCTATCGGTTTTGCTTTTTGAGGCAATCGTATCGGATCGGCCACCCTGTCATCGTGGGGTCAACCCCTTTCCGACGGGGTCAACGCGTGCTCGTCTATAATGGTCATTATAATGGGATTGTGAAGTTAACTATCAACGAGCAAGGGACACACGTGGGAGGGTCGGTGGGTGGTTGGTGCCCAATTTTCCCCCCTTCCAAACGGTATCGCCTAACCCCCTCGTTGATTTACAGTCCGTTGAGCCTTGCATTCAAACACAAACCGACAGCAAATACGGCGCGAATGTTCCTTCAGGCCCGTTCGAAACCGAAACGAACGCAAAGGGTGGGCACATTTTTACTATCCTCCCTTATCCTCTGCCGACCTGTAATTGGTTTTTCAATCTGGAAAATTGATTAAATGTAAACATTTTCAAATGATTAACGGAGATTGTTCGGTGAACCGTGCCAAAAACGCACATGGGCATATAAACAGCGACTGTAGCCGTTGGTTCTGTGTTCTGCGCGCCTCCAGGTGTGCGTCCTTGCACACTGCCAACCCCCACCCACGCAGGTGGGGTGAAAGGATAAACATTAAAGACAACCGGAGAAACATTCTAAATCCACTTCTGGAATGAAATTTAATTCACACTAAGCATATGGAAAAGCCTGTACCTCGCTGATCTTCTTCGCACAGATGTACGACTCAACAAAATCTGTATTAGGATATCCATACACACACACACACACACACACACACACTCGTACGTGATTCGATTCACTTTGATCTGACGCCGGGAGGTGGAAACGATTTATGTTACGTTTCTTCGGGCGCGCGTGCTCTCTATTCTATTTGTTTGAATGCCGCAGCCAGGTTTTTCCCGCCAAACCGCACAAGACAGATGATTGGCTTTTCTTTCTGCCCATTCCAGCTAGCCCGATCTAAGCTGGCGAGTATGTGTAGCTATGCTCTGTTGCCGTCGGTGAGATGTCTTCCAAATTCACGCTCACTAGCTCCGGAGCATAATTACGCTTTGCTTTGCGCCGACAAGGGCAAATGAATGGTGGCAACCTCTGTTTGCTGTTCGATTTACTCGAAAAACCCCGTCTCGATTTTTCATTCGTTTGCCGTTTGCGTTTGTGCTGGGGAGTTCAGCCGAGCTTGCTGCAAATGTAACAGTGGATTAACATTTGCGGTTTTGTGTAAAACTATGTGGAAGGAGCAGGGAAAGAAGGAGGGGGAAATGTTAAATAAAATTAGATGAATGTTTAAACAGAATCCCGGTTGTGTAACGTTCATAAAAGGTAGGTAATGTGTATAACGGATCGGCAAGGACAAAGGCTTTCCCTTTTGGGTTTAACACACCCTGCAAAGACGTAATCGGTTTGTATAGCTTTTGGGTTATAATTTCAAGAATTCTAGCTCCTTAATTAAACACCCAATATTAACCATATCCCAGATTCATCAGATTCCAAGTGGTTATCAAAAAAACGCTGCCAAAGAATACCGGAATACCTAATGTCTGACACACACTACTATCAAACTCCCGATTGGAATACCTCGCAATCATCCGAGCGATGAATCTAATAAATCCATTTCCAATAAATTCCATACGCTTACCGAAAGCGCCTCAATTTCAAGAACGCCCCTTCCTTCTCCCTAACGCTCGTCCTTTCCCGTGCACCACCAGAATGCCGATTTACGTCAGGGCGTAGAGGGCGGAAAACTGATCAATCCACCACCTTCACGTAACCAGTGCGATTGTAGCTCGCCGTCCGGTCCGGAAAGTACAATCTACAAATCGGCTTATCGTATGGCCGGAGTCGTCGGAACTCGGGCTTACAATTTTTCGCTTCATTTCAGCGCTGCATACGCTTTTTTGAGGTTGGTTGCCATTGTTACCCGTTCCCCTCCCCGACCGGTCACCTTTGTCGCCGGCACGGCAAAGGATCACCCCCGATAATGGGGCGAGCCTATCCGGTTGGAAACCCACCAACGCCCCCCCCCCTCCCCCTCCTTGGGCGTCGGTTATAGGTCCGCTCCACTAAAACTATGCCCGGTTAGTTTGTAGAGGTGGTCGATCGAAATAATGAAAATTTCCACTCGATTTCCAACAATACACCGCAATCACTCGCTACGTTCGGGGGTTTCAAATTTGCTCCTCCATCCGCCAACCAGCCCACTCGCGAGGGAAAAGCACTGGGAAAGGATTCTAGGACACTCTGCTACACCGCCGTAAACTCAGTTAGGGGTCCACATTTCAGCACGATATTATAGCGTCTATAAATAGCGGTGGTATCTTGATGCACCACCACTTGCCGGGGAAGGAGTGAGGGAGGGAAGTGGTAGGTGAGGGAGGGCCGGGTGTATGGTGATGTTTTCATTTACGCGTGTCTATCAGAATTTCGGACAACGCGGTGTGGGTAAGCACTCCCCGGCGCAATTCCAACAGCAGCAGCATCCTGCTTCGTTCGAAGCATGCAAACCGAAACCCATTGTGTCGGGCACAATATTCTAATAAACAATTTATCCTCACACAAACACACACAAGTACGCCGACTCGTCCTCGCATAGCCGGCAACAATGGCTCAGTTTCTGGTACACAGTTGATCCGCGGCACAGGTAAGCTCCAGCCGGGCCACGTTTGAGGCAAACCAAATTGTTAGGTTATGGCATGGCGAGTCCGAATCCCTTCGCCTTCTAGCGTGGGGAAGTGAGGGGGGGGGGGGGGAGAGAGAGGCAGAGTGGCGCACAGTGGCGAAAGTTCGCACAATTGAATTCCAATATTATAACGCACTCAGCGTCGGAAACAAAACCTTGCCGCCTCGGGGTTCCGTACGAGTCTGAAACATGGCCGTACTGGCGGTGCATAATCCTGCGTCCCGCGGGGTCGTAGTGGAAAATACAATTTACACCATTTTTCCAACAGGATCGTATTACGAGCTAGCGGTGATGTTCGGTCTAAATACAAAAAAAAACATACCTCCTACAGAGTCCTTTTGTACTGAGGGAAAGCTGTTCCAGCTGGTGGAGTCCTATTTCGCATCAGATCGTTCGTTTGGGGAGGATTTTTAAACCAACGGTGGGACTCCTGTGTCCTGCTATATCGACGTGCACTGCTGATAAAGAGCAGCTTCCGGTCTCCGGTAAACCCGTCGTAATGAGCCACCGTCAATTGCATTTTCATAGTTTCGCCATAATATGCTGTATCCTTCATCAGATCCTGCTTCGAGGATTGCATGCCGTTCTATGCCATGCCCGGGCCCGCCTGGCAGCAACGGTATTAAATGGTGGTGAAACTTTGCGACACAAATATTATACACGACCGGCGTCGTAGCTAGGCACGGTTAGCTTTCCACGTAATCGGATCCGCTACCGGTATCGGAGCTGACTATTGCGTGAAATGTGTGGACAACGGGTGGAAATTTAGAATATATAGACCACATTTCATGCTGCGTAATGCATCCTTCATACGAAGGATAATTTGTCTGGTGGAATTATAGGTCGATGAACATAGGGATTTAAACTTCATCGATTGGCCTCTGATTTTTCACGAATTATATGAAAATATTGATGTCAGCCTGAAAGTAGGCAGTCTGCAAAACATTTTATACCTAAACTGGTTTAAAGATAATTGTGGAATATTACTTGCTTTATTATGCTTTAAATAAGAGTATCTCGTTGCCATGTTAACGGCGCGTAAATTAAAAAATTAAAGCCTTAAAAATTTAAACCCGTTAAATGAATGGAAAAAAGGAAACCACTTATTGCTGCAAAGAGCCGACGCAACATCGTTTGTTGAAGCAGTACAGAAAACCGTAACAGTAGGGGGGGCTTTTGAAGAGTAAAAAAAAAATAAGCTGCACCGGAAGAAGAAAGCTATCGATTAATAAATAATTCCCATCGATCACCGATGCGTTTGCAGCGGGATTTTTCCGCAAAGCATCCATTATGCATGTGCCCCGTGCGCTTTATGACATACGCACATATTTACCTATCGCATGTTTCGCGCACGAATTGTTTCCATCGCGGGCGGGGCATGCTTCGGAATTGTTTTAATGTTCGAGGGAAGCGGGAAGCCAACCCCGTTGGATTGGCCGGATCGAAACGCGCCCATGTGTGCACTACATACACGTGTTATTGGTTTAACCCGAGCGGCAGGCGGAAGATTACACATACATTTTATTTGCCATGGCTTGTAATTTTAACCGGAGCGTACAGAGCGTGGGGAAAGAGGAAGGAAAGGGGTTCTTGTTTTTCGCAATGGAGCAACCGGGATTGTCTGATTTTAAATTGTATATTTTTGTATACTTTCATGCATACCATCCATTGTTGTGAATGGAAATGTAATGTATTTGTTTCCCACTGTTATAAAATGTATCTGCTCAAGGAGCTTTGTTCAGTTTAATGTTCTAAGAATGAAGTACTAACCAATGAGTTCCTGATTCAGAAAATGATTGAATAGATGATTCAAAATAGCCTCAAACTCGTAATCATAGATTATCCTATCAAATTTAAAGTAGTCTTGCGGTGAGCTGCAGTGGACAGTCTGATGCAGTCCACTGACAACCGACTGTTAGTTTTTGTTCACTTGATTGTAAATGAAACTTTCATTTCCTGCCCAAAGACGTCTATGGTCTAGCTTTTCGATGGAACCGTCGCTGGGTTGCCGCCTTCGACCGGTGTCGCTACCGGAAGTGGGTAACATGCACAGATCAACCGGACGGCCGTAGCAGTATAACAATGGCACTCTTCCGCTCCGGAGCGTGGACTAAACATCGAACGTACTCATACGTTCCCGTAACGTATCTGTAAAGGATCGCAGTCCTTCTCCACCGCAAAAGGACCAATCTTTGAGTCCACTATGACCCAGGGCGGCAGGGGTAGGACGAGTGCCGTCCATCATTTGTCGCCATCCGTGCTACACGATGTAGATGCCATCTTCAGAGGCACGCCGTGTCACTGGACGGACTATATTTCATACGAACGCACTGGGTGTCAGTTCCGCTGTACGGGCGTCCTTTGCCGTTCGTGCCGGTCCTTAGCCTTTTAACGCTTTTTTCTTCTTCCCGTTTCGGTTCGGTGTTACTATCCCCCTGGGTCTGTGGGTTGCTTCATCCGTGTTTCCCGGACAACTCCGGTACGGACGAGCCCCGGGAGTGGGGGAAATTTCCATCCGGAGCCGCCCGAAAATGTCATAGTTTTATAATTTTGTCAACACTCTTGAGTCCGTCAGTCCTAGAACAACAGTCGGCTTCGGTGATTGGGACGGGATCGAGTTTGGGCAGTTTGGTCTGGCAAATGGCGCACAATGGGAACATTTTGCATTGGGCAGAATAGTTTACATTGCATAATTTTTTAATTATTCTCCATATAAAGTAGATATCCATATATAAGAGCAAATATGTGGCTCTTCATAATCATATACGGTTTTCATTTTCGATTTGGAGTTTTTAAAAGTGTTAAAGTGTTCAACGACACCGCAAAGTATGCAATTGAAATGCCATTTACATCTTCATGTTTTATAAACGTTTTCAGTACAATAATCGAAAAGAAAATCCTTTAAACTTAAGTCAGCCCTGAAGGAAAAAAGTCTCCATTTCAATAACATAAAAGCATCATAAAATGTAAACAACAAATTTAGCATAAAAACTATTTTAAGGAGTACAAACGATCACGGGAAAATCAAACGTATTTCAATGGGTCGCAACCATTTTGTCAACCCCGACGCACTGCTGCCATCCACTGTTGGAAGATGCGTCGTATTATCCCACCGGAAGCAAGAAGGTGCCCCTGCGTAGCTGTCACATCGAGGGGGCTCTGAAAGGAGCAAATTACTTTCGCTTTATCTATTTTAATAATTCGCCAGAAAAGCCATAAATTTGCCGAACGGCCGTGTCCACTCTGTCACATGCCGTTACATGGCCGGCGGGCATTGGCAAGGCGTCGCAATACATACCTACCGGACCGGATCTAGGCCACCCATAGCTCCGGCCCCTCTTGCGTGCCACACTGTCGTCCTGTCCAGTGTGGCCACAATCCTCTACGGCAATACGGCACGGTCCCGGGAGGTCTATCAACTTCGAAAAACGATATAAATAATGTTCTTAGAAACTAATTTCTCTCTCTCGCGTTCCTCTGCTGACAGTTGTCCTTGTTCCAGTGTGTCTCCGACTCCGAGGCAGGCATAGAATACGGACGGAAAGTTTCTGGCGTGGGCTGCTCTGCAAAAGAGATAACAAGAATCGTTCATCCCCTCCGCCCCGGAAGAACCCGAAAGTTCAGATCATTGGACTTGATGGAGGAAGAATTGGGTCGCCCAGCGGCCCCCAACCGACCCTGCGCTGCCTTCTGTCACTGCGTTCCCTGCGAGTCAATCGTGCCGGCTTTCAGCCGGTCGATTTGGACAAGCTATCTTATTTGTTTTCTTCCAAAAATTCCAACTTGTCCACCCGACGCCCGGTTGCTCGGACGCCGACAGGCGGGGCGGCGCGAGTTTGGTGAGGGACACGAAATGTATGAGTGATTAATGAGAATCTAGATTATCGCACCGGGAGAGTACATATTTTACGGCCGATTGGTGGGGCTTTGTGTCTGTGTGTGGCGTCCTCGGACACAGATGAGCTATCCATTTTTGATCCTGCCTCGGTTGGTTCTTTCTCTCTCCCTCTATCGTTTTCATTCTGCCCCTCTCACCAAAAAAACCTCACAGCCATGTAAATAGGTGTCCCTGCCGCTGGTCAGTAAGTCCTTTTGGCGAGAAACCGGCACTGCTTTTCCGGATTTGTTCCTTCTCTCTCTCTCTCTCTCTCTCTCTCTCTCTCTCTCTCTCTCTCTCTCTCTCTCTCTCTCTCTCTCTCACACACACACAGACACAATGCCCGGAGGACCGTTGCCTTGCCTTGCTTCGCCCTTTTTTTTGTTTGGATATCATAATTTAAGCCATCATAATCAGTTCGACTTTCGTAGGCATCATCTGGCGCGGAGGTGACGTTATCTGCCTTCGCCCTGGACAGTTCTCACCCGGTCCGTTCGCCCGGCGAGTAAAGGATGAGGACAATTTATGATGCCACGGTCTGACACTACTGTCACCCGTGATTGCCGGCGGAGTAATTTGGTGTTTGCAGATGGGCCCATCCTCCGCCCCGCGGGTGGGGTGTTGTGTGCGCCCACATCCACGGAACGTATGTGCCGTCTAGTAGGTGTGCGTAGATGGATAGATGGACGGATGGATGGAGTGCCACGACCGCAAGGATATCTCTCCAGCATAATTAATTACCGTAATTATAACGCCGGGGCCTTTCTTCAAGCGGTGACGCTGGCGAGCTGTGGTGCCGAAATGGTTATGGAATGGTACGCCAATGAGCTAAGCCCTTCTGGCATGCTCCACACTGTAACATACGGTAGTCCCGGCACGGATGGCGATGTGTTTGTTTTGTTGTCATTGTTCTATTCCACGCCAATGAGCTTCCCTGAGCCCCGTTAATATTTGATTAATCATTACGAAAACAATTTCCACGCAGGAATTTCGACAAGGATTTGTTCTTTGTTTATTTTGTCTTGTGTGAGGATCTTGAAATGTTTCATTCAACAATGCGCCATAAAGATATGATTTTATTGTTTCGCGATCGTGTAGAAAGGATTTTATTTACTAGCTCAAGTAAAGGATCGCTGTAAAGTGCTACATAAATATTAAACATACTAAACGCTGTTCAAAGTTCTAAATAATTATCATAATATCATCAAGTCGGTTACTCCTCCAGTTTTCGAGATTTTTACACGGTTTAATGTACTAAGATTCTCAGTTTTCGTTGTTTTTTATGGAATGGAAATGAAGCGCAACAATGAATGTTTTTGTATTAATTGGTTGTTGATTCGCCATTATCTGTCATTCAATCGTAGGTCATAGCGAAGAGTGGGGTACTCACAATATAAATAACGCTCGCTCGTTCAATATGTGCTGTAACCCCGATCCGGATTTTTTATTATCAAAAGCCCTTTCTCGAGGAGGCACAATACATCGCTAGACATCTGTAAGCCGTCCAAATCGTATGTTTATTTTCCGTGTGTCTCTTTAACAACATTTTTGGAAATCCATCAGATAAAACCATTCTAGCAGGGACGCAGTACGTACACTCGAACATCTATTTTGGAACTCTGTTTCAAATTATTACCGAATGAACCATCCAACGGGGAAGAGACAAAAGCCACGCTGGCCAACCCATGCGGAGCTTGGTTGTCGTTAAACTTTACAACACCCACTGGAGTACCGTATTCTTCTAATTTTCCAAGAAGGGTGAAAAAAAATAGTACATCCACTTCCGGAGAAGAGCGTTTGCCGTTTCCGGGGGGCCACACGGTGCTAGGAAAGCACTCGCCAAAAACTTCGCCAACAATTTCCATCGTTTGGACGAAATTGCTAGGATGGATTACAGGGGGAGAAAAGAAAAACATGCGAAAACACCTTCGAAATAAAATTTTATGATGCACTTCTAGCGCCCGTCTTTATTTCACTCCTGCCCCGAACTTTCCTAGGCTTGGAGCCATCATTCGAGAGAAGGGTAGAGAAAGAGAGAAACGCAGATAAACTTATCAAATGCAATCATTTCTTCTGACTTTAACTATTTCCGGTTTTATTGCAATGACCATATCATAGAACAGCTTGTTCGCTCCCGGGCGAATCGGGATCGTATAACCATTTCGGAGTTACCGTAGACCCCACCCATCACCCCGACTCCACCCAGCCACCTACCCTGATACGCCGCCGTATGAAGACGACTACGAACTTTATCTCTTAATCTCGATGTATCCGGTTTCTTTCGGCTGCCGTTCCTGCGATATACTCGGTGCTGGGCTCGAAGAAACGCCTAAGGGGTTTTCAGCATCCGAACCCATAAAACAACCCACCGACGTAGGACCCTCAGTGTGCGGTGTGGCAATCGAGTGCGGAAAATCGTTACCCGTTCAGCCCGTCCGCGTACTGCAAATCCTCGGTGCATCGTCGGTGCATCGTGACGTTGGGCCTGTTAAACTTTTCCTATTTGTTCCCCACAAAACGATAGGTGCGCCCCGCAATCGTCGATAGTCATCCCCATTTTACCTGGTACGTAGGTGCCTTTTTCCCACTTGTGGTCTTTCCGACCGAAGCGGTCAGCGTGTTGGGTGGAAGTTTTCCGTATCAATTTCGGAAATTTTCGAACGACCCATAACTATGGGGCAACAAAAAAAAAGGATTAAGAAACATCAAAACACTCTTCCATGAATAGAAGGCAGGGAAAAGTTCCTCCTCCCGAGTTTAAGTAGCCCATGTTCAATCGACGATACTTAAATAGGATATTTCGGCCCTACTCGAAGCCTGTACGAAGCACGGAAAACGGGCTGCCTCGGTACACGGGTATGCAAAATGGTTGTGAAGAAAGAAAAATAAAAAACGCAACTCCTCAACAAAAACGGACCCTACGATGCACGGGGGAAGACTGGCAGCAGAGGGGGTGGCTTTTCAAGGGACGTAAAATTTTCCATAATGCTCGCCACATTTCCATTCCGGCCAAAAGCCGACCGAACCGGAGCGACAAGTCGGACAAGCATGAAGCTAAATGGAGAACATGATCCCATTTGGAACCCGGTAGCATTTCGGATGAGCACCGGCGGACCTGGGTTTCAGCCGCACCGAATTCTAGTGTGTGTGTGTGTGTGTGTGTGTGTTTTGTGTGTGTGCTCGTTCGACTGCTAGCGGAAGGTGGCATCCCAGGAGCCACTTTGCGGTATCCGTTCAGCGATGGAATGTGTCCGGTTGCGAACTTTTGGCTCATAAACGGTTTCATAGATTATGGCCATGAGCTTTCAAATACATGCAAGTAGTCAGTTTGCATTTTTTTTCGTTCGAAACGATTTCAAATACTATAGAAAAGGGCGAAGGTATTTCGCTAATGTTGATACGAAGAAATAGGAATCAGTTTTAAGAAAACTGCCTTAAGTTTTAAGAAAACTTGTAATATATCAATCAATCCGGAACAATCCTTCCCGGCTGAGTGATGAACTGAAGAATGGCAGTTGTCAAAACTGGCGTAATACGCAAATATAGCGAGTCAGATCGTAGGCAAGTGAAAATCCAATGCAAAACTGCATTCCAAGAAGATATACTCTCTCTGTGATCTGGTACTCCATCCCCACTAGGAAGAAGGAACATGCAACCTACGTAATGTATTGCAACTTGTTGTCCAGGCAGGTCTCCCCTCAACATCGAAAGCATTTAGATAGGCAGGACCTCCCATGGCTGTAGCACTAGTAAAGAAGGATTTATTGGAAAGCAAAACTCATAAACTCACAAACGTTTCATGAGATTAGAAAGACATGTATTACTACTTACCTGTTAACCTACTTCAGATATCTTGATGTTCCCATACTTGTGCAGAGAATAGATAAGATAGATTTTCCATAGCAATTCGAGGCATACCTTGATGCTTTCATGAAAATCCGGTACTAACAGATTTAATTACTTAGATGGTATGTGAAGTAGAAAGAAAACCCCTTTCTTGCTTTTGCTTTTATCTGGCACTACAATGCCTGGGGTTTGCCATCAGAGCCACACACATTCTTATGTTTCAAGAACGCCGAACAACATTATCATCACTTCCTAGAAAACGTACTGCAATTAAATTAAATGGACAACAAAATGAATATTTCCCCGATTTCTAAACTATGCCATGACATTAGTTTAATAAGAGTAGTAAGAGGATTACGAATGTTTGTGAAAAAGTTATTACTAGCCCCATGCTGTCCGGCCATGATGAACGCCTCGTGCTTAGATCCAGCGAGATTATGAGCAGTCGGCATAGAGTGCTTAAATATGCATCCAACTCCCCACGAGGTTCGATGTATTTTCTGTTCCGACGCCTCCGATGGATCCACTTTGCATGATTAATGTTACATAATAATTAATGGCTCGCATTAATCAAGTACGCAGCATAGCAGTTCACTCACCTCGCAAGGTTGCAAGAGGGACTCATTTTAATTATCTCAACCGACTCACATACTTTCTGCTACTTCTGATACTCAGTATCGTGGCAAACACTCTTCAAATCCCTAAAGGGGTTCCTAGATGAGTTCGTACACATTTACAGAACCTTGTTATTTAAAATAAAATCCATCTACTACCAGTGCTTTGGATTATAAAAAAAAATGGTCGTATCAAATATTTCCTTTGTGCAGGAAGTGACCGGCAACGCCTCATCATATGCTCGTGAAAATCGATAACTTCAAATCAATTTATCCCGGCAGCTTTCCTTTGTTCACGGGGACGGCTCTGCCCGGCTGGGAAACTGTTAAATTGTAACCTAAACCAGGCGCTCGTACATACTCCTATGCCGGTGCGTCACTCGAAGCATGATGGATGGAAGGAACAGGGCGAGATTTCCTGCAAACAATGCTAAGCCCAATGCTCATGCCGGCTGTAAGTAGCAGCACAACACGACGAAGCCCCCGGTTCGACATGCACTCTTCATTGGTAGGGCAAACATGAGCACACATACATGAACACACTTGCAGAGGCATGTCTTGCATCGTCTTCTCGGTGCCGTGCACCCCGGAAGATGCATGATCCCCCGGAAAATCACAAAGAATGCTTCGTGTACTCTGCCGGACCGCTTGAACCATCGCCCGGCGTGTCTGCATGCAGCAGCATTAGCCTCCCAACGCATCGCAAAGACGAGTAATAAACGCCCATGCACACACACATACATATTCTCTCGGTGGATCCCCATCAGGACACCGAACCCTTACGGAACATGCCCAGTTCCTTGGTTTTATATATTCAAAAGCAATTTTACGCCAGAGTAGTCTGTAAATATTTATGCTTAATAATCTTTTCCTATCTTTTTTACGATACATGAAGAGAGGAAAGGAGAGGAAAGGAGAGCGGTAGAGAGAGAGAGAGAGAGAGAGAGAGAGAGAGAGAGAGAAAGAGAGAGGGAGAAGGAGAAATAAAGCGAGTGTCCGCAAACGGCAGCATAAGTAACGGTGGTGTTGTAACTAATTTGAATGTACAAGTGCCGATGATGTTCTGCCATTTTTGCCAATTCTTTGCCTTGGGTGGGTGGTTGTTGGGGGGAGTGTGGGGGCTGGGGATGAGGTGTCGAATTCGTACGCTATTCGCGCACTGGCGACGAGGGAGGGGATGTGTGTTTTCTGTATCTCGAGCCGGAATACTTCGGTCGTCGTTTTCCCGAAACGCATCCGTTTTTCGCACGATCAGGTAGCACGAGCGTTGCAGGACGACAGCGTCGATGGCTTGGATGAACGAGTGCATTCGCTGGCCGGGCTGCAGAAGTCGACAAAAAGTCCTTGCGAACAGTGGGACGACTGCCATGACACCAGTGGACAATTTACATTCTTTCTGTGGGAAATTTAAAAAAACGTTAAAAACGCTTCTTTTGGTCCAAGAAAATTTAATTAAACATCCTTGATGTTGAGCAAAGCATTTAATACTTCCATTGAAATGTCTTTATTCATAGAGAATTTGGAGCAAACTTCCTCATCCTCATCTTGAAACAGCCTTAAAGCGATTGAAATATTTCATTTCACACAGGATATGATGAATTAATTTTAACTCAATACAATAAAATACAGTGACATGGAATTATAATTATTTTGGGTAAAACTACTTCACATGGAGAAGATGGGAGGCCTGTTTTTGTGCTTATGCGCCTACACTGTGTCCAACTGTGAAATGTGACCCTTTTGAATGAATTTTCCCACCGCGCAGAGAAACCGTGCACCGCCGCATACATTCCATGGCAACCATCCAGGCTGTGTATAGTAGTTTTGCGGTCTCATCTTTCTCCGGTTGTATGTTTGTCTACACGGCTCACCTCGCACCGCCAGCGTCAGCCTAACGTCCACCCCCCGGTCTGGACCATCGAGCCCCCGGCAAAGGAACAACGTATGCCACACACAATCGAGCAGTCCAACGAACACACACCCGGTCGCCTCCGGTCCCTGGTCTCGGTTGCCCGTAAATGCGTTTGCGTGCAATTGACTGCCCCACCAAGGGCCACCCGGGGGACGCGGGAGAAAGGTGAATCCTAGAAACGCATCCTCCTAGCTACCGCTCGGGTTGTGCCCGTGTCCTGCGCAGCAGCTGCAAGCGTACGGTTTTGTGGGTGAATAATTTATTACAAGTGCGGAGCTGTCGGTCGTCCGTTCTATTTCCTTCCAGCCCCCGCAATGGACTGTCGATCGTTTAGTAAGTTTGCAGAATATTTTTACATCCCCTCCCATTCGGAAAAGTGTGTGTGGGTGGGTGTGAAAAGGACAACGAGGGACGACTGGCGCATCGGTTACATGCCTAATTGGGTCAGCCATTGTCATATGTTTCAATCATCCGTTTCGATGAAAGGAATGCACTTTTTGGGGAAGCGGGGATGCTTCTGCACTCTCTGCATCTTGCAGTGGAGCCCCTGGAATGCTGTTGCTGACTTGTGCACATTTTTCGTCTCTTTCTCTCTCTCCCGTTTCGCAGCCACCAACGGTTTTACAAGAATTTAATATGTAGCTTACTGTCTGCGGGTTACGGTTACAATGGTCGGTGACAAATTAAACAATTGAAGATACCGCAAAACCAGCAATCTCAATTTGCATTGTTTGATAAATGTCCCATACCTGGGGGAGGATGTTTTTCATTTTATTTGTTGATGGGTGGTTTACAAAATGGCATTATTCATCACAGTTATTGGGTGGGAACTGGCGGGATATGGGAACTGGCGTACTTGTGTGTTCATTTAAGTATCCTGTTTTTTTGTTATACACATAAAAAGGCGATTTTGTTTTTACAGATTCTGGTAAACCTTACGAAAACCATGAGATGAAATCCTTTTCCCATGGACGTTTGTGGAACTGCCTCGAAACAAATTGAGATACTGACAGGACATCCAAAGCACGAACCGTACCATTCTAAGAACTGCTTGCTACCACAGATTCACCCTGAACTGACTGATCGAATGTTGCGGTTGTGAGACCGCACCATCACCGTAATATACTTGCCCTGCATCTTCCCGCACTCGATACGAGGAATACACGTTCGACCTTTAACCAAACGGCAAAACCGAAGAAAATTACGTGCCTTGGTTTCGGTTCACGAGCACGCTGTACAACCGACCCTGCAATCGACGACCTGTAATCAGAGTGGTCGACTGCATTCTGACCAGTTGAAGATACGCTGCGCGACCCACTGCCGATGTCTTGGAAATGTGTTTTTCCTTTTTGTGCCACAGATCCAAAAGCGTCACCATTCTTGCCGTCGGTGGGGAATTATCATTTCCCATGGAGACGAACGCGTGCCACTACCGGTAATGAAGAGTGGGGAGGTCGATCGTCACCGGAAATAAACAATCTTGCTCCGTCCGTGTTCAACCGGGTCTTGGTGTTGGCGACGGTGAAGTGTGCATCCGATAACGAGACGACCGTTTTCCCGTCGGATGAACACCACCTTCGTTTCGTGGAGAGATCAGCAGGAAACGGGACGTTAAATAAATTTCCATCCGATCACGAGAGTTAGTTATCGTCTATCCGCCACAATCAGTTGAGGTGGAATTGGGAACGGAAGCAGCAGGTTGTCCTGCGTCTGTCATTCAATTTTCTTTGTGGCTTTATTTTTTTTTCCTCGCCTGGTGTCGCTCCGGTTTCGTGACTGAGCGACAAAGCCAACGGGTTCAGACGAACACGGTTGGAGATTCTTTTCCCTTTGTCGTGTACTAAGGGGTGAAGAAGTAGGTCCTACATGACTGCAGTTTTCTCTGCTACACATATTGACCTTATTTTGCACAATATAAATTATTAAAGAAATATGAGGCTTAACAAATCCCAAGCATTGAAACTTCAAATACTAAAATTGAACACTATTCAAACATCGTAGAATTGCATACCTTCAGGGGCTTCCAAGATCGCGTTTTGTGGGGAATTGTTGCTACCGTCTACGTGTGTCTCAAGTCGTCCCTGCTGACGTCTGGCAGCGTGTTGATAAAGGAAAAAGATTTCAGATAATTGGCCGAGTTCAACAGCACACCGGCATGCGCCCCGTGGCCCGTCCGGGTGTCGAAAAGCTACGAAGCCACTCGGAGCCAGTACGTGTCATGACACCGGTACGCCCGGAAGATCGATTTCAACGCTCGCTGCTGCTCCTTCAAGGTTGCAGAGGATCCGTGCGGCGGCAAATCCTGCCTCATTACTAACGATTTAAGTTCACCCCTTTCGCCATCCCTTCCCGCGGAAACGGGGAGCCAGTCCAAGGAGCAACTTTACCCCGGGACAGCTTTTCTCCAGTCGGGGTGCCGGGGACGCCGTAATTGGGTGTTTCACTTCGCGTCGTATCATCTTTTCGGAGGCGTCGTTCGAGTTGTTTGTCGCTCTCTCGGTGCCTGCGCCGTCTGCAATTGATCGGCAAACTCGCCACCCCCGGCGTAAGGTTTCGTCACGATAGACAGATAGTTGCTTACTTTCTTGAAAATTGTCCCCCAATTGACACCTTCTGTTAATTAAAGCTATTGTGTTTTACCACCGTTTTTCCTCTTTCTTTCCAGGTGAGACTATTTCTACACAGCCTGACGCAAGGAGTGGTTTTCCGATAATGGAGGCAAGTTTGCGAGAAGAAACGTCCCCTGTAGGGCTACGGTGAAGATCAATGCTTTGACTTTGTTTGAGTAAGTGGTACTTTTCGAACTTCACGAAGAAAGTTCCAGATCTTTTTGTCTACTTGTTTCCAAAGCATTATGTTCCGCTAATGTTTCTTTATTATGACCGACTTTTAGTTTTCTGTGAGAAGCTAACAGTTAACTTGTTTTTGGACAATTGAGACAGGCGGACGGTGACCTGGTGATGTCTGCCATTCCCCAAATATCCGCAAACAAACCAGTAGAACACAGTGAAGTGCATAAGTGCTCTGAGAGAAACGAGATGATGCTCGAGATTTTGTTTGAAGTTTATTGACAAACATCGGCAATACAAACACTTCTCTCATATGTTAATAGCTATTTGCAAATAAAACTTCACACTCCCTAAGTCAATAATAACCATTCTGGCTAATTTTCTTCAAGCTCCTTGGCAGCTTCAACCGTAACACAAAATCGATAAGCGTATTCCTGATACACCCCTAATGACGGTAGGCTAATGAACGGTTTTTTTTTCGCACGCACTGTATCCTGCCTGACACCCCTGGCGCCGCACGGAAAAACAATCAATGACCTCGGGATATTTTGCCAGCATAAATTATAGCTTTATAATTGGCCACTTAAAATCGCTTCAAGTGGTCGCTCGAACGGTCGCAACGGATGTAGTACCACCCCTAGCCGGCACGTTAGTCCTTCTCGGTAGTACACGTCCAGCTCACCCGATAGGACGATGGAAAGCACGCTTCCAACGCCCGGCATTATCCACTACCATTACTGATGCGCTTATCGCATGCCGATAATGAGGGAATCCACAGGAAAACAAGCATCTCCTGTGATTTCCAGCTGGCGTTTGCAAATCCTTATCCGTCCACTCTAATGAGAGTTTAAGATGCTTCGAAGCTTCCTTGCCACGAAAGGAATTAATGATTCTTTTCCAATGCTAATTGGTAGAAGTATTTATATTTCATGTCGGAGTGATGTCCTGTACACAGCATACTATGACGACGTTGTAAAATGTCGGTGTGCTAGGAAATATAGGCATTGTGAACGTAGACCTTATACTGACGTAGTGCAGTATGAAATACTGCCTTTCAAACAAGGACACACTGGCATGAAATAAATTATTGAGCATGTTACATACAGTAGTCAAGGGAGCATTGAATAAGTGAAGTGGATTGCAATTATGTCGTCCCTGTGGTACTCTGGATTTCAGATTTAATTGAGGAGATAGATATTTATTGGTTCGTTGGAAGATTTGACCTCTTCGTTTTTTTCTTGTTTATGTTGCAACGGTTATTGTATGCCATAAGCTGCTCGAAATGTGAAACCAGGTATATAGTTATACCTAGTAAATGTATTTTCTACTATAAAACATATAGACACATGTGCATTGGGAACATGAGTAGAGAATCGCTTTCCTTCTATAGCCACTTAATGCTTGACATCCGAGAACGTAGATGAACTGAAACATCTTCAACATCCGTGGCATATTGTCGCCAATTACGTGGAAGTATGCTTTCACCTACATGCACGCGTAACCATACACCCACGGAGGAGACTGGCAATAAACATGCTTCTTCAACGAGCGACGTACGAGCCGAGGTCACGACACACGCCATGATTGTCACTCATTAAATCTAAGATTTCCGCCTCATTAAAGCGTTAACGTCTTTCAATAATGATTGTTTCCTTGTTTATGACTCCCGGACCACCCACCAACGGGGAGTGGGGACGTTGTCTAAGACGCTCGATTGCACCTGTCAAAGACCGGCCGGACCGAGGGCAGCACCGAGCCGAACCGAACCTAGTCCGCTTCCGCTCGCAAATGAGGAAATTGGCATTTCAGCAGACATGCGTTTACCACTTCCGACAACGCAAAGGCGGCTGCTGACGCATTGCCGGGACTTACTACTTGCACGGCACTAGCGACTAACGAGTGTGTACAGTTGCAAAGATGACAGGCGTAGAAAGAAGAGCTCCTGTCGGGTTGGCGGGGGTGATATTGAGTTCGAGGAAAATATTGTCCTATAGGAAGGAGTCCAGGGTGTCTGGTCGCTATATAATGCGGCTACCGATAGGTAGCTGTCCACACTACACCCTAGGGACGACGGAGCGCGCACTACGCGCAAGTTCCTAGATCAACACGCCACCAGTAACATTAGGTCATGATTGCCACTCGCCCCACCCTTCTCGCGTTGCCTGGCTTCCTCCGCCTCCGGGACTCGCCTCAGTCAACAGACCGGCTCCCATGGCCAACGTTGCCATAACGTTCCATTTGGTGCTAGAATCGAGGAAAAGGACACCGCCGCCAGCAGCAGAAGCAGCAGCAACGGCGGCCAGGACCTACGTCTGCCTGTGTGCCTGTGTGCCGCTATTGCCACGGTGTTTTATTTTACGACACCATGTCCTTAATTAATTTAGTTTAGAAATTCTATAAATCCTCTCGTTAAACTCAATTTAATTACTGACTCTACAATCGTTAAAACCGGAAACAGGTAAATTCGAATCCCACTGCATAGCGGGGCGGATGGATGGGGTGGTGGAAGGTGCGCTCCTACCAATGCTGCCTGGTCGAGACTACATCGAGACAGACGACGGCGACAACGACGACGACGACCCGTAGAGGTCGAAGAATCTCGCTCCTGCTGTCGCTTGCGACTTCGCAATCATCTTTTCCAAAGTTCTCCGTCAGCATTCGTCGTCGCAGTCTGTTTTCCGTTTCCGCTTGCACAAAGAGGTCACCAGGGTCGCCGGGGTGGAACACGAGACCCAGGTTTTCTATCGTGCTGCAGCCAGGACATGGATGGTGCTGCTAAGTGGCGGAGCGGCGCTAGCCAGCAGCAGATTGAGACCGTCCCCTGGTTCGGCCAAAAGGAAGCAGTAGCTCTTAACCTGCGTGATCCGGCGCGACGATTATCACCTGCAGCCGGCGGAAGAGGGGGCGGCGGTGTCACGACGACCAAGCGGAAACGGAAAGTGGTTGAATGTTTTTCGAGCTAGCGTTGACTGGTTTACGAATTACCACCACTACTGCCGGCAGCCGGAACGACGGGTCTCGCTCGTTTGGGATTGTTTGTTGCTAATTTGCGACCGTTTGCTCGGTACCGGAAGGTGGCACCACTGGCCGCTGCTCCACACATACACGGTCCAGCGGACGGACGGACATTTGTGTACCGATAATCACACGGGACCACAGCAGCAAGTTTGCGTTCCGCAGTGCAATTCTTGCCGTCTGAATTATGTCAATAGTGCAATATTGGTGCGGACAATTGGATGGGGCTGTCCGAGAATAGGTGATACCACATGAGTGGTATCCTTTGGCGCATTTTAAGAGCGGTTCTGCTTTGCTTTAGCATGCATTGCTCCAACGTGATTTTCTCCCTATTTTCTAAGGGTAGAAATATGTAACGAGCAATTCGAAATATGAATACAAAACTCATGCCTCATCAATGGTGGGCGAAAATAATTCAACTAATTTAACAACTCAACAAATGCCACATACCCTTTAGTTCAATTATTTATTTCTCCGTCCGTATTCGTGAGGAATACATTTTAAAATTTTCTTCTCCTCCTGCACGAGGAGTACACTTCTAGGAGCCCTCTATCTTTTCGCCAAATCACATCATGATGGAAGCAAAACGGCTTCAGAAATCTTGGGAGTGACGTGTGCAGCTAGCTTCTTTAATGTCCCCTTTTTACCTCCTCTTCAACTCGACCGTCTTCTTACAATATTTCTACACCCTAATATCTACGTCGCTACTATGTGTGCGTACTACGAAAATGTTGCGATTACATTCATAAATGAAGTGTCGGAAGAGAAAATAACGATTAGAGGAGGTTCGAGCATTTCATAATCAACTCCTAACGGACATGACGTGATGTATTGGGAAGCAGTCTGATGGACGGAATGAACTTAAAACAAACTGAACGCCTGCTACCCATTTCGACAGGGACAGCGACGAACGTCGCGCGGGATGACATTGTGAGATTTCTTTTACGGTTCACGGACCCGGGAAAACCGCCGAAACGGTGCTAAACATCGCCCCGCTGGTTTACTTTCCGCCGGCCTTGTCACTTTTGGCGCCAGGTTTCACCGGCGCACTCCCATCTATTACCGGGCGGTTGTCTTCGCCGGCGTTGTGGCGCGGTTGGGTCGCGGTCGGTGTCGTGTCTCCGCCGGTAGCACCTGCGTCCGCGCCAGCCGCTCCGCCCTGCCGAACGTACAGGATTTCGGCGTACTCCGTCGACTCGTTGGCAACGGCGGGCGGTTTGTTCACGAACGAAATTTCCGCCGGCTTCAGTTCCAGCTCCGCGTACACGAGCGCCTGATCGTCCTGCGGGAGAGGGGAAGAGAGAGTATGTGAGATTGATTGGTAAAGTTTTTTCACGGAATCGGTGGCGTCGGTGAAGTCCCGGTAGACTCGAACTCGTGGTATAGGAATTAGTTGGGCACGTATTGTCGAACGCTTGATAACATGATTTTTTTTATCGGAATTGGTAATTCGTGGAAAGCTGAAATTGAATTTCTACTACGACTGTATATTTTCAACACCTCGTGCCCTCTTATTTATAAAACTCGCATCATCACGTTTCCTTTACTCTTTAAAGAACAAATAGATTTGTTTGAATTAAATCTCTAACACAAAATTTTCACCAACACCGTGGATCCTTTTTTAATCACTCCAAAAAAACACCAAATGTACTACTCGTACAGCATCTCCTACCTTCGCCCCCTTCGGATTGGTCGCCATCATGCTGCCCTGTTCCGCCAGTTTCCCGTCCTGTTCGTCGTCCACAACGTCGGCGGGCGCCACCCCATCCTCGGGATGTCCCGTTTCGCCACCACGTGGGCCAAATTTGGTGAAAATGTTCACGAAACGCTGCGCTTTGCTTACCGCTGGCTTCATCTCGGCGCTCTCGGTGTCGCTTCTGTCGGTTGGTGGATAAAAAAAATGGAAATAAAACGGAAAAAACCCATGAACCGTAGAGGTTTGGCAAGCGTAGACAACTCCTAAACCGCGCTACGCGGGCTGTGTGTGGCAGCAGCTAGGCGGGGGTGTGCGTGTGCTCGTTGGAAATCCCTACAGTTTTGCTTTTGCAACTAAAAAAAAAGACACACAGGAATTTCCCTGCATATCTGTTGGTGCAAAAGGAATGCTACGATAGTTCAATTTTTGATAAAGATTTGATTTTCTATAACACTAGGTATCAAACAAGAAAAACACATCGACAAAAAAGCAGAAAATACAAAAAAAACAGACTAGAGAATAAAATAGAATCACAACAAAGCGTAAGGAAAGGCCAAATTATCCAAAAACACCGTTTTATTTAGGCTACATGAATACTTGAGAATTACAGGAAATGCTTATAAACGTAGAACACCGAACGCGCGTTATAAAACAATCAACCCTCTAATGGCATTCTAGTAACGGCAATATGTAGCATCAGCTTCGATTGTGGTTCGGTTGGCGCGTTGGACGCTCGCGGAAGTAAAATAAATAAATAAAAGCAGCAGCTGTACACTTAATACACTTTGGTCGTTAAACTACATTAGCGAGCATCTATGTAACGCGGTTAAACGTTTAAAAAAACCTATTCTATACATTAGCATATACGGTTTGTTTTGTGTTGTTGCTAGTTGCTCCATTTCGTCTCCAAATGGCATCGTATCGTAAATACATCGGATAAGTTAAACAACACATACACTTAATTAAAAACCCATCAACCGCGCGAGGAAATGGGAGTCGTTAGCGTTTGCTTGCCCATTAATTATTGTTACTGTTTTCTAGAGTTCCTTCCGCTTCTTCTTCTTGTTCACCTCGGGGAATCTCAAAGATTCCACTACAGAGAGTATGGGGTAGGAGGAGGACGAGTGATTTTTTGAGTGAGGGGAGCATTTTGGTAGGGGTTTTTAGAAAATTTCCGTTTCACGCTTCCGCTTGATGGTTGCACCGGAGAGCAGCAGTTGGGCCTGCTTCTCGAGCAGTTCGCGCTGCTGGTGCGGGATCCAGCGCTTCTGGGCTCCGGCTCCGGCCGACGGGGGTGGCAACCCGACCTGGTTCGGATCCCCCATGCCACCGCCGACGATCGAGGACGAATCCGACAGGACGCTCGCGTTGTCGTAGTTGCTACTGTTGACGGACAGCTGTGGCTCCAGCCTCCTGCCCGGTGGCCCTAGCGAGTAGGAGAAGCCTCCCTCCGGCGGGAAGTGGCCGCGGAGGTTGGTAGGCCGAAGGATCGACGAGCTGACGACGTCGGAACCGGGCGACTGGACGACGACCACCTCCGCCGGTGCGTTCCGCCCGTTCGTCGCCGGGGCCACCACGGCTGCATTCGCGCCCGGTAGCATTGTTTCACCCACACCATTGTCTGTAGTGTCACTGTATTAGTTTGAACCGGGCCGGAAGGACAGGTGGGTGGGTAGTGTTGGACAGTTTAGAGAGAAAAGAGGGGGGAAATATTTATACACAAGTCAAACTAAAAGAAGATAACGAGGATATTTTATACTACTGCTAAAAAATAACCAGTCTAGGCGGGACCGATGAGAGATTACGCGTGTCTAAATGGAGGAAAACGGGGGCAGTCAGGCAAATGTGGTAGGCGATAGTGAGAGAGGTAACGGTAACAATGACACCAAACAAGCAAGCGTTCTACCCCCAATAGAGTATGTTATTCTAGCAACACTACTTTGGTATTTTTGATAACTACCGGACCTGATCCCACATGCAAAAGCGTGGATTGGGCAAACTTTCACTTACGTTTCGCCAATCTTCGCCGCACTCGTGGACGTCGAGCTGCTCTTGCCTGGGGAAGAGAAACGTGGTTTCAAAACAAAAAGAAGGATGTTAGTGATCTTATGATCGGATTGCGTGCACAATTTTTTATAGTAAGTAGGTGCCCACCGAAAAACGCCAAGACAAACAAACACAACACAAAGGACGAAAACGGTTTCGGTATTACAAACTCTCGAAGAAAGGAGAATGGGGAACAGGAGGACTTATTCTTTAAAGACTTTTATTTGTTCGAAATATATACACTTGATATAAAAAAAAAAGAAATAGGTTTAAAAACGTTCCTTTCGATTGAGATTGTTACTTGTTCCGACGTGTGGCGGCGCGCACCCGCCATAAATAACTCTTCTCTCATGCGATATATGTAACTCTAGTTCGCTTGTGCTGGTGGTGTGAGGTGTGTGAAAGTGTGGTGGTGTGCACTCGGTTCTGTTGTATTATTTCATGCTCACTTCAGTTTAAGTAGTTTAAAGTTGCCACGAATGATTAAAGTAATGCTCTGCCGGGAAAATGCATGCGGGGTGGTGAAAGATTGATTGTTCGATTGTGTGGCTGCTGCCTGTGAGACAGGTTGTGCTAATTTTCATTTCACTTCCACGCGCGAATGTTGAGATTGCCCTGCCGCGCCTAATACTAATGAAGATTCTAGTTCTATGTGTCGCCTACGGTAAGGTGCTGCAAACGCAAAACAACGTTACGGCGGCCATCGAATGTTGAGATTCTTATATGTTAAAAGAAACAAAAAAAAGATAAAACGAAACAGCAAGGAAACGGAAGTCGTGATTTAAAAAAAATATAATAAAATAAAAATAAACGTACACCTAAGGATTCCTGAATATGGACACTTTGTGCAAAGTTAACCCTACAAAACAGTTAAGGCTCTTATGAAACATATGCATCATCATCGTTAACTATTAAATAGTGTTTTTCGTCCAGTTAGAAATTAAATGAAACCAAAACACGCTAGCGTCTTCTAAGACGTGCTCCAGCTAATGAACAGAACTTGGTGGGAACTACACATTTTCCGGAGACGCCCAACAATGCAGATCAAAGTCCATCTAAGTTTCAGTGTGAGCCAAAATTTGTTGAGACAATTCTCGTTGTCTATTTTTGTTTTGTTTTCTCTATCCCACTGCAAGGAACCAATCGTGGATGGAATATGTTTAAGATTGTTTTTTTTCTTCTGTTTTTCCTTCGGTTCTGCTTCTATGTTTTTCGTTTGACTTCTTCTCGATTAAGCTTCATCCTTGGACTATCTCCTTTCTTATGTTTAACTTTCTCTCTTACTCGTTAAATGCTGCCAATTTCAGTTTTAAGTACACCGATAGAAAACCGTTCGTCAAATGCGTTTTTGGTAGAAAAGATTTTAAAAGAAATTTTATAAAAAATCACGCAAATTCTATCAACTTCACGCTTCATTACTTGCGACGTATACTTTCCGTTTCTTATCTTGCATCAACAACAGAGACTGGTTGTCATTACTTTCTTTTTAAATAATATATCTGGTACGATAGCCATTCGTACGAGTTCTTTTCTTACTTTGAAAGGGTTTTAGTTTTAATTGTTGATTTCGTAAGGAGGAAAAATTTAAAATAGTCCTTCATGGATAATCTAACTATCTCCACCGATCCCTTCTTTCTATCATCTCAAACAATACTTTTTGCCTGTCTTTCTTTTTTAATCTAATTGCGCCTCCGCCATCTCCGACGACAACGTTGATTCGATTAGTCCAATCAATGTGTTTTTAAGCCAAGAACAAACAAACGAACTAATTCCATGCAAAAAAAAAACTCGCCGCTGTCTTCCTTCCTTTTTTTTGCATTAATCATCAACATAACCAAGGTTTAATCATGGCAGTAGCTGTGTCCGCCGAATCGAAGGGCGATGTGTTTCCACCACGAGATGAAGCAAGCAAATAAAAAGTATCATTGTTTTTCGTTGCGCCGATCCCATTTTCTACACGGTTTGTTGCTTTTCCTTATTGCGATACAAATTTCCATCTGTTGTTTTTGCTGTATCTTTCGAGAAGTGTTGTTGTTTTCTGCTGGGAATGAGATTTCGTTTTCGTTTTTTTTCCTCTCTCATGTTGGGTGTGTGTGCGCGCATTCTTCGCGTTGTTTTTCTTCCTTTGCAAATGACGGATTTTTGCGCTTCTTGTGCGGAACGTTTTCGTTAATTAGTGCCCATATTTCGTGGTGGCCGTTTTCTTTGTTCTCTCTACGCACAGCAACATCCTATCTCAAAGCTCCTTCGCGACTCCGGCCTCTGTGAATGCCGGCCAGCCACTAATTTTGTTCTTCCTTGCCTTATTGTCTTGTCCTCCTCTTCAGCCACATGCATATTCTAAGGAGCCCTTCAGGCTTTCTCCTATTCTTAGCTACCGATCGAATACTCTGCCTCAAATATAAAAAAAAAAGATACGGAAGCTGGGAATCTACACGGATGTGTTCGTTTTACTATCGGTTTTTCCATTTTCCTGCTTGCCGCCACCCATGACCACGGCCGGCTGCGGCTGCTGCTGCTGCTGTTGCGCCTTTGTCTGCTGCTTGCCGTTCTCGTGCTTCCCATTAGTGGCCGGGTGCTTCTCGTCACCTTCGTGCACGAAGTGGGCAGCCGGATCCTGCGTCTGCAGCTTCTCGTCGATCTCGTCTTCGTGCGGGTGAGGCGTGATCTGCGCCTCCGAGTCGGGATTGATATCGGTATTGAGTGAAGCGCCTGTAAAAACAACCAAGAAACAGAATCAGGACAAGGGTTTTCTTTTCAGTGTTTTTTTGCGTTCGTTCGTTCGTTCGTTTGTTCGTTTGTTGTTTCGTTTCAACCACGTTAATTGGTTTTTGTTTTGTCGGTCTTTGGAGATAGCAGATTGACTAACTACAGATTTACTGATTGTGTCATTCGGGAAAAACGGGACCCGGGGTCGGGGAAAACGATTGAGCCACTCAGACAAATGATGCTACAGTGGATTTTCCTTTGTGGTGTTGTTGTTGTTGTGGTCCCCGTCGTCGGACATCAACAAGAGAAAACATGCTTGCCCTTGGCATGTGTCTCACAGGCTTCGACACAACTGTGGCACTGTTTTTTCCACCCAGGGGCAAGCAAGGATACAACAAGAAAGGCACACTTTGTTTCCTTTCTCCGAAAAGTGTGATCAGTGTTCAAGAGTACATTTCTGCATCAGATTGTTATTTATGAAGCATTAGTAAACAGTGGCAGTCAAAAAGGAGACGTTTTTGAAGTAGGAGAAACAATCCAATAAAGCAAATGTTATTGTAAAGATTAAAGGTAAAACATCTTCTCAAGATTTGATCAATGTTTCAAGGCAAGATTATTCAAGCTAATTAGCTTTAATTGGTAAAATCATTTCGAGTTGCTGGCATTTATTTTTTCGCAACTATGATCGTCTTATCTGACCAGTACTGAATCTCCAATGGTACGCGGCGTTGCAGCATGTTTGATTGACCATAGTCCCTACCTTCTGTTTCTTGATTGTGTGAAGCGCAGGCCAACTTCACTCGGACGTGGTGTTAGTACGATATGAGCCCGCAACATTTACTTCCCACATCCTCGGCCGTCGTAAACGCATTTCGGATTTGGTTCGATTTGAGTTTTGGAATGTTCTTCGGTACAAAAATTGTGTTGCTTTTAATGCACTTTCCCCGACTTGTTTCGTGGATGCACGCCTAATGGGGCTGATGGTTTCAAATACGCACATAAACTCACCGCCAGACGCTTGTTTTACTTGTTTCCCTTAGCTTGGAAGCGTTTGAGATGAAAGAACAACAGAAAGACTAAGCACAACGAACGTCTCACACACACTTTTACACTGAAGGTATCCGGAAGTTCTAAGTAAATACTTGCGCAATCCTAACCTTTGGTTTCCTCCTTTAGTCCTTTCTAAACTTTCTATCAGGTCCCTTTCTCGTACGAAATACGAACGCACGGACACACACACGCAACAAAACCAGAGAGCAAAATAACAGTTTAAGTAGTACACGAGCGCTACGAGAGCGAGAGACACAAAGTGCAATTGCTTTTAAAACGATTCAATTTACTGTTTCCCGACGTAATGCACAGAAGACGTCATTGCTAGAAGAACAAATCTAATTATCATCCGAATGAATTTGAAAACAGTCCATGCCCGAGAGATCGTCGTGTGTTGCTGAACTTTCCACCGATTCCTACACCACCCTACGCTTCTTCCTCTAGGGTCCCGTGGGAGGGATCCTCGCGAAGCGTCCCGAAATAGTCTGAATAAATTAGCGTAAGCTTAAAATAATGCTTTTCTTCTCGTACGGTACGGTACCTAACTAACTCATTAGAGATACAAGCCCGTCCGCTGTAACTTTAATTATTGTGGGTATATTATCTGTAGAAAAGGGACACTTTGGCCACCAGATTCACCGTCTCCAGTTGTGCTCTAAATGATTGTTTTTTTCTTCTGCTTCTTTTAATTTAAATGGTAAACGAAATTTGCATAGCTCTCTTTGTACCGTGGCAGTTTCTTAAGACCTATGGCATCATTGTCATTTGATTGCATTTAATATCTTGGATCGATTAAAGACCGATTTTCGGGCAACATTCACCTTACTTAAACTTATAAACTCACAAAAAAGGCAACTTACACACTACACACATCCACAAAGTGAACACTTTTCTCGCTTACTTACGGATAGCTATTTGTGGCATGAAGCTAATCATGGGCGCGTTTTGAACTTTAGACAATTATCACCTACACATATCAGTAAGGAAAACAATCTATTACATTGTACGTTTTGTTTGAACTCCGCGATCACAATATTCGCGTTACGCTTGACATAAATTAGTATCGGAATGCATCGCTGTATCGATTGCTTATTCGGTAAGTGAATACTATTCGCAACTACTGATACAAGCTCACTGAAAGAGAGAGAGAGAGAGAAAGAAACGGATAGGGGAGGAAAGAAAAAGAAAAGACGGGAAGAAACACAGAAAAGGGAAAGAGGGGTGGGAAAAAAGAGAAAAGAATTACAGTTAAAGGATGATCCGTTTCGTGAAAGAGACGCGCGCACGCAGCGAGCAGCACGCGGAATGTTGATTTGAATGGAGGGAACAACAAAACATAAACAAACTACAACAAAACTAACTCGTGAACAACAAAACCGTAGAAAGGAGGATGCAACTGAACGGCGTTTGGAGGGAAAACTGTTGCACAAAATAGTGTACCAACGATTGCTTTGGGTGATGAAGAGCGCATTATATAGATTTGGGATTGTCGATTGAAAAGCGTTAGTCAAGAATGGGAAAAGTTGTCAATTTTCAAACAAAGGTATTTTAATTTTGCTTTTCACTTGTGTGCTGTGCTGTCTACGTTTGGAAAAAATGCTATAATGTAAAATAATGTTCCTTTTTTTTTTTTTTGAGGATGTGTGTTGGTGCGTGTGGTATTTTTTTTCGGGTTCGTCTCTTCATTTTTGTTTTCTGCTTGTGCCTGACAAGTCAACCAATCTGCGTGTGAGGAATGCGAGCAATGTGAGGAAAAGCATGTGCCATGCCGTAGCTTAGATTTCCCCTTCGATCGAAAGGAAATTCAAACGGACTGTGTGCGTTATCAAAACCAAACGGAGAGCGAATGCAATTTTGATTCAAAAACACAGGAGGAGAAGACACCCTTCCGTTGTTTTCTTTCACAAAAGCTTCAGCTTCAAACATGAAGACATTTGAAAAGTTGCTTTCCAACTAACCTTTCTCATCAAACCATTACCAGAAAGACACGAACTCTTAGCGCTCTCCTGGGGGAGGGGGCACAGTGAAAAGTGGTGGTGATTTGGTGGATGCGAACACGGACGATCAAGTGAACCCGGTTTCGGTTTCACCAATCACCCGGAAGTGCATTAAGATTGGTTAGTATGTTCGTATTGTTTGCGGGCGTTAGGGTGTTAGGGTTTGCTGACCGTCGGAGACTTTCGAAGAAGCTATTCGCTCGACTTACCTCGGAAGCACCATCTGCCGGTGGCGCGCGCCACGAGGATCAGGGCGACGGCCGTCAGGACGATCAGGACGGCTAGCACCAGGCCCACGATTTCGCCGATACCGACACCGCTCGACTCGTTGATCACCTCGTCCTGCGAGCGCAGCTGCACCCGGTAGTCTTCCGTGCCGAAGTTGTTCGAGGCACGCAGCGTGTACGTGGTCGACAGGTCCTTCAGGGTAAGACCGGCGATGGTCAGCGTCGCGTTGTAACGGTTGTTGCCCTACGGGGTGTGTGGCGAGAGATGAAAAAGACGCGGTTAGGTGTGCACAGCTGACTTCCTGAAGCGCGTTTGCATATGCCTTACCAGAGCCTCCGGGATGGAGACGGCATACCGGCCCTGCTCCGATCCCTGATGGTAGTCAACACCGTCAATGTTCCACATCACTCGCGGCGTGGGGTTCGCCTTGATCACCAAGCCGACGGTAACGGTGCGTCCGAGCTGCAGCCCGTAGATGGTCTGATCCGGCAGAGCCTGTGGTTGGACTGTGGGAGGAAAAAAAGAAAGGGAAATCAGAAACCGTCCGTCTCGTCTCACCGAAGGATCACACCCGACCATACGGTGGGACATACTTACAGTTCACATTCAGCACCATGTCGGTGCGCGAGACTCCTTCAGGGTAGGCCACATGCTGCGCCTGGCAGGTCAACCGCTTGCCATTGTCCTCCGCACGGATGTAGCGGCTCAGGAAGGAGCCGGCAGTGAAGAACCGCTTGCCCTCGCTCGAGTGTTCCTCCGGTCGCTCCGGACGCACCCCTTCGTAGATGGGTTCATTATCTTTTGATTGATGGGAAAGAAAATGGTGGTGATGTTAGAAACCAAAAAGAAAACCCCCCACACCCGCTCGTGTCGTACGTACCCAAGAACCAGGACAGGTTCGCCGCCGGATTTCCCCGGGCAGCTTCGCAACGGAAGGTGAGCTCGCTGTTGACCTCCATGTTGTTCACATCACCCGACTGGACCTCGATGAGCGGCTGCTCCGGTGCGACTGTGGGAGTGAAATAAAATATGTAGTTAGAACAAACTGTCCTTACACGCAGCACCCTCATAAACCCGCCTCTTCTACTTACAAGCGACAACGATTTCGATTGACCCGACAATGGTCTTTCCATCGACGAGGAGCGTGCAGTTCATGAAGCCCGAGTTGTCGGCGGTGATGCGTTCGATGGTCACACCGCACGAGCCGCGGTCCAATCCCTCACCAAAGTACTTCAGGCCGCGTTGTGGCGACGGTTGGTCCGGTTGCAGTGCGAACTGGTTATCGAAACCTGGCAGTTGAATACTAGAGGGTTGACGAAAAGAACATAAGACATGTAGATTCATTCTCTGGTCAAGAGTATTCCGATGGTGTTACACTTACAGGCACAAGTTGGTCGGGCGGCCTATTCGGCAGTGAAGGTTTACCGTCTCCTGGTTTTCCACCACAGTGACCATCCGTGGCTCGGTGTCCACGACCTGTGCTGACGCGAAGGCTGGAAAGAGAGAAGAGAGAACAGAACATTAATGATTAGCATACAGATATTTTTGTGATCGCAGCCGGGGCCCCAACTGAGTGTTCGTTTGTTGGAACCGTTGGAAAACTATCCTAGATTATTTTCCAATGGGGATCATCTCTCTGCTAAGCATTGTTGTTTCACCGTGGCTTAGACTATACTCCGAATGAATCTATTTCCCATTCAACGTATAAGCTGATTGAGTATTAACCATTTCCAACTCCACGAAGCTTTTTTATTTCGAACAAATTAGCGTTAGCAGCATTGAAACAAAACAACTCCAACAATTGGTCGCCACCCACCGGGTCAATTCGAATCCCGCGGAGTATAAAAATAACGCCACCGCAGATCGCAAACGCGTCACGCGAATGTCGAATGAATTCATCGCAATAACACAGCTTCTGCTAATTAATCTAATCACAATATTTCGATCGGATTGGGAGTGGAAGGCAAATGAAACGAGGGAGAGAAAAAAAACCGGGGAAATAATCCAATTTCAAAACTCTTTCCCCCACGTCGCACCGCACCGTCGACCAGGGGCAACAGATTCCCACCCCTATCCATCCCATTTTTGCTTCCTAACGCAAATCCTAATTAAAATTTCCTACGACTCTCTTCCGCCGCCGCTAAGGGATGGGATGATTCATTCGTAGATAAGCGGGGGCTCCGGGATGCTTTCCACGATGATAATGACGGCTTGCGGAACGAACCAGTCTACCGCCGTCGGCCGTCATCTTTTCGTCCTGCACACTTGCGGGCGACAGGGCGGGCAAAGGATGCCCTGCCAGTCAAGCTTAAAGTCACCCACAAAAATTAAATCACGGTTTCCCGCCTAATGGAAAAGCTTTTGTGTGTGATGTCGCGGGAGCACGTCGGGCCGTACGATGGAGTGGGTGGGGGATGAGGAGTAGCATTTTTCCCTAAAGCATCCCTAATACCCCTCGCCAGGCGCGCTTGACTATAGGCGGGCATCCACTCGGTCGAAAATTGTTATCATTAGGCGGCGGCTCGTGGTGGCTGATTAGTTAATTAAAGCTTTTGTTCTCGCGGAGGTAGGTACCTTCTCGGGAGAGGCGGGCATTACACGAAATTGGCGAATGCACTCCCTCCACACAATTGCACAATTTGGTAGCAGGAAAATTAGTATAGCCATGATCCTCTCCCAACGGGAAATAGAATAAATAAATCAATCCCTCGCGGACGGCGTCGTGTTTGGGGTGGGCAACAGACAGTGTCAACACACAAGACTCCACTTTTCCATTTGGTATTCCATCTTCCCATCATTTTGATATCATTTGGCTTCCATTCTGAAGCTTGGGGATACTTTTAACAATCAATAGTGGTAGAGGATTTGTCAGAAAGTTGTTTGAAACTCGATTTTCAAGTATTCGAACTAGATTTTCAAACTAAGCATGTTGGAGAATGACAAGTTGAACAACTTATAGGTTTTCTAACATCTTTGAAATCGTCTTATCGTAAATCGTCTGCTTGGTTTCTTAGGAACGAAGGAGGGTCGGATAATTCGAGGTGTTGTTTGAAACTCGATTTTCAAGTATTCGAACTAGATTTTCAAACTAAGCATGTTGGAGAATGACAAGTTGAACAA
>JAOEFI010000007.1:5235949-5248605 GCA_034621735.1 Anopheles plumbeus | reverse complement strand
CCCCCCCCCCCCCCCCCCCCCCCCCCCCCCCCGCGAACGCGACACGACACAACACGGGACGGCGGATAATTTATCTCCCAGCCCCCGGAAGTACGTCATTAATAGTGAAACAATCGTATTAAGGGGTGCACAGAAGGGGAGGAAAAAGGAAAAACTCGTTGGGCTTTAAAACCCGTCGTTTAGAACTGGAACGGGAGGATGGAGTGGGGGAATATGTGTGCGTGGTGCTCGAAAAAGACAAAATGTGGCAACGGCCGGCCGTCCGGTCCGGTCCGAAAGGGAAAACGTAAGAGAAAACAACAAATGTCCAATAATTACCTGTGAACGCAACCGACGCCAGCAGCAGACTGGACAGGAAAAGTGTTTGCATTTTCGAATTCATTAATTATCTAACGCCTTTGACTCCAAACTCCCGGGGGGTGGCTGGTGCTGGCTGGGTTACTGGTACTTTTCTGCTTTACTTTCTCGTCACTCCGTTGTCTGACACTTTTTTTTTCTCGGGGTTTCTCGTCTGCTTTTTCTTCTTTCTTTCGCGACCCTTGGGAAAACTCACTCAAGAACACTAGAACTGGGAGAGATGAAGCATTTCCGTCAGATTTTCCACAAACGAATAGATAGAGTATGATTAAACAAAAAAATTGGAACGTTATGTCAGAGGCTCTCGAATCGCGGGCACACCTGCACCATCACTCTACTGACACTCTGCGCGTTGTGTTGTGGGGTAGGGCACGCTTTTCCACGGCGCTTTTGCGTAACACACGGCCCCGCGCGCTTCTCTCGCGTTCCCAATATGATATTCGCCTTTCGAATAAAACTGGTTTCATTTGTTTTCACTCCGCCGGGCCGCTGCGCGCGGACACTCCGAAGAAACCCGAAACTCTTTTCTTTTCTCACGTAACGAACAAACAAAAAAATGAGGCGGGTGGAAAATGGAATGAAACGGTAAGGAAACTTTATTCCCCAAGCGGGCGAGAAGAGAGAATTTTGCAACCGCGCACTGCTCCCGACGAAGGACGAAGAGATGGGTTGTTGTTGGCGCTGGCGTTTCAATTTCCCAAGCACCCAAAAGGAAAACCGGATAACACCGTGGCAAAATAAAAACAATCCTTGTTGCGAAGGAGACGAAAGGGGGGGAAAAAAAGGGATGAAAAATAAAATAAGGTCTCGGCGGAAGAAAACATCCCCCACCTAGGGCAATTATCCGGGACGCTACTAGCTCGTCAATTATTCGGATTACTATTTTTCGCACCACCAGCGACACTGTTGGCTGTGTAGAGGAAAAAAAAAGCAACAACTCTCAACCGCCGCGAACCGGTTTAACCGGGCCACGGAACACACCGGTGTGTGCCCGCGAGACTGCGCCACGCCTAAACAAATGTTGTTACGATTAAAAACAAATCGCAAACAAGAATGTTCTACCACAACAATAGGGAGTGAGGAAGAAAAACAAGCAGCAGGACGACGTTAGCCAGCTTAACGGTGTTTATAATGGAGATTAGTGAACCACCGGTTCAGGATCATTGTGTGGGATTTGCATTCGTTATGTGTGTTGTTTTTTTTCTCATTTCGCCTGCCTTTTGGTGATAATCCTGTCGCGAATCAGAATGCACACCAGCAACGGGGAACCCTCTAGGTGCACACGCGCACACACACAGACACACTCCGCAAGGATACGCACGCACCAGGATACGGGAGTCCCACTTGTTGAACGCGTCTTGCGCGCGCGGCACTGATGCTGCTGCGGTGAAGTTTCGGGTCACGCGAGAGAGCTCCGTCGCGATCGTCGACACACACACCCCACGGGCGATGATGCCCAAGGTGGAAGATGATCGAGTGCTGCTATCTCACTCACAAGGCTCACCTTCTTTTCGCCCCTTCTTCACACACTTCGATCTTCGCCTTTTCTTCACCACAACTCCCCGTGAAGGAAGAGCCGGAAGAGCACCCCGCCGCGCGAAGGTGCAGCAGCGCGAAAGGGAAAGGCACGGGAATGGGGAGGCTGTGTGGCTCCGGCTGCTGCGGCGATCGGAACCAAGAACGAGCGAAAGAGGAAAACAGGGAGAGAGAGAGAGATAGCGCACACGCAGGCAACACGAGAACTGCAACCGAACAAAACACGGGATGAGTTAAAACACGCACCGGGAGCGACCACACCGAACCGACCGTTAGTACGTCGCGCAAAGGAATGAACGGTCGGGCCGCGATCGTGCAGCTTTCGACGCGACGAGGCGAACACCGTCGCCGCGGAGCTGTCACAGTGTGTGTGCGCGTGGCTGCGTGGTACCCGCAACGCCGCCGTCGTTGCTGTGGGCGCTGTGCTGCTTTCTCTCTCTCTCTCTCTCTCTCTCTCTCTCTCTCTCTCTCTCTCTCTCTCTCTCTCTCTCTCTCTCTCTCTCTCTCTGTCTCGGTCTCGCTCTGTCTCTTTTGGTGCGGGAAGGGTTCGTTTTTTTTTGTTGGTTGGGTTCGCTTAAGCGCGAGCGAGTGGGGGGCAAACACCAACACACTCGCGCCGGCAGCTCCACATAGAAAGCTCATCACGATTGAACCCGTGCGCGGCGTTTTGCAAGAAGTGGAAGGGCGCTGACTCATACACAGCCGCGGTACGTGGTGGCACGCCGGCAGCACACAGAAACGGCAGGTTTTCCACGCGGTTTGAATCCAACCGTCTAACGGCGCACACGGTACCTCCCTGTCCGATTTCTTCCCTATCCCCACCCGGGAATGGTAATCAAATGGCGTAGAAATCAATAAAGACACTGCGCGCTCCAAGTAGTAGAAGGAAAGGCCCTGTTTTCCTTTGGCGATAGTCGTCGAATGTCTACACGCCAAAGCGGTCCCCGCAAGGCACAGAAACTATTCCATTTCCAAGTTCCCGACGACGACGATGACGTCGCGCCAAAAGCGAAACACCCCACCCTCCATTTCCCACCCGCATTGATGGCCGAAGCAAATAATACCAAGAACACACCATACCTGGGACAGGAAGAAACATGTCCAATGTGGGGAACACGGAACTTCGGTGAGGGGGATAACGTGCCACAACACGTACAACATATAGGGCCGAAGGAAAAGAGCTGGGAAAAAGGCTTCGAAAAACTTCGGGCACAACACAACACCGCGGCGTGGTTTTCTCACAACTACACACTAGCGCGCACGCACACCCGCTGCTGCCCACCTGCTTTCGTCATTACTATAGTCGCGAGTTGGCCCCACGCCACCCTGCCCACCCCTCCCACCTGCACCATTCCCCACGGACAACGGTTTGAACCTCGCGCGGATACTCTATATCCACCATAAATCGGCGTACCAACACACACCCATATGCCCACTGGTTGGCACCGCAACGACGCAGGTTGTGTGCTGGAGTTGCCTCACGGCTAGCTCGCCGACCAACAACACGCGGCACAACAGGTAGCGAGCGGCGCGGACGCTAATGGGGTTGAAGAAGCCGGTGGACGAAGCCGCCGATCAGCGCTACGCCGTACGGCGAAAGGTGTGAGACGACTCTGTGTTTGTACCGCTTGCGCTTGTGTGTGCAGGTCAGGCGGGCACACACACACCGCACTCTTGGCATGACTGTACGCGCGACGCGCGATGACGCCGCCGTCCCCTCTTTTGGCTGTTGTTCGCCGGGCGGGACTCTGCAGGAACGCGGTTTGCAATAATAGTCCTAAGAATTTTCGTAGTCGGCGTTCGATTTTCCGTGGCGATCCGCTTCAGTTGGGATTCGAATCAATGATCATTGACAAATGTTCAGATGCTGCCTTTACCCGGTTTATGATCTTTAATTTCTTACCAATTAGCTCAATTTATTATTATACCATCAATCACAGAACGTTTTTGTTTTATTCGACTTCTTTAGACTTGCTTCCTGCTGCTGTCCGTTGGCAAATTATGTTTCAAAAATTAAACATTTTGGATGATTAGAAAAAGTTTCTCATTAGTTTTTTGTTTAGTCATTAAAACAATAAACGCCATCTCCTTCGAATGAATGTACCAAACATCGATAATTCCCTCGGAGCCACAATCATCTGATCATGTTCTAGTTTCACCGGCTCGGGACCGGCTGCGGATACATCGCGATGTGGAGACTTTTGGCTTTTCGCACCGAAATCCGCACACAACCACCGATGACGACAACACGGTGCGCCAGAACCTGGGATAGGGGAGCCAAAATACGGGCCACACGAACGAACGAACGAACGAACGGCGGGACAAAAGAGAAAGGCAAATCTTCACCCTGACCGAGAATGGATTCATGCTCACAGCGCCGCATGCTACCCCACAAAAGGTTGGAGCTGGTGTTTGAGGGGGGATGCCAACATTCTGCATCTGATCCCGAGGATCATGTTTCTTTCCGCCCGGGGGAAATAAAACGCCCGGCCGTTCGGCGCGCACACACTATGATGTGCACTGCGCACGATCTTTTCCCATTTTGGCATTTGCAAGCCCGCACTCGACCTCCCGATCTTCGACGGGCCTCGCGATTTACGATCGCCAGCCCGGTTGTTGTTATGTTGTTGTTAGGGTTGGCGTGGTTAGGCTGGTGCGGTAGGTTTGGGCAACACAATCCTTGAACGCTGTAGCACCGACGGGGAAGCAATGGAGGATCGAGGCGACGAAGAAGCACGACACAATAAGAGCCCAAAACTGGTTTCAACGAGATGCGCTGCTCCTCGCGTTTGTTCCAGCGCGCATGGAGCACCTTTGGTGTATGTGTGTACGTGTGTGTGTGGGGATCGATGGAACAATTCGTCTTGACCGTTACCGCGACGATCCACCAACTATGGAGACTGGGGTTGTTATTCTTGATATATTCTGTGTAACACTACGTTCGGAATGGTGGTTTCGTGTTGGGGTCCCCAGCACACAGCCGCAGTTTCGGGTCACGCTGCTCTGTTCGCTGCTTCCTCTGCCGTACGGATCCGTGGTCTGTGTGCAGCATAGCGCCTAGCCCCCCGGGATCGGGCACATCGTTTTATGTTTTCTTCATGCTTGAGCGACTTCCATTTGGGGTCCGAAATATCGATGCTCCGCCGCTGGACGGTTTGTCTGACGAACGCAGGGAGCTGGAAAGAGAAAAAGGAAAACCGTAGTAGAAGACGCGATGGGCCCCTTTTCGGAGGACGGGAAAAACTCGGGCAACAGCTTGACCAAGCGAGAAACCCCCGAGAGGAGAAAAAGAAGGAGATGATTGAAAACCGAAGAAAACGCAACCAAAAAGAGCCGAAGAATGGAGACCTCGAGTTCTGGCGGGCGTGTTCTTCTACTATGACTGTGCGTGTTCCGCAAGAGGAAAACCAGACCCACGATGTGGCGAGCTCTGTGGTGCGCTTTGTCCGTTGACTTCGATGTCAAAATAAGTTCAAGAAGCTTATCCCGCATGCCCCTGGCATGGGTTGAAAGAGAAAGAGAGAAAGACGCATAGTGAAAGAAGGAGCGATTCAAATGAAGTCACTATGTTTCATTTTTCTTTCCCTATAGCAGTAAAGTACACGCGAAAAAATACACTTTTTCGTGAGTCACTGCCGTTTGCGAGAGATTATTGTGCCATATTCGGACGGAAAACCGAATAATTTTTTGTGTTTCAAAAACAATCACATTTCTATGTTTCGCCCGCTATATGCTATTAGTAGTAGTAGTACGCTCACACATCCGCACGCAAGGAACTGTGTGCTTGGAATGCGCACGCTCTGACCCGGGGTCTTGCGGGCTCATGGAAATAATGAAACAATTATTATTCCCAGAATGGCCGCGTTTTATGGGTTTCGCTGTGTTCCTTTCCGTGCTCGCGGGCTAACCTAGAAACGGTAATTCCTTGACCGTAGTTGGACAGACCGGCGAATCGATCCCCGTTGCTTTGTATATTCAAGGCCTGCTCGCCGAGCCCCATTCTCCCTTTAAATTTGAACGCGAGTAACGGTCATGCAACGCGGCGAAAATGCTTCAAATGTTGTCACGCCGATTTCCGTGCCGGGTTTACACGGTTTCCAAATTCTTCCGAACATTCTTACAGTTGGTGACCTGTAACTATTTAATCTAAAAACGTGATCTCCGAATTAGTTTATTAGTTCATTTGACGGCAGGTTTGAGTCGCGATAAGTTAGTTCCTGAAAAAAGGCCAAATAACGTTACATTTGCTAACGCTTTCTCGTAGCAGTTTTATTTCGCCCGGTTTCGAAAATCTAACATATTTCGCCTGAACGGATTGCGCAGGTTTTTGTCTTTACTACCGTGGGTTCATGTTTTGGGTGCATCAGGGCTAAAACCGAGCGATCCTCATTTGAACGTTTGCGCTTCGTATGGCTTCGTGCTGTTTAACGTCTTTTCAAAAATGCAAAAATAGTTCATCGAGGTTTTCACTATTTTTATTCAAACAAGGTAAATTGTGGAAACCCGAAAAGACTTATCAAAATTGGGCTCTAATGGGATGTATAATTATAATTTAGAATAGTTTATTTTTCATGGCGAATCTTCTCCACTTTTTCTTTTTTTTCGGAGCAACGCGAAGATTGAGGGTGCAATGAAAAGTAACGGACGCCCTCGGAACACCGTTCAGTTGTACGTGTTGATTTTCAGTCGCGTCTCCTCGCTTCCCTCCGGGTGGCGCGCCTTGCAGATGAGTGCTTTGCCATGGTCGGACGGCTTCAGCTGGTAGGAGAGCGTTTGATGGACGGTATTTCCACGGATGTTGCGGCTGACGAACGGTGCCGAGAGGCCTTCGTAGATCAGTTGGTCATCTGCAGGAGAGAATGAGAAGATATGGGGACCTGTTTATTGACTCAAGATATTAAAATCAAACTCCTAAAATTTGGCTGGATGAATTATTGGATTTGCAAGGTCTCGTGATAAGCCATCAAACGAAAAGACGTGGAATCGATCCACCAAAGCGGAAACAAGCCTGTTTGTAACGACCTTCAACGCGGAGCTGTCTCTCTGACTAACGGAAGAATATCAAGCAATCGATATAGCCCGGAAGCTGCTTGCTTCCCAAAAACTTCCACAACAAATACTCACTGAGGAACCACAGGAAACCGGCCGGCGGGTTGCCATCCTTCGAGACGCACTGCACCACCAGGTTGCTGCCGGCCTTGAACGCCCCGTTCTGCTGCTCGACATCGCTGGAAACTGTGAGCTGGGGTGGCCGCGGTTTCACGAGCTCCGTGAGGTCCTCCTTTTGCACCGCCGGCTTGTCGTTGGTGTAGACTGCAATTGGACAATAGTCAGGCACCTACCGTTCAACCCAACCGTCCCCAGGAAGTATACCTTTCCGCAACTTGATCGGCAGGCTCGTTTCCATGAAGCCACCGGGGTAGGCCGGGTGTTCCGCCCGGCACGTCACCTTCTTCCGGTTGTCCTCGACGGCGATCGCCCGCCGGTAGGTCTGCTGCACGGTCGTGCGCCGGTCGGCCGTCTCCGAGAACTCCGCACCGACACCGTCCGTTAGCGGCACGCCGTCCAGGTGCCAGGACAGTTTCGCCCCGGGCCAGCCGGTGCGCGACACGCAGCGCATCGTCACCTTCTTGCCGTACTCGAACTCTCCGTCGCGGCTGTCCACGTTGCTCGCTAGCTCGATCTTTGGTGGCTCGGGGGCGACTGCTTGAGAGTGTGAAGACATCAAAGAAAACACTCAAGCTATAGGTACCGGAAGGCAGAATGGCACACGGCGGTATCGGTAGCAACCTTCACCTGAGACCGTTATGTCGATCTGGCCCTTGTACGTTTGCCCCTGCACCGACACCGTGCACTCGAACGTCCCATCGTGGGACGCCTTGATCGTGTCGATCGTGATGCCACAGGACCCCTTGCTCCAGCCGAGCCCATAAAAGCGGATGCCCTCGACCGGGGCCGGAAGCTTGTCGCTGGCTGCGAACGGTGCTGGTGCTCCCGGGACCTTAACACTGTGTGAGGAGGAGTTGTACGGTACAGAAAAAAGGATATAACATTTTCACAACAGATTTTCGACACACAACAGGATGCTTCGTACATGCAGAAATCTATCGCATCCTCGACGAGACAGAGCAGATTCACGTTCTGCTGGCCCTCGGCGACGGTCACCTTCCCGGACGGTTCCGTGACCACCTGCACCGCATGACTGCACGCTAGGACTGCACCCACAACCACCAAGCCGGACAACCACATTTCCCTCCACATCGCTGCACCTTGAACTGTTTTCGGGAGGCGGAAGATGCGCTAATTGATCGGAGACTTCGCTTCGGGTTTTCGCAACGTTTCGCGGCGCTGCCAAACACTTTGACCAAACTCGAAATCTCGCTCGAAACCGTGCTTCCTTCAACGCCGAACCGCTGAACTGAACTGAGCTACCCGTCGGACGGCGCGCTGGCTTTTAAGTTCTGCCCGAAGCAGCGTTCTCCCCCAAAACCGTCGCGAAGATCACGCTCCGTACCTCGTTCCTCGAACCGGTGTCCGGTCCTGCCTCTCTGGGCGAACTTCCTTCTTACCGTACCGGCGATCGATGGTGTTAATTACGCTACACTGGCCAATCTTCTCTCCCCTCTCGGGGCCGGTTCCCGTTCCGTGATGGATGTCGACCAGACCCCAAAAAAAAAAAAATCAAAAACCCTACTGGCGCATATTAATTCCATAAATTTTGCTTCAAACGGTTCTCGAATTTAATGTGGCCTGTTCGGTGTTCGTGTCGGTATCGACGACGCAAAAAAAAAAGAATACGCAAACCGCAAACAAGCAGATGAGCAACGTCCAACACGAAATACGACACAATTAAAATGCCCCGTAGAGCATAGACCTTCCAAACTTCCCTTTTTTAATATTTTTTTTAAATCGGTGCCATTTAATCGGTCGAGATGGTCGCGCTCCGCGGCGCGATCTCGTTAATTATTTGTTTTGGTTTGGCCCACGACGCGAACCGCAACACGCTCCGGCAGTAGAACCGGTTGCCGCGATACACAGGGACCACATTCTGCCGCTTCGCTTCTGCTGCGCTTTGGAGGTGGGATTCAAATTTCGGCAATCTAAAGTTCTAACAAGTACCATAAATGCTGGGATTTTATGAGGTTGCTCCCGGGGCCGCGTGGGGTCAGCCCAAAACGGTTGTGGAAAAGGCCATCCTCCGATGGTACCGCGAAGCACACCGCGATTTGCGTTGGCTCGCGACAGCCGGGCGAAAGGCTGTTGTTTTTATTTTCTTTTATTGCAATGTTACTTCCAGCTCTGGGGTTGTTTTGGAAGGAAGGATTCGTACGCCATTCCTGGCATTAGTTCGGACGGCCATCCTGGGGGAATATTTTTATCGTTTTATGGACGGTCCAGGCGAATCGGGCGATGTTGCATCGATCGCTAATCGGCCAGTTGCGTGCCAGCAGCGTTCGTCCTGCTCGATACCGGCAAATGGTACCCTTAGCGCCAGTTCTCCGACCACTCCCGGATGGTGGTTGAGAAGGTCGCTGAAGTTAAGTCCGGCATCGCATATGGCGATGGGCGGAGAAGGGTGTTTGCATGCCGTACAATGTTTGTGTCATTCTAATGGATCGACCAACAGTCCAACATTTGTTACGGCAGAATGGGTCCGTAAAAAGGGGGCCGGACAATGATGATGATGATGATGATGATTGAATCATGCACAAGTTTTCAAATGATTGAAATCGATTATGTCACCGTGCTTCGCTGCACTGACCTTCCTTTGGGATGGGAGAATGGAATGCAAATGTCAAACATAAATTTTTTTTTGGTTCTAAAGGGCAGATCTAGATAGATATGCTAAGATTACCATAATTATTCCAAATACCTTTATATTCACAGTCAAGAAACTTGGAAAGGAAGGAAGAACCGGTCGCAGTTTTGATGCTTTTGGAATGTTAACAAACTGAAGGAATATACGAAAACCGAATGATTTCTTTCTAGACCCACGTTCCTCCATTTTCTGCTGATCACACTCTACATATAAACGCATTCGCGTCGCTGTTCGATCGCTCGAATATTCATAATGAAAGTTGAACGTTTGCGCCTGAATGTAGGCAATCCGCATGACGACGAATGTACGAAAATTTAAATATTGAGCACGCGTGCACGTGCATTGAAACCACCAGTCCACATTTACATTGCTCTCACATCCGAATCATTTTATTGAATAGCATCGGCAATACGACAATGAGGGGTCCTGAGGCACTTACTGGCTTGGCCATCCGGAAGTTATTAATACTGATGCGAACCAATATCGCGCGCGTACACCTTGACGTTTGCATAGGTTTTCTTTTCTTCATACTTCCAGCCACAATGGACTGTTTATTCTATTTATTAGATTCATTAAAGCATCCTCCTTCTCGTCGTAGAGAGTAATGAAATAAATAATGTTCACATAACACATACGGCTCGGCCAAATGGCGTCACTAAAATGCATGGCGTAAATCTTCCCGAATCACTGGCGCTGAGAGGCTTGTTGGTTGTTTCTATTTGTCGACGTTTCCGCCACCCCGCCTGTCACTTTCACTTAGTGTCTCTGAACGGTTCATTTGGATTTTCACTTTCTTGTGCCTTATTGTGGCTTACTCTAGTGACGGTAAAGAAAAAAACGTAAATCGTACCGGAATTTTCTGAAAATGGCCGCACGAATGCAATTTCGTAGCTTGCCTCTGCAGGAGGGCCTCTGTTTCAATACTTTTCTTTTACAGGAACTATCGGAAAGTGTTATTGTACAATATCAATAAGTAGAAGTACATTTGCCGCTACTGGCCAGGTTGGTGGTGGGTAGTTTTTCATGTTTTCTCTTGGGTGGCGCGAGCCGGTGCGAGTTGAGAATGCGGCCCGAAACGTCCCTACCGACACCAATCGCTCCACCGGCTGTACAAACACCTACTAAAGCATCCCTACCCAAAAACAGGTAACGTTCGGAAGCATCCTCAAGTCAACAGGCTGCCCTTTTCCACCACTCCCCAAAACCACCACCCGGTTGACACAGTGACAAGGCACATGCTGTATGACTACGGATACGGCAATTGGATTCACAACAGACGTGTCGCTATCACAGAGCAGAAGAATGTCCAGACGCTTATCAGCCAGAAGGTGGCCGCGTTGCTGTCGTCGTCGCGCTTCCCCACCGGCTCGCCATCGTCGTCCACCTTCACCGCCTTGATGACGTATGTTTGCGTGCCGAGGACGTTGGTGGCCTCGAGCGTGAACAGCGAGGCGCGCTCCTCCGAGCAGTCGCTGTTCTTCAGCAGCACCGTGTACTCGTCCCCTTTCTGCAAGTGGAAAAACAATGAGTGATTTGATGTCCCCGACCCAAGCGGGTCTGGCTTGGCCCTACCGTTGTCGAGTGCGGGATGTACGCCCGGTACATGTCGACCGATTCGCCCTCCTTGATCAGCCGTCCGTTGACCGTCCACCGGGTGATGGGTTGCGGGTTGGCGTGGATGGTGATGTTGACCGAGGCGCTTCCACTCGTTGGCAGCTCATCGATGTGAATATGAGGTATCTCTTCCGGTGCAACTGTGAGCAAAACAAAAAAACACAGGGAAAACTAAATGAAAACCCGATACACACGGGGAAACAGTTGCACTCTATGTTCAATAACACTCCCTCGCCAACAACCAAACGGCCGTCTGACGCAGAAAATGCCACCGTTCCGTCTTCCTTCAAAAGCAGACGACTTCCAGTCGCACACCTTCGCGTTACTTCATCCACACGGCGGCACCATCAAAAGGGCCGGAACAGTTATCGCCTTGTTTTAAAAAACACAACTACAATTCTTTGTCGCTTCATTTGCGGGCGCAAGTAAACTATGACAAGCTCGCTAAGTAGCTCGCGTTGGGATATATGGAATGCCACCCCAACCGATCGCGCGATCAGCGATACTCTTTAATAACTCATTACGCAAAGAGAATTGTTGAACGGATGACTAAAAATGAATATTTCATGCCCTGTGCGCTGTACACTAATTGTCCCTTCTAAGGCATTTCAACTAAAAGGTCAATTATGATAAAATAGAAGATAAATCAATTTTTATAATAATTTGGATTCATTTTTCATTTTTCTAAAAATGCTCCAACACAAAATGCTGCTGTAACTTATGGTCTTTACCTCGGTTCAGTAAACAACTAATCGCGATTAGGTATGGCGTGCGAACTGTAAACATCTTCTACTGCGAAGTTAACAAACTATGGAGTGAGTGATAAGGAACTTTTCCTCTACACGAAACAACCAAGAGTGGAAAAAAGTCATTATCTTGGCAGTAAACAGTTAAACGAGTAACACCAACACTAACCGATTACAACCTTGTCGTAAATTTACATATCTTTTTTCTTGTCCACGGAGAAAGTCGTCATAGTTTTACTACACCCCTTGATGGGCACCGATAAACTTGGTGTATTCGAATGTGCTTGTCCTTAATAGCTTCATTATCATTCGGTACATACGTGCCTCTCTTGCCAGTTTCCACATCATAAATTCAATATTCTGTACATATGTTTCCATGCCGACATATCCTCTCACAATAACATTTTTGTTAGTGAACGAGGTGTGACCCATTTACTAAGGCTGGAAACGAGTCATAACACATGGAAACAGCATTCGAAGGAGTACATTTCTGATCACAAACAGGATCAACGGGGTTGACGAACAGGATTAGTCTTCAATTGACCCTTAGAACCCTCTTGCTGACTGCATACAGTGGACCTTGA
>JAOEFI010000007.1:5218971-5231049 GCA_034621735.1 Anopheles plumbeus | reverse complement strand
ATTCTCACTATATACTAACGCTGCTCTTCGATGGTCAGTCCCACGCGAGGACGCGCCGCGCCGGTCGTTTGTATTGAAAGTAAACAAAGCATGGAAAGTAAACAAAACAACTCGGTAGCCGAGTGTCGGCACGTCGTTGTTGTTGTTGTTGTTGTGGGTGGCGGCCTACTCTGTACTCTGGGCAAACAAGTGGCGAACTAACTAATTCGCAGCTGTCAACTATTTTCCAACGTCAGCACCTTTGGGGCGAGCGAAGCGGAGAGAGTGCGCCCAGCACTAATCGGGACGTTCACACTCTCCAACACTTGTTCGCGGGACTGATAAGCGATAACGACGATCGATGCGTGGCACACTCCGGCCCTCGACTGCCGTCTCGCTATGTAGTGACTAATAACGCGATGGTGGCGACTTTGGAGCCCGTGCCGCAACCCACATATAGAAGGGTAAAGTCGAAAAATTTCTTCCACGCTACCACGGTCCCTCGGCTGGCCAGTGGTCTCACGTAGCACTGCGGTTGGCTAAAGCCAAACTTTGGTCATCTCTCTTTTCAAACGCTTCCGTTTGAACCGCGTCTGTCTGTACACAAGCTCGCTCTGTTGTCTGCTCTCTCCTCAGGGGGGCACACGAGATGAGCTTGAACGTTGCGTACATTGTTGTTAACTCCGTTTCATCATGGGCGCCCCACACTGGCAATTTAGTGCCGAAACGAACGGACCACGCCGAACGGAGCGCGAACCCGCCTCGGCTCCCTTAGTTTTTCGGAAGAGATGACAATTGCCATACAATTGCCAGTGTGTGACACCCGCAGAAACGCGCTAGGGGCACCCGCAAAGCAACGTCGAATTTACAGCGTTTGGGTTCCAAAATATGCTAATTTACGTTCGTCTCGTCGGTTTTTTATTGTGCTCGGGCGGAAGTCAAACATTTATGTCTCACGTGTACGGTGGGTTGGTTCTGAAGAGCCTAGAGCATTCTACTCTTCAAATGTGTTTGGCAAACACATAGATTCTAATGTTACAAATGGAATGGTAAACATATGACAATTTCGACCAAAACTAGTTTGTATGCTAGATCAACAGAAATAAACCTATGAGAATATTATGTACAAGGGTCGAATCACTGTAACTGCACATGGTTAATGCCAAGAGTTAAGGGCTTTATAATTTTTTTAAACTTTTCTACGAACGATTTACATTAAACGATTTATCTACGATTTCATTACACCATACTTTCTAAATAATTTATTAATGTGATCGTGATGTTGTTTCACTTGTAGGTTTTTCCATAAACATATTTTGAGATCTTATTAAACGTAAAGAACCCCGTTTTTAAAAATTTAAATTTATGCGACGGTTACAAACGGCTTTTTCCAACTGTTTCTGTTGCAATAGCTGAAGATTGCAGATTATAAAATAATTTATGAATATTCGCATAACAGTTTCCGGTATGCTGGACAATATCTATAGAAGAAATATGACTCGGCCGACGGTAGATACGACTGATTTATTCCCAGCCGTTGTTCTAAATGGCAGGTTTCTCCATCCAGTGAGGAAATACGACAATCACGACTCGGTACAAGTTTTATTGATTTTCTGCATCAAATGTCAAGTAGGCTGCCCTCCGCCAACCCCTCTCATCTTCACTGTCCCCATTTTTCCTTCGCTTATGTTTTGAAAACTCAGCGGCTTGGGAAGACTTGATCGGCCTCGAGCATTCATCTCCGGAGGCAAGCATAGTTGGAGTTGTAGGTGCCGGTGTGCATTCGGTTCGTCGTCGGCGGACAATGCAAAGCTTTAGGCACCCTTCTATATGCTTGCCGAAACTCATCAAGTTAACATTAGCCGAGATTTAATGGCTCGTGGTTTTTCTTTTTCTGCACACTGTAAGTTTTGGCCCGCGTTTGTTCTTGTAATAAGAAGAACAAAAAAAAAAACCGGGCTTCATGCTCTCATTTAATTTGGCGTTTCTGCCCACATAAATGTGTACGTTGCTTCCCCGGAGACGTGAGCCGAATTTCGTGAGAGTCACGTTTGACACGAGGTTCCATTCTTGATGGTAATCTTTTGTTTTTTTTTTATTTGTTTTTTCGCTTCCACCATGCTTTACGTTGTAACGTAACGTGTAAAGGGAGCCATTGTTTGGCAAGTGTGATTTTTACGGGATTGGGACCGGAATTTAGAGCACATCTGATAATTATTGGTCAAGCATTCAAGGCGTTAGCTTTGAGTGGTGAAGGTAGACAATCTGTCTCCGTCCAACGTGTCACACATATCTGCAAACGTATGTATCCACTTATACGTTGCTTGACAAACAATAAAGTATGGCAAATATATTAGAACCCGAAATGTAGGAGATTTTCTCATTCACGAAAAATGTACTTACGATGAATGAAGCTTCATTCTATGGACGTGCCTTCCTCTTGGTCTCACATAATATGTGGCAAAAACCAGTGTTCCGGACGCCAAACAAGACACATTCGACTTTTTTCGACTTGCTTACCCAACCTGGGGTCTACAAGAACCCTTCTGCGCTCCTGGACGCCGCACTTAATACCCTTTCATGTTGACGCGCCTAATTGCAGGTTCCGTTGACAGTTTGGCCGACGACGAGACGTCGGAAGCGACCGCTCGAAGGTCACCATTATGAGCCGGGGTTATGTTCTACTTCTACGGCATAAACGTGCCGTTCCAGATGCAAATGAGCAAGCACTCGGTTATGAGTGAGAGCTGGCGCGAGGGCACTACCGAAAATAGGTTTGCGCTTAACAACGGTAGGTTTTATTTGGAAGGAAAGAGAGGACAAGAAAGAGAGGCACTTAGATGAGGTGAAAACATCTAAGAAGAAAATAGAGCTCGAGACATCCACAAGCGTCCTCCGAAATGGGAAAGCGCTAGACATGGCGCCGCATGAAAAACAACACGCCCGCTCGGAGAAACGGAGAACAAACGGAACAAATGACATTTTTGTGTTACTTTTATCGACCTCGAGGTAATGGTTGCCTTCCGTTTCCTTCATCCGATCAAGACCAACCTCTTGTGCCCTACGAAAGCCAAGACGACCGGGCTCGCACCGAGACGCGTTGACCTTGATTTGTGCGAACAGCGCACTAACAGCTTGACGATATGTCAACGTCAGATGTTTCCCGCAGCATGGAAATGTTTTTCTGCTGGAAGGAGAAGCGTTGGAGGAGGGTTGGGTGTTTTCCTCCTGCTCGGAAAGGTCACCGCTGCGTGAAGGGCCCTTCATTTACCTCCCAGTAGGCGATGGCTGCGCGGGTTTGATTTAGTTTCGTTGAGTAATGGCCGTCATTAGGGTGAGAGCGTGTCCTCCTTCCGCAACTGTTCTTTGGCGGAGGGTGGTGGTGGGTTGGGTGGCTGGCAGCTGTTTGCAACCGAGTGTGTGTGTTTGTGTTTCACATGTTTGAAATACCTTCCCATGCCCAGGGAAGTTATTACGCGAGTTATTGGAAACGTTATTTTGACGCAACCGATTGGAATTATCTTCTTTAAAGGCACCTGCTAATTTATTGTTTGTAGCAGTTCCGAGCAGTGTTGCCAGGGGCGGCCTCGTCCGAAGAAATATCGCTGGCGTTAAACAACGTCCACAAGCAGGCGAGCCGCGCCGGTCGATTATGGTGTCCGGTTAAAAAGGGTTCCAAGTGCTAATGGCGCTAAATTAGCACCTGATTAAATCGTGTCGCATAATCGGGAAGATCATTAATTACAGTAAGGTGTGGGTCGGAGAAGTGACCGACGCTTCAACGATTCCGTTTGTCATAATGTTTGCATTCACTGTTAAACAAATGAAATTACAATTTGTGTAAGTTCTGGCTTACGTTACAGAAGTAATAAAACTCCTCAAATAAACAAACATGCAAACATGAGATTTAACTCTTCTCACAATACAATAAAAACAGCAAAACAATATTTGCCAAAGAGAGAGTGTGCATGACTGACTTTTCGTCATGGTTTGGCAATGGGGCATGCATTTATAACAAAACTCCCTGTACAAATCTCGGTTTAGTTTCGGAGACCCCTTTTTCGTTTGCTTGTGAAGAAAGCCAATGTTTGACCAACCTTTTTGAATGTAAGCAAATATGCACACGTCTTTCGGTAGTTGTGGTGAAGAGTGGCAATTGAAAGTGGCATGGATTTATCGGAGATGATTCATTAATAATCACTTCAAATGTCATTACCTTGACAAATGCAGAAAACCATAATTACCGAAAATGGAAAGGTATTATTAGGAGGTTAGGTGAAGTGCACTGATATTGACAACATCTACCCAACAACCCCAGCTAGCAAATTTTTTTCTAAATAAGATCGAAAATGGTCGAGTAGTTAGTAGTACATTATTCTATAAGCACACACTGATGGACTAAACAATTAACGCCATGCATTATAATACCTTCAACTGGTGCAAACACTATTCTAATTCACAATAGATCATTTAACCGAGTTATATTTTTCCCATTGTTATGCTATTGTTATATAGTTACGATGATGAGCTCATTAGTACGTATTTTAAATCCGGTAGGTGTCACTACCTCAATCCATCTTCGTTAAGTGTCCTTAGGCCAGTTACGTTGCTTTGCTAATCTAAGTTTTGTTGTAAAAATAACGATGTTCCTCTCACATCGTTGAACAATCGCCACACACAAGAAGACGTTCAGTTCCTCAAGTTCACGGATTGATCCCGCCGAAGGTTGACGTTTCAGCTTACGGCCCTCAAGGTTTTGCGCGCTTGCAGATGAGCGGTACGCAAGAAAATCACCGATCAATAATTCAACATCGCGCTGCAACACTCCGGCAGCACTCCGGCTGGCTATGACGGAGCTAGTGCTCGAAGGTGCTTGTTAGTGAAACTTGTTCCATCGGAATCGTTAAACCCATTCGATCGACCATAGTGTGCACTCGGAATTACCACTTGCAATTCTCCAAGCTCGGCTCTCGTACAATACACGGTTCACAATGTACTCGCTGGAACGGTTTGCGGAAGCTGTTTGGCGTTTTCCCACTTGGGCGGTTATTATCAGCCCAACGGCATGCAGCGTCCCTCGACGGGGTGAGTCACTGGGGTGCGAGACGCACGGAAACTAGATTACGCACGATCACCGTAACGGAGAGAGTGTGGCAGTGCTGCCAAGTAGTACTACGGCAGAATCGCTAGTCCCGGGTGTGCAGTGAGTGTGGCGTGCGCGCGAGCGTTTTATCTGTGACTGTGTGTTGTTGGTTTATTTTATTCACCACCCGAAAATCGAAAACCGAAAACCGAAAACCGAAACCGACGACCAGCCCAAATGCCAGCTGAGATGCTACTGACGGGTCGGCGATCGGCGGATCGTGCAGATGGTTGTGGTTCCTTCGCTGTGGCTGCACAAAACAACCGAACCACCACCACCACCACCACCACCACTTCCACGACCACCAGCCAGTAGGAACGGGAATAAGAAACAACGCACCATCCTCACGAACGGAAAGCACGGCGCGAAGCGTTCCGTTGCAGACCAAGAGAGCGAATAACATTCCACACCAAAAGCGTCACAACAGAAGGCTGCAGAAGACGCGAAGAACTAGTATCTGGTTCTCGGAAGACGTGGCTAGTCTGTTTGGTTCGGTATGCAAATGCCCGTCCCATTGCCGGACGTGCGTGTTTGATGCATCGTTTCGCGAGGGTCTATATGAAAGTAGATTGGTTGGAAAAGTGAGATCTGATTCATTAGCCGAATGCGAGAAAACGAAAGATTTCCCAGTCGCGATCGTACGATTGATCCGCGAACGAGCGCAAAACAGTTATGTAGGGCATGGCGAGATGTGGACCACATTTCACCGCCCTGACCCTGATAGCAATTGGCCATCCAATTCACCTTCGTCATCGTCGCGACCAATTCGTTGGTGACTGTCGCCAATTGTGCGATAAAGGGCGGAGCGAAGCAGGCACCGTGTCCGATCGCGGAGCGGAGAACGGAGATGAAGATTTTTACGGCCAATTACCTCCGCGACCGTTCCAGAGTCAGTCGAGAGCCGCATGTGGGTGACCGGTTTTTTTTTCGCCTTTCCTCTCCCGGTCGGGAATGGCACGATTTCAGCTTTATGGCGCACTTCGATCTCGCCGGCGAAGGCACGGCGATTCTTTCCGTTCTCTCGGTTTTCATACTTTGCTTTTGAGCTGCATTCTGCTGCTGTTCCCGTACGATCACGAACGCGGTTGCCTCGGTGGCGATTTTGGTATCATCGCGGTTGATAACTGGCTTAAGAAATGAAAAATTGCTGCTTTTAGTAATACTTGTTTTTATTTTACTTCTTATGTGTTCTCGTTCTATTCTCCGTTTTATTCTCCGTTTTTTTTGTTTATTATTTTTTCTTATATAACATGTACCATACTATTCATTCTTTTTCACAAAATGATTTTTGGGCCACATCCAGTTGAATTCTGGTTTTCACTTGGCAGGAAAGGGATGAGGAATTATTTCTGAGTCAGACATATTTTAATGTAGATGTTTCTAGATCTTAACTTCTTGTGGCAACTAAAATTCGAGTTGAGGAGTTCGTTTTCAAGGTAAGAGAACTAGCTCAGTTGGAAGACAACTTATCATTTTCTAAATGATGTAATATAGTACCGATACAGTTTACATAAGTTTACTGTTTTGATACTAGAACTTTATTCAAATCTTAAGAGAAATAAAGAACTTGTTCCAATCCTGGATAATAATGAATCATACATTACACAAAGGCACGAAAAAACATATTTACATAACATAGTCGAGTATTTGTCTTCACTCGCTCACCAGTACAAGTTTAGGACAAGGACAAAGCCCTACCCCTTCACTTGGAACCGTTTTAGAGTTTTTAATATTCACACTTTGCTGTCAATTACTTTAACCACCGCAATTACAGCACGCATCGTGTGTAATTAGACCATTGTTAAGTTGTGGAAACAATAAATGGCGCATATTTCTGGCGCACGTTGACGAAGATGTATTTAATTCCATCTCGGCTTATCGAAAAATGACTGCTGAGTTCGGCGTTCTGCCTACAGTCTTGCGAAAGGCCAACGCCATTGTCATTTGCCTTCGCCAAACATTCCACGTTCGATGTAATTGAGTTCTTTGCTTCAATCCGACCACCGATTGCATGTGCAATCGGGTCTGGTGACTTCAAGCCACGAAACCGAATTGATGAGATCATCATCAACGTCAGCACTATTGTGTGCGAGCGGGGCGGACATAGAGAAGGCATATTACTGATACTATTCCGAGACGGCAACCGAAGGGGCACTCCTAGCACACACGTTCTCTCAGCCTTCAACTGAGCCCTCGGAATGGGCCGAAAACAAGAAGGGAACGGCATGCATTTTACTGGCAATCGATCGTGCCGCGATCATTTCATTTCTTCAATCACCCTTCGCAATTAAAAGCAGCATCCCTCTGCTGCCTGGCGCTCGCAAAAAGGGAGTGAAATCAGCGTCGAAACAAATTATCCAAACGAAGTTGTCCAAACGTTGTACCCGGCGTTGTCGGAGATGTTCATTAGGATGTCGTCTTTTTTTTTTTGTTCGCGAGATCCGCTCGTGTCCGGATGCATGTTCTTCGTGCACCGTTTTAATGCTATCTGATGATGTTTTTCCACGATGCTTTCGGTCACGCCGGCATCGGCACTGGAATGGGAATTTTATGACAGACACGCCGGGACGAACCGGCACAGCGAGCAGCAGTTTATCGGGCGCCAGGATCGACACGGACCTTGGAATTTCTGTGAGTGGTTTTGATGGCTTTTCACGGGCACTGTACGAGGAAAACACGGATGACATAATCATGGGAACGGCGTGATTAGTTGCGAACCAAAAAAGTCCCACCCCTGGTAGAAAAAAATGATTGTACCGGAAGATATTAACAGCAAGCGATTCAGGAACTGCCGTCTGTCCTGTAAAAAAATAAAGATGCAACCTTTCATTAGAAATTTTTTTTTGTCCAAATACCCTTTATAAGGTATTTGTAAACTATTTATGTTACGAATGAAAAAGTCGCTAAGAAAGATTAATAAAAAGTCGTTTCTAAATAAATATTATTGCCAACGCTAAGCATAATGTAAGCACATGTAAATGATGGAAAACTGGAGAGCGTACGACGAATTTTGTCAATTCAATTAGGAATCCTTCGAAGGCCACCACATGCTTTCTATAATGTCAACCGAACGGCTGGGAGAAAATGCTGCAGACATATGGAAATTCTCGTATAACAGAATAGTGATAGTTGATAACTGCTCCTAAACGGCTTCGGGCGAGTCTTACTCATTTTATCATTTCGCCGCAAAGAAAAAAGCAGCAAGGCTTTTCCCATCGAACAAGACACATTTTGCCTGGCCATTTTGTACAGATCATCCTATGTTGCTTCATCAATATAAATGTTTTCCCTTTCCACCATGAATGCATACAAATGGCCGTTAGATGTCTTCGAGTCGGAGCCGGCACGGGTCCTTCAATTCTCAAGCACATTGAAATCCATCGGACACAGGGCCCCATTTTTAATTAAGAGTCCAATTTCATTTATGCGCATCTTCATTTCCATGCCATCAAGATTTTGGTCGGCGGCGTTCCGAACATGAACGATATTGTGATTGCATATTTCTATCCACTTCCTTCCAGGGCGCCTATCCATTCTTTTCCTTCTTCCTGATTCCGAATTTGTTTTTCTTCTTTTGTCACTCACCATTCTTAACCCCCCCGCCGGGGTGGTGTTGCCATCCGGGGGGTTTTTTTTTTCTTGTTTGGTTCTGTGATAAAACATCCCAAGTTTGGGCATGGGGTGGTGCCCTAGGGGGAGACCGAGACGATGTGGGACGAGAAAAGAGATGAATAATTCTGGCCGAACGCTTAATGCCTGTGAAGAAAGTGAAAGAGGCAGACCTTCATCTCGCTGGACGTCTCTAATCAATTTGCTCGAATGAATATACATGCCGTTTTGGGGAAAGAGTTTCTTTTTTGGTGACCCACCCTCCCCACCTAGCCCGGAACTGTTTCATTAGGAAGCACAGCATTCGGAAGCATACCGGCAAGGCAAGCGGAATCTAACGATATTGTGTGTTTTTTTTTGCCTTCCTAATTGCAGGTAAAGAAAACCCACCAGCCCTTCCTTTCCCGTGCTAGACGTGGCGCATTTCTTCAGCCCTGCAGGGTCTTGCGTGGACGTGCATTGCGAAGGTTGCCGGAGTAACTTAATTAAGGTAATTAATTGTTTGGCTCTAAACCTTTGTCTCCATGCCGACCCATGCGCTACACCATCGGTACCAGCGAATGCACAATGGCGGAGTAGGTCCACGTCGAACCTACGGGGAAGGCAATGGGAAGCCAGTATCGACACTGCGGTTCGAGGGGGATGCACTGATCATCAGTTTGATTGTCTGTAGTCGCCCAGCAGCAGCCTCCCATACCCGGATGCCGTGATGAGTTGCTTCCTGGTTTTCCTCTGCCGATTTTCCCGCTCCGGAAGAGGGCCTCGGGTGGTTGGGGCCGGGGTTTCCCATGAACGCCTCTGCAGTCGGCAAGTTTTGTGCCAAATGGTAAAACAGAACCACCACCATGATTCCTGTGCTTCGTCGGCCTGGCGACAATTTGTGCGACCAAGTCAGCTCATTTTAATGAATGGGAACTCATCAAGGACGTGGCAGGGCGTTCGGGTTTCACCCCGATCGCCACGTTCCCAGAAATAAGCCGGATGGGAAGGACGATTTTGCATGTGACTTTTCCCCCCTCCCCCCCAGGAAAAGACCCGTTCGTCATTGTCTGGGAATGGGAATGTCTCGATTGTCGGCGGTACTGTATGTGCAGTGGTTTTCTTTATCAGGGAGTATAGGGATGCTAATGAATGTGGCCAAATTGGAACTGTTCTACGTTGCAAATGAATCAGGCAAAGACTGGTATCATCGATGTGGTATCGATTTCCTTTTTGGACGCTCTTACAGCAATTGTAGACGAAAAGTGTCAATGCCATCATCGGATGGGAACTTATTCAAGCTGACGTAGGCTTCATCATTTTGAAATTGAAATACTGCTGAAAACATTCTGTTGATGCTAAGTACATTACTTAAAAAAATTCTCAAGCAATTACAAGCATAGGTTTTATTTTATATTTTCTTATCAGGAATCGAAACGCAAAACAGTTCCATAAATGGGTCATTATTTTTCCTCAGGAAATCTTTTTCGTGACACATATTGAAATCAGTCTTGTCAAAGTAGAATAAATTGCATTTTGAAAGTTTTCAAAACATTCCTGTTTGAATGAAAAATTCAGTTGTTTGTTTGTAGGGGCTAAGGGTGGACTATTTTTTCGAAAATTTCCGTACCCGGCTTTTGGCTCGAGAAAGTTCATCTTTCGTACTGATATATTCGTACTGCTATCGAGTCCCGAGGGATCAGAAATCGGCAAAATCTTATCTCTTCGCCCTCAGTGGGTGCACCACTTCAGAAAGAAGAATCAAATTGTAAAGCTCGTCTTTTTTTTTTTTTTTAATTTCAATTTCTCCCACCATTTCTTAATAATTGCTCCAAATTGCGGCACAAGATTGGTTAGGCCCCAAAACCCGGGTGCTCCTTGAACTTTAAGGTACAAATTAAAGGTTGCATAAATGTAATTTTCCAAACCCATTTAGTGCCTTCTAATTATTCCGTAAGCCCACCGTTTCGGAGATGGGTGATTTTGCCAACAGAGTGAAAAAACAAAATAACCCCCACACCCACCCACACCGCCCCTCCCCCACCGCACAGAGTAAAGGCCAATATAGCGCAGGCAAGGCTCACCCGTTCGACCTTTTCCGCCCATGACATTCACCCTTGTTTCCACCTTGGCGGAAAACAGCGAAAAAAAAAATGATGGGAAAAGTAAATTCCTCAAAGGTTCAGCAATCGTCGAACAATCGAGGTCCTCATTCACTCCAATCATCGGAAGCACGTGCCACTTCCGCCCTACCGCCGTACGGCCTGGTGCAGAAAGGTCAAGGTATCCAATGGAAAACAAAACAACAACAAAAAACCACCCACCGTCGTTCTATTTTATATCCTTCCTGGGCAGGACAACACGCTCTCCTGTCTTTCCGACCCGTCGGTTGGTTGGGAAAGGAGGAGACAGAATTTCGGTATCTCCCCGAACCATTTGACTTCAACCCTTCCGGTTCCCACCCGGTGCGGGCTAATCTTCTTGCAGTCGTGCGAAAGCGTGTGTCCGCTCGCTTAATCCTCTGCAGTAGTAGTACAAATAAACATTCCCATTAGGAGCGCAGGAGCTGGAGCACAACTTGAGCAGCTCGTAAAATTTTCAGCAGTTTATCTCACCTGCTGGACCGGGGCCAACAACTTTCCCGGGTGGGTTGGTGGGGCAGTGGGTGGCAGAAGTTGTTGCTACAGAAATGAAGGATATGAAATAGGCAGTGAGAGAAAGAGAGCGCGAGAATGACGAGGCAGATTATAAAACTCCTCCAGCTCCTCGAACCGGGGAGCACGGCGGAAAAGGGGTTTACGGTGAGCCGGTGGGACGGTGGGTGGGCCGTTACTTTGAGTGGAAGTTCCGAAAGAGGAAAGCTCGGCCCGAAAAAGTTGGCCAAATTCGACGACCTAAACCCGTTGAGTGCTTGCTAGGAAGATTGGCGAGCTCCCCGGACAGGACAGGAGGCCGTAGGAGGAGGATGTTGCGTGTCTGCCTGTGTGTGTGTGGGGATGGGATAATTTTCTCCGGCGAAAGTTTTCCGTTCAACATTTCCACACTTCACCGGCCAGACTAGAAAGAATTGACCGGTAGGTTTGGCAGATGGTTCACACCAAAAAGAAAAAGAAAAGAAAAAAGAAAATGGTTCCGTTTTCCGGAAACGGGGATGAAACAAGCATTAGAAAATCGCTTAAACTCCCACAAACTGAGTTTCATTTTGCCGCCTTTTTGCTTCGTTTTTTGTTCGGTGTTGCAAATTTTTGCAAAACACACTCGTCGATTGGGCGATTCATCTTCACCTTGCTGTAAATCGCTGCATTAGAGGGCTTTTGTGGCAGATGGTGAGGGTGGGATAGGGAGGGGGGGGGGGGGGGGGTGGGGGG
>JAOEFI010000007.1:5189383-5215346 GCA_034621735.1 Anopheles plumbeus | reverse complement strand
ATCGTCGTGCAGATCGTCGTCCAAGGCTCGGTCGAGCTCCGTTTCGTGACCGGTTCGATTTGCATGTCAACCTGGTGCTGTGTCCGCACACATATATACACACACACACACACACACGGACGCACACACAGCAGTGACATTCGACGGGGTAATTAAAGACTACGGTGGTCTTTAGCTGGGCGTGCGACGAAGTTCGCGAGCAAAGGCTTGCTCCTGGTTTAAGTTTGCGGCTTTAAAGAAACTTGCACTAACAGCTGCTACGAGGGATGAAGGTTTTCCGAAGGGAAATATGGCCAAGTTTGTTCGTGTTTATGTCCTAAAGTTTGAAGGCTGATTTAGATGTGAATCAAAACAGTAGTTAGATACCGAAGATAATAACAGTTCACTAGCATAATTTGATTTACTTTGGAATTAAGTACACAATTGGTTAACAAAAAAAATGCTAAAGAAGATAAATGTATAAAAATGGGTTTGTGGTTATTTCATAAACTCAACTGAATACGTTGAACAAATACTTTTCAAAGAAGACCAGAATCATCAGGTGTCATTTTCCCAATTTTCTTCAAACAGTTTGCCTATATAAATAAATTGTTTGCAGAATGAATATATTGATCGAAATAGACTTAAGGGAAATTGAAACTCTCTTTAACATTAGTTTAAACTATGTTCAATTGTGTCCTTAAAAAGTACTTAAGCTTACCTTTGGTAGTGATTGCAGTAATATAGAATCGTTTATTATTGCCTTATTTTATCAACGCTCTGATCTTACAAGATTCAGGTGAAGGTTCTTATTTGTGCTCTGGCTTGCAGGAAACTCGTGTGACGAGAACGTGCGCGACGACGGTAACGGCACCTTCTGCCGAGCCCAACCATCAGCCCCTTGCAAGCATCCTCAAGGATTCTCCGGGCCCAGTCAAGTTCGGGAAGCGGAAAATTCGCCTCCGGCTAATGAAAATCGTGCCCTGTCAAACGGCGCAGCGTCACCGTCACCAACAAGCCGGGTCCCCGATCCTCGACGGTCCTTGTGGGTCCTTCGGTCCTGTTTCGCCCGGCAGGATGCGAAAGGTGCGTCGCCCGCTGGCTACCAGCATGCTCGGAGTTACCGCACCCGACCCTCTCCCCCGCCCATCCCGTGGCCCTTGCGGCGACAGACGATTGAAGGGTTTTGGGGCGATTTTCGTGCACGCATACCCACGTGACACGAGAAAGCGACCGAACGGAAGCGCTATCGGGCAAGTGCGATTACCTGCGGCCGAGGCGAAGGGTACGTCCGGCCCGTAAGGACATATGACGCGTGTGAGTGGTGGTGTGTGTGGTGTTCCGTGATCTCGGTCCTAGTGTTTGCAGTAGGGAGCAGGTGAGCGTTTCACTTTTATCTTAGATGGTGCAGGTTATGAAGCTTGGTGTGTCCTTTTTTCCCCTTCGCGTGACAATCGCCCAGGCCCCGGGGAAGGACTTTCTGCCGTCGGGGAGCCCATTAACTGCGTGGAGGAATGGGAATCGGCTTGGATTACTGGAACGTGTCCTGCTTGTCTGAGACAATGTCCGGTACAATGGAAGCGGGAAAAGGATTAAGCTGAACATTGTCACTTCCAAACTGAGCGATAAAGTGTAGTGAGAGAGAGAAAGAAAGAGAGAGGGAGAGAGAGAGAGAGAGAAAGAAAGAAAAGGAGAGAGAGAGATAGAGAGACGAGAGATTTTCCGAGTATTTATAATAGGTACAAGTTCCTGGAGGGAATTCTTATATTAAAAACAAATAACTATAAATGTGGCAGCAATTTTAAGAACCAGCACTTGTGGGATTGTATTTTGTTGGTGTGTTGTTGCGCTTTAGTGTAGGTTTAGCATATCCATTCTTGGAAAACACAGTTGCGATGCATGCGGGAAATCCATTTTTTTGTGTAACTTTTTGTACAATTAACAATCTGTTCCGGTTCTTCACAGAACCGATGTCCATTAGCTTATCGCCGTGGGATTCCCTGCTTAGCTTCAGGGCCTGTTCGCCATGTTCTTTTTTCTCTCTTTCTATCTCTATTTCCCTCTCTCTCGCTCTCTCTGTTTGAAATTTCAATAAAATGAAGCCATCTACAGCTGGACATGGCTCCGGTCGTGTTGCGGCTCCCCGTTCGGCTGCGTAGGAAATGATAAATTCGCTCAAAAATTATGGAAAATTTCTCCATAAACCTAAACTGCCTGAACGGCCGGACGGCCATCTTCGCGCGCGCGGCAGGCCAGACACGCGGCGGACGAACGTAATCTTGCGATTTTATCGCGCGTGAAAAGGACCAATAACTTACGCGGAATGGCTGCCTCCGAGAGGGACCGAAGGTGCGCGGTCCTTCACCAAAAAGGTACGAACTGGGATCCCAATTTGCGCCAAAGTTCTTGCTGGGAAAGGTACGGGAAATACCAGCTTTTACCTTCTCGAGCGGTACTTGTTGCTTGACCCCCTGCCGTGGGTGGGCTGGCGGTGAAGTGGTCGACTGGAGTGCACTGAAATTTGATGCTGAATTGATATTGCCAGGTGTATCTTTCGGCAGGTTCGCACAGTGCTCGCCTTTGCTCCGTAACGAACCGTAACGGAATGTCGTGGAAAATCGTTACAACGAAGACGACGACACCAGACGGCCGGGAGGAATTCTGTGAACAATCTCGACAAGACGTGAACGTGCAGAATTTTCCGATATTTCCCCCGATGCAAACAAACATCGATGAGTGTGGGGAAAAACGAAATTGGGAGAATTTTCTATTTGTTCCAGTCAGCAGTTTTCGGCTGGGAAGTTTTTCCTTCTCCGCATCGTTTTCTTTTACCCTCTGTGATTCGAGTTTTCGTTCCGATGACCTTCTGTGGGACGCCTTCTGGAACGGCTTCCCTCTCGAACTCCATTTTGTTTTGTTTGTACATTACACCAGTTTCCTTCGCTTTTTCTTCGGCCGTTCATTTTCGCACAAGTTGTCCTGCAAGCATGGATGCCTTGCTTACAAGCATGCCCACAGAAAGGAAAGCCTGAACCAATAGTGGAAGAAAGCAAGTAAAAACCATCTAATTTCAGAAGTTAACTGCGATTCATGAACGGCGGGATTAACGGAAAAGAGAAACAACGAAAACACAAAACACCATTCAATCCATTCACGCTCGAAGCGTCCAGAATCAACCACCGCCTCACCACCTAAGTCTCCTGTGAATGTTCCAAACCCTCTCAAAAAAAAACCCCTTTTTTCACCATTCGTCCCAGCGTGTGTCCCGTGACTGTGTGTGTGTGTGTGTTTGTTGATTCGCTTCCATTCTTTTTACGCCTTCTTTTGCTGCAAGGACAATCATTGCGCTCGATGGGCTTTTGCTCCACTTTCGGAGGATGTGTGTGCGTTCGACACATTTTCCTTATATGAAGAACCTTCCGCTTTTCTTTTGCGGAGAATGGAGGAGCAAGGAAAATCTTGCCGATTAGTTTGCAGAAAGCAGACGAAGCAGAGATTTTAGTTGGAGAAAGGAAGGAAAGAGGGTAGTGAAGTGGAAAGTGCTGCGGCGGTGGTGCTGCGGTAAAATAGGATCATTTCTTCCAGCACAGTTGTCACTCACAAGGACGCGGAAAACCGAAGAAGGACAGAGAAAAAGAGAAAGAGAAGAGATCGTCGTTGATAGGACGAGAAGAGAACGACGCGAGGAAAAACTTCGCCTCACGTAGCGCTCCGTTTATGCGGTGGTTCATTGTTTTGAAGCTCCCTCCGTTACTCATTTTCCGGGAAGGCACCCAAAAACAGTCGCGTTGCGGGAAAATCAAGTGAAGCTGTCGTTGTTGTTGTTGTCCATCTTCGGCTTTTCGTCGCTGTGCTCTCGGATTTTCTGCACGCTTCGCTCTCGACGTCGTTTCGTCCTCGGAAATCTATACGGTCGTTAAAATGTTCCCTCGCTCTCTTGTCCTTTTCCAATAAATTTTCCTCTCTCTATCTTTCTCTCTCTCGCGCGATGGGGCTTCCAAAGCGTCGGTCGTCACGGTCACCGGATGCGTGGGGAAAAATGTGTGAAAAGTCGACATTCGCGCTCAGTCCTCGGTTGGCCACGGTCGAGGTCGGTTCGGGGTTTTTCACACCGGTTCGCACTACTCGACGAGGCTGCCACACTTTCCGGTTGCCTGACTGCGCTCGGAATCGATTCCGGGACGGTTGGGTACGTAAACAAAAGGAGATCAGTCGCATCCAGGATTTCGAGATTTCTCCGGGTTTTCGTCACCAGCACGTTGGAAAACATTTCCCGACCCGTGTGTATGTGTGTGTTTAAGCAAAACACCTTGTGTACTGTGTACTGTGGTGTGCCTACCTTCAGGAGTTTGTCGATTTTTTGTTTGTCTTTCTCTGGTTTCCTCCAGCGCCGTCTGGTATTGTTTTACGGTCGCCGGTGGCACGTGTCGCGTGATGCTCTTACGTGTGGACATCATAAAAGGATGGAAAAATCGATCCGCCAGTGAAGATTTGTGGCAAACATAGGCTCTTAGGCACGGCCCGGGACGGAGCTTGTGTGATATTGTGTGCGAGAAGATTTCGAACGAACGAAAGTGATGGAATTTTATCCGCTGGCTTACTTTCCTCCGGCGCGCTCGCTGGGAAGCGATATCGATAGAATAACAAACAAATAGAAAGAAGCAAACAAAAAGGGGAAAAAATAAAACCCATCGCGGATAAATCACCGACCGGTGCTCGGGAATGTTTTGCACTTGGCGCACAATGTGCGGCTGCGTTCGAACAGATGGAATTCCGGCACCGTGATTTATCGCCCAGCTGCCGAATGGCATAATTTATGCTGCTGCACCCCGGCGATGCCTGGCGGGAGGTGAGGGAGGGTGGGAAATTGGAAATGTGGTCTTTGGGCGGTGTTTTCCCGGATGCAACGTCGAGCGACGAAGCTGTGAAGTGAAGATGTGTTGTGATGCTGTTACAGTTGATGACGAGCGTGACGAAGGTGACGAGTTGTCGTAAAGGGCCATAAATCCACTAAGGAGGCAATAGGAAATACAGGAAAACAACAGTTTTGGAGTTGTGCATGGAAAATATGTGCGGTGTGACGTGTGTGTCTAAAATTGTCCTGTAAAACCGCGAAGTTGAATTCTTCGATGTGGAAATAAGCGGTCACTAAGGTGAGAATCGAAATCGAAAAAGGATTCCGAAGTACATTTTTTACTTTGGTTTACATTTTAAACATGATTTCATGAAGGGAATGAATGAGGTTAGAAAAGAAGACTACTTCACAAGAAATTATATTACTCTGAACACTTTTATTATCGGAAAATTAATTTAAATTCGATGCTCATGTTTTCTCAAACTATTGTTTTACTATCTTCCATGGCGCTTTGTATGATATTCAAAACATCTCTGAATCTGAATCTCTGTCCCATGCATTGGTCTGCCCTATTCTAGGTGTTATGTATTTATTGTATAGCCTGCACCGATACATTATACCAAGAGCATCCGCTGATATTCGACCATTAGTAGAATTTGTTGGATAAATGCCGGGAGGAAAACAATTCCGGAACTATGAGCACAGTGATAATTACGAAAGTTGTGATATTTTTTAAGGTTCACTTTATTAAATGGTGCAGCTGTAAGACTAATTGTGGAACACCACGATTTATCGTACAATCGTGAAAGGTCTTCTTCGCAAGTGTATTAGGGCGGCAGGAAAAGTATAATCAAAAAAAAAACTGTTACAAAGTTTAGTTTTGAGTTCGATAAATATTGGATTTAAAGCTAATTCGTTAGCGACACTATCAGGTAATTTTTGTTTAAAACCGCTTCTTCCTTTTCAAGCGCTCTCTGACCGGCTAAAGCACTTTAATTGGAGAAAGATTCAACCAACTCCACTTTTGCCAATTCCCCGGCAAAATCCTAAATGATTGTCCTAATCCTTCCGAGTAAAGAGTAAAGTGGCACGAAATTAATTACGACCCAACGTCGTCGCCGTCGTCGTCGTCGTCGTCGGGTGAAAGAATCCAAATCTCGCCTACTTCGGTTTTTTACGCAGCGATCCGGCCCACCCGTTTTCATCCCTTTTCCTCCGAGATGTTGGTCGATTAATCGCTGCTCCTCCGTTCCAAGCCCCCCGTGATGCGGGAGTGTGTCGGGGGCGAAATCGAAGCGCGCGCGATGTATAATATTATTACTCGAAAGTAAGCTAATAGACACAATATCGCCTTTCGTCGAAGTCGCGCTGTCGGTATTTGTTTCCGCCCAAACCACCCCTCGCCACTAACTGTGCCAAACCGTCAGGCCGCCATGTTGGGCCGCTTTGGAGGCCACACTGCGGCCTGAGTGTTCTTAATGATTTATGGACCGGGCTGGGTGGGAAGGGTGGGGTGGGGTGGGGTGGGCGGTATTGTAAGTGAGCCCAACGATGATAAACAGCGTTTGATGCGGTTTGCGTTCGATACGCCGCAGATGAGTGGTGATAAAGTTTTCGAAACGTACCTCCCGTCCCGTGGCTCCTCACTCACCCCCTCAGACCCCTTGGGTGCTTTGCGAGGCCTGGGAAGCGACGCTCGGCATAAGTTGTATCGGGATGCGGGATGATGGAACGATTCGGTGGCACGACGTGCGAAGAGGGGGCCTAGGATTTTGTGGCTAGTTTTCGGCGTGCGACGGCGGCCGAAGACTGGAGCCGGTAGGTGGCCGTGGTCTGCGCCGCGTGGGCTCCGGGGAGGGAGTGCTTTGTTTCGATACAAAATTTAATTAGTTTGATTGATTTTTCCGGGTAAACGTTTTCCAATCGCTTCTCACGATTAGGGAAACGCGCTCGCTAATTGAATGATAAATATCTCATAACCAGTACCGTCGACGTGATTGATCGCAAAACTGGGGATTTTTCGGTTTTCCCTTCCCCCCGTTTTCCCGCCCAGCGCCATCCCGTTCCGGCCTTCTGGTTCGGTGGGTTGGGTTTTGTTGGATTACCGGGGCCCATTTGTTTCCCGGATGGGGTGGTATGGGGATAGCTGCCTGGTAGGGGGTGTGTGTTGGGACCGGGACTGTGGGTGATGAAATGTAGTTAGTTTTCGGAGAATTTCATGCCATCGTTGGCACACGATTAGAGGCGAGCCTCCGACAACAACGACGACGACGCTCTCTCTCGCACGGTGGTCGGTGGTTTCGCAGAGGAGGATGCCACACTCGAGAGAGCAGGGGTGGTCGAAGCAACTGTTTGCCGGGAAGGGTCGACGGAGGGCACCCGGTCGTTGTTTGAAGTTTTGTGAGTGATGTAGTCCGAAACATTCCGAGCGAAATGTTGGCGTACGCATATTTCAAAGTTTTCCAGCGACGGCGGCATATGAAAAGTAATCATTAGGATTATAGGAGAGAAGGGCGAGATATTAAACTGTGCGAAGATATGAAATGGTTCATAGTTTGAGACTGGAAGTTATGGGCGTATGGTTTATTGCATAAAGTTAGAGAAAAATTATCATTGTGTCGCCTTTCGCTTTAACGAAGATGACAATGTACAAATTCAAAAAAAGGAAACTATTACACTACGCAATACGCGAAAAGTTTATAAAACTGAACATAAAAAATCACATACATACATAATACAACTTAAACAAAACCGTACAAGTTCGTAGTTGGGAGTCAGCCATAAACTTGTTCATGTCTCTTTGTTTTCATCTATGGTTTTATGTAGCCATAAGAGCAAGTTAGTGTGCAAGGAATTAGTTAGGCTTCTCCCTTTCACTGTAACTTTTTGAAAGTTTTGTCAAAAGATATACGATTAATAAGGTTTCACAACTTTCCTACTTCGGTCACACAAAAGAAATTGATGTTATACTAACAATGTTCTCATATCTGGTTTGCACTGTACAACTTTTCTTACCTTAAAAAGGGGGTGGTGGGTTGGTCGTTATAGCTGCAACAAAGCACTGTAGTTTGGTGAAACTTTAACAGCTTTAAAAGCTGCCATCAGATTATGGAGTCTTCGTGCAGATCAGCTGATCACACACCGATTCAAAACGTATTTATTTTCGTCTATTACAAAGTGTCAGTCTAGTGTCACTTGCAGTGAAGTGGCCATTCAGCATTTGTTGCGTGCTGTTTAGCTGCAGCTATTTGAAAGCGGTAAAAGTGCACCGTCCCCGTTGGCGCTCATTGCACAACATCATTCCACCCCTTTCCGGGTGTCCAAATTAGGGATGGAGTTCTCCCTGCAGCGGACCCAGGCGGTGCTATTAATTTGGTATTGATCGAACCGGACGACGACGACGGCGACGACGGTAACGTGCCTTCCATTTTGCGATGCTTTTGACGTCGCCTTGAGTGGTAGTTTGACCTAAATTAAATCTGTCAAGCGCGAAGGAGGTAAAAAAAAAACTACGTGCTCATGGGAATCAATTTTTGCAATGCCAACCCGTGCGGCGATACCCTCTTGAGCCGGACCGGGTGCGCCCTTCGATTTAGCTGGTGCTGGTGTTGCTATTCGCAATCAATACTCGTCAACTTCGGCACGTGCGTGAGCCGAAAGTCGATTGGGATATCGGTGGGGGCGATTGTTGAGCAAAATGTTTAAGGGTAAAAAAAAATCGCCACAGTCAGTGGCTCTAGGCGGAATATCGGAGAAAAGTTCATCATGGCAACCCTATGGCCCCACTTGGATGTTATTGTAAAATTGACCGCCTAAGGGAAGGCGAGCGCCGTTTTATGCTATCCCTTCCATCCAGTGTACATAAACCGGAAGGAAGGAATCGCCGGGTGGCAGCGACGGTTTCCTTCAACGTATCTCAAGGTGCCAGAGCTGACACGTTCAGATCGCGATTTGTTCAGTGGAATTATATCTCGTACGATCTAAGCCACGGAAAAGCGCCATTGCTGGTTTGGCTTTTTCTATCGCACTAATTGGCTTGTTCTACACGGAGGAACGTAAAAAAAGAAATGCACAGTGATTGGCACATGTCATAAGATGGATTCTGAAGGTTTTATAGCAACATTGTTAGGATATTTTAAGAACGATCAATAATCAAGTGTGGGAAGGAATAGCGTGCAAGCTTTTGAACTTCGCAATGCTCTTCAGTCATCCATTCAGAGTTTCATCCGAGCGGTAGATCAGAAAATTCGAATGATCGCAACAAATGGAGGCGCCCGGTCTTTTATTCCATTAATCAGTTTGGTTGTCCGAATTTCTTCCTTTCGGTGCCAAAGGGAGAAAACAAATAAATTAATAAAGCCATAGTGAGAAAGGGAGTAAACCCACTTTATCTATAATTGAACTTAGCGAATATCCAATATGGCTGCCGACGGGTGGGTCGGGCTTTATGTTACGACCATACATTATATTATAAGAAAATTGGCGCCCCACGCTTCTTGCCTAGTTCGGGTGATCTCAATTTTTCCCTCCACTCCATAGGATGGCCATGGTATCGCTTTAGCAACTCATTTTCACGCTCTTCGTTTTTTTTTCTCCATTCGTTTCCCACAGAGACTCCCAGATGGATGGGTGGAGAACGTGTATGCTGGCGGTGGTGCTGGCGCTGGTGAGCAGCCAGCTACCGCCGGTCGGCTCGAACGTCACCGAAACGAGGCCGAAGTCCGCCGGGCGCGACCGCTCCTCGCCCGCGCCGATAGCGTCCCTCTCGTCCGCCTCGATAGCGGCCGCTCTAGCGTCCCGCCACGCCACCGGTAACGGCAACGGGGCAGGAAGCGGAAGCGGAAGTGGAAGCCACGCCGCCGGAACCGGTAGCCCCGGGAAATGTAATATCGCCCAGTTGCGCTGCGCCAACGGGACCTGCATACCGTCGTCCAAGTTCTGCGACGGCAATTTCGATTGCCTCGATAAGAGCGACGAGCCCAAATCTTGCACAGGTAAGTGCGCTTTGATTACGTCCTCTTCTTCCTCTTCGTTCGCTGGTTTTTCTTTGGCCCGTACACACCCATACACAATTGGCGGAGGGGGACATCGTTTCCGAGTTATGAGTCTGTTGTTTTTCTTTTTCCACTCGGATTTTTATGTTGCACGCCTCCCCGTCCCCGTATTGAATGGAATCAGTAGCGTCGTTACTTCCAATTTTTTTTATTTCGGTGGTTTTTTTATGATTGCCCTCTCCTCTCCTCATGTTCTCCGGCCCACCGATGGGAAACTTCGTCAAAGACGGCGGAGCAGAAACCAACAAAGCAAGAACGAGAAACGGAATACTTCCACTGTTTAAAGGTTAATGTCGCTTTGTTCGGGGCAATGTGTCCGCTATTGAGCTCCTCCGACGTAGAGGAAGGTGCACGGCGGGGCGGCCGTGGGCTGGTGCTTAAAACATGAAACTCGTAAATTGGTGAATTGCTTCACGTGTCGTTTCGCTTCGCATTTAGCAGCGCAGCCGAAAGTAACGAGCTGTGCAGCGTCGAACAGCCTGGCCGGGAAACCCCGGGGCCAATCTTGCATTTTCCTCCCTTTTACCTGGTGGAACAAGAGTTCTCAGAACTACCCCACCCACCCACCCACTTCCAGCCACCGGCAAAGTGGTGCCGGATTGAAATTAAAAAACCAACTGATTCCAGAGTGCTTTTTTTTTGGCAACGTTTTGCTTCCCGCGTTTTATGTTATTCCCCGGAATGGGCGAGAATGGTGTAAAATGAATCGCCCTGTTGCGCTCGAAGGAAAATGGACGCGGGATGTGGTTGTTTTTCGATTTAAAACGATTTTTTTATTTCAACAAAATCCCATAAAGCGATGCAATTGTGCTTTAAATTTAATTTTAAATCAAGAATAGTGAGTCTTTAAGCACATTTCGGCAAGATAGAACAAAAAGTGTTCAGCTTCAGGAAAGGCACAGGCTAGAATCACACACACACACGTTATTGGAAACAGCTGTACAGTTGGAAACATCATTGTTAAGTTGGTGGCAAGTTGGATTCCAAGTTTTGTCTAAGATAATTTGAAGTTAGAGTAAGCTTTAGAAACTGTTTTTAATAAAGAAGGTCACGAGAGGCCAAAGGAGGTCGACTCTACTTGAAGCGAGTCTGCTCCTTCTGTTGTCATGACTATAATCCGGGAATTAAAGTTGGATTAGCTTCCTCCCTCATATAATGACCAGGATCAACATCCCTTTTTCCAGGCTTGAAAACGTACTTGAATTCGAAAGATTTTCCCTTCATCAAGAGGTAAAGTGTGCGATTTATGGCTTCTGTAAGGAGCTTAAATTGATGCTAGAAGAATCGGTAGATGAAGTGTAACTAGTAATTGTTAGTTTGAATCTGCTAATTAGATATTATCAACTACATACTTTGTCAAGTATCTAGTGCACTGCTTAAACTGTTCCTATTATCTGATTTCCATTGAACTTTCCGTACCATTTTCTCCACTACCTCCGTTGGGATTGCATTTCTCAACAATCACAAAGTTGAGGTCGCATAAAATTGTGATTCCACGGTGTACACTGGCAAACACGCTTGATTTGATGTTTTCTACGAATCCACCAAAACCAATCGCAATCGCGGAAAAGCCAAACTCGGTCAAAACTTCCGAATGCTACTGCTAAATACTCTCCATTCTTGCCAACCTTCGAAAGCTTTCCAATCGAATCGCCCATTCAAAGTTGTACTAGTGTTCGAAGGGAAAAGCGGAACCACCGACGGTTTGGCGGATCGGTGTTCGTACTTTCTCCCACTGTCATTATCGAATGCAATAATCATTCGCCCTTGACTGCGCTTTCGGGAAACTGCAGCGCCGGGGATGCAGTAAAAGTGAACTGCCACTCGATGGGACTCGTTTTCTCAGCCAGCTGTTTTCACTTCCACGCGAGAGAGATAGAGAAAAGTCGTTATCAATGATCCCCTTTTATCGAACCCCAAAGGAAGCTCTCGACGGCATCCCCGGTTTTCTGTGGGAAACAAAACTTTTCCCACCCATCCACCCATCCCGTTCGTTCTTGGTTCCTGGTTTTTTCTTCTGCGCTTTTGTTTGCATTTCTTTTTAAGAAACCATCACGATGTTGAACTTTCGGTCCGCCGGGGTGAAAGTTTTAACGACCGTGAGAATCGCTGACCGAAAGAACGACCTCCACAAGACCAATAAAAAGGAAGAATATAAGGAAAGGAAAAAAAAAGTGAGCGAAAATGTAAAGAGTAAAGAGTGGCATTTCTTGTCCGGATGTCCGGTCGGGAAATGACCACCCGAAAATGTTTTGTTCCCCTCCCCCCCACAGTGAGTGGCGGTTCTCGAAGTTCTGTGTCACCGGAGTGTCCTTGTCGTGTGGTCGGCCGGCTGCAGTGTAGCGGTTGCAGTGTAGTGGTGATCGGTTCGCTGCGCGGCCCACTTCCGGAGTTCCGGATCACGTACAAGGACGAAGCAGTACCGCAGCGAACCTGCACGCTTTCCTCGAGCCCCCTAGCTGTCCTGTCCTGCAGTGGTTGGGAGCGAGGCCGATAAACTTTCTTTTCCGGTCCGGGCACAAACTCTGGCTCCTTTGTCACAGAAAGGACCGGCAGGATCCTGTTGGAAGGATAAGGCAGGGAAAACCGAGACCCCTGTGATTGAATATGAAGACAAAGTAACTTTCACGTTAAGTGTATTATGAGTGTAGTGTAAAGTTGGCGAAGAAAGCAACTGAACCGCACCGTGGCGGAAACAGCCTGAAGGGTTCTCTAACCCTTGGGTGCGCAGGTCTTACGAAAATGCACCGTGGGTATCGGACTTGCCGTAGGGGAAAAAGAACAAGGATTCAAACTCGCTCACAATAAGGAGCACACCGATTGTTGCGGATGTAATACGTCTTGGAAAGTTCCGGTTTGGCAAACGCATACCGGGGTTAAGCCTGATCTTCCAGTCTGCTGCTCGTCCTGTTCCTGTTTGCGCTTCCCCGCCAAGTACGCGAAAACGACCCCGAACCGATCGTGGCGTGGAAAAATGTGCCCAAAATCCTCGGACGGCGTGGGGCCCTTTGCTTGCAAAACTTCTGCAACAAAAGCACTCCCACTACCTCCTCCACTACACGATCCCTTAACCCCTCGGGAGAGTCGATGACGGCGGCTGCGGCTGAGCGTTCGCCACCGCTGATAAAGATGCCACCACACATACACCCACTACAGGACGGCGACGGCTGGAAATGGAAAGCCTGTCGGCTGGAGAAGCTTACAATCCTCCGGCAGCGAAAAGATGATACCGAGAGTTCGCTACAGTTTGTTGGGAAGATAAAACCACCACCACCACCACCGCGACGACCACCTAGTCTTGTTCCTTGTGGGTAGGATCTTAAATCTTCCCCCCTCAGCCGGTTTTGGAAGTGGAAAAGTTTGCCGCTCGTCTCCGCACTTGAGTGGAAGGCGCGCAACTTTCTGCCATCGTGAATCCGCCATCAGCGCTATCCGAGAAGTGCATTATTTTTATGACCACCAGGAGCACGAGAGCGATACGGAGTGCACAATATGGAAAAGTGGAAAATGGAAAAGCATAGAGTCCAATGCCAGGGTCCGCTGGAAACGCTGCTCCTTTTCCGTTTGCGCAAGAAGTTTTCCCCCACACATTCATGACCTGGTGATCAAAATTTTATGGATAAACATAATAAACTTGTGCCAGCGTGTGTGTGTGTGTGTATGTGTGAATATTTGCAACACAGCCACCCCTAGGACCCTCGGCTAACCTTATACACCGCAAATCATCACATGGAATTTCTCTCACACACACACACACAGGAAGGAATGGATGACTTTCACTCGCTTTCCCGGTCCATTAATCGTAATCGCCTTACCGGTGGCCGCTTCGGGTGCTTCGAGCGGCTCCTTCCCTCTAAAAGAAACCAGAAAAGGGTTCCACATTTTGGGAAGCATTTGGGAAACTCGCAACACGCACATGTGGAAAAAGGGGTTTGGCTTTTCTTCACCTTTTCCTCCGGTGCGCTGTCCAGTGTGGGGCAATTTATCATCTGTGTGTGTGTGGTGGGAGAGAACGTGAAAAAGAAGGAACTGATTCACTCCTGTTGTTTTTTTATGGTTCCCTTGGTTTTTCCCCATACCCTCCCTCGGCACTCTTGCGGACGGTCGAGTGTTTTATGGCTGACCGAAGGGACGGGGGCACGGAAAATAAGTGCAAAGTCATAATAAAACCGTCGCTATTGTGGCTCATCATGTGAAATATTGTACAGATATAGGAACACTTTTCGATGGCCCAAGTGTGGGGGTAGTAGAGGTCCGGTTTTTTTTGTGTTTGTTTTGTTTCCTCGGTCCACGTGGATAATTAATCGCGAATGACTCGAGTTTGATGGCAGGTGATGTTTCACCCCACCGCTGGAAAAAGGTGAAGCTAGGAAGCTAGACAGCTAGAGATAAGCTAGGTAATAGCCAACGGTAATAGTTGCCTTCTACGAGCGTGATTGTTTTTCATTTGGGTCTAGAGATAAATACCGTTTTACGACTGACACACAACCAATGCGCAATAGACAAAAGGTAGTGAAAGTCCATGAAAATTATTGTTGTTTAATTGAAACATTTAACATTTAATACAAACTTATAGCAATTTAGACAGCGAAGTGACTATTTTTGTACATGTTCAGGCTTCAATGGAAAACACATAAACAAAGATAATTTTTGGTGACATTTTGGCCCTTAAATTATTTCTAACGTTTATTCTCGGACCTTGATTGAAGTCGCCATAGTGAGAAGTTTTCTCCATTTTATTAATAGTTCTAGGTTTCATAAATATTACCGTAAGGATCACTCTGTTCGAATATGCACACACACACTCTTTGCACACATAGGTCCCATGCAAAGCTGGAAAAACCATTGAAATGTAATTTCTATGTACGAGTTTGATGCGTTAAACTTTTAATTGGCAGACAAGACTTGTCGCTTATTCAACGAAACCGGGCCGAAGGTTCTAGCTGTTCCCTTTAAAGGCAGAAGTCACTCGTTGGCCGTCTGTTGGCCTTCCATGGACTGCTCACACCATGGACACTGCGCCTTCCATGGACTGGAGAAAGTAATTCAAGCTAATGGAAGAAGATGACTTAAAAAATGGACAAAAATAAAACAGTTAATCTCGATTGTATCCGGAGTAGCATTAATAGCAACATATTTGCTGCGGCCATTTTCTTTCCAGCCACCGAGAAAAATCCCGAGCACCGATAGCGAACCCGAGACACACTGGTTTTCCCGGATGTCGGTCGACTTATTTGACATTTTCCTGGCGCGCGGCCCTTCGGATACTGGCGGCCTGAATGGAACGTGGGCTGGCAATTCATCAAGATTACGGTGCGAATCGTCTTGATGACTGTCAGAATAAATAATAAAAATAGATCGCCCTCATTGTTGTGCCGCCGGTTTTCTGCTGAGGGCGGAAAAGCGTAACGCCAGAACACATGGCGCGATTCTTCACTTCGTCACGGCTGCACGGACAATTAGTCCTGGTAGGATAAGTGTGGAGCTGGCGCAGAACGTGCTCGAGCCTATGCTTTTTTTGGGTTTTTCCTTCGAATGCTTTACCGGGGGAAAGCGGGTTCAAAGCCTTGGGCCCGCCGGCTTACGGGGAAATGGATTTAAAACAACGAAATATAAATTATTTTGTCAGCAGATGTCGACGACGGAATCTGTATCTTCTACTGCAGGGTGTGGGATCCCCTCCTCAATAGCCAAACAGCTTCCGAACTATTGCAGTCTGCATATTTTCCACCAAAATCATCATCATCGAGTAAGCGAGAAAGACAGAAAGGGAGATATTGGAACGAGTGGAACGAGTGCTGGTTTGGGAAAGCTCAGCAAATACCGCAAATTCCGTTTTCTTCCCCGTTGCGCAAACTTTTGTTTGCCGAGCCACTTTCTTGTTCCGTTGTTTTCGGCTTTTCACAATTCAAATGCCCTCTCGCACACACACACACACAACCACACACACCCACAGAAGCACACTTGTTTTTCCCTTCACTGTTTCCAGCTCAGCTAGCAATGCTGCGATTCCTTAAAACCGGTGACATATTCAGAAAATTAATATTCAGCAGTCGTAATTCTCCAACCCGCATCGCCCTTCCACCCCACCTCCAACACCCCCTTCTTGATTTCCACCAAACGACCGAAGTCAGTGGAGTTAGTGAGCGGGCGAGGAGCTATCTTCTTCCTCTCTTCCCTCCCGTGAGGTCACAGGAAAGTTCGGCCTCTAATCTCGATCGCTTTTTTTTGGTTCGCCATCTTTTTTTCTCTTACTTCAATCTTCTTTCCTGCTCCCTCTTGTCCCTCCCAAGGGTCGCCGTTTGCATGCCTTGTTTGTTTGCCACACGCGCGGGTTTACTGTGGCCGGGGGTGACCCGCGAACTCATCCGATTCTTGCTCTCCTTTCGCAAGTTGGCGGCATTTTTTCTTTCGGCTTAGGCTTCCGTTCAATCTCTTGCTGTTTCTTTTGCTGTTTTTTTTTGGCACAATCCAAACAAATTTGACGGCCCACTACCTCCCGTGTGGCGCTTCTTCCAGCGACAATACTGTTTAAAAGGGAATTGAGGAACCGTTCCACGTGACCTTACACACAGTCAAGCCCGTCAAGCGACTGTCGCACACTGTTAGCAGCTTGGCTGTTGTTTTCCTATTTAAAGCATCGAGTGTGTCCGTGCGCACCCTGGATATGTGTGCATGGAGCCGGTGTATATTCGGGCCCCGGAAAATCTTCGGAAAATCGGGACGGGGTGGCGCTTCTTTTGCATTTTTTATGAATTTAAGTTGACTCGCGAAGCGAACGTGCCGAACCGGGCAGGGCCTGGTAGGTTGGGAGGTTATTTTTAACGGCCGATCGATGAAAGGGGAGGGGGGGGGAGGTGGGTAGGGCTTGAGGATGTGAAGATGTGCGAGGCTGACAGTACTTTTGCCTCGTGTCCCGCAGGGCAAGTCACCCGTCGGGGGCTTAGATTTAATAATGCTGAGGTTATTATTCGGGGAAGATAATGCCAAATTATGAAGCTGAAGGCTTGACAGAGGCATCCTACGTGTTAAGGTTTCCTTCCGGTGGGGCAGTGAGTGGGGTGGGGTTGATTTCCCTTCGGCATGCCGGAAAACAACCGGCACCCGGGGTGGCGGGGGTCGAAAAACCAGCAGACCAGGACTGCTGATAAGCAGCAGCTTCCTGCTTTCCACGAGCTTTGCGAAGGATCTGGTTTCTTTTTTTTTTCCACAGAAAAATGTCTGGAGAATAATTAAATTGTATTGGGTTCATAAATATGGATCAATTCGGTCAAAAGCGGGCCACATTTTTGCCACCGCAGGAAGGGAGGATCAAGATTTATTGGGGCCTTGTTTGGTACGAGGTTGGAAAAAGGACGGTCTGCTAATCGCATTGAAACGAAAGGAAAATCCAAAATATTATTTTTCCCGAAGCCGTCCCTGCTCGTGCCGGGTTGGTTTGGAATCTGTTTCCGTAATTTCCAGGCTCATGATTGCCCACCACGCCAGCCTGACATTTTCCGATGAAGTAATCCTTCGCCGGAGCTAGATGGATTAATTGGAGTATCTTGTGTTGAAGTGGTAAGATAAAACAAGCGACCCTTTTCGGACGCTTCAGTTCAGTCGAACTAACGAACAATATCAATTCAATTATCCTTCTTCCTGGCGCACCATCCAACAGTTCAGTTGTGATGTGTTTTTTTGGAGGGGTGGGCAAAAGAAAACACGCTACTCGGACAACATCGAACTGGAACAAACGACACTTACAAGCGGTACACATTATCTGTACGTGGTGCTGCTGCACGATGGCAGTCAGCGGAAATGTAATTTTACAAGACGCAAGTCAAAGGATGAAGTAGAAAAAAAAAACAGTTGCAGTCGGTTGACAGTTTTCCGAGGCAGTGGACAGTTGGCGAAAGTACAACAGTCTTCACTTCGTAGTCCGGCTGCCATCGACAGAACCACAATCAACTGCTGTGTCAACGGTCGCACACACACCCACACACACTTACAACGTTTCCCACATCCGGAAATCGATGGTCCAGTTCCGATTGTTTCGCACACGTCGAAAAGCTCTTCCAACTTTTGACTCATATGTGTGTGCGGTAGGAGCAGCCGGGGGTGCAGGCGGTAGGAACAAAATAAACATAATAAAAAAGGACGAAATACTGCTCCCAGCCAGTTTGTGCCAGTAGTGTTCGCTCGGAACCGAGTTTACTGTCCATTTTTTTTCCTTTCTTTTTTCTTCCTCCCTCCCTCGGAAAACTCTGCAGCGCGGCAAAGTCAGAAGGATACTTTTCCCGCGCTGCTAGTTTGTTTGTCTGACAATCGAAATAAGCGCAGGAGCAAAAGAGCACCGAACTCCGCGACCGGGGAGTGTTTTCCGCACTGGGAAATTTATAGATACGGTACTACTTATACCATGCGTTTGTTTGGTGGTCGGGGGGGGGGGGGGTTTGGTGTGGGTGTGGGAGGGATCAAAAGTGAAACACGCATGGAGAGAACGGGAGAGTGTTGTGATGGAAGGGAGGGAAACAGGAAAGCTACATAGATTGTTTGCCCTGTCAGAACTATTGCTGCAGTTTTCTAATTACTATAATGAAGATAGAACCACGGTTCGGTTGAAGCGAAATAGTCGAAAGACCTACTCTCCCGTTCTCTTTCTTTCGCTGCTTCTTTTTTTTTGTCTCCTGTTCATTCACGACTCCAGCAGTTGTTGAAAGGTGAGACGAGTGTGTGGACTTATTTAATGCAGTGTGTTGCGGGTAGGGTTCGTATGGGAGTCACTGTCAGCAAACGGAAAGCAGTGGAAATTCTTGTTTGTTTTGCTTCACAAGAAACAGAGCAAAAGGTCGTAACTTTGTAGACAAATTATAGCAAACAAGATTGTGCAAATCAAATCTAAGTTTACTTGCCAAACGGATGTAGTTTCTTGGCACTTGCTTCCCTTACGGTACGCTTGTCTTTGCCATTAGTATTATTATTTTAATTCGAGATTTGAATTTTTGACGAACTGAATGCAGTTTATTTTCAAATAAAAAACTTTTTCTAATATATTGTTTGGTTAGTTAATTATGCCTTTTAAAATTATGTAAGATAAATTAGGTAAAACCTAAACAGTTTAAGAAGCACTAAACGAGGGACATATTTTGCTGTACACAAAAAAAAAATTGAAGTTGATTTCGTTGTTTTCCTTGCATCTTATCTTCAACGATTTCAAAATTTCATATATCAAATCTGGTAAAAAAATCAAATATGGTAACAACACTTAATAATGGTTTAATGTGAATAAACACGTACCATGACAAAACATCGGGGAAAACGATCCATAATAGTCGTACAAAGTACTTGGATAAGAGAATTACTTAAAGCAGTGTCGGATAATTCTATGCTGGCATTAAGAAGCTAGTCCGTTTTTGCGAACATTCCCCCCCATTGTTAAACCAGAAGGAGAAGGTCCCGTTGCCCGTTCGTAAGTCCTAGCTAAATTGACCATTCGCATGAGCCATGTTTGGCTTCGCTCGTATAGTGTTTGTGCGTGCGTGTGTACATAAAGAACGCGCGTGTGCGTGTATGCAAATATCGCACAAAAGGGCTTGTAACCAAACGCGCGTACGAAGTACCGCGCGTCGAAATAACTGACGAACATGCATGAATGAATTATTTGAATACCGGAGCCACAGGAACACGGTTACAACGGCACACTTTATAAACATGAACAAACATGAGCGAAGCGAAGAAGGAGAATGGATGTAAGGGAGTGCGGCCGGGCATTCGGTGGGGGGTTTGGTTCGCACGCGTTCCGGTCGTCTTGCTGCGAAAGAACAACACTTTTCCAATCGACTTAACGCGTAAATATACAATATACACTCCGTGAGTGTATCAACACAATGGATGAGGGAAAATCGCTTATGCTGCGTTTGCCATGTAACCGCGTCTCGCGTCTCGGTACCCTCGCTTTCCCGGTACGCGGCCATTTTCGGTGGCGCTGCTGTTGCTGCTGCTTTTCCGCCGACTTGCGAAACGAGCCGATGTACCGTTCCGCTCCACTGCTGGTGGAGGTTCCGGCGTTGGCCAATACATATACAGGGCAGAGAAGGGAAAGGGAGAAAAAAGGAATACATTTTCACCAGCCTTGAAGAAATATATTTGGAGGGAAAATGTATAGGAAAAGCATAGGAATTATCGGGAACAATTTCTTCAAATTTATGTCGAAATGACAAATCGCCCGTTTTGTGCTTTTCCTGCAACATATTAAACACTTGATAAACATCAAATCAGTTGTAACTTCTATCACAAACACAAAGGAGATTGTAAATTGTTGAAAAAACATGCACAAAGCAAGACGTGAGAGCGTAGAAGATTTGCAATTGAACGATCATCCAATTATTAATCGAATCGTTGTAGATTTTCAAACTTTGGTTTTCACACACATTAATCGTAAACAATAATTTTATCAATTTAACCAAAACAAGTTCTATATGTTTTAGTGCCCTGCAATAAAAGCAAACTAAATGAGGATTAAGACAAGCAGCACATATTTGAAACATTCTTCCCAAACCACGATTCTAATTGAAAGGGAGGATTATATGGGTCTTGAGTTTCTTCCCCTTTCCAACGTTTAGCATTTATTAGCTCTGAATTGAGCTCGGTTCTAGGGTGCTACCGTGGCTACTATCAACTCCCCCATATCCTTTTCCAAGGATGCCCAGACTATAGCCTACGTTGCATCTGACGGAACGGAACGGAGATCGTTGCCACTTTAACAATTCCCGGGGCTCGAACGGAGGAGCAGGCGGAGTGTGAAGAATCATCGCCCTGCAGCTTTCATGCTGCAGTGAGCATACAACACACACCTCCCCCAACCTCCCTCCGCTTCCCTTGAGCATCAGGATCGGCAACCGGGACGAACATGCACCGTACACACATAGCATAGCACACACATACATTCCCTTTCCGAGGGATGTTTTACGACCCCGTTGCATGCTGGCGCTGGCGATACTTACGTCCGCCATGGTAGGGCGCAGCGCAACAGCTCGGCTGGCCCTCCCTCCCTTAAAGCCATACGTCGCCCGTCCCCCCCTCTTCCATCCAGAACATTTCCTTACTACGAGCGAGTCTCCGAGGCGAACTCCGGTACTTGTGGCTCGCAGGAAAGGCGCAAGCACGCTATCGATGAATTCCGTCGCCGTCGCCCGGAAAAGCACATTCTTCTTCCAACCCTTCCCCCCGCGCGTATCCCTTTACACTCTTCCCCAACACCACCACCCACACGCAACTAATGGTCCGGCACCGGTGCTTCCGATTTATGGTGGAATTTTTTAATATTTGGAAACTGAAACTATTTTCACGAATGGCTGCGTCGGTTAGTGTTCCTCGGAGTAAAAAGGAGAGAGAAAGAGGGATAGGAGAAAGCTGGAAGAAGTGGGAGATATTTAGTTAAAGAGAAAACGTAATGTCCGTGGAGTGAGTTTTGCAAAAGCAAGCAAACAAATCCATTTCATTGGGTGAATTCCTCAAGAACCGTTGGTGGAGCGAGCTTGGGGAGTGGCTTGGAGAAAACTCCGGTCAGAAAATAGAGATATACTGTACACTGTTTTTCAGAAAGAGAATCAACCAGAAAAAAAAGAAGCACAAACACATTCAAACGCTTATCTGGAGTCCCGGAGCAATGGAAAGGACCGCACGGGGAGGAAGAAACATAGGAAAAGTTGTGCGAGGAAAAGCTCCCTCGCGGAACGGACTCCCGATATTGGTCGCCTGCCGTTGGTGTTCTTGAGTGGCCAGACTACGACGGCATTCGCTCGCAGCCCCAAAAACCCGGAGCGAGAAAGATGTAATGGATATTTTATTTCCCTCGATGTGTATGGTTTGAATTTTAAACATTTTATCGCCGGCCGCATCATCCACCATCATCTCTGCGAGCACGCGATGGACCGGGGTATCGGTGGGAAAACGGAGCAAAGCGCAGACCGTCCGCGGGAAACGGAAGGAAACAAAAAAAAAACGGTTGGTTCGAATCCGGGGAAAAAAGAAGGTTGAAATATTGATGGCATACTCTCAGCTGGAATACAAATTCAATCGCTTTCGAACGTGGGCTGAACCATCGAACTCCTCCTCCGGCCCCCCTCGGCCAGCCGTTTCCTATGCTGGAGGTCACCTGGCCATCCCCACTGGCACGGGCGCTGTTTACTTTTCTCCGACTCAGCCGCGTTATGTTCCACTTTTCCGGTCCCGCGTTCCGATGTTTTATTTTCGTGTTTCGGAACAATTATTTTCGGTGCTTCTTCGTGGGTGGGGGTTTCCTTTTTTTTTGTCTCCACCCTCAGTCTGGTTCCCACACTCCCTGCTGCTTTACCCCTCGCTGGCTTCGATGAGTGTGAGATATGATTTGAAATCGTACGAACTCGCAAAAGGACGACAAGTCAGACGAATGGAAAAAGGGGTTGGTGGAAGCGGAAGAAAACTACCGGTTCCTCGAAAAAAAAGGATAACCATTCCGACAATAAAGGGGCAAAAAAGCATTCTATAGAATTCATACCGCACCGGGAGTTTGGCAGTCGGGAAAAGTCGGTTCGAGAAAAGATAACGGCGATGGCTTTGGCTTTATGTAAATTGTTAACATTTGATATTTATTTATGTGCCGCGGGCAAATTGGATTTGGACTTTCTAGACATTATGGTCGTCCTTAAGAGGTGGATGGGGGGGTTGAGAAGGGGCGGGAGGTAGTCGTGCTGCATGCAAGGGTTGCGGTTTGATGTTGATTTGTTTGCTCCGCTTCGAAATGGTGGCAGCGGCTTAATCGTTATTGGATCATAAATCTGTGTCCGCCGCATCATTGCCGCTGATTGTGTGAAACGTGCCACCGTCGGTTGATTGCCCTTCGTCCTCTTCCGCCAACCATCCCTTGCCAGCCCGAGGGGTTGGTAGTGGAAAGCATGGGATCCTGTTTCGCACAGGTGTGGTGCGCAGTTTTTGATGTGGATCAAGGACGGTGTGAGTGAAAGTGCGTGAATTATGTAAATGGTTTGTATGATTACCGTGCGCCAGAAAAGGGTGGAAGGGCCACTCTTTTCGAGCAAATTCATGACACGCGGACACGCGGACACGCGGCGGGCCGCGATACGCGATTTGCTAACAATACATCCGGACCAGGAATATTTATGGAGTGAAGCCATAATCCACTGGGCCCCTGTGCCCTCTTTCTGTTCGCCATTTCGAATGCGAACGCACAACAATACATTTTTGTTGTTGCTACTCAGTGAACGTTCATCACAACTGATCAATTACTTATGACATGCTTCTACCGAAGTAACGTAAACATGAAAATACAACCAAATTCAAACAGCGCATGTGATGTAATATTCCGACGACTCGAAAGAGAATCTAACTGTGTGCTCCCTTTTCCTATTTATTACAAGACCTATGGTGTAAAATTCTCATTTATATAATGTTTTCAAAAGAATCACAATCTGTAGCTTACACTCAGCATCAAGTTTCTCAAGCGTTGATCTTTCCGACAAATATTTTTAAGAACCACCTGTCTGCTAGCTTGGGCTATGGCTCAACTCTGTAAAGATGAATTTTATTCACAGTCAAGAGGGGTAGTTTGTAAAGATTTATAGAAGCTATGGGAATTCCAGAAAAGGAATCCATAATCAACTGGAACTGCAAACATTTGTTGTAGAGACGTCCTTTACTATTAGGTTTTGAGGATGGATGTTAATCAATTAATACAAGCAGTCAAACGTAACAATTTGTTTTGCACAGAAATGCAACTCAGGACATGGCAAAGAAAGCTTTCAGGAGATTGGGCGGAAAAAGCCCTTCAACCCTGTTTGTTTTTCAACGTCGACCGAACGTCGGAAAAGCGCCTTACGAGTGGCGTTGAAAATAACATGATTGATGCTGTCGAGGCAACAACAACAAGATCAGCGAACGCCTGATGAAAAATGTTGTGCTTTGCCATTAAAGCCCTTTGCTTCGAGTTGCGCTCAAGACTCACGCGGGAATCAAAACAATCACGCATGGCATGACGACTCCATCGGCCGGCGGGGTATCCATCAGAAGGACAATTTGTTCCCGCCCGAGCTGCTGGTGCTTGAAGTGTGGGTGTCCCGCGGCCGGGGGTGGTGGTACCGAAAAATACAGATTTGCCAAACCGAATCCTTCCAGTGAATCGTTTTCCTTTACCGGAAAGAAACAGAAGGTGGGGCGAAAATAAATGGACTGTTTTAACCTACGCCAAGCGGGCGAATGTACCGTAGTGTGTGTGTGTGTGTGTGTGTGTGTGTGTGTGTGTGTGTTCGTGTTCACCAAAACGACAAACAAAGATGGGTAGGGGTCTGTCCTGTGGCGCTGAAGCGCGGGTGCGAGAAACAACAATCAAATGGAACAAATCAAGTGAGTAGTTGAGGCAGCCGCGGGGGAGTGGCGGTGGGATGGGGAGCATTGGTAAAAATTGGAAACAATTCTCGGCATATCGGTCTCAACGTGAGTGGTATTGTCCAATCCATCAGAAAAACGGAATCGTACCGGTCCCTTGGAAGAAAAATCGCGACTTTGGTCGATGAAATGAGTTTTTCCCGGAGAAGTGTGGGGGAACTGGAGGCATAAGGGAAGGGATCCGCACGACCAAACGGATTGGTAAAATCACACAAGCCCCCAAGCGTGGTAGGCGTGTTTTTTGGCACGTGTCCTTAAAGCTAAGGATCGTCCTGCGACAGGACGAGGCGATTTTCCGTCGCCGCGAGCGCGCCATACGATTGTGACAATATTTGTGAAGAGATTTTTGAGGATCCCGTCGAACGGTGAGTGGGGCAGAGAAAATTCACATCTCGCCACCATCAAAACCCGCCACCGTCAGCAGTGGTGGCAGCGGTCTTCGACACTTTTCCGACGGTACGTGATGTGTCATTCCACGCTTGAACGGGGAAAGCTTGATCCTTCCGTCGAGCAAAAGCGAAAACATTCCCCGCAAGCTGACTGACGTGCCGGGGTGGGGGTGCTTTTCTTTGCCAGCGAAATGGTTCCGAACGCCCGGCCCGACCGGGCGATCGATGGGATTATAGCGACGGAAAAGAAAATGGAAAATTACGCCCCCGCCCGGCCGCTTTTCCGGGGCCATTTCGAATTGGCATCGAGATGAATTTTGCCGGAAGATGGCAGAAATTATTCCCGGCGCTTCGTTCGCATACCACCACACACACACACACACACATGGCCGCCAGCTTTGGGCCGGGTTTTGTGTGTGACAGGCTTTTTCCGTTTGCCGAGCACAACGCCGTTTGTACGTTTGTGACTGATGGCGACCGCGTTGTGGCAAAGGATATGCGCCTTCCTTCGACTCCCGGCGAGGGTGGCATATGTTTACGGCATTGGGCATGTGCGTTATTCGATTTGGTCGTTGGAACACTTTCTGGCACAAGTTCTGCGAAAGGGAAGTGATGGTTGCACATCGCGATCACAAATTGACATCCATCAAAACAAATGATGTTCGGTGGAGTGTAAGTTATGATTCCACACTCCTCCCCAGGCTCTAGCTGCTGCAAAGAATTGATCAACATGCGTCATATTTCTTTCACGTGAAGGAAATGCTACTCTTAATCCATCCAAGGAAAGAAAGGCAAACATCAGAGAAGATCTGAGTCCTAGCTCCCGTTTTGTTGTCGTTATACTGATTCTATCAGCGAAGGTTTGCCCTTCTCTCGAAGCTTTCAGGATTTCGGGGATGAATACTTCGATGGATTAAGACAGATTACCGATCAGGTAGATTAGTCACTAGTAGGTACCAAATCAAGTTTTAATGGTCAGTTTTCGAGCTTGGTCCAGATGAGCGAAGCTGTAGATTTGTACCTAGGAGCGATACGTACCTACCGAAAGGTTTCTAGATCGAAATGAAAAGCACGACACAAACACTTATGAATGACACAGCTTCAATCACGTCGTAAAATGTTTTCCCGAAATCATACACTGCGATTGTTCATGGCATCGGTCTTCCATCGTACTCTTCTTTTATCGTATACCGAAAGTAGAACAAAATCACCTTGTCTATCTCCGTGTGGGGGAAATAAACTAAAAACCACCACGTACACAC
>JAOEFI010000007.1:5107740-5122089 GCA_034621735.1 Anopheles plumbeus | reverse complement strand
CCCGTTGATGTTGGTTTAAATAAATAAATAGTACCAACTGAACTTTTCCTTTTCCTTTTCTTTTCTTCCTTGCTCCTCTACTTCTACTTAAGAAGGAGCGATTTTCTTCTTCCTCAGCTTCTTCCTTGCTGTCTGCAAAATGGTTTCATCATTCATATTTTGCAAAGAAAATGGCATTTGGAAGAGCGTTTGACGACTTTATTCATGAAGAAGGTACATTTAGACCTAGGCTTAGCCAGATAGTTTTATACAAACATCCGGGAACAATGTTGAAGTAAACATGATCCTAGATGAATACAGCTTAATTCTACAAGTTCTCATCGTTTCACACGTTTGTCTAATTTTAATCCTGCTTTTCTTAATTGTTTTCCTTCGAATTGTTTTGATGAATAGCTAGAACAAAAACGTTTATCTTTAGTATTTCCTTCAATAAGTAGTCGCGAAGAGAAGTTTATGATCGACAATTGAATCCATCTTAAGTTGAAATGTTTCTTACAAACCATATAAAAACATATCCATCGTTCTTCTTCAGTATTATATTTCGAGTAACTACTCGCGACACTTTGGCGAAGACAATTTTGAAGGACATACATGATTAATTTCGAAACGGTTGTTTCCGTTCTTACATTATGCACCACGCATAAAGCAGTCGTAAAGGAGGGCGGCACGCAGCGAAGCATCGTTTTAATTTTCCTCGTGGCGTTCGTTTTAATCCCCGTTATGAAATTTGTCACTTTGTTTCGTCCCACGGAGCAATGCTGCTCCATCGCAGATGCTTTATCGCAACCGGTTCTTCGTTAAAGCCTTGCAGCTTCCCGCTGCAGGAATGTGCCGGCAGGGCCTGAGGGGATGGCAGCTTCGCCTGCCCCTCGAACGCGTCGGAACGCAAAAATAATGGCATCCTCCACGGCAGGTTCCGAGCGTCTCCCGTCCCGTCGTCTGCCGCCCTGTGGCCCCGAAAATCCGACGGTACTTAAAGTTTGAAATCCAATAATTTATTCTCCCGCATCTCGCTGTCCCGGGTTGGGTGGGAACGGTCGGGTGGGGTCGGTGGTGAACGGTGGCGCAGGGAGGGTTGCAAGAAAAACATTTGCCCACTTCTCGAAGCCCCAAACCCGAGGCGAACCGGAGTGGAAGGTAAATAAACATTCTCACAAAACTTGGCACAGGACTCGCCCTTCGCCTCGGGGCCAGCGCCGAGCTGGATGCGTAGTTCGCGCGTCTATCTCTCGCGCTTTCTCTCGCAGCCTGTCTCTTACTCTCTCTGACTCTCTCTTTTCCTGTGCCTCTTCCGTCATTGCGAGGAGCCTTTTCTCGAGCTTAAATCCTCACCAAGTGCCGCGGGGCGCTGGATGGTAGAAAATATTGAAAATTATGATAACAGCAAATTGATTCTCCTTTTTTGACTTGTTTTTTTTATTCACCCCTCCCCATGCCGAGCATGTCCATCCACCTTGCGTCCCAGCCGGCCGTGTAGCAACTTTTGTTTCATTTAGCGAAGCCCTGGAAGGATCGGAGGAGCGCTGTGTTACGTTCGTTTCCGAATTTTTCGTTTGTAAAAATTTTCGTTCCATTTCCACGAACCGTGGGCGGCACCGCCACGCCCGATTTCCCAGCCCGCCACATACTTCCCGTTGGCGGGCAAAAGCAACGCCAAGCAACGTTGTTGGGGACGTTTGTAGCTTCGCTTAAGTAATTTATCGGTGACGGTGGCGCGCGCGCACCGTTCGGCCCTAGGTGTAGGTATGGAGTGCCTGCTCCCAACCAGGCCACCCGTAACAACACGCGTAAGCAGTTGCGAGTTATTCATTGGAAACATATTTCAAGGGTTGGCCGTGTGAATTTAGATTGGGAATTCTTGTTTATTGCCGCGCGAAGTGCACGATTTGATGCGCTAAGTGGCTGCTGGTGTGGTCGGTGGGTTCGAGTGGGTTGTTGTTGCTGTTGCGGCACGCTTTGTTGGGATGCTGCGAATAAGGGAAACGGCAGGGGGTCGTTATTTCATCAGATATTTTATTGAGCTATTTTTAATCAACTCGTTCAAAATTTATTATATTCAACATCCATTATTAATCCTTATTCAATTCTAATAAAGTGACATCCTTATTATATCCTACAATACATCCTCGAATTCTTAAAACCACGCACTCACAATGTTATGCAACACTTTTACCTCAAAAGTACATGACCTAAAATGGTTTAAACGTTTGTTCAAACGACTAAAAAACTGCCCTTAGGTTGATTAGATTCTCAACAACTGACTCACGACACAAACCAAGGTCCCCCCTTTCTTTGAAGGATATCTCGCAAGTGGTCCTGGCGAGATTCTCGACAAGTATCCACTTTACTTCACCACCCCCGTTCCCGTAGCGGACGATATTTGTTTATCATTCCGTTCGGGTTGTACACTGTCCAATCGCTGCACGCTGCACACTGTTGACCATGCCTTATCCAGCTTCAAACAGTGGCAATCGCAAAGTTCCGATCCGGCACCGACGGGTGGGTTTTCCCGGGGAAAAACTGGAAACGTTCGCTTGCGCTTCGATTGCTGCCCCGGGCGGGGAATTACGAGGAGGCTACCGCCACACACAGCCTCACAAACACACGCACACATAGGGTTTCGAACGATTTCTCAGCCGATAGTTGTGGCACGCCAGAAAGCGGAGGTTTTCTGCATTGAAAAGCAGAAGCGGAACGAGCATTCTATGAGAAGGGATAGAAAAAAAAACAAAAAAAAAACTACAGACTAAACCAAACCCAACACAAATCGGTCGATCCATTTTGGGTGCTTTCATTCGAATCGAGCTTCTTTGGTTTTCGCTACTTGTTTTTTGTCCCTCCTCCCTCTGCGTCCCTTCGTCGACTGTTGCCATTCGGCTCACTGTCCCGGAATGGGCGAGGGGACGCGAAAGGTCAACGTTAACGATTCCCCGACCTCCCGGAAAGCTTTCCCGGAAGAAGTTGAAAATTTTATGTCCCACTCTCCCGGAGACCTTTGAGCGCTTGATGTGATTTTTTTTCGTCTCTGGTCACCTGCCACTGGGCGGCGACTTTTGGACCAACTTTGGAAAAAGTGTCGAGAAGAGGATGTAATCCGATCGGGATTTGCATTATGCCCACAGTTGGGGGAGAGGCAAGGAGCAAGTCCAGAGCTTTTCTTCCCAAAGCCCTTCGAAAAACCAAATAATCGAACGGTACACCGGAGGGCGAGGGGCCCGGCTGATCGGATGCCGATAAGCGGCGGAGCGGACGGCACGAATGAAATACGGAAATCATGTTGAGATTGAGGTTTTGTGTGCCCCGTATCGCTGGCCGGGCTGGCTAGTGGAGGGCTGGAAGGAGTTCGATTTGAAAATTATTTGCTCACCAACCCCCCCCCCCCCCCCCCCCCCCCCCCCCCGGTCCACGTGCTGAGAAAGGAGACGGTGGTCGTGGGTGGTGTGGGAACCGGAAGAAGCAGAAAAGCAAGATGGATGATGTTTTCGGCTGGAGCATTTTATTGTGCTTGCTTAATTGAGCGTGTCGGATCGTTATCGTTAAATTGGGTCCGGTGTACGGGAAAAACAAACGATTAAATCGGTAGGAGCGGACCGGGATTGTTGCGGCAGGGAGTGGTTTCGTTGTTTCGCCCCACTCGCAGCCGCGACTTTTGGGGATGCCGGATAACTGACCGACATCGGGAGGAGAAAAAAAGAGGACGATACAAACAGGCCCGAAAGTTACTTCGGCTGTCCGATGTTCAGTCCCACGGCGAGACAATGGTTGGTTTTGCGGTGCAAACTTCGTCCCCGGGACGGTTCGATTGAATGACATGGAGGTGCACGCAGTGGGTAGAGCCTTTCGAGAGGGGGGTGGCGATTGAACTTTGCATTCCTAGTCTAGTTCGGGACCTCGACAACAAAGGAATCGTTGAAAATTGATCCACTGTGAGCTGGCATTGAAATGGGATATTGTCAAGCGATCCAACGGATAATGAAACTGGGTTTTCCGGGAAAGAGAATGCTAGCTGTTGGATAGGTGAACACTCACATCGCATAACAAACGTTGCGTAATTAACAGCATCAAGTTGTTGCATCGTCCACGCAACCAAACGTTGGTAATTTGGAAAACTATTCACATTTTACAGTTGGAATATCTTTTGGACGTTGATCTACTGTAAAAAAAATCCATCTTTTCATCTGACACCAAGAGGTACAACATTCTCATCTATCGCACCACAAAACATCGTTAATAATATGTCCCTAGAACTTCCTGCGCCAACAAAACGCTCCTGGAATTGATCGCATCTAGACAGAAATGTAAAAGTAATCAACATAACTCCTGTTTTGCATATTCCATCCCTTTCGCGATCCCCCAATAGTCCCCTGCTTCACTGTGGGAAACTTTCTTCGAACTGTGGAACTTAGTAGACGAGCGACCTTTTTTCTTTGGCTTGCTCGTGCGTGACACATGCAGAACACTTATCACTCCCGGGATCCATTTGCGAATACTCGAACGGAACCGGCATGCGGGAAGTTTTTCTCCGGGTGTTATTAGCAATTTGCAAAGTCATAAAGCAACTGCCAAGGCGGGAACTGGCGAGCGACGCAGAATGTAAGTGAGAGGAAACTTAAGAAAGAACGGAAGAAAATCCTCTTTAACTTCGCAACGAGAAACTTCCGCGGCACAATCCGCGGGGAACGGAATGAATACGTGTGAGTGTCTGTTGGAAAACTTCCAGCGACATTTTGCTTATTCGCATGTCAAGAATAAATTGCTCCCGCAAATGGCACCGCGGCACGTCTGCTGGTCAAACAATCGACCGGCGGAAGTGTGTGTCTGTGTGTGCTGTTCCGTATGCGGGCCGTGGGTGGTGAGGTCGAGTTCATTAGCATGTTTTTAGGACTACCTTTCCCCGTCATCGACAATGTTTTTGTTTTGTTGCTTTCGTTTCGCTCGTTCTAGGCTTCCTTGGATCTGATTTTTCCTTTCTACGGTTTTTTTTCAGTGGGGGACAATTTACGGGGGGACAATTTTTAGTGACGCAGAAAATTCTAGGCGAGCCGGTGGGGTTGAATGTTCCATGACAAACAAATTTTCATCAACTGTCGGAAAAGCTGGTATGAAAACAGAAAACAACGCACGGTCACCGCCGAAAGCGGCCAAGGTGTGAAACAAGTGAAATGTTTTCTCAACAGCTTTCCCAAACGCGAAATGGGTCGACAGATTTACTCGAACATGCGTGAAGTGGGGTGGGAGACCGATGGGGCGGTGGGTTGGAGGGGCGGTGGGGAGGGTGGAATGATTTGACAGTTGCTGACTTCGATGGCCGACTGTGCCCCCCGCCGGGGCGAAATGAACCTTTGGAAGGACAAACCCCTAGACCAATCCCGGGGAGACTTGATGCATCATTTATGCCACGGCCAGGGCTAGTGAATGTGAAACAGCCACCTCCCGTGGGTCCCGTAATCCCTGTCGGGGTGGGAAAAATGCGTGGAAATCCGCTGCGTCATCAGGCCCCTGACTGGACCCACCCAACAGCCCCTCCCCCGTTAGGGGGACAGACATAGGCATATCTTCCGCAAGCGAGGGTCGTGCCCCATGAAAAAACACGCCATGAGAATAATGTTAATGCGAAATCAATCAAGGCGCATTTGAATAAATCCGAATGCTTCTCGCTCGCACCCACCTCCCCTCGCCCTTCTCTTTCACTCTATTTTTCGCCCGCCCGGGGCTGGGTTTCTCAAGATGGTTTCCATCGTTCGCGGCAATCGACAGCAAAAAGGGAACCTAATGTTTATTCAAACAATGGTGGACCCTATTTGAAACTACCGTCGGTTCGGGTGGGCGTGAAAATATGGAGCCCGCCGGCCATGGATCAGCAGGATCCTTGATCAAGTTTCATTCCAGCAAAACTCACCCGAACCACGGACCAGCTAAATACCGTGAGTGGTGAAAAATCGAAGCCGGAAATTGTTATTCGATCCCGACTGTGAGGAAAGGTGGCCATTGTTTTCGTTTCGTTCCGTTTCTCCCGTCATCATGCCGTGCGTCGGTCGACCCGACCCATTCGTGTTTCTTCGAAAGCTAGTCTCCCGCGGGGCGAAACAGTTCGGGCCAATGTTCCACTACGCTGCGGAGCGGTTGGAAAACTATAGCTGCTAACTCATCGCTCAACTGGCGGCATCACTAATTGAGTGTTGCATTACGATATGGTGAGCTAATCGGGGATGAGAGGGACCGGCGGCCACCAGCAGGCGGTGATGGTGTGGTTTATATAATTCCTGATGGTTTCTGGTTTTTGGTTAATTTTTTTTTCTCCTTATCTCGTACAATCGCGCTCGGGACTAAATGAGAAATGTAGAGACCGAAATGGACGATAGAAATCCTGAAAGCGCCTGAAGATATGCAATTGGACATGCCATTTCGTAAAACACACATCGCTGGCGTCTCTTTCCCGCAAAATGGCTCGAACCATCAATAGCGTCCGGAGAAATTTAATTCCACTCCCGATTAATTCCCGGAACCGTACCGCCAATATTTAGCGAAAGAAGCCCTTCGTTAGATGGGGGGAGAATCTTTTGTGGTCAAAGTTCCACTGAATGTACAAAGTATTCCGCCACGAGGCGACTACTTCCATCCTCTTGGTCCGGTTTTGTCCGGCAGACTCACCAAATCAGCTAATTGAGTGAATTTCTCAACCCTGGCCAAGGCTCGCTGGTGGGCTTTTGTGGGTCCGCCCCAGCCGGCGGGGCCGGTGGGCGGTTGAAATTGATAATTTATTTATTCCGAGCACGCGACAGAATCAAGCAGCGGCCCAGGCTAGTGCGGACTCCCCGAAGCGGTACCGAACGGCTAATGAGCCCTCCGGAGGTCGCCACTGGGGAGGCGGGGGTTTGGTGCTCGTTGCCGCTGAGGCCATCAATAACTTCATCGTTAGACCGACGTTGGGGGTGTAGCAAAGGGTGGACATGCGGGTGGACGAACCCGGCTGGGCTGTGTTGATGGGGTTTTCGAAGAAGCCGAGGTCTATTCTTTCCCACCCGCCCGAGGAGGGCAACCGTTGGACAAGGCCGGGCTTAATGGTACTCTTGCGTTGGTGATCGCTGGTGAGCCCTAAGCATGCCCTTGGGGGTGTGCAGAGCCGGTCCCAAAAGAGCCCCGCCCATCGGAGCAGCAGTCGAATCCGAGCACAGCGCAGAACTCGACTATTAATGTATCTTTAATACCCGATGAAAATGGGTCCTGGAGAAGAAAAATTGGCGCACTTGGTGGGCGCGTTGGGTGGAGTGAGGGATGAGGAAAATAAGGTTGACCAACGTTATCATCGAACGGGACATCGACCACTCGATACACGAAATCCTCCGGGGCTGGATGCAGGCTTTGTCTCACATTCCTCCACAGACCAGTCTCCGAGATAGAGAGAGAATGAGAGAAAGAGAGAGAATGAGAAAAAGAGAGAGAGAGAGAGAGAGTGGGGGCGCGGACGACAAATCTTGAATTGTAATGCGGTATTAATTAAGATAAATTACTTCGCTGATCTTGAAAAATGAAGACAAAGGATATGATCCCGCCCGTCCTTGGGCCTGGTCCCTACCGAGCCGTCCTGGAATGGTCCTAATCGTCTTAAGTGTGGCAGTTCGCTTTCGCTTGTCCGAGTCAATTATGGCAAAGTATGTTCAAAGAGGCTTTGACGACACTGGATAGTTTTTGTCATTCCGGCCTGGCGCTTTTTCTCTTTCCCTCTCTGCCCTGCGTGGGGATCTCTCATTGTGCCGAAAGTCCTTCCGGTGATTAATGTCGGTATTATGCTGCGTGCTCTGCCCTTCGGCTGGCCAAAAGGAGGCCGAACTGACAATCGTTTGATTTGTACATCTGTGCGACACGGCGACGCACGGAACTGTTGTGTTAAACTGCTTGACGAAAGGTTTCGCAAATGAAGACGGATAGGCTGTCCGTCTCGGCTGCGCAAAGTTGCCGCAAAGTAAAAGACAGCACAGTGGAGATGTCTAATATTCTCGAGAGATGTTTAGTCTTAGACGTGCTTAAGATGTTAGTCTGATCCAACTCATTGTTGCTATAATTTTACGTTCAATGTTAAAGAGTTGTTATGACAACTTGTTGTATCAGCTGCAATGAGTTTTCACCACCAAAGGAGATGAAGTGATCCCTATTTTTCACAATACTTACATCTTGAAAAGCCGGTATTATACGTTGGAAGTCCTTTTTCGTCGGTAAATCAAATATTCAGGCGGCTTCGGTTCATGGTTTCTCAGTCAATTTGTTACTGAGGTGCCATTACACACTTTTCCTATGATCTAAAATATTTAGTACACCATTTATTAGTCAAAATCAATTGCTCGAACCTCGCCGGAAGTCAAAAATCGCTTGGAAAAGTAGGCTGGACGGACTTCAAAAACCGGCATATACACTCTTACCATTCCTTAATTGCACGGTCCCCTTCCCGAGTGTCCGAAATTCTGGGCAAGTTGAACGCACCCATGCTACAGCAGCCACCGGGAAAGCTGAATGTGGAAGATTTCCCTACGCCCCACACTTATTTTTCCGCTAGATCATCATAAAGCGCGAGGGCCGCACCCGAAAACTTCCGCGCGTCCATAAACTCGGCGGATATGAAACGGCGGATTTTTCTTTCGTCTGCCACCCCGCAAAGTGCAAGTAAACTTTATCCGCCCCTCCACCCAGAGTTTCGCCCCCTGGAGCTCGCAAGTCAAAACAATCCTGTTTACATTATTTCGACCCATTAACTCTGCGGACTGCTGCTTCTCGGCCACGTCTCTTTAGGTTCCGGAGGGGGCGAATTCATCATTCCGCTATGGAAGATGAGAATGGGTAGGGGTGGGTTGTGGCTTGGTGGGAGTGGACGGTCGACGATTTGGTTCGCCGTTCTTTGGGAGCTTTTCCGTCCCGGGGCCACATTTTCCAACTGTTCTGGAGTCCTTTTGATTTGCTGTGGCAAATTCGGCACGGAACGTCGACGAAGCCGGCGTGGAAATCGCGGCCAGCGAATTAACATCACCCGCAAATGTGGCGTCGACGAAATAGGAAAGAGTCCTCGCTTTCTTTCCCTCCACTGCTTGTTTCTCCAAACATGCCCCATCCCACAGGCCCGCGACGAAAACAGGGAAGTGAAATCAAAATTAATCTTTCCAAGAAATGTGCCAGCGGCACTTGTGGCGCAATGGTTTTTATTTCATTTCCAAACCACCCGCTCACCCTCCTGCTCGGCTCGCCCGGTTCGGCGGGTCATTGGTGAAGGAAGCCGGCGAACGGAAGTGACGGACCGTGGGACGAGAGTATGGACGGAGATGGATTCCAAATGCCCCCCCAATCACAGATTGGCGAGGCGTAAAAATTGTCCCCACGCGGCAAATCTTCTAATTATTTTTTAATGTAATCCCCTCGTAAGACGGACGCGAGGATGTGCGCGGAAGTCGGATTTTCCTCGCGGGATTTTCCATTTCGCTTTTCACACGTGCGCCCCCCCGCGTGTCATGGAAAGCTGCTTTCCGGTGTCGGGAGGGGACGTCTTTTTAATTCTATTTGGAGTGGACGGCGCGCGAAGGATTGCGAAGGGTGGAAATGAAATGGATCATCAATGAATGATGCAGGGCCGGCCGTTGGAACGTTGTCGGACCCTACGGGAGTTTCGAGGCGCCACAAGGACAGATGTTACGCCACCCGGAACGAATGGGACGCCTTTGACATGCCAGAAGACGACGGTGGAAAAACGAATACCATAACCGGGGGGGGTGGGAAATAGAAGTGAAAAAGTAACTCGCAAGATGCTGTTTTTTTTCTCTTCTTCCGCGTCACGAGAACCGGAGCCGCTCGCTGCGAAGGAAGTGGCAAATGGTGTTCCGCTTTTCATTTTAATTGATTGCAATTAAGTCCTTCCCGTTGGCCTCGTGGTGGAAGTGGGCTGAAAAATTAATGAGTCAGTTATCGTGCGTTAAACCCGGCGGATCGGGACCAATCGACTCGGAACGCAACCCCAAGGCTTTGAGTGACACGAAGGATCACCACCGGGATCAAATCGAAAAGTCGTGACTCCGAAGCTCCAAAAGGGTTTGGGGGACATTTTCTTAACGATATACGGATCGCAGTTCCATTGAATTGGATTAGTTTTTTAATGCTTATGATGTTTTTTCTTCGAATGAGGACGTGCGCAATCCTTGAGAGTGTGATCTGTAATTAAAACGGCGCTGGAGAGTTGAACAGAAACAAGCAGTGCGTTTAATGAGCACTTCAATTTTTTTTGAACATTCACTCAACGGTTTGATTTAGTTGAGATATTTATGCAAAGGACAGAAAGGATGAAAAAAATGTATTCAAAATTCACACCATTTTCACGACGCTTTAAGATTCAAGCTAAGGACGTAAAGATCTACGAAGTGGTTTGGAGAAGCGACCGTTCTATTATCACATCACTGAATCGTATTTGTTGATTGTAATATGCTTTTTAATTCAAAAAAGGGAACCACATTTAGAATTCTATAAGGCATCCATGCCATTCGGCAAAAGATAAATCCAAATATGTTCATGACTGCTTCGTCGCTTCTCTATCCTGTGCATGTTTTTGTTTGTACACTATCAATTTAGTTTTTCCATACATCGGATAATTGTTGAAGGAATATTTTTATTTAAGGTTTCATACTTTTTTGCGAAAGAAATACTATTTTACCTTATAGTTCGCCATAGAATAGGAAATAAATTTCTTCGGTAAATCCTAGTGGAGGAGCTCTTGAATTTACAACTATCTGGTTTCGCTCCAGATTGATTCTGTTGTGCAGCGAATTAGTTACCGTCGGCTGTAAACACCGGCAATTTATTTTAAACCTCTTTTCCGAACAAACCCGTATGTGCCGCACTGGCAAACGACGGAAAGATAGCCGAAGTTATTAATTTGAACTAATGCAAAACAGTCCGGAATCGCAAGACACATTCGCTAGAGGAGATGTCGCACCTTTTGGCCAAACGACGTGCCGTGGTGGGTGTGGTCGGTTCCAACGGTCAGAGGATGGTGTTCCCATCCACCCCTTGGGGGTTGGGGGTTGATCCTTCGATGGGTGCTCGAGTGAGTGTTGAATGAAAGGCGGTTATCGCACACGGGCAAACGTCGTTACTCTTCGGAAAAGGGCGACCGGCCGGCACCGGACCATCGGTTTGGTGTGTCCTGTTCCGTACGTGCAGAGCGGGCAGAGAAATAAATTATATTTGAATTAAATATTATTTTAAACTTTCCCACATCCGGCCTCGGTCGGAGGCCGCATCCTGCCCGGTTCCGGGTTCCGAGTTAGCCGGAGGTCCCATGCCTTGTTCCATGGGCGTTTGCGAGGGTTCGGAGCGTGCGGGGTGGACCCTTTTTAACGATGGCTCTACAGAGACTGACCATCGAGACTGTCAGGGCAGCGCCGGCCAGGAGAAAATTTGTAGCATACTTGAATCCACCCTCTTCTGCTCCTTCTCGCCCTTTCCACTTCATCGGTAACATTCATCCGGGCAGGTCCGAAAGGTGTACCGCACTGGGGTGAGTTTGCCGCCTGCCGTACGGATCGGATGGATCTGTCCCAGAAGAGTGCTTATGCGGCACTCGAAGCCCTCTGCCAGCGGTTCCCAGCTCGTTGCGAATTGTGCTCGCATACACGAGTGTCCATTTGAGGTGATGTGTCTGTGTGTGCCTGTATGTGTGTGTGTGTGGATGGACAAACACTGTCCTCGCAGTGTGCCAAGTGCGGCGAAGCCCTGGGACTCGTTCCGTTCCGACTAGAGGATGGATCCTTCCTATTGGCACACGACTCGTCAGCAATGCAGACGGACATTGTGTCGGCCCCGGTTCACGCTGCAACCTCGTGTCCCATTAGAGACTGGCCCGGGGAGTGTCGGGCGTGAATCGCCTGGAACTAGAACGGGGCACAGCGCCGCAGTTATTCTACAATTAAGTCCAACGGATAATTATGATTTAATGGCTAGAGTGGGTCGCCTTAAGGCCGAGCGCGTGAAGCAAAGCCAGCGACGAGTGCCGAGCGTGTTCCAGCGCGTTGCATTGCTTTAAGAATCCATTATTTCTAAAGTTATCACCAATTAGGCGATAACCCGATTTGTGTGAGGTATCTACAATATCTGCATGCAAACGTACGATGAAAGATTCCGTAACCGGACGTCGCTGAGTTGAGCAACGATGGATTCATCAGTGTATCGTTCTTTCTTTCGTGCAAATACAAAGTTCTGTCTGTAATTAATTCGTCTGCAAGAGTTTCTGGATAAAGTACGAACAGGATAATTCCTTTAGATGGAAGCTTCCCTGGCGAAAGTCTTTGATTCTCTTTGATTTATTTTTTCGGAGCTAAAGATTGGACCGAACTAATGGTGTTACTTCTTCTCGCAAAACTCGGATTCTGATAGGTCAACAAAGATAGACTGATTACGATCGAGTAGGACGTACGGTTGTCCGAGCTGGAGGACCCGCAAGAGGTTGTCAAGAAACAGCTAGAGTTTCTGTTGTAGCATTTGGCCCGGGAAAACGACAAGAATAAAGTGAATAAGTCGATAAAAGACTTCTCGGAAGGTGGAACAATAGGCAGAACAATCGACGATCTTTGCTATTCCATGTTTGTCTTGACATGGAATTGCTTGTGGCAACAATCGTTGAGGAGGCATGTTGGCATAGCAACAGTGTCGCCGCACTCTACTATGTATAAATATCGAATGACACGTTTGCAAGTCAGTCTGTTACAGTCCCCTGTGGAAGTCGGTTGAATCGAAGCGGAATAAAAGTACATCCTTGCCACTGCCAACAATTATTCAATTGAAGCATGACGATGCTAGTTTGGAAGTAAATATATTGGTATTTGTTGATGGAAACATTTCTAACCGTGTGACTCACATCACTGTTTCTTCTCTTCGCTTACAGGTAACGACACGAACCTCTGTAGAAAACGCTTCTACAAAGAAACACACGCTGCGGGAGATTGTGAGTACAAAATGCAACAAAATATTCAACGAAAGCCAAACGCATCTTGCTGATGCGCAAACAGATGCACACCGGCAGTCTCTCACTGACCACAATCGGATTTCTTCATCTTGCGCCCGGCACAAACACACGGCCACGATATCCTAAGCAAACTCCCCGTCTTTGATGCGCGTCTCGGGGGGTGAGGTCGTTTTCCCCACTGGGGGAAGTCGGTGGAATAATGTTCTTTCCCGGAACGGCACGCGAACAGGTCGGCCAAGAAAGCGGATCGGGCTCGAATATTGCTCGGCGTTGCAATTTCACCTGAAGCAGCTTTTCCCGATCGCTCCCGACGAAGGACTCGGGAACGGAAAACGGCGTCCAACACTGTCGACCGCAGAACGGAACGGCTTCTGCTTCTGCCGGCTGCCGGCTGCCGACTGCTAAGCCAACATCAAAGGCATGCTTGGTTTTTGTGAGTGGTAGGGAATTTTCACCGTCCACTTCCTCGATGGAAAACTCCGCGTTGCGGTGCCAAGCCGTGGTGGGTGGGCGGTTTTCCGGCGGGAGCCTGTGTTTGAGTACGAACCGAACCGTGGAAACCGGGGGCGGAAAGCAAACCATTTCCGCCGGTGGAAATCGAACAACACACACGTCGAACGTCGCAATGAACCAGCAGTGCGAGATTGTTTTCTCGCGTCGATATGTTTGGCACGATTTTCAATTCACCCCGTGTGTGTGTTTGTGTGTGTGTGTGTGTGGTGGATGCAAATTTTCCGATCACGTTCACCATCGCTCCACGGTGCGATGGATTTGTTTGCCGGAACGGTTTTTGCCCGCCCCGACCACAAAGTTTTCCGATCTTTGATCACATTTTCCAACTGGCAGCAAGCGCCGTGTGCTTTTCTGCACTCGTTAGTGTGTTAGGGAGGGGAGGGTGGGCACAGGTTGTTTGAGTAAAAATAAAGCATCTATTTGTGTTGCTAAATGTGGCGCGCCTGGCAGTCTGTCTGGTTTTGTTCTCTCTTTCAGCTAAAATGCATAATTTATTAATCATTTAAAAGCTTCTTCGACGACGCATTAGAATGAGTGGAATTTAAACTTTCTCTCTGTTAGATTTTTCTACTTTGGATCATGAAAATGGCGACATCACGTGCGAATGCACAGCAATTCTATTATAATATCTTATTACTTTTACTTGAGTAGGTTCCGTAAATAAATCAGTCATCTCTCAAGAAAACAGCGACATCTTTCCACCTTTTCACGTTTCGAACGTTCGCTGGAACAAATTTTCCTTCGAATTTTTCATCTTAAGGGACGCCAAAATCCAGTCAATCACTCGCCCGAGTAGTCATCGGGTGGAGACAAGAACGAAAATGATTGCCTAATAAAGCGTC
>JAOEFI010000007.1:5083561-5103848 GCA_034621735.1 Anopheles plumbeus | reverse complement strand
TTCGCCGTTTCGTGCGAGCTCCGTGCGAGTTTTGCGTCCAGGATTTAGGCCCAGGGCCGCTAGGCTAGACGTGCACGTGGAAGACGGTTGTTTCTTTTTTCCCCGGCGGCGGGGGTCGGGTGGAGAAGCGGCAAACACCGGAACTCCGGCCGACTACAAACACGAGCCGCAATAGGATGCTAAGTTTATGGTCCTAATCTCTATTCAATTAGACTTAGTGGGTAGAGGGCGGCGAACACCGTGAAAGTCGTCCTAGCGCCCGTCGGAGGCGGGTCGGGGCCGAGAGGGCGGACATTAATGAGCCCGACGGATACAATCTCACGATTGCGAGCAATCAGCAAGACCTTTTTCCGCGGGCCCTTCGTTCGCGGGAAAACGAAACTCCTTGCGGGAGGAAAGCAAAAATTTGATTCAATAATGTCCGATATCATCGGCAGCATAACGTTTTTCTTTAATCTGGCGCTTTGTGTACCGCGCATTAGCGGGCGGTAAACATTGCGATGCGATTACCCCACTAATGTACAACGGATGTTTCTATGTGTGTGTGTGTGTGTGGGTGTGGATCAGTTCTTTGAATAGAGTGGAACGGTTCTACGAGTAGGTTTCGTTCGAGAGGATAACCATTTGGCGTATGCACAATTGATGAAGGTGATATTAGATAAGGATTAGAATACCAGAAACAAAATATGGCGCGAAGACATAGATACAAGAATAATATTGTATTCAAGATGCCATTCCCAGATCACGTATCACTTTCTCGAAAGGACATTCGATAGTTGCAGAAGAAGCTTGGATAAACGAAAGTAAGCTCTTGGACGCTTCGACTCTTTAGGTAGATAGGATAGTTGCAGAGGAAAAGAGTAGCACAATCTTCACCATGAACTCACTATCTTCACAAGCTCCAGAGAACTAGTTTCCAGTCTTTTATGATTGACGAAAAATGGGTTTGCTTGAAAATGTTTTCAACAGATTTGCAAAAACTTCGTCGAAGTGTTACTGGATATCAATCAACCGTTAATTAATTTACCGTTGCCATGCTTATGACTTTACTAAAACAACTTTTCACATTCCATAACGTAGGTTTTCATTATTTTGAAAGTTTGCTTCCCGTTAATCGGCCATCCAAAGGGTTCACGAAGGGTGCCGTATGATTACTGACACACTTTGAACAAAAATGGATGGCCTTTTACAAAGTGAACGACATTTTAGTGCCGCTTTTACAACACGTCACGGAAAATTCGGCACTTTTCTTCACGGCATGCTACGGAACCGCCGCTAAGATTCCTTTTCGGTACGCGAAAGTGGCGCGTGGTGCGGTGGGAAGTCTTTTAATTTTCCTTCCCCGTTTCGATTAAACTAAAAACTTTCGCAAAAAAAACAAACATTAAATTAAACTCCGCGGTGATCAATAACGTGCAGGGATGGAAGGAAACGATAATCCCCCACCAGGAAACCAACTTACGAGGCGAGGACCAGGAAAAAGGATGTGGGAGCAGGAGGAGGGAAAACAACAGAACAGAGTTAGAAGAAACAAAACATCGCCCAACATGACATGCCCAGCCAGCGTAACGGGCCCCCGTTTGATTGTCTTTGGCTGTAAGTTTTAACGACACTGCCGAAACGATAACCATTTCGTGTTCCACTCCGCATCGAACGACGATCGTCTCCGGCGAGTGCTTAGTTTTCTGGTATATGTTCTTATGTTTACGAGTGCTTAGATGGTTACTTTTATTTTGTGTCTCTCCTTTTCCCGCAATCGTGTGTGTGTGTGTGTGTGTATGTGTTTGATATTTTTCGCCTTCCGTTCTGGGACGGAAGTCTGGCTGGTGGTGCGGGTAGTTCCGGCTTTAACGGGCTCGCTCAAAATGATGCTTCCCAAGTTTAGCGTTTGACTGTTAATGCGCACATAAACCTTAAGCGTTTCGAATCGTCTTCCATTTCCCGCCACAGGCGACTTTTCATGCGACCCCCGTTCCGCCCCATCTCCTCCTCCATGTCGTGTGCACACACTCACCGAAGGAGAGTGGGAAAACATTTAAATTCTCACATGCACAATTGAAGATTTCGAATTTGGCGAAGGCGCGGACGAATCAAAGGGTGGCGGACCTTTCAACGCTTGCGTCACACGCTGTGTGTTTGGGTGTTGGTGTTGGCGTGGGGGAATTTTTAGAATTCCAGAGTGCCCACTTCCCCCATCCCGGAAGTACGTACCCCCTTATCGGGGCAATGTATCAGGCGGAAAACGAGCTTGTTACTTGTTCGGTTTCCGGTCCGCGAAGAAAACGCGCCCGCGCCTCCTAAAAGCGCCACACGTTTCCTCACGATTAACGCACCGTGCCGGGCGTTGCGCGCTGCGGAACGGCAATCGATTCCCGGGGAAGCAATAATAAATACGTATTTTATGAGTGTTTTAAATGGTTCGGAATAAACGGCGGGGCGGACGCGTATAACACAAACACACACACACACACACGCGTAAACCCGCGGACAACACGAAACACAGAGGCGCAGAAACGGCAGAAGGCGGAAACCATTATTCGCATCGTTCGCATTTCCCAGGATTTCCTCGGGACGTGTCTCTGCCTTGGGCCCAAAGGGCGAAACAGGAATCGGACCGGACCAGCGCAAGGGGACAATTTTGTCGGAAACCCATTTTTATTGCCGTGAGCGACGGTGGACGAGGGGATTATGGCCGCCGGCTGGAGTGGATGGTGGGTTACGAAACCACATGTTAAACGATTCGACGAAACCAACGTGCGATGCTGGGGCCTGGCTGCTGGTCGTGGTGTCCTGGTGCTTGGGAAGGCGCCGGTTACGGTAATGTGCGGTTGCTGGCAGGACATCGCGTCGGATGCATTTGCCAAATGTGGCGAACCGTTCGGACAGCCGCTGTGTGAAGTAAGCAGGAGGCGTGTTTCAGATAAATGTGTTGCACTTACAAACTCACTTTGCCAACGACAATAGTTATCGAACAAGCTTCAAACTTTTGAAGAACTGGCTTGAGGTTGAGAACTTGAATACAGGAATAGTTTAAATTTGCTTACCCTACAAACGAGATAAGCTCGATGTTTATGATGAGATTGCCACCTGTCCTTTATAAACCATTTTGACGGTTGTCGTTAATGGTGGAAGATCGCGTCATCATCGTCGTGAATTTGTCCAAATTTGAATTTGATCCATTTGTTTTACGATCGCTCTGCTGACAAATTGTGTATCTATCGTTGGAAATGAAAGCCGGTGTGAGTTCTGCAGCCAGGTTCTCGGTTGGAGTCGACCATCTTGTCCTCTTGTATGCGTTTTTCATCCTCAATAAGTACAATCATTTGATATCATACTGTTTTGCAAGAAAATGCTATTGAAATGTTCACCTTATCAAAAAGGATGATTCCGGCTTAACTTCACGAGAACTGATGAGTTGTGAATAGCTGCTGGACGGACAGAAAGCGTAATAAATAATTAAAGTAAAATATATAGTGTTACACAAACGGTTTACTGTCATAATAGTGTTATAAATCATGACCGAATAACAATTTCTCTAGTTTTGCATTAACAACTGCCACATAAACTAGTTTTATTAGTTAGGAATATATGTTAAAAGAAAACTGTCCCATTGGCATCGTGAAATTCATTGCAAATGCATTCTATCTCTTCCACTTGAATCCTGAATCAACTAGAAACTATAATACAAGAAATATAAATAAGGAAGAAATAATAGAACATCTCACTCCGTACACCCGATCGCACAAAACACACACACACCCCGCTGGAACCTATTTCGACGGGCTCCTGGCTCGCTATTCCCCCGAGTTTTCCACCGTTCCTGTGAGCGTGCAGAAAAAAAAGCCATTCAGCCAGACAAGCGGAGTGAGGCTTTTCGAACGCCACCAGGCGCCTCCACCGCAGCCGAAAAGAGTTTTCACTAACGAATACTCAGATAAATGCATAAAATCCACTTGAAGAGCAGCACCAGGGCCATCGAGTGAGTGAGAGAGAGAGAGAGTGAGAAAGAAGAGGAGAGAATGAAAGAACCGTTCTCGAGAGGGCAGGTCAAATAGCAACACCCGTTTCGCCCGTTTTTCACAATAGTATTTCTATTGCTTAATGGTCCGCGAAAATAGAGACCGGTGCGCGATGCTGCTGCTCCGAAGGGCTTTCCCCGACCCGTCGGAGGGCGAACGAAATAAAGTGAAACATATGTTTTACCACTCACCGGAGGGAAATGAGGAGTAAAGAATGGGTTTTCTTTCTTCTGCTGGTTTTCCTTTTTACTTCCCTCCTTCTTGGTAAGAAATGCGGTCCACGGAGCCGCTTTGCCGGGAAGCAGCTTTTGATCTTCAGCGAAGAAGAAACCTGGAATGCTCATCGCTAGGATGCTCCGCGCTCCGCTTGTGGGCGAATTCTCGGCGTTCCATTCTTTTAGTTTTATTATATTTCACTCCCCCTGTCGCCGGCTACCGGCTCCGCCTTGTGGTGAGGCGGAGAAATTGGGCAAAGGATTTCAATAATTTATTGCGCCACTAGTACAGTTTGCGCTCGAAATGGAATAAAATAAAGTATCCTTAACTTCGTTCGCGGCCAGGAGTTGCAAACGGTGTCCATTCGTTTTATTTCACGAAAAAGAGGAAGCAGAGGGAAAACCAGTGGAAGAGTGAAGACCTTTTTTCGTGGATGTATTGCCGGTGGTCTCAACAGTTTCTTTTCTTTCCCATTCCATTTTCCACGGAAACGGATCGAATTCCGCTTCCGCCGCATGCTTTCGCGTGTCGGACGCAAGCGACACAGGAGCGCGCGCATTACGCGTGTTAGAATTATCCTTATCGGCTGGCACGTCATCGGTGTCCGTTTCGACTGACAGCTTCCGCAGGGTCGGTCCACGCTTCCTAGAAGGGACTGCCTTGACCAGAGTCAAGGCCGAGGCTTGCCCTCGCCATCGCACAGCATTTATGCTAATTCCACTTCGCACGACAAACAGAGACCGCCGCCGGGAAGTTTCCCATTTCCATCCGGCTGGTTTTTTTCCCTCTTTCGGTCCTTTTCAGGGATTTTTTTATTGTGCTTATTTCTATGCTTGCTCTAACTTTTCACCGCCGGCTTGGATGTTTTATTTATTGTGCGTTTCTCCGGGTTTCTCTTTCTCCTCTTGTTCCACCTTTCCCTACATTTTTCGATATAATTCCATCCGATATGTTTGACTGTCGGTGGGAGGGAAGGAAAAACTGTTTGGCTAATTGAAATATTCGGCATCGCGCCATCCCAACAATAGCTGCTTTGAGCCATCGCTGGAAAAATCATCATTCTCCCGCCATCCAGAGTTTTCCACCATTCTGCGCTTTCGAAAAGTTGGGAGCTGTTTTATTATTTGTCCATTGATGCCAATCTCGCCCCTCCCGCCTTTCCCTCCCCTACCCAGCGCAAAATGTATAGCCTAGTAGCGGTGCTCATGTCAAACTTTATGCTCCAATACGCGGGCGGGCGGGTGGGGTGGAGTGGGCTCCGGGAATGTAGGGGTGGAGGATAAATTGTGAAAAGTACAGTATGGTGAAGAATGAAGTTTGTTAACGAAAGTGTAATCGCCGGAACAGGACGGACACCGGCCGAGACCGAGACGGAGGCGACTGTCATCGGAAACATGTTTTTGTTGTTTGCCTGAGGTGGAAGGGAGACGACCTGATGGCTCGATCCGATAAGGGAGCGCTTTTTGTTTGTTTATGTGTACTTATGTTGTTTTGTTGTTTCAGTTTTGTTGCTCAACGGGAAAGCTGCGCCACTTTGACACCCCAGACCCTAGAGTCGTTCCGGGAGAACTGGACCACTTCTTCCTCGCTCACTCGCTAGTGTGTCAAGCTTCTGGCTTCGGCTCTCTCGCCTACAAACCCGTTGTGGGTGGGTACTTGTGAGTTGTTTGGTAAATTCCTTCCAGCTGACAGGACGCCACTACTGCCAAGGTGCTGCCACTTTTCGCAACGGCGTTCGACGGGAGAGGTATGACTGTTTTATTTTCTAGAAATCCATTCAAAACCTGCTCTCCCGTTGTCCTGTGCTACCGTCACACAAAAAGCCCTAGTCCTTCACTGGCAAATGATGTCCTGCACACATCACGCGGTATTAGCACACCTTCACACATAAAGAAGACGTGTGAATGGGCAACACCTTTTCCATTTTTGAAGTCCTTCCTCTGAACAGAGGCTATGAGAGGAGGTAGTTACACTGAATGCTCTAATTGGGTGAATGGAGTTCTGGGAAACGAGTCTAATCCACGGCACAAAGAGCTCCCCAAGTGGGTAAAAGGTAATTATGGTTGGAAAATGGAGTGAACCCATTGTTTGCTAGGGATTAAATCTTGTCGTTCTAGACTTTTTAACGCAATCTGTGGACGTGCTCTCGTCTACTTTAATCAACATTTTCCTACGTTGGGTTTAAACAGGCATTAACAAATTATTCACTACGAAGTTATTGCGTTGATCAATCAAATAAGTGTTTGAAAGGGAGTGAAAGAACACGCTTTCATTCCTTTATTTTGAACCTTGACAATTAAACCGTTTGCTTCTCAATATGCACTCCTCCTCATAGAGTTATCTATGTGGCCAAAACTCCCTCTAAAAGTGATAATAATAATATCGATACTAGAAGTTAATTACACCGAGTGTATTGCAATTATCAAACTGTTAAGGTGTTTTGTGATTTTACCAGCAACAGCATTTCCCATGATTGCAGTTTATCCTTTTCCATCAAGATCGAACATTTACGAACGGGGCCTGAACAGTATTGGGAGCTGAAGAGACGGCAGGCATGGGTTGTTACAAAAATAGAAACAGAGTTGCTCTCCCCACAGGAGCACTTCGATTGAGCGTATTGTCAGGGCCTTCTGTCCGATGTAAATCACTCCATTACGGACGACACAGATGTCAGTTGGGGGCTCGCGGCCCCATTAGGGAACAATCAAGTCGATTTCCCGAGTCCATCCCACCCCCACCCTCCCCCTTCCACATAAAAAGGTACGCTTTGCGTACGGAAGCGCCGATCGGTTGCCGCGAGCGGGTTTTCTAAAACGGGAAAACCGCGCGCGCTTTCAGGCGGAAGGTTGGCAGCGTTTTTCTCGGAAAAAGCCACAGTCACAGCCACATGCCGGCTGGTTCCTGTCTCATCAGGCATTATTTATCCTACACACACACACGATCGATTTGTCGACTGTCGGCCGGCGGATGGGTTCCCGGAGGGATTTTCCCACCCCCGACCGCCAGGAATGGTTTGGTGGCGATGGTGTCGCATCGATCCCATCCGACACTCGGCGCGTTCGAATCATTTCCCGAAACACACGGCGCGCCGGTGACGACAAATCGATGGAGGGAAACCCCCACCGGCGGGGCACACACACACACACACACACGTTCGCCGATCGAGTTCGTCGTTCAAAACTCAGCGCACCTCGCCTTAATCTACTCCCCGAGGGGGATTTAGCGAGCGACATCGTAACGACGACGACGACGACGACGACGACGACGACTTCGACGAGGACTACTGCTACTACTACTCGGGATCGTGACGTTTTCAAATCCCAACCCGAAGCACATTTCCACCTACTGTATGGTACAGTTTCGAGTCCCACCCGGCCGCTTTCCAGGGTACACTGGAAGAGAGAAGGAAGAAAAAAAAAGAACCCCCGCCACACGCTAGAATAAAATAAAACAAACCGAACGTGAGATAACCTCACGTGTGGTGAGGCGGGAAGATAAAAAACATTCATCGCAGGATAAATGTGTCGTGGGTTCTCTAGGTTTGGGTGCACCGCGTGTCGAATGAATGGTGTCGTTTTACTATCTCCCCACACGTGGCAAATACCACCCCCGTGTCTTCTCGATCGATGGAAATGATATTTTCGATAGCGAATGGAGGAGGGAAAGCTTTTTAGGGAGATGTAAGCCCGCGGGGGGCGGTGGCGCTTGCGGTTGAACGTCGTACAATGCAGTATTTATTTGGTTCGTTAGCGTACGAAAATGTGAAAGAGAAGCAGATTGGGTCTGTGTGTGCAGTTGGCCAAGTAGTGTGATTCTTTTTCGGGACAGAGTTGGGAAAAAACTTTTCCACTTACGCTTGTTTACCGCTGTGTCAACGGCGGTGGAGTGATCCGAAATTAGTGAATATGTCACAGAAGACTTGTTAATCTACGCTAATGAGTTTTCCTACTTTTGCTCTTCCTTTACCCTGAGAGCTTGTTTCATTTCCTAGAAGAGTCTTGTTTGTTGTGTTCCTGTTCCATGTCTCTACACAAGAAGTTTCAACAAGTCCTATAATAAATAGACTAATCGTCAGTTTGTCAGTTTTATCCAAATACAACCTCCTCCTGATGACATTTGAACCCCTGATTCAGGCGGTGCCTCTGCTCACTGCACCATTACGACTATCCGATATGAGTTCCAATTGTTGTGCTATAAAAAAAAAACCCGCCAGACTCATCTCAATCGTTTGATGAAAAGTTCAAGCCTTAGGTCGAAACCCTGGGGTCGAAATACAAACACACACGGGACAACCGAGTAATCAACACTACCGAAGAACTGTCATGCACTGTGCTGAAACCCTTCACGGAGGAACATGTTGTGAAAACCCCCCCAGACAGCAGGACGTGTCCCCCACCAGCGGTCTCCTCCAGCCCCATTTCCCGGTGATGGCGAAATGTGTTTTTAATAATATGCTCTCCACATGATTGATTTATGGGTTGTGTATGACGGGCTGGGAGGGGGCGGCTGTTTGTCATAACGCCCGGCAACAGCCACTCAGCACCGGCGCATCGATGCGGGCTGGAGTTCCCTTCGTTTTTTGCGTCCCTTTTTATTTTCCAAAACCCCGAGCAATTACCTCGTCAGTAAAGCCTTTCACCCGACGAACCTGTTGTTGTGCCGTGCTGTGCGTGAAGGGAACATGCTGTGCTCCAGTTTTCCGCATCGCCACCATCAGAGTGGGCCGATCGCTTTAACGGCCCATCGTGCGCCCTATCCCTGTCCCGGTAGGTTCCATGGCCCACACGCAAGGACACTGCATCAATGGGAAAAGTGTGGATGGGTAGATCCGACGACTCTTTTATCGTCCCTAAATGACCCTCGTTCTTTTCGTGTGAGTGTGTGTGTGTGTGTGTGTGTGTGTGTAGAGCTGGAGAGTGTGTTCGGTGTTTCTCTCCCCCCCCCCCCCCTCTGCTTTTCAAGATGCTCTCAGCCATCTTGGAACCCCTCCGCAAAGAAGGGGTGACCGGTTCGGCGAAGGGTGAGTTAATAGGAAACGGTGGCTTTTTTTCCCCTCAAGGTGAAATATGCGGCAGAAATAAAACACTTTTATCGTCCAATGCTTGTTGGAAGTCGTTCCGAGCTTCAGGGGGCTGGAGGGTGCATCGGGTGAGGATGGATCACTCAAGAGCATGTGTACTTGAGTGGCAACATCATCCATCATTTGACAAGTATTGGGGAGTAACGATTGGAGGGTGGAAGGACACCATATTTCCAGAGCGAAAGGGAGAATTTTTAAAGCGAATATTTTTCAAAAACACATTTTTCAATCCACACGAAAAGATTTATTACAAGAACGTACATCATTTCAAATATGTTACAAAATTTAGCTTTAAATGTATGCTTATTAAATCCTTTTATATTGATTGATTCATATTGAAATTCTCCTGCGATTTATACAAGTCTTGTGGACAAGATAGTAAGTGAGCCACTAAACAAGATACAAAAAAGGATAAACGTTAACTCCACATGAAGGAAATGAGTTTCCGATTTTAATTCCTCTCTCGGGCCTGTTGAGCCATTATGTCACAGCGTCTTACTCGTTTTCCAAACGGTTCGATCGAGGCCACACCCCGTCGAAACGACGGGATATCGTTTCGCGGACCTCCATCGTCCACGGAGCAATAGTCGTGCCAATACTCGCTCACAACTAGCGTACAACTGCTCGGTGGCACGCTAGTCTGGCTAGCGCCTCATCGTTCGCCAAATGTACCGGAAACGTGGAGTGTGTGCTCGATTCCCTTCACTGCAGGCAGCTTTGTAGTGTGTGTAGTGGCGCGAGCGGAGGCAAGGCGTGGCGTGGAAATGCACTGGGCAGGATATAATATGAATTTTAATATCTTAACTCACCGAGAAAGAAACATCATGGCACCGTGCGAGAAACTGCTCTCGGGAAGCCAGATTGTCAGAGCGGGAAAGTTTGCTTGAAAAGCCACTACAGGAACGGGGGCAACAAAGGAAGAGAGAAAAAAAAGCCATGAGCACGTTCCACGGACAGAGGGACACGGAAAAGCTGTGTCGGTAAAGTTTCATTTCTTTTTAAAATAAATAGTTCGGCCCTGTCCACTCGATCTGCCGCCGAACTTCGACCACCCATCGACCACGCCGTGGACGACGACTACGATGATGATGACGGGCCTTGGGGAAGTCCTGCGGACCGTGGAAAGGGCCGAGAGGGTCGAGTGGGAATATAATAAAAATATTTTATTCATGGGACAAGCGGCGAGAATATACATTAGTTTTGCTTCGTGCTCGTCCACCAGGGGGCCGGCGAGTGGTCGGGCGGAAGATCGGGGAAAAAATTACCGTCATGGAAAGGAAACTACTTTGAGGTCTTGTGGAGCGGACAAAACCGACTGGCAAGGGGTGGTCCTAGAAGTTTGAGCCTTCAGTTGCAGCTGGAGAACTTCTTGTCGCTTGGCGGAAAAGTTGGCTGAAACATAAAACCAGACGACCAGATGGACACAGTCCACAGGGCGGACTGAGGCGAAGGGTGAGGGGAAATGAAATGCGATTTTCTTTCGAGCATCGAGAGTCCACCGAGTGGGCCTGCGGTGGGACAAATTTCAACTGTCTTGCCCGGAAGGAAGTTATTCTTCCACGGAACAGCGTGATGTCCAAGATCCGGGCGACCGTGGTTGTAGCCGTGTGTTCCCATGGTCCCTGGTCTTGGTGGACCTCGGCCAGTCTCCACGGGGACTCCGGGCCTGTTGCGGTGCCCGTCGGATCCAAAGCGCATCGCCCGGAGCCCAAGTTTAGCCAAGCCCTCCCCCTTGGCATCGCGCGGTCACGATGAACTCACACACTATCCGCCGCAAGGCCCCGCCGGGTCGAAACTTTTCCATCGTTCCCTGGCGACAAATTAAATCGTCATCATTAGCAACTGGGCACTTTATTCCACAACGGGTTCGGTCACGGGCGCCGACGTGCCATCGGGCTTCCGGCGGGAGGCGCCGGACGAGATTATTTCCGTGCGCCGAATTTTCCCGATAGACCATCCGCCAGTGCTGTGTTGCTCCCCGTCCGATGGTGGGCAGCTGATTAGAGGATCCTATCGATGATGATGATGATGATGATGGGGAAAACGGGTCGTAAATTTTCGCCGATCCGCCTCCCCATCATTAGTATGCAAGTGGTGCAAAGGCGCTTCGGGAAACTCGAAGACTTTGAACCCCGCTCCGGTGGTCCGGTTTCCTGAGGAGGGAACAGATTTGGTGCGTCCCCCGGCGTGGGTGGGGCCATCCCAGTAGGCGCCAGAGAAAAATGGCGTGGGAGTCCCTTCTTCGGTGTCGATCGTTCGGTAATAAGGTTCAATTACCGCTCGTCTATCGGGACCCTCTTTCGTTCTCACACACACCTTGCTGAACTGTTGTGAATCCGCCTTCCTTCCTTCCGGCCACAAATGGAAGGAAACTCTTGGCAACACTGTCGAGAGCCCTGTCGGTGCAATCATCCAACAGGAAGTGGCGTAAATTGAGCCCCGACAGTAATACGCCCCAGCGTATCGTCCTTGAGCATGTGTGTGTGTGTACTGCGCATCGATGAGGTTGTGGTGGTGGCGACGAGGAGAAGTGGAAAGGGCCGCGCCATCCACCGCGCATCCATGACACTTCCCCGAGGCCACGCACCGCTCGCGCTGGGACACAACTGAACGAGCTGCGAAGCCACAGCACACGTGACGTGGGTTGGCGGTTGTGGGAGTGTGCTTCCGCAACATCAACACTTCGTGTGCACGCAGAAAGCGCGCTGATGTAACCGAGGCACCGCGCGGAACTCGTGTCGGTAGAACAATGGCTTTAAATATGTTTTTCGGGAACGAAAGAAAGAGGAAAGAAAAACAAGCGACGACCAAACGAGCCGTTTTGAAAAGCGAGCGTACGGACGAACCACAAGTGCCGTTCGGGAAAACAAGTGCCTCGTGGGGGAAAAAACAAACCCCGGTCGCCGTTCGCCGGGCGTGGGAAGAACCCGATCCATTTCCAGGCCGCTGATGATCGCCGCACACACGCTCGCGCCGTGGAAATGATAAAGCCTGCGCTAAATATCTTATTCATCAAAATGTTGACACATTTTTAATATGAGCGCATGCCATCGCCCATCAGTTCCAGCCACATGCCACCGTGACGTGGTAGGCTACAGTGATGGATGAGATATTTGCCGCGTTGTTCAATCGACTGTTGAGGGCATGTAGCATTCGCGACTTGAGGCATTCATTGTGGTGGTTAAGAGGCTTCTTGTACCGTTACAGGACAAATATAAGAAACATTCATGTATCGTATAACAGTTTAAAACACATTCGATCAATAATTATTTGATTGATTCACTGATGATGTCAACCAATGTTGAGTAGAAAATAATTTACAACCCTACATTTACGATGACTGTCAGTTTCTAATACTATTATCAAAACGTTTGGAATACTATTATAAGATCAGGTTTTTGAATTTTTCTGATGTTAGATCAGAAGAAGGAAAAAGCTTTTCAAGTAAAAATTATATAACATTCTTCGGTGCCATTTTTTTTTGTTCGGAACTGTAAGAGACACAGATCTTGAGTATCACTTGGAGGAAGGAAAAATGCAAAAGAACTATAAAACTACACCGACGCCGTGCGGATGTGCATCTCGTACAACGTTCCCGCCCCTCAGTTTTTCGTAGCAATTGTCAGACCGTTTGCCTGCTGCCGCTGGGTTGGAACTGGCTTTCCCGTGGAAAGGGGGGGCGAACGAACCGCGTTCCATCGTGCAGATGACGGATGAAGTTTCCTCGCACGTCACCGCGGGACACCTTCGCGGACTCGGCAAAAGGCAGATGGATGGGCGTGGATGGGAATTGGCCAAGCGTGGACCGCGTGAATCCGTCGTCATTCGTCAAAACTGGATTCCTCGAGCATTGTTTCGTGCCGTCGTAGGCTCGAATGGTGGAGTGTGCACAAATTGACGAGTGAGGAAACAGCTCCTTCCGGGTCCGGGCCCTTTCTCGCGCACGGGACATCTTGAGCTGCGTGGTCGCAGGAAATCGCAGAATAAAAGCGTAAAACCTCGCCACGGAGCTCGACGAGGCCGGGGAAGAATGAAATTCCCGTTCGCAGCGTATAAACGATGGCACTCGAGATGCTGGTGTCACTTCTTCCAGCGAATGATGAAGGACGGGCCGGATGAGCTCATTGCTGCCGGCGTCACGGTCGGTGCGTTTTAAGATGGCTTCATTTTGTAATATGAAAACTCATATCGAGCCTCTTTTCCACGCTCCAGTCGACGCCTAATGACTGCGAAGGTCACATGGCCGTGGTGTCGTTCTGACTGTGCATTTGACATTTTGTGAGAGGAAACAACTTTTTCATTCGTACGTTTCCTTGAAAGGATCTTGTTCACCGTAAATAATTGAACAACGCAATTTTGTACTTTAAGTCCTGTCTTGTAAAGTGAAACGCAATAATTAACGGAGGCGGAACCATTTCCAGGACATTCTTCCCGTTAAAGAAGGCCATCGATTCAATAAAGAAATAGTAACGCAATATTTGAAGAAAGTTTATTCCTTCTGAATTCCTTACGATGTGTGCAATAGATCAACAATTGAGAAGTCAGTTTAGGACATGAGTGGGTTAACCATTGTTTCCCATTAATTGAAAATGCTGGTCCAATGAACATGACTTAATGCATGACTGAATACGAAAGCTCATTTATAACAGATCGTGACTTTTCCTAGGTACCGATATATCATCCTCCAAAACATGGCCTAAAGTGATAAGGGTTTTAAATCCGGTCGATCGTTTTGCGTTCAGCAATCACGCCCCGAACAACACTAATGCCCCCATCGAACCGATACAAATCATTCCGAACAAATCCGCCCTCCGGTGGCGCTGAGCAACATATCGAATCATCTTCAGTTTCAACGAGCAATTTTCCATTAGCCGGCTCCAAGCTTCGTGAGACGTTGGTGTTTATACTCGGGAAACGAAAACTTCCCTGGGTTGTTTTTTAGGGTTTCTTTTTTTCCCTTCTTTTCTCGTTGCTCGAATTTTCCATTTGGAAATATTTACCCTTGCTCTTTATTTTCCTACTTGGACCAGCTCACTCAACCTGCAGTCGAGCGGTTCACCTATCGCCTTTTACCGTTCACCAGACCGTTAGCCTTTGCCCGTGTGCTCCGGTTCTAGGATTTTTCCACCATCGGCCCAGATTTGTGCATCCCGGGCCAGCTCAGCCGACCTTCTTCATTTCATTCGTCCACCATTTTCCACCCCCCACCCCCCTAAAGCTTCTCTAGTTATCTGCTCACTTTGGCAGGGGATGAGCGAGTGTTCCCCGGCTTCGTCGCAGTCATCCCTTCCGCTTCCGACATACGACACGCAATTACGGCGCTAACAGTTCGATTTCCGAACGGGGCCCGATTATCGGCCCTTCAAAAAGCGTCCGCTGTGGCCCAGCGAACGAGTTGACGGTGAAGGAAACGTGCCGAGCAGGAAAAGAAAGGAAGGCACAACGAAAAGAAAAAGAGCACACAGAAATCCCCAAATTTGCACATTTCAATTGCCAGGATAGCCCGGGTCTGAGAAAGGGAGCAAAAGGGAGCTTGTCCGTGGGTGGGTGGGTGGTGGGCTCACAGGGAGAAAGAAAAGCAAACGGGGGTAAAAGTGGGCCCCAAATCACAGATCCTCAGGAGTCGACCGGCCCGAAGAACGGAAAATAATCAGAGACACATGCAATCCGGGTGAGAGGTTATCTGTAGACTCATAAATCTCACCATTACCGGGCAGCAGCAGGAGCAGCAGCAGCAGCAGTGGAAATGCTGGCCCGTCGGAAAAGCGAAAAGGCATCCGGAGGCCAGGCCGGAGAACCCAGTCTCGCATGTCTGCACATACAGCCGAACCGTAGCGCTATGCCAGCCTCAGAACCCATACACACACACGCCCACAAACTGGCGAAAAATCCTGTCAGCCCCCCGGTCGGTTTTCGGGGGGTTTTTCCCGGGCACAAGGCGGTCCGGGGCGGGAGGCCGCGTCGCTTGAATGGGATTTTATTTTGGCAACGAATATGCAGCAGGAATTATCTCTTTATTGCCGTTGTATAAACAGTCAAATAAATATCGTATCGTCTGAAAAACGAGAGATAAAAATGGAGCCGGGGTTTTTTTTTCTACCCCCGAGAGCCGGGAAAGGAAACTGTACGGGACAGGAAATCGCAAGGGGGGAGGGGTGGTGGGGAGGAAAAATTGATTCGAAAAGGATTATGATGATTAACCGAAAATTCTACCGCTCCGTCGGTCGTTCGCTGGAAGGAATATTTTTCATCCCATCGGAAATCATAATAAAAAGAATGGTTCCGACACACACACACACACACGCATACGTGAACAGCTCTTCCGCTGAGAATCTCTGCCGGAATGGAACGAAGCTGCGAGCGAGATAATCAGTCACATAATTTCACAGAACGGTTCAATTTCTATTCCAACCGGCGTTTGGAAATGGGGCCAGCTTTTCCCAACAAAATAAAAAAAATCCCTTAGGGGCGGGGAAAAAGCTTACCGTCAGCCATTGTGCGAAATATGGAAAGCGAAAATCATCCACTCGATTGGCACCATCGGCGTTATCATTTTAATCTACAGTGATGACAGTGGCGCGATTGAACCGCCGCGTGATTCGGTTGAAATTATGCATCGCATAAAAAAAAAGTGCGCCACCTTTTTATTAAAAATGGAGGCGCCTGGTGCCGCACGCACGCACAACACATTTGGCCATCTTTTCTATTATTTTTTTTGGTGTAATCACATTACAGCGCTTCTCATTGTGGTTTGTGTGCAAATTTCATTACTTCTCAACGGGTGGGGGGTGTCAGGGGGTGTTGAATATTGTTGTGGTTTTTTCCATTCGTTGCTTTGCCGTTTCCGGAGTCTTGAAGGAGCCGAGGCCTAAAACATATGGATATGATGCTTGTTAGTGACACCTTCAACTCACACGGTTCTTCACGGTGGCTAACGTTCCGCAAAAGGGATGACATACGTTTACGGCAAAAACACTTGCTCCTAGTAACAGCCTGCCCGTGTGTGTGTTTGTGAGAAGGGCAGGTGGATGATAGCAATATAACTGCTATTATTATTTATATTATACAGCCCAGGATAGCGGGCCGCACACAACAAAGGGACCCAGTGTCCTTAAAATGTGGAAACCACCCTCCTGTTGTGGGGGAGACGAAGGTTGGGATGAGTTCATGGTAAGGAAAATAAAAAGCAATGCGGTGACTATGACGACAACGCCGACGTCGGCGACGTCGACGAGGACGACGACGACGACGATGCCACACTATGGCGTGCATAATATTATGAAAATTTATGCGATAATAAATGTGCTGAAGATGGAAGATGACGCCGGGGCTCATTCCAAGACATAGTGGGCGTCGCACAGAACGCCACGGCATACGGCGTTATCAGTGTGCCCCAGTGATGTTGTGGTTTTGCCAGTGCCTTCCCTCCCCGCCTCGGATGGATTATCCCCCACCTTCCGGATCTGGTGGAAAAGTGAAAAATTTCACTCCCTTAATGAAGGTACGACACGTCACGAGGTCTCGTCCCTAGTGCCCGCAGGATGTGTCCGAAGTCGGAGCTGGAGCGGTGAATTTACTGTGCAGTTTTCTGTTGCTCCGGTCTGTGGTCACTTGGCCGGCTGCCCCACTCTCCCGGGCACCGGAAGCCGAACATTGTGAGCTGGAAAGTTTGAATGTGCCCTGCGGCTATCGATGGTCACTTCCGGGCGGAGGGGTTTGTCTATTCCTGGAAGGGTTCCGAAAAACGGCCTCGCCTGCATAGGTGTAAAGCATGGGTGGCCCTTTCCAGCGTATCGGGACCAGTTTTACGGGTATCGAAAATTCGGCCCTACAAACAAGCACCCGGCGAACGGTGGACGAGCCGTGGCCCGATAGCTGCTCCTCCTTGGGCTCCTGAGCACCGAAGGCCGATGTAATGGCGCACGTGAACGTCGTTAATTTATGTGATTTATGATTCTCGGGACAGAGCACAGCGGATCGGGGGGCAGGGAGGGACCGACGGGCAGCCGGAGACGCTTCGATAGACAGCCGAGTGTATCGTTCTCGCCCGGGTTCCGTGTCGTCCGGGCCAGCGAAAGACGCCCGATATCGTCGTCCTTATTGTCTCCCACTTTCACCGTGAGACTCTCGCCTTAGCTCTCGGTTTTTCCGGTCTTTTTTGCCGCACGGTTGGGAAAATATGCTACACGCCATTACATCGTGTTGCCGATCGTGGACGGAGCATATTTCGGTTGTCTGTTGTTCCGCCAAACGTTCCGAAGAAATGTGCGACCGGACGGTTGGAAGAACGAACGCAAGTACACGCCATTGAAGCGATGTCCATAAAGACGCGCGTCGTCCCGTCTTTTCGGTCATCAAACATTACCTCACCGGAATGGCACTCGTCCCTCCACCCTCCGCACCGCTCAGCGTACGGGCTGGTGGTTCTGAGATGCGGGCCATCGCGTTCCACGTCCCACCATAAACGAGATCATTATGCAAAATGGGAATCATCCGTGAGACAGTTCGCACGTTGTTCGGCCAGCTTTCTTCATTCTCTCGCCTCGTCCGCCGGGCGTTTTCATCCAGTGCCATTTAGTTAACCCTTCATTTGCCGCAAGTTGTATTCCAGGAAATGAATGCTTAGCGAAATTATTATAAGAGGGAAAGCCGGAAAAAGGGTAGGAAAAAGAGTGAAAGAACAGGCATTCAAACGAACTTGAAAAAGGCGTACACCCGGGCAAAGATTTACTGCCCACGGTGGAGAATTTAAAACAGTTACCCTGCGGAACCGGGACCCTCGTCGCCGCCGCCGTCGCCGCCGGTATTGTCGCTTCATTATGGAATCCGTTTCGCACGAGCTGCAGAAGGCCACAGGGCACAAAATGGCCGCTCGCACCGCTCGGCTTGGCAACGATTTTAATGATCCAACGTGCGCCTGAAGATAGGCAAGCATATTTTAAAGCCTACACCATAGTAGGCGACGTTCCTTTTGCATTCTCAATCTCCCTCTCTCTCTCTCTCTCTCTCGGCCCTTTAATTCTTCTGTTCATCTGCTGGCGTCAATGGGTCTCAGTGCGAATGACGGTCTTATTACTCCGGGGGTCACTTAAAATACCCGCAAATGGCACCCCGGGCCCGTTCCGCTTCTGCCCCCGTCCATCCGAAGGGGGCCAGTTTTATTACGCCCGCTCCAAACGCGAAAGTGTCCTGTGCCGTCGGTTTTTTCTGCCCGTATTTTTTTCTTCCCCAGTCTGTTTCCGTCCCCGGTTTTTTTAAAGCTATTACTCCGAAAGGTGTCGTTGCGCTCCAAGTGGAGCATCGTTCGGCGATGATGGAAGTCGTACAGCTTTCCGGAGATTGCCCGATAAAAATGGCCGGGACACATGAAAATGAAAGTAATAAACATTAATGCACACTCGATGGCACTCGATAGATACGCACGGCGGCCAGGGCCCGGTGCAGGCGCAGGAGCCACCCGCATGCGGAGGGTGGGAAAAGGGGGGTTGGAAATGTGAAAACCGGCAGCCAGCCGGGGCCGGGAAATTATACCTTTTTTATCGATGAAAAAGCACTTGAAAGGTAATGGGACCGACGAGCGTGCACGATCAAGATACGGTCCCATTGTTTTCGGGACAGCATGTGTGACTGTTGGATGCGTGTGTTTGTGTATCTTCATGAAGTATTCCATTCCTCATCTTTCATGCCGGTTCTGATCCTTGGCATTTCCCTTTGTTTTCGGTTGCTTCAAATTTATGCGCTGATTTTTCATATCACTCCCGGCGGCAGTGGGTGGAACCACTTCTATCTCACTGCAGATCTCTTTCTCTTTCTCTCTCTCTCTCTCTCTGTGGTACGAAGTGCAAAAATAATGCGTAATTTTACGTCTTCTGGCCTTGCCCCTGAAGCCCTGGGGCGAGAGATTGATTTGATGTGTCGTTCTACCCGGCATCACCGATCGTTCACCGGAAAGAAGTCGGAAAACATGTGACAGAACTGGGGCTGAAATGGAAATGGATTGCCAATAAAGTTGCAATTTTGTTCATGCGAGATCATATGCAAATCGTTTGGAAGTTCTATAACCGTGCCGAATTTTTTAAATAATTTCTAACCAGAACCCAAAATTAAACTTTACTCAGAAATTTTCGAAAATGGTCTTCAATCCCTTATTTCACTTGCTCTTAAAAACTAGACATAAACGTTAAGGTAGGTTCCTAGGTGCAGGTGTCTAGTTGCAGGGTTTTGAAATTGGATTTCATATTCCGCAAACGACTCAATTAAGTATCGGTACTCAGCAGACGGCCATACTGATTGTATTCTCTTTCAATGATTCGTTGGCACTATTGGTGCCATCCTGAGCTGCGCTTTTGATCCGTTTCGCGAACACCGAAACAATCCGAATGTACCGACGCAAATTGCGCGTAGGTTGCGAGCGTAGGTTTTTGGGAAAATTGCATCAATAATGGAGTGTCATTCAAACCGATTAGCGTGCGTTACCAGCCGGAGCGTGGGCTGCAGCAGAAACTATCCTCGCCGGCGTTGTGTTCCCCGGCAATTGGCTTAGGTTGCCTCAGCAACCGGCTCAGGGTGTGATTACGGACGCTTCCGAGCGGCAAACGGCGGTACAGGGCCGCAACGCCCACTTTTCCGGGAGCATCAAAAGCAGCATTGGCCGCGAAAGGGACTCCGTTTGCTGCCCGCCCGAGGACGTCGACGTGAACAACCAACAACGCGGCACCGGGAAACATTTCTTAGCGTTACGCAGCCAATCCGCTGCTAACGAGGAGGGAATAGATCACCCCCGATTTGTTCGCGGATAGCCTGGGCGAGCGAATGAATTCCGCGAAATTCATTGTCGCCGCGATCCGACACACCGACATGACATGACATACGCCGAGGCCGAGCCCGCGCATGATTTCCATAATCGCGGGCCGCGAGTTTGGCGTACGGTCGCCAACGCAGTCACATTCGTCGTCGTCGTCGTCGTCGTCGT
>JAOEFI010000007.1:5030725-5042602 GCA_034621735.1 Anopheles plumbeus | reverse complement strand
GATGATTGATGTAATGCAACGATTATTTATTGATCCGCTCCAAACGGGGCGAGGCTCTCCCATTGACGTTAATTGCCCGCTTCGTGGCGATGCATCCATTTCCCGCCGTCATCGCGACGCTCGGTAGCTGAATCCTATCTGTATTTGAAACCATTGCCACACACCCTCCACCTCTTCCCGCCACGTCTCACAAATGTGTCATTTGATTCCATTCCTCTTTCCACGCGTCGGTTGTTTTGTGTTATTTAATCCTGATTATATGGATACCGTTTTCCGAGTTCGCTCTCGCCCCCAGTCGCGGGGGACACTTCAATTGCAGTTGTTGCAGCCGCGACCGCGCAACTTGTTGGAACAGTTGTTGCGAATAAAAACTCCGTTGATGGAAGTGCGGCGAGCTAGAAATTGGTCCGGGGAATCAATTGACTGTTTGTCGGTGACGGGTTTTAATCCGTTTCGATAGAGAATCAAATTAGTTGGTACCATATTGTTTTTGAACTAGATTTTACGAGTTTTTTTTTCATTTTCCGAAGCATCCACGGACACTGGTGGATGCATTATTTCCTAGGAAAAAAGAGCCATGCCATATATCGTTAAAAAAATATTCCTAACGATATTTTGGTGACGTGATTCCTGTGGGAGTCGTTTTTTGGAAATTTATAGTTTCCATCCCTTACTTTTAAGCTGAAAATCTGATAGCCCTGCACGATGCTGGAAAGTTCGCGCAATGTGCATCAGCATCCTGGACTGGAAAAACGAACGACACGTCACGCCCGGCGCATACCTTGTACTCTGTAAATTTTCTCACAAAGTTCAACATTCCACTAGCGGCCGACAAGTATATTGCTTGCGCTGCAAGTGAACTCCATTTTCCCAGTCCGCCCGCATTCCACCAACTATAGTCATCCTTCCCCTCGACGACGAAACGGCTCATGGTAATAGTAAATGAAAAACGCAACGCTCCAGTCCACGATGGGGCCATTCGCTATCGAGTTACCGATTCATTCGAATTGTATTATTTGCAAAGCGCCCATTTTCCCCCTCCCGCCCCACTCCCCGACGTGCCCCAGCAGGGGTGGTCCAGGGGTGGTCTTTTCCACTGTGCGCGACACAACGGACGGTGGGTGTTGTATCACTTTCACGCCATCGTCATCGCGACGCCGCGAGTGGAGAGTTTTCCATCAAATTCTCCATCCGCCCTTTGTTCCCCCACCGGTGGGTGGCAGGGTCCTGTGGGCGCGTTCCTGCCATCTGCCGATGGCGTCGATTTGGGGAGGAGGAGAGATGGCTGGCAAGAAGGAGACAAATACTGGAACGAAGAGAAGTAAGCGAAGCGATGGGAATGTCGTAAATTATTAAATTTTCATCATTCTCCCATAGCTCGGTCGCATAAATTTCGCGGAGAACTCGCGCGAAAAGCTGGCGGGCAGTACCACCTTCCCACATACACACACACACACACACCCTCATATCGGATTGGGACGCGCTGTTTTGTTCTCGCTGTGACAGTCCGAAGCATTTCGGCAATCAAGGATAACGATGGAGTGTCAGTTCGGGCTGCGCGATGCTCATTATTCACTGCTGAAAGGCATCGAAGAGAAACGAAATAAAGTGAAAAGCATCATCGATTGGACGCCGCCTGCTTGGGTGTTTTTCCTCCGATACCGACAAAACAAAACAACACGCCAAATCAAAAGGAAATCGATGCCGATAAGCGATGTCAAGCGCGCGGCCGATAAGTGTCGTGCGGCAGGGGGATGATCCGTCGAAATCCGGGAAAAAAAAGCGATAGAAAGAAAAAGTCCTCCCCCAAAACCTTCCCCCCGATAATGCGCAAACTGCTGAATGTGGAAATTGTCCGCTTTCGAACAGGCGACCTTGGTCGAGATTGCGATTGATGCTGTTCTCACCAGTTGTGCGATCGTGATGCCACGGATTTAATTCCATTTCCCTCCGTGGGGAATCGAAGTGGAATGAAGATAGGACAAACAAAGTGGATAGATTCCCTGGGCGTCCTTCATCATAGACGGTTGCTTTCCATTTCCTACGCATCCCGTGACTCAATACAGTCAATCTCGGGGCCCCTCCTCGCGCGAGCGCGGCTCATTAGAACAAATGGGCTTCATTTCCCAATCACTCATTCTTAATTTTGGTCCAAAGGCCGAAGGGCCGCTGATCCGTGACGGACTCGCACGAGTTCGCTACTCATCGTCCGGGTCCGCATCGTCTTCGAAGAAACGCTGGGAAATCCGCACGACTGTGGGCGAACCGGAGAGAGGCTCGAAAACCAGAATAAGATAAAGACCTTGATGATGTAAGTGATGCCGGCCGAAGGCCCCACTTCCGGCGTTCGTTGATTTATCTTTCGTTTAGGCAGAGATTTTTCTTACCCCCGGTGTTCCTCCGTGTTCTGGTTCATCTAGTTTTCGCCGTCGTCGTCCTCCGGGAAGTACACTACAGCCTACACACGGTTTTCCCGGTGGCGTGTTAGCCATTATCCCGAGTGCCCGGGGACCACTTCACAGCGAAACGACCCAAACCGAGCGCACTTATGTTTACGTCGACACCTTCCGATCATTTCAGTCCCTCTCCAATGTTGTTAACCAATATGGGAAGGCCTCGTCTTTCTCTCTCTCTCTCTCTCTCTATCGACACCGTGCACGCTACAAAACCGCTGCAAAAGGCGGTCGGCAGGCAACCAGAACCACATCAAATTATTCTGTTTTAATGCCTTCGCCAGAAAACATCAGTTTCAGGCCTCGTCAGTGCCTGCAACCTCATTACAGTCAAGTTGATGGAAAGAACAGACACAAGAACAAGAACAGAAAATGAGCGGGCTAAGGGTGGGAGTGAAGGGAGAAGCGAACGAAATGCCGTTCCGCTGGCGAAGCGTACTGCTTTCCTGCACAGTGGGCGAGATTTCAATTCAAATCGATTGAAAATGACAAATATTCTATAAATAGGTGATGTAATTTATTACATCGTCATGCTTTTTTAAAAGTCCCAAGTATTCCGAAATTCTGTTCAATAAAACATCAACAATCCTTTGGTTTGCGTGAGGAATCCTTAACTCCTATCGGTGACTTCGCTCGGTACTCTGAACGATTAAACCTCCCGGTCCACCATTTAATATATTTTAATAAAAATATCTAAATTAAAAATTTTTAAATGTATTAGGACACAAACACAGGACCAAATATGACGCACGGAAATAGCATTGTGGCCACTTTTGCCTACCTTTCGCGCATTAAAACAAGTCAGCTCAACGTTGCGGTGGCTGTGTCTGTATGCGTGAGTGTGTGTGTGTGTGTGTGCTCGAACACGACCGACATATGCGATGATGTGTGCGGCCGGGGCACACACTTCACCGTTTGCTTGCTTTTATGTGTTATCAATCAATCAAGCCAACCTTCCTTGCGCCCGTCGAAGTTGCGGCGTCAGGACGCCCGGGGAGGACGGGGCGCTCGGCGCCGAGTTTGCCGTGTCCAAACCTACCCCACATTCACCCCCTCCCTGGTTGTTAGTATTGTTATTTGCGGCTGTTGATTGATGGGTCGCAGCATCGACTGGTGGGTCGGCGGGGTGGCGGTTGGTGGCACGGCGGGGCGTGGGGGGCAGACCACGGGGCGAATCCTATCGACCTTCGGAAGGGAAAGAATCGAACAACCCGGCACGCATCGGCGTTCGGCGACGGAAAAGTCTCGACCCGAAAACTCGAACCCGAAAACAGCTGGAATGTAGCAGCAGCAGTAAATTGATAAGTGAATTAGATAAATGACGTTTTATGTAACTTTTACTTTTTTCCCGCCTGCATCCTACGCCTCCCAAGCCCGGGGCGCTATAAATTTTGCGACTGGCATTTAACCTGCCGCCCGCCATCCCGTAGGCCTTCACCCTTTGCCCAGCCGTCGTCGATCTTGATTGACAGCACGCCGGGGGTTGTATTGGTATTTTGGACTCCCCGTGTCTGTGCCCCGACAGTTCTCAGACCGGGGATTACGTGCGCTATGAATGGTTGTTCGCTGCGATCACGGACGTATGATCATCGATATAAACGTACTACTTGTCAACACCGAGGCTTTGCCTCCCAGCAGCAAACAACGATGTTGTTGGGGCCGGTGCGCCGGCGAGACGGTACAGCCAGAATCATGACAGCTTAAGATAAATGATGTACTCAGAACACTGGGCGTCCGGGATGGGGTGGCTGCATGTTGGCTGGTGAGCTCTAGCGAAGCTGGTGGCACCGATGGAGTGACGTGCGGTTTGTTTGTGTGAACAATTTGTTGAAATGTTAGGAGTACAACTAACTGGCCGAGATTCATTGAGTTGTTAATGCGCATTACGATCGGAGAAGGTGCTTTTACCTCGAACGTCATCAAGCTGTCATGTGAGAATGTTCACCAACGTTGGAACAAATCATCCCAGTTTTTAAGGCAGTTTTAGATTTTCGATCCAGTATAGGGCACAGTAGAAATATTCACTTTAGGAATTCAGTAGAAATTGTTTGGGTTCCCATTGGCAACCTAAGCGCGTGGTTTGAATGTATAAATTTAATCGTCTATGAATTAGTTTCTGGTTTCACGACTAGATTGCGTTGATGCAGCCACTAAAAGTGTCAGTAAAAAAGCCAAACAAGACCTTTCGTATATTTGTCATACTTAGCTTTTCGTTCAATCGATTCGTAGAGTGGAGGCAGACTACATCTAGAATGCGCAGAGACTTTGACGGGATGTGGCCGAATATGGAAACTGATTTCACATCACCTTGAAAAGGAAATTCCGGTTTCAATCAGCAGATGTCTAGACAGTCATCATTTTCGCAGATCTCGCAGAAATCTTGACTGTCCACTTCGTACATCTGGATCGCTTTGAGTTCTGAAATTTGGGGCGAAAAGGTAACATATAGCAAAGGGTTGTGAGTTTGTCCTGTCGTGGGGAGGACGAATACTACATTGCATCGAAAAGCCCGCACTTACTCGGATCGTAGTAGTCGTGCACTAGTACATATGCCGGACGCTTGAGCGCTACTTTCGCACTCCTGTAGGCCGTAACCGTGAAGCAGTTCTTCTCCGTGCCCATGTTGTCGTAGTACACCACCACGGACGTGCCTCCGAAACGAGTCTCGATTTGCTGAAAAACGGGAAGCTTTTGAAACCAACGTCCATCGTGGCGACGGCATGTTCGACCACTTACCTGAATGGGGTTTTTCTTGGACCTCTCGGAGATTGGGCTCTGCCCAACAACGTACCCACTAGGGAAGTTCACCTCAACTAGCGCCATGTTGGAGCGAGTGTTGGACAGTTTCGGAATGAAGCTGGCGCACACACGCAGCTTCAGCTCGTGCCCCGAGCTGGACAACCTTTTCTCCAGCTCCAGCGTAAAATGGTGGGTGAAATTCCTCAAGTCCACACTGTACTCGTAGTCGACCTCCAGCAACCCGAAGCCCAGCCCAACCACCGTAGCCTGTATGCTGCCGACGTTGTCCGCTACTTCGACGTGGCTCAACCGTGCGAGGTCTTGCGAGCCGACGCGGAACTTCTCCTGCATGTCCCCGTACTGCAGCTGGATGGAGTAGTCGTTCCGAGAGGGGGATATTTTCTCCGCCAACTTCGTGAGCGCCTTCAGCCCGACGAAGGTGTCCTGCGTGCGCGGGAAACTGCCGGTGGTGTAGCGCTGGTTCACCAGCCACCGCATGATGGCGGTACCTTCGACGTACTTCTCGGCCAGCACGAACGACAGCAACGCGTAGGCCGTAGCCTCGATGCTGCCCGTCTTCCTATTCCAGTATAGCTCCGTACCATTGTTGCGCGTCGTCCACATCCCGATGAGCTTCTGCAAGCTGGCGTTCTTTGAGGCATGGCCGCGCAGCATCAGGGCATAGGTAGCTATGGACAGGTCGTAGGTGTCCGTTTTCCCTGCCAGGTTACTCGTGACGTATTGGATGCCTTTCTCGACCACCTTCGCGTGCTTCTTGGCAGCGCCCGGGTGCTCTAGGAACGCAATCAGAACGTACGACGTCAGCGGGATGCCGTTGCGCAGTCCGCCCTGCATATCCTTGTGTACGACACTGCCCACCTCGTCGAACCGGCCTGTGTTGTGCTGCTTGGAAGCCAGCCAGTCGTACAGCTTCAACACCGCGCTGGCGTCGACCTCGGATATGAACTTCGAGGCCGCCTGCAGCGATTTCCCAACGAACGCCGTCAGGAAGACGCTGCCGCCCTTTTTAGCCCAAACACCGAACGACCCGTCCGACTGGCGGTACTTCATCTGACTCTGGTAGCCCTGCCGGAGCAGGTTGGTCGCCTTGGTGATCACCTTTTCGTCCTTCGATCCGATCGCGGTGAGGTAGTCGAGCACGACAATGTTGGGCACGAACCGGACCATGTTCTGCTCTCCGCACCCACTCGGCACACTCAGCAGTTCTCCCAGGTTTTCCACGACCGAGGTGAGCAGGTTCGCTGCGGGAAAAAAGAAAGACGGTTCCATGTCCACTGGGAGAGTCGTTCTTCATACACATTTCAACCTACCAGTTAGACTGAACTGGACCTTCTTCGATCCAGCGTCTGCCTTTTTGTCCACGACCAGATCCAGCACGTACGTCTGGTTGTGGTGGGTGTTGTGGGTGAAGAAGCGAGAAGATTTCTTCTGCTCCAGCAAGCTCTCCGGGATCACCCGGACCACTTGCTCTATCGTGTCCGTTGCCGGGCCGATGGTCGCCTCCACGCGCACCACCATTTCGCCGAGTTTGCGGGCCTTCACCAGAAACGAGACTGGCACACCGGCCTTGGGCAAGGCAGTGACGGACTTGGTGTGGCTTGTATCTAGGAGACAGAGAGAAGAATTGGAGAAATAGGTTTTTTTATTCCCACTGAAGGAAAAATTTAGTTCCAGCTCACCCTTCACCGAACGTCCGATGAACTCGGTCTGGTTGTTAACATTGTACAGCGTCACGTTGGCACTGTGCTGCTCTTGATAGTTGTTGAAAACAATAAACTGCAGCACGGCCGCCTCGCCCCGCTTGATCGAGTAGGGCAGGTTCTCTACGATGTAGAACGGCTGGGTGGTAGTAAACTCTATCGGCCGCCGGATGATGCCCATTCCGTGCACCGGGTCGATGGAAAACCCCGTCAGATGCCAGGTGGTGGTTGCGTCCGGTACCGTTTCCTCCAAAGCGGTGTGTCCCGCGGGTCCTATGGTTGAAGTTTTCCACAGCCATGATTCCGCGAAGTTGGTTCGGAACGAAATAAGCTTCGCTTTCGATGATGGCGCGAAGTGTCCAACCCGGGCGGAGTGCTCCATTACTGCAAAGTGTTATGGAAGTAGGGATGTGATTATGCCGACACCAACATCGTTCGCTGGGACCAACATACCGACATCAAACGAAATGCCCCCGAACGATCGAGCGAAAAGTCCCATACTCTGGAAGTAACGTCACGGAAAGGGGACTTCTTTAGAGGGTTCTGTCTATTAGCCAACAGCCCTCGACCGTTCTTCTCATTTCTTACGTGGAATTTGTCATACTCGTTCTCGCTGGCCGCATGGAATGCATCGAACGTCTGCACAATGTCCTCCCAGAACAGATCGTGGGTTCTGCTGTGCTGGAGCAAACTCTTGTCGTACGCTGCCAACGCCACGTACGATCCCGGGGGCCCTGTAATGCGAAGCTTCATCGGACTACCTGGTTTGATTTCATTTTCATCAATCTGTAGATCAAACTGCCCAGCATTGGGAAGCGTCACATAGGAAAAGCTCGAATTAAAATCTGGCCTCCATTACTCCAAGCATCACCTCGACAAGACTCACGCTGTTGCGGAACTCCTCGAAGTCGATGTCTACGAAATCATGTACGACTATACCGTCCGTCACGGTGGCTACGACGACCTTCGCCTTTGGCAGCATTTTCTCGGTGGCGTCGAGCTGCAGCTCGTACTTGGTGACACGTTTCGGTTGCACGAAGCCCGAATCGATGATGTTTCTCTTCGATAGCACGAAGTACAGAAAAAAGGGCATTTCCTTGTTGCAAGTTACCAGCAGTCGAAGCAGGCTGCGCGGTGTAGCGCTAAGAGAGAAATGTAAGTAGAGTTAAATGATAGTTTTAGATCGAACCGGCTTCAGTTTTTGTACTCACGCAGAATCCAGCTCTACTTTGATAAACGTATTTCCGTATTGCTTTCTGCTGATTTCCTCGTAAAACAGCTCCTCGCCGTCAATTTCCACCTGTCGAGATGAAGCATTTGATTTACCATCGTTTGCAAAACCATGGACCGCACGATACTCACGATTACTGCGATCTCCTCGGCGGACCGAGAGGGAAGGAGTGTAAGTTTGATCAGCCCTTCACGATCGGTAGTATAAAGCTTTTTAGAATCGTTACCAGCTCTCTCGACCTGCACGAAAACAGGGACATCTTTTGCCGGTGCTGTGTCTTGGTACTTCACCTGCAGGGTACAGCTGAAGGGAATCCCAGGGTGGAACTGTGGCCGGTCTTTGATCAACTCCACACTGTACTTGTACTTAAAGATCGTTATATGCTCCATTTTTACAATCGTTTGATCTGTGGAGATGTATTTGGGATTGATACGGGTATTCCAGGACTCCATCCTACAATGAGTTAACAATTGGCGATTATGTGAACGAACTCACTTGTGTCTTTCTGGGTGAATGTAAGGGCAACACGCACAACCTGATGATCGTAGTCCATTATAAGCGGCTTGTTGAACCGGAGCTCCATCTGCCCCTTGCCGTAAATTTCCACCGTTTGCGATTGGTCCAGGATGTCGTCCCTCAGGAAGAGGTCCACCTTGGCGGTTCCTTTTACCGGCTGACCAACGAGGTACTTCGCAGCCACGGTCAGACTGAGTGACTGGTGTTCAAGCAAAGGAACCAACGATGGGAAGACTTCAACCTCGAACTTAGCGAGCACGTACTCCTTCACCTCAAAAGCCTTTGACGTCAGCGGCGCGCCGTTTAACGAGACGGTAATGTTGTACGTGCCCAGCATAGGAACCGGTGCCAGCTGGAGGTCACCTTCGAAAACGCCTACATGCAGACGGCCTTTGGACCATTTGCGAATAGGGTTCCCGTCAGGATCGCGTATCTTCACATGCACCGTCGTCAGGTCCGCCGGAGGCTTCAGCTCGCTGTCCAACACTATCACCCGGAACTGAACGCTATCACCAGGCTTGTACACGGGCTTGTCAAGTTGTATCAGGGCGGAAGTGGACTGGTGTAGGTAAGCCAGTGATATTTGCTTATACGTGCGGACATCATGCTGTGCATACACTGTGATCTTGTAGCGCGCCGGTGGAAGATTCGGTGGAATCTGTAGAACAGTAGGATTTTCAGCTGAAGGCATATTGCGCCAACACTACACAGGCGACATACCCTAAAGTTAACCATCGTGTTTGAGTTTTGACGTAGTAGTGCAGTTTGGTTAAGGTTGAGAGTGACAATTCCCTCATCGGTGTGGCCTTCCATTAGCAACACGAAACTGACATTATTGAAGCGGGCGTCGAAGCTACTCAGCACCACCGTGTAGTCCTGATTGGATCGGAAGTATTTTGGTCCCAGAACTAGAAGTCTGAAGAAGAAATGCTGTGTAAGTTTGTTTGAGGCACTTTCGGACATCAGTTCACTGGCACACATACCCCTGGCTGGTTGTCAGTAATGATGCTAGTGCTACTGCCAACAGCGTCGCCCAGTGGTTCCACGACATTCTCTACTCTATTCACTCTGGGACGTCTGTGCCGTACGCCTGCACTCGCTGAACTGCAGTGTTAACGTTTGCTTCTATAATCACATGCATAAAATAACAACATTAAACATGGATTGAAGGTCACTATGAGTGATAAGTAAGATGGGAAATTCCTTCGTAAGAAAGAATCACCGCAAATAAGAATAACAGAGCGAACACAAACAAGCTGACCCTTCGCTCAGCCTGATAACGCGGACAGCGGTTTTATAATTTTACCCGTTCACGAATACACTTTTTCGACAATTAAATTATATTGGTACTCTCTACTTCCAATTACACCTCATTAACCATCATTCGATTCGGGAAACAATCTTTAAAAAAGGGGTCACTAATTGTGCAGGTCATCTAGGTCATTGAACATACTTTTACTCGTATTCTTCTCTCTGGTTATTACATTTCACACAGTTGATAAACTTTAATGCCTTTGAGTGTTTATTGCACCTTTAAAGCTTAGTGAAGATTCCAACGGCACACTTCAACAACAGAACACTACGTCAGCATCCAATAAAAGCCTCCGAAGCCTACTTAGTTTATGTTGCATGAAATATGTTGTAACAAAAGAATTGGGACGCACAGTAGATTTCATTCGGGTTCCATTAACTGTGAAGAACTAAGACTGAGTGGAGAAATGGCCGAAGCTTCATTCAATTGGCTTGCGGAATGTATACTTCCTAATGGCGTTTGTGTGTGTGTGGTACTCGTTGGCCAACGATAGTTGTCTCCCTGCAGTGTTCTGGCCCATTCGCCAAAGGTTCGCCAATTGGCTACGATGTCTTTCTACTATCATATAGCTGCTGGACACGTTCTTTGATCTCCCTCCACGGCACGATGGGCCCCCGGTTCGGTTGCGGTCTCGCAAAATTGGATGACTTTATTATTATCTACGAGCAGGGACACGGGGATGCATGCGGAAGTGGAAGAACTGGCATCAAAAAAAAAACCAACTATTGCCCAAAAAGTCGCACGAAACCCGAGCTTCGGAATGGACCCTCGTTGGCGAAGAAATCAAATCACAAAAACAGTATGTATGAACTCGCCCGAGACAGAGGGGGCCCGTGACATTGGGCGAAGCGAAAGTTGAAAGCAAAAGTGAACGTCTTATCTTTCAATCTCATAAAAACACTCGAATCATTGCCCCGTTATTGCTTTTGCTCGCACATTTTGCACTACCCCTAATGGTGTCCTGCTGGCTCGGCGCAGACGGTATGGAGCATGCGAGTGACTGTGCGTGTGTGTGCGTGTGTTGGTGTGTTCGTGTCTCGGTGCGGCTAATAAAGTACATGTGGTACGTTCGCTGCACGGTAATAAATACCCTCTCAATACGTTATCTCTGTCGTGTCTGCACTGCCCTGGGGGAGGGAGGTACGGAGGGGGTGGGCACTAGTACGCAATTTTATTCAATGAAGTAACTGTGGACCTTTTTTCTGCCGCAGTGTGGGCCCCGGGCGAGGAAGGGAAAAGTCCTTGGGAAGGATCCTCCGCCACCGGCGTGCTGATTCCACTTTTCCAATTTGAAGAATGTGCGCAGTGTGAGGGCAGGGCCTTGGCGAAAAAGAAACCAGAGGCGGCACCAGACGGTAGCGGGAGAGGAGGGACTGTCGGGCGGCCCCATTGACCGGCAATACCATAAATAGGCGAAATGAAATTAGTCCCGGGTAGCTTCGAGAGCGATACTTAGTTGTGTTCCGAGACGGCGGACGCGCGCCGTCGGGCAATCAATTCACGTTTTATCGAATTTCTGCTCCGACTTCGAGCCGCCCGCAGGGTGGGACGCGAAGGGTGGGACGCGAAGGGTGCGAGGTGAACTGGTTCGGCGGAAGGGATACACCGTGGCGGGGTCGACTTATTGGCGAAGGGACTTATTCCCGCCGTCCCACTTCCACACTGACGGAAGATCTTTTGCGAAGGCGTTGGGAGGAAATCGTACAGGAAATTAATTTTCCACCCACCGACCATCCAACAAGGGTGGTGGGAGTGAAAAAAGCCTTTGTCCGACCTGTTGTACCTTATCAATTGATAAATAGAAGATAAGATACTGGCGCTGGGAAAGGTACTGCCAAATTAACTTCATTACTTAATCCCAAATTAATTGATTTGCAATATTTTTTTATAACTTTTGAGCAATTA
>JAOEFI010000007.1:5000605-5015985 GCA_034621735.1 Anopheles plumbeus | reverse complement strand
CTCTAAAGCGTACAACAAAAAAATTAAATCAGATTCGCGCTGTGAATAAATTAAATAGAATTGTATTTTTTTAGTTGTTTCCACGATCTCTAAACTTGGGATGTACGTGAAAATAAGTCTTGTACGAATTTTGTGCAATATTATTTTAAATTAAGTATGGCTGTTTATAGATTCGTTCTTGGAAATGTTTTGCCGTTGATTGAACAACCAGGCGCCTCCATTTATATCTTTCTAGACGTTTTGGAGGGAAATATAATTGAACTATATTTTGACCGTGTTTTGCCCCCATTCCTTTTCATTTCTACCAGTCCTCAAGCCACATCGGAGGAACATCGACCACCGTGGAACACCACCCGAGCCGGCTACCCGCGGAGTCGCCAGAGATAAGCATACGAATGGTCCGCACGCCACACTGCAACCGTTCCGAGCACTTGCCGAGCACGCTGAAGAGCTGCAAACTGGTGGGCGGCCCCACGCACCACTCACCCGAGCCGGAGCCGGCGGCTTCCTCCTCCTCCTCCTCCTCCGCTCCAGCGTCGTCCGCGAACGTCAGCAAAAACAACGGCAAGTCGAAACAGTGGTCCAAAGCGCGCCACAAACCGAACCGGGAGCCGGCCTCGTCCGACTCCGGCAAGCTCGACCCGAACGGTGCCCTGGCGCCACTGTTGGTCTCGAATCTGCTCGACAAGCTCTAACCGGCAGGGACGAACGGATCGGCCGGGGCAAATCCGCGGGACCCCGGATTACGCGCGCCGTCTGCGTCGTGATGTGATCGAAAGTGATGATTTTATTTTCCCACGATCCCCACCGGATCCAGTAGCGGTGGGATATTGAACTGACTTCAACAAGCAATGGAACAAAACGAAACGTAACGACACGGAGCCGAACGTACTACTATATTGCATTATATTCTTAGCGCAAAACAAAAGAATGAAGCAAAAAAAAACCCCTCCCAAGCTGAACATAATAATCACTCACTCAAAAACACAAAACGGAAGAGCAGCGAAGACGAGCAGGAAGCAAACGAAGTAATAAGACGAGAAAAACTAAACATTTAACGACGTCCCTATCCCCCTCGCAGGGGGCCCCAGGTACTTGTAAGTTCTAGGACGATAACGCCTGTAAGCTTAGCGATCGGTAGCAGCTGTATATTCGACGGGGGATGCGAAGCGAAAACGGTGTCCCACATCGCACGACGTAGACGATAACTACGAGCAGGTAGACCTAGTTGCGTGAACCGCAGTGAAGGGAGTTCTGTAAATACGAAACATATAACGGCAAGGTAAGAGTGAGACGCTAGCCGGCTTGCTGGACATGCAGCGTGAAGGAAACTTCGCCCATACTCGCACGGACGGTACTTTCGTTTTTCTTCTTTCGTCAACTCAATTGCGTTCGGCTGACGACGCGTACTCAATATTCGTAGGATTGTAAAAACAAAGGGAATGCAAAAACATATAAATAAGACTGCAGTGGGGAAAGACATGAGAGTGATGGCGTGATTCAGTCTCTCAAATCAATGGTTTCTACCGACCGACAAGCGGCTGCTGTTTGGATTTTGAATTTGGTTTTCACCTTTCGCTTGGCTTTAAGTTCGGTGCAGACTTCGGGGGACCTACGTTCACAGTCCCAACCGATGTTTCCGAGTTGGAACTGGTGGAATTGACTTTCTCGAAACCAATTTTCTGCGTAGGTACTCGCACCTTCGCAAGCGCCCTACACTAGATGCCCTACACGTGGCAGTATCTGGAATTGATCAAAAAGCATTTGAAGGTTGTGCAGAACAGGCCCCAGGGAGGGAGTGGGGGCGGAGCTCCTTATTCGGGGCCGAATAAAAATTTGACCAGCGCAAAATAATAGAACACAGGAATCGAAAATGATAGGGAAAAGTGAATAGAAAAAAAAATGAAGCCATCAAACGAGGCAAAAGCTGACCTTCCTGAAGGCACGGGACGGGGTAGGGAGTGGGAGCGGTTGGTCGGCAGCAGGAACAAAGCCAAAACAATAAGGGGAAGAAGAAAAAGCCAACCATACGGCTGCAGTCAACATCCGGTTCGCAAATGAAGGCAAATAGAAATAAAGTTTCCAAAAAGCGAATGGTACGATTTCGGCCAGTCCCTCCACCACCCCCACCGAGAAGCAAACCCGAACCGGGGCGGAGAGGAAAAATTAAACGAACTGTAAATAGAACACAAAAGCGGCGAGGAGAATTGTTTAACGAAGTAAAACAATGGGCCAACAATGGGGCGCCGCAGCATTATGCTCCGGATCGGCCGGTCATCGAGCAGGCAGGACTCATCGAAAAGGTGGTGGTGATGGAAGAGAGAAGGGGTGGGGGGGAGGGGGTGTGCACAGAAGTATGCTCACAGGTACCCCCCGGCCCTATCCAACCATATATATCGGGTGGGTGGGTGGCTGGTGGGGAGTCTTCTCGTTGTGTGTTGCTTTCTTGTTTTTGGTTGTTATTTTTGAACCAAAAAGGGCGGAAAAGTGTAGATGCGCAGAACGAAAACGAATTTAAAAAGCTCACCCCAGCGAAGGAAAACGAATGTAATAGAATCTTTAAAAAGTTGAGCTGCAATAAAACAAAAGAATATCGAACAAACAAAAGAAAAACACCCGACGGTCATCATACGCCGTCACCGCTTTTTAGGTTCTTTCAGGAGCGTGAATTAGTGGCGGTGGCTTTAAGTTTCAGCATACGACGAGCGGAGGCGAATTAATTCCACAGTTAGACAAACATATTTGAAACGGGAAAAGAAAAGCAAAAGTAGGAAGCTGGACATAACCACACAAAAAAAAAAAGAACGAGGAGAACCACCACAACAAATGATAACCTAACCCTAAAAACGAAAGAGTGAACAATGTACAGAATGTTGAACAAAAGAAGCAAAAACAAGCGCAGAAAAAAAGCAAACCCCTAACTGTCAGCACCTGTTACTGACGAAGGCTGCATTTTGATGGGGAAAAAAGTAAAAACGCAACACACGCAGGTGGAGCAACAACACGAAAAAAGATAGTTTAAAATCGATTGAATAACGAAGCAAATTACAGGCGAACTGGCGAAACCCCCCCGGGGAACACACAAACACATTCAATACAGCAAAACAACAGAACAGAAAAACCAATACTGTAAGCCGCTAAAATGATCAGAAGGTCAATAATAAAACAGCATTTTTCAATAAAATTTTCACAAAAATCATAAACCGATCATGTTTTGCTTATCACTCGTCCGATCTTCACCTCAGTTTGTTTTCCACTCTGCTTCATGACGGGGGCGTTTTTGGGACTTGGGAAAACCCGGTTTGCGCAATTTTATCACTTCCAGTATTTTTTTTGTTTTGTTTTGTGCTCATTCAACACTCCTTTGCCTTTGACGCTCCGAGTCGAACGAAGGCAAAAACATACGAAAGTAATTTACAGATCGTTCAAACGCACCATTCGGAATCGATCCCTTTTTTCTGGTTCATTCGTGAAAAAGCGTGCAGTCGGCAGTGAAAAAATGTTTGACGAATGCACTTGATTGACAACTCGTGACAAAGCGAATGCCAAAGCCGGACGAGGACGCGAACAAGCACAAAAGAAAAACGAAGAAAATAAAAACTTCACCACGACGGAAAATGATGGAAAATGTACTCATTCGGTCGCTGCAATCAACTGAATGGGGGCCATTCGGTGCAATCACATTATGGGTGGGATGGGAGTGGGGGGCTCATAATGCAGTTACGGGTGTGGATGAGAACCTTCGCTCCAGGCGTACCAATCGATGGAATTTATGATAAATCCGAAACCCGCGGACCGCACCACTGGAAAATGGGTGACATTTCCGAGCTGATGGTTACGGGGCACACAAAGCATAGTGAAACAATAATAATTGAGTAAGTACTTTCCATCGCATTCTGAGTGCATTTTTGTTTTAATCATTTTAATGTTGTTATTCGAGTGAATCAAAATATCGATGGATTGATTTAATGAGGGAGTGAAAAAAAAAAAAGAAGAGCTTGATGAAGTAACTCCACAGCACAATGCGTCGCTTCACACCAGCTGATGCTCTTATCACTCCGAACCATTTTAAAGCTATCTGCTATCTCTGGTATCCATTTATCTTATAAGTGTAAAATGTTAAAGTTGGTTGACAACTAAGAAGTTTTACTGAGATGAATAATCAACCCCTTCGGGGATGCAACACATATCAAAGTCTGGGGTTTTGTAAAACCGTTTCTCGAATGTCAACACATTTTCCAGTCGAGAAAATCTGTTAATCAGAAACCAGCTACTTTTCCAAAACAAAAGTTAGCATTGCTTTTCACCAAACCAAGATTGACTCAAAATAATTGCATTCTATTGATGAGTTCGAATGTCTGTGTGTTTTTTTGATGATATGGAACAGAATAAATAAACAGAATACCCATTTTCTTCGTGTACTTAATCAAACTGGATTGGCCAACACGAACGAGTTACGCTTCGGTTGCCCACCCCTGGGGGAAGTTTGTGTTTCGTGCTCACGTCCCAACCGTTTCATCCACCCTCACCCTCCCCCTCACCGTTGCGCATCCATAACTCAATCATACGGCGTAATGACCAGCCGGCACCGTTCGGCGCCGGGAGACAATCAGGACGCGAGGCCGAAGGTCCGAAAAAAAAAGAAAAAAAGACAGGAGAAAAAAAACAGTCACCCCACGCCGACGGTACCGGAAGCCGGAACGAAATATGAAGGAATATAATGAGCTTGTGGTACGTGACTTTCACTCAAATGGTGACAAATTAGAGTGGGAGTCGGAAAAGAAAGGGGACCGCAAGGGCGGAGGACAAGCAATGGCGGCAAGATAAACCGACCGGGCGCTGGCAGTGTTGTGAAAAGTTTATATAAACTAACCCCGACTGGGGGTGAAACTTCGGGTACGGGTGGAGTCTTCCGTCGGCGAAGCGGGCGAAGATGCACTGCACGGAGGTGCACTACCACGGCTGAAGAATTGGTGATAAGAAAAAGGCGGACAATAAAATACCGAAACTGGACCGGACCGGGAGTTTGGACCCGCTTTTGTGCAACATGAACATGAACCGGAAGAAGAGCACGCCAAAAAGACACACTCTCGCCAGCGTGCAGTTGGTGCAATCAGGACGAACCCTCCGGAAGGTTCTAAAGCGTCCGACAAATCCGAGAGTGAACCCGTGTCCGCTTCCGGAACTTTGCCTTTTCTTCCTTCCTGCGGGTGGAAGGGAGGGACTTGTAGTTTGGTCCGACCTGTCCCGGTGGCGACCTTTCCGCCGACGGCACCTTATTGCGATGAGGGTTTTCAGGAACACACACACCCGAAACAGTTATGAAACAATCTAAAACAACTCGTTCTGCCCCTTCTTGGACCGTGCCACTTTCTTCGCCACGGTGGATCCTTCCCCGTGCTCCCAGGAAGCTGTCTAGTTCCATCAGTGCCATCTGCCGGTGCCCGCCCGAACCGGCAACGGTGGCAGATGCACCGCAAGGACGACACGACCGGATCTCGAAACGAAAGCCAGTCCCATGGCCGCAAGATGAAAGCGATAGAGCACACGACACTTGTTTGGCCGGCCGGTCGATCTGGCGTGTCTGGAAAAAGCCTTCTTTAAATCGTTCCAGTTCCGCATGGTGGGAGGGATGGAGGGTGGTAGAGAAATGGCCGGGAACGGTGACTAGTGCTTCAAGCTGAATTTTAATAATTTTTAATTTCCTCCACATACTTTCTGGCAGCCGCCCCGCGCGCGCCCCGAACGAAACGATGGGTTGACTGTTGACAGCTCATTTCTTTTATGGTCTTTGCTTTTTTTAAGATTTCTGATAAACCAACAGCTTGGACGTTTTTCATAATACATACAATTTGTAGTTTTCATTCTGGTTGGCAAAGAAAGAATCAGTTGCTGCCGCTGGTGAGCAAACATCCGAAATTGGTCCCAGACTTTCCACGGCAGAGGAGAGTATTGAAAAACTTGTTCATGCAAAGTAGCAGTCGTTAATTAAAAGGCGTGATTTTGTTTGTTTGTTCTCAGTTGTAATCTTCCATCCGACGTTTGTTCAGTTTGAACAATATTTGGTGCAGCGTTTCGTGATTTGACATCGGTGTTTAGAAATGTTGTAGAGTTATATAAAGTATCATTCCTCAGGAGGATGTTACAGTTAATTGAATCCTAGCCATTATTTCTTAATGCATAATAACATTATAAAAATTTCACATACAACAAACACACTTCCGTACATTTTTTTACTACGCAAAATACCTGCAATCGATTCGTAGTCGATATAGAAAACGTTTAAAAAGTTTAAAATCACAGCAACTAAACAAATTCCATCGTTCGAAACAGAAGTATTGAATAAACTGTCATTAAATGCTTTTCGATTCGCAGGTATTTGCGTTCTATTGTGTGTGTTTTTTTTTGGCTGCTACACTAAACCGCTTAGAGTGGTCCTGTCCTGTCCAGAAGTAAAAAAAAAAAGGTAGAACAAAGAAAAACAGCACAGCAGTCGTCCAATGAATGCAAATCCGATCAAGTGTTCCGATGGACGGGAAAAAAAGCTCAGCAAAATTTTACAAGGATTTGCATAAATTATACCACCGAGTGCGCGTCCGCTCGCAGGGAAAACATGCTCCAACGACATGGTCCGTGTGTGTGCTAGTGTGTATGAGAATTTGTTTTGACGCATTGGAATGAAATTTGCAAACGAGAGACATTTGCTCCTGGCATTTGTTTAGGAGTATTTGAAAGGGTCAACTTTTGTCTCTGTTTTTAATGTTTATGGAGTTTCTATAGAGCAGAGAGAGTATTCATTTACATACATTTTATACATTTTATAAAGTTTGAACAGGAAACCTTTGAAAAAAGTCCTAGAACGTATTGGGAGAATAAACACTGTTACAACTAACTTCAGTGATTTGACGCCGTATTTATTCCACTTGTAAAAAAAGTTTATTGAAATCAAAACGATCTGCTTCCATCGGTGGCAACCAAATAGAAACCCTTCCTGTTCTTGTCTGTCTGTGTGTGCTTTTAATCGTTCGCTCCATGCGACGTTCGATGAAATAACAATGTTACAAAAGGGATTCACAAAACGAAAACTCTTTCCGGATGCCCGGCCCGGCCCGGCGTGGCGTGCAGTTGCTACGGAATGGATGCACTATTCACACGAACATGACCATACAGGAAGCATCGATTCAAAAAGGGGAGAGGGAGGAAAAAAATCCACCCCATCCCCCCAACCACCAGACCCATACTGCTCCGGGATATGGAATGCAGATAGAAAACGTGTGCAACGCCACCGTAGCCCGTGGCCATTATGGTGCCGATTTCAAATTGCTTCAATGCACACACAAAAATACTAAATAAAAAAAATGGTTTCCGCGCCCGTGTAATCTTGCAAAAATTATCGGAAATCGGAAACGCTCATCGGAAAAGTGAGGAAGGACGAATGAAGCCCATTCATAAATCAACCTTCAACCGAAGTCAAGGGAAAGGGGAGAATGGGCACACACACACAGTCGTGGGACCACATAAAAATGGGCTCACTGAAAGGGTGGTTACGTTTTCGCGAAATACTTTTCCATCTGGTTCTACTTCGGACGGGACGCGTGCTGCCGGGCGCCGGGCGTTGTAAAGCCGGAATCCATAAAGAGCTGGAAATAGAATAGCGGCAGTGAAAGGGTAACGAAGTCGGGCGAAGGAAAAAGGGTCCCGCCAGCTCAAAACCGTACGTGCCTTTGCTAGCCTTTTCCATTTCCCTAGCTTGGCTTCGATTTCATTTCTTTTGCCCCTTTTTTTTGCGTTGAACTTTGGCCGTTTGCGTATCGCGCGTCTAAACAACGTGCCACCGGAAGCGCAACTGTCGTTGCATTTTCGCGGCCAGTTCGGTCCGGCAGGGAGTCGGGCGACCGGCTGGAGGAAGAGGAGTCTCGTTGCGAAAACGGTCTTCCGCTGGAATGTCCTGCGAGTGCCAACTGGCTGCCGGCGACAGCGGCTTACTGAGCAGTGTCTGATATCCTGTTCGCTTTTCCCTCGACCTCGTGGAGGGTGTGGACGTAAATCTCGGCCGGAAGATGCGCTCCGGAACTCTAGCGTGAGGAGCAATGTTGGATTCCCGGTCAAAGAAATCCCCACAGGAATCATCGTCCCGGCCGGAAAAAGACATAGAAGTGGTGCTTTTTCTAAAGCAGCGCCACAAAGTAGAGGAAGTGAAAGGCGATAACCAACCCATACAAAAAAATAAAATAAGGAAGAACACCAACTCAAGAATCAAAAGAACACCCGCCAAATGGAGTGCCAGCCACCGGACCTCGGGCAGCTTTTGTGCGAAAGGATACGTTCATCTCCACGGACCACAAGGATGCAGACAACGTTTTGATTCCGGCCCCGTTAACGAGGATCGGAAGCTGGCGGCGGCTCGCGCAGGATGAACCCGACGACACCACGCCATAAAGTCGGCAAGGACGATGGACCAGAGGGTCAAGTAAATGCCCGGAAGCCCTGTCCGAAAAACTGCACGACGATGGCCCCACCGGAACGGGCAATCAAACTGCCTGGCGAAAAAGTGAAAGGAGTAGAAAAGTGCAGGAAGGGCCCGGGCGGAGGAGGAGGGAAAAGACAAAAGTGCAGCAGACCGGACAAAGAAGCTGAGAAGCGACCGCCGGAGGGCGAGGGGGAACGGGCAAGAAAAGGTACAAATATGCTTGCGTTTTATCGCGACGCAGTTTAGATTCCGGTTCGGGATTTTCCATTCGCTTCTTTTTTTTTGTTCCATTAGGATTTTTGGTTTTCATTCTGTCCGACCTGCACGGAGTGATACCTCGCCGGTGTTTGCCGTTCCACGGCACTGCATTCCGGTGCAAGCCAGCGTGGCAGCCTCCCATTGCTGGAGGGCCGAAGATAGGGGCGCAAGTTGGTTGCCCGGTTTTCCGTGGGCAAATAATACGCTCCTTAGCGGAAAATAAACCCACGCGCATGAAAAGTGCAGCCGGAAGAATATGGGATTACAATTGAACACACAAAAGATATGCTTTCAATTAAATGTAATAAAGTGATTACGGAGCAGAACTTTTTACAATCATCAATGTATTGAATGAATTTTTTGAATAATAAACTCAAACGATGTTTGTTAAAATTGTTTTGTAGTAAATCAAACAGGTTGACTAACTCCGAAACTATCTACGTTTAAGATTTACGGAACTTTTAAAGAACTTTACTTCAACAATGAATGGTGAGATAATTGAACAATGAATTAACAAATTATTTTAATAAAGCGATATCATTATGTTCACAATTTGTTCAGCTCTTAAAATTCCTATGTTTCTGATTACTTGGGTTGTCATTTAGTTGTTAAATATTGTTCCCTTTTCGTGTGTTGAATTACGTAACATAAAACAACGTCTTTTCGATAGGAACGACAAGCGAAGAGACATAGTAAAATACTAGACAATTGTTGATTCAAACTGAAAAACCTAGTTAAAAGGTTAAAGCTGTAACGTCAATTCGATAAAACATTCATAGCTTACGAGGACGAACACATTAATTCGTGTAGCTAAAAGTGTGCCCTCGAGTGTAGGCAGCCACAGCCCGCCGGCCAAAGCCCGGCGAGGATCCATTTGTCTGGCCACGGCTGGTCGACTTCGCCCGGAGCGTCCGGTGCCGGCTGGAGCAAGTCACGGGCATAAATCTCGGCAGCGTTGTCTTCGGCTCCTCGACCCGCTGTTGACAGCGGTCCGAGAGGCCAGCCAGAGAAAGATAACTTTTCGATTCCTTGCACCTGCCGACTGGTCCGAGGAAAGTGTGTGTGTGTGTGTGTGTGTGTGTGTTCGAACGGGTGAGAGAAGACAAGTGGACCCCGTTTCTTACCGCGAACACCATCAAGAGTGCGGGAAGCGTCCGGGGCTGCAAACTCGGGAGCAGTATATTGCGTGGTGGTTGCATAACTTTGTCCTATAAATGTGCAGGCAAAGTGCATGTGCATGCCTGCAAGCAGTGCAACCGTGCTCGGGTGCTGTCCTGTTGTGGCACTTGTCGCCGTTAAATAGCACCGGGTGGACCGGCAGTTGGGAGATCAAGAATCGGGCCGAGGGCCGGTGGCAATGGCTGAGCGCTGCTCGGGCACCGTGTTCAAGTGTTTGTGCGACTGTCCAGATTTGGTTCCATTGAAATAAGATGATGCATTTAAGTGCGTCAAGTAGGCGATATCGTAGCATTATTTTATTACCCCCCGAGAGGGTGTTGAAAGTTTGTTCACAAACAAACTAATCCTAGGCTCTGTGACAAAGTCGGGAAAGTGTTGGGAAAACTTTGCAATGGGTTCAGATAATTTTCAACGCTAGCAACTTGTACATCAGATTATATTGACTCACCTTATATTGATGCTTGGGAAACTATATAATTTAAGGAAAATTAAGACTATCGCACAATTCCGGCCACAACCATTTCGTTAAAGAACTGTATCAAAAAAGATCGAAGCAGTGGATGTAATATTGCAAAGGATTATAGTGATTTGATCGATGGTTTGACTCGTAGTTTTGAATGAAGTATTAAAACCCTAACCTTAAAATTTGGTAGAAAGGTAACCGATTTTAGTGGCGATTCTATTCCTTGTTAATCAATACTTCGACTGTTGAATAAATAATATTTCCGAACAAAACTCGATTCCATGTTGGTGTGCTGTCGGAATCGAATGGAAAACTCATTTTTGTAGGTTTTCATGGAGTTGAAGTACTCCAGATATTTGTAATAAAATAGAACCGCGGCAGCGGAAGTATACCACCGCAAAAGGACTCGAGAACAATGTTACAATAGCAGGTAAGGATTTCAAACAGTTCAACTAGACAACACGCTCACATTTGACAGCCTCAGCAACTGCAAGCTTCGACTGTTGACCTTATTCAAACTGTTTAGTTTTTCGATGAAAAGTTAAGAATGCGGGTAGTTGTCGTAAGCTGGAAAAAACCAACTCACTTTAGGGCTGCATAAGTACATTCGCCCGTGTCTTTCCGTATTCCAAACGTTCCGCGAGTATTCAAATTAAGCTTTTGTTCAATGAACAGCATCCGCTTTTTTTTGTTCTTCACTTTTAAACTTCTCTTATTTCGAGTGTAACTTTGTGCAGCTTTTAATTGAGAGCGTTGATTACTCGGTCGCACGGTAATTCGACCGAACGAAACGGGACGGAACTGTCAACTAGTGTGATGGATATCACAACTACTTTTTTGTCCAGCCCGCCTCCGAGTTCCAACTGATTATACATTTGTCATTGCCATTGAGAGTCCTATCTTATCTACATCCACCGCAGCGATGCAAAATCTGTCAACAAGCGCATCGCAACCATGCACATAGAAAAACGAGCGACAGGGAGTGAGAAAGAGGGAGGAAGAAAGATACAGCACGTCTGCCGGGACATGCTGCCGGTTGCGCTGTTGGTCCGATAAGGACGAAAGGCAAACAAAATTATGCAAAGCGTAACCGAATTTCGCCGTGTGCAGCCGGCGTTCTGTAGCGGCTAAATGAAAATGTGGTGAACAAAAAAAAACGGGCTGACGTTACAGCAGCAGGTGGAAAGCAGCACGGTGGAGGGGTGGTGTGATTGTGAAAGAAGAAAAAAACATCGTCCTTGTACACACGAACCGCAAACAGCCGTCGGCGGGGGGGTCGGGTGGTTCGGGTTCGATGCGGACGTTTTGGGCGATGAAATTAATGATGCAAACGCGCTGCGGCCAAAGGGCTCGTGGAGTTCGCCGGTGGATGCACGAAAATCAAGCACTATTTGATGTTTGCCACCGGTAATGTCGGTGCGTTGCTCGTGAATGCATAATTTCTTATTGTTTAGAGAAAGTGAATCATTGTGAAACGAAACGGGGTTGCATTATTCATGAACCGTTAAAGTGAACGTGAGAATATTGACAATTTTTCCGGAACTTTCCATCATTTACCTCATATTAACATGGATGGATGAACTGTGGGTTTTCCCTTGAAGGGCTTTCAATCCTTCGCACTACGAGCTTTACTTTCATCTAAAATCAAAAACTGTAGTCACTTATTTTAGTTTATATTCGTGATCGGATGTAGATTAGCCTAAATGTTTGTTAGCTGTTCTAGTTTTTTTTTTTGTTTTTTTGTGCAGTTTAGTTTTTCATTGTTAAATCCCTCCCATTTCCATGTAGCCTTCGTCGAAGCAGACTCTGCAGTTGGTGCAGAAAAAACGAATAGTAAGCGAGACTCACTCGAATTAATCAATCTCGATGAGGGTTCGATTATGGCATCCCAGGAACATTTCAGAATTCATTTGAAATTCCAAACCAAAAGTGCACATGCCTTTTCTATTTTCACTGACCCCACTGATCTGCGTCTATATGTGGATGGAGCGACTGAAGAAAATCAGAAAGAAACCTATCGCACCCTTAGGTCCCGGGAATTTGCTCATTTTGCCTCAACAGAATATAATAGAATCGAATTGTACCGAAATGGAAAAGAAAGGAATAGTAGTGTGATTGAATTAAAAAAAACCTTTCATCGGGTGCGCCAAATTCAATCACCCTCATCGAATGGCGATGCATTATTTAATTTGAATTCAAATGGAAACTATTTGAATTAAAACACAATAGATGTGTCAGCGTTCCAGCAGTCCGGCGAGAGCCGAGAGAAAAGAAAACTCGAAGACGGGAGAGCAAAAGCGGCGCCGCATCATTTCCCATTAGAAGCAGATTCACCCAAGCGTTCGATTTCTTTGCGGCCCCACCACCCACCGCCGCCGCAGGATGGTCGAGAACTGGGCCGGGATTGAGGCATCAAAAAGTGAGCTGTTCAATATTAATTAACAGTTTTCGCAGAGCAGAACTTCGTTCCCTGTCGGTTCCACCTACGCCTTCGGGCTGGGGCTGTGCTTCCATTTCAAAGCATTCGAATAAGTTTTCCACCCCGCCCGGCTTACGCCATTGAAGTGGCCCTCCCCCGCCGTTCATTTAGTGGCCACCGGGCTTTCCCCCACCGATTTTCCCATCCAACAGCCCTCCCTTTTTCTGCAGCAATTTAACTATTTCCGCCGGCGTAATTGAATGAGGTATGGAAAGAGCGAAACTTTCCACCAAAGAAACGTTTCTTTTTTGTTTTTGTCGATCTCTCTCATTTTCTCTCGTCCTCTTTCTCTCTCTCTCTCTCTTCCTTTTCAACCAGCACGGTTTTGCGTCTGCGATGCGTTCCTCATTTTCATCAGTAAGTGCGCAAAGAAAGTGCTGGGGGTGCAGAACAAGAAGAAAGAAAAACAGTCCCACATTCTGCACATTCCATTTCCTTCTCCAGTCTCTTCCCATTGCAGCCCATTCGCCCCCGATGCCGACGAGTTGATTTGCTTTCTCCAATTCCTTTCGCTCGGCCTGGATGGCCATTTTCCGCCACCCCCCGGCTGGGTGGAAGGCGATTGGGGAAGAGGCGTACCAATTGAAACAATGCTGGCACTTTTATGCTTCATTGTTGAACGATTGCTCGTTTCATGTTAGTATTATGGTTTTTTCTTTGTATTGCTCTTGCCTTCCTGCGATCAGTCTGGCCTCTCTTCTGGGTTTAATTGTTGGAAAAGGAAAAACAAAATGCCGGAGGGGGAAAATTCCTCGAATGCAAGTGGTGCACAGTTTAGAAACCGAAAGCCCTCGAGCTACTGCATCGTTGCAGCTTGAGCGCAGGGACTCCTCCCTCCCTCCCTCCCACTCATTTTTCTTCCTTCCTTTCGTTCGATGCAAGGAACTTCCCCACGTCACTAAATTTCCATGGTTAAGATTGCTTTTCCATCCGATTTTCGTTCAGACTTTTTTCGGTTTTCTCCCCACCATTGTCTTATCCCACAGAAGAAGAAAGAGATCCCCAACAGCGTATCCTCCAGTTTGGCTCCCAGCTAGAGTGTTCCACGTGCTGGAAAAGTGCATAAATTTCTTTAATTTCCAGCTCCATCTTCCCAGCGCTGGCTGTCGTTCCTTTTTCTATCGGGTTTCCGTCTGAAATAGCGCCGGCTTTTTTTTCTGTCCGTCTTCTATTCACTCCCCTATTCACCCTCAACCGATAATGAGATGAGCAGCGAAGGAAGTAATTCTTATGAATAGTCGAATAGTGTGGCAAACGGGCAAAAAAAAAAGGCGAAAGAAAACGAAAAGGGACAAAAGAGAAAAAACTTACCAACGGGGGCGAAAAGAATATGCTGAAGTGACTTTTGGTTCTCCGCACGGGTTTGATCCTTTTTTCCCCGTTTTTGTGCCTCTCTGTTTTCGTTCGCGGTTCGTTTTTCCACACTTCTCCCGCGCCGTCATGGTTAGATTGTTCCCATTGCGTAAAGTTCCGTGGCACAAAAAACCCCTGAACTCTAAAGAGAGGCAAAAAACTTAAAAGAAAGGGAAACGTAAACTTCTGGAACAAGAGGTAAATTTATCGATCACGAAAGCGCGACGCGAGCAGATTATTATTCAAAAGTTGTCCCACCCACAGTGGCTTTGGGTGTGGGATGAGGGATCAGGAGACGCGAGACGGAGAGGGAAAAATAAAAGAATTATAAAAGGAATCTTGCCAATTTTAACCAATCCGTCGCACGCGCGCCCACTCCGGGGCGGTTTTGGGCAAGACCCGCGGCCACCCGGAGCCTTGAACAAAGGTCAGGCAAGTGGAAATTATTAATGGACCTTTCGGTAAGCGGGGATGGGCAGGAAATGAGCTCACGAGGGGATTAACCGGCAGTGACAGCAGTTTTCAATTTTCTATTTGACTTGATCACATCCCTTTGGCCAGCCCTCAAACTTCCACGCCGTGGGACACCCTTGGAGCACCCTACCCGCTTTGTATTATGTTCGGTGAGCTTTAGTTTGCTTTCCATTCATTTCCCTCCGTCTTCCCACCTACATTCTCCTGCCGTTTGGGCGCACTTTCGGAACAGCCGCCCGGAAGGATGGGTTCCGGATAGTTGCCGTTTTTCGTGACTGCATCCGGCAGGCCATAATTTTCCCACCAAAAACCTAAAAAGAAGAAGACGGTCCTATCCATGGGCTCGCGAGTGCAAAAAGGGGGGATAACAAAAAACTCACTCCCCGCCTGACGCTGGAGGCAAACCCCGGTGCCGGTGCCAAGTCACGGTAAAAGCCTGTCGGGTACGATTTATGTTCCCAGCGCCTACTGGGAACCCAGGGCCCGGGGAAACTGCCAACTCATCTCTCATAATGTGTAAGTCAACCGTGGGCAGGCGCCGGGCAACGCCATCGCCATCGGCATCGTTTTCCAGAAGTGTCCAAGTGACTGGGAGGGGCGTTTTCCTAGTAGCCGACGTCCGGAAGGTTGTGGAGTCCAACTGCAGTCGTTCGATGGGCCTTTTTAAGAACTGTCCCAGACCAAAACCCGTGCCGCCGATGACG
>JAOEFI010000007.1:4984098-5000505 GCA_034621735.1 Anopheles plumbeus | reverse complement strand
ACGGGAAGGAAAATGCGTGTAAAATGTAAAGAAAATAATAAAGCCTCCATTGGACATTGGTAATTCTTGTATCTCACAATGAAAGAACGAAGATCGGAGCAAGAGTTGTTGGTGGACTGCATGATTTGCTGCTTTATTCGATGAGAGTTTGTCGGTCTGCGCTTGAAAAGTAGATTCTATTCTCAAATCTCATTGCGGTGATCATTTGTACTTTTCACTCTGTTGTTGGCCGTATCCTCGTTAGTGGATGGATGAGTACCTTTATTATGGGGCAGTATACTAAATAATACCCAATGGATTCCATGTTTCCCAATACATACACAGCAGGCCAAAGTGGAATCGAAGAAGGGAATTATGAATCTTATTCCGAAACACCCGAAAGAGAACAACCTCTTGGTCCTGCATTTGTTCTTTAGTGGCTTTCCCGAGATATACTTTTGTGTCCAAGGAACGCTACCACAATTGATCATAAGCTTTCCCGAAGCTGCTGGGCTGAAGCAGTAAATTTAATTGAATTTCGTCGGAACATGACTTTGATTGACCATTTTACGACACAAAGTAACACTGGTCGTCATCGTTTCCCACCTGTAGTTCAATACTGAACTTAATCGTCTACTGACCTTGCTTTTCGTTGAACAGGGTTTTAACATCGCTTCTTGGAAGTTGAAATAACACTAACTAATTATTGACAATCAAATATTGACAAGGATTCTGCCGTTGTAGCCGTATTATTCATGGGTTGCTTTGATTTCCGAATGCTGATCGAATTCCCATTGCTTGGAATGGGGGTCGCCGCCATCCCAAAGCAATTGGGGCTGTTCTTACCGATGTGCATTGTGTTCATAATTGATTTTACAGATTTTCATACGATATAAAACTGTGAATCTTATAAGCCTTCTATTAAACATTATCTAAGCAAATTATTAGCAATAAATGATTATTATTTTCAAGTTTTCTATAGTAGAAGAGGATAGAATATAAAAATATGCACCCGTTTCCAGGGAAAGAATAATTTCTTACAATACATAATTCTCCGTCGAAGATAAGGTGTGTAGCTGAAATCTTTCTGCTTAATTCTTCATTTGAACAACTTCTAAATATTTTCCATAAACATGTAATGATTTATTGTAAACAAAATCGAATAAATGGTAGATTTCTACTTTTGTAGAGATGAATGAAAATAGTGTCATATCTGTTCCATCCAATAACGGCCGACCGGAAATAACACAATTCATATCTCTCCAATCCCTTGTATGTGAAAAGAAAAATCTGAGAAAGAATCACATGCCCCTCTGTGCTGCTACCATTCACAAAAGGGACCTCTCACTCCTGAACTGTAATGGATATAGTTTTATTAGATTTGCGTGACGAACACCGGCGGGGCATATTACCGTTCCGAGTGACCCGCTTTTACTTGTATGGGAACGAGTTTTGGGTATTCGTACGGTGTGACATTTCCACCATGAGAGTGCTCAAATTAGAACGGGTTCTCCATTACGAACGAACAGCCGCGTTCGCGATCCACTACACTGCCCACCGACCGCTCTTCCGTTGTCGCGGGTAAAATGATTTTCCGAAGCACGATTCCTGCCTCGTTGTGCCACACACACATACACACATCACCGGCACACGGAAAACACAGATTCACATTTGCAAATCACAAAATCCGGTTCCGCTCTATCCGGGACTGGTTTTACCTCCTCCCAAACTCCCCACCCCCTTGTCGGTGGGTGACGGTGTGTGGGCGCTTACATCGATAGAAAACCCTTCACCGTTTTTCCCGGTTACAATGTCTAGTCAGCAACGCCACGCAATTGGCGGCGGGTGAGGGCCGGATAGAACCGCCCGGGCCAAAAATCAATTTCTTACGGTAAGAGATTCTAACATAAACCACCTTCCGGTCCCTCCCACCACCACCGTCACCCATCCACCTGACCGTCCGCCTGACAATGTCATCCCCCTTTTCCGTTCCGAGGAAAGCATTTTCGAGAAGGGTTCCGAAGAATCGCGGTTGTACAACTCCGGTGTTGCTGTTATTAGAGCAGACGCCGGTGGAGCGGGGGATTCGGGATCCTCACGACTCTTGGCGACGCGACTCTTGCTGTCCTACTGGAGAGAGAGACAGGGAGAGGTGGTAGTTTTTATTTCCATTCCCATTGCCGCACTCGGAAAAGTGCCTCGTAACGGTGTCGGGCCGTGCTTTGCTTGGGCCGTGCTCCAACAGATGGAGCTACTTTACGATACCGGGACTACAAACAAGTGCTCCGGGAGTGACTTGCCAGACTTGGCGGGCCAACTTAACCCGAACGCCACGAAGCTATCGCACCGGTGACGGTCCTTTTCATGTTATACACCCCCCTTTTCCGACGAAGGAGCAAAAGAGGATCCTGCGCTCACAGTTCGCAAGGACTACGGGAACAAGGGGACACTGCTCCCAGTCTGTCGCTTCGGGCCGTTTCGTGCCATCGCTGGAACGTTACATACAACCGGGAATGAATAATTCCCGCCCACCATCGTCCGCCCTTCCAGTCCTTCCTCGGTGTAGCGTGTGTCTTATTATTTTGTCTTTCGGGATGGTACTTTCTTCGACCCTTCTAGCTTCTGCTTTTGCTTCATTTGTGTTCTTCCATTTCTGACATGTCCACCGCTCACGAGATCCTTGCATCGCTGTTGTCATACTGGCAGTTTTATTTATGCCCCAGCAGCAAGCAGTGGAAAAGTGAAGGACGAGCACGGGAAGAAATGGGCTGCAGATCGTAAAGGAGTTCTGGACGATGAATAGTAATTGAATCGGATGCATTTTTAAACAGTATGTGAAGAAACGAAACCGAGCCCGGAGAACATGTTCTCGGGGGGAGGAGCTGGCGTATGGTGGGAGAGCGGGAGTGAACATAATTCTCGTGTCATGCTTCAGCCCTTCCGGGCGGCTCGATCGAACGCCCATCGACGGGATCCATTGTTCTCAGCGTCGTGTTGCACCCAGTTGAAGATATCATTCATCTGACCGGACAAAGAAAATGTGCTTGTGCCCAGGTGCATCCACGGTCTGTTTCCCTTGAGGCGCGTGCACCCTTCCCTCGTTCCTGGGCTCGACATGCAGTTCTAGAATGAGCCAGAAACGAACCTTTGTTTCAGGCTTAAAGACTCCATCGGCAGTCGAAGGAAATTTCAAGGATTTTTTAGATGATTCTTGTTACACAGTTGTACAAACACAGGAAAATTCCGGATTCAGGATTTCCATTTCAGGAGGAAATTCATTCCGGATGCACTTTAATTGCTCAAAATGTTGATGGATTTGGCAGAAGGGTCGAAATCGATTGCCTTTCCCCGTGACTCGTTACCCATACTAGATAATCTGAATATGGCAGGAAGTAATAGTATGCTGCTGGAAACATGCTTAACTATGAGGCCGATTGTGAAACTCGATTCGAGTTCGAGAACTCACAGAATCGTCACTTTGGTATTGTGAAACGATGACGAAAGTGACGATTCTGTGAGTTCTCGTACTCGAAAAATAAACTCCATTCGCTCCTTGTTGAATGTTAAAGTCATTTGATTTCTTGCATTTTTTATGTTTTATTTGCGTGTGGAGTTCAATAGAAATTAGCCCATTGGATTTACTTCACTTTGCTTTCCCGTGTTCAACCTTAGTAAAACCCGATTAGCGACTAGAGTTATCACTGTTGGGACCACTCTTTAGGTCAGGCTTTAGAAAAATCGAGTTTATCTTCAACACAAAATTCGCAGCAATCTCCAGGGCTTAACCTAGTAATGAATATGAATTAGGTACGTTATCTTTTCGTAGTGGAAAACCTTGATTTCTTGACGTTTTACTGCAATAAACACCGTACTGCATACAAAACAATGGATATGTCTACAATCAATCCAATTTAGAGGGAAAACAGGACAAAACATTCAATCACTAATCAATCAACTGATAACTGAGCGTCGCAACCCTTCTGTTACGATGTAAAAAAAAAATGCAATACTTTTAAACAACCGATCGTAAACGACTGACCCTTCACAACAATGCCGACTTAACCATTGTCTTCCAATCCTCTCAAGTGATGATCCACTGGAATCCGTACTTATTGAACCCGACGTTCCAGGAACGCCAACTGAACCGTCAGCAGCTTGTTTGTTTCACATGTTTCCTGGAAAAATCAAAGTTTCCCACCACACGGTCTCACCCCTGTCTCACCACTCTCAGGTGTTAGTGTGTGTGTGTGTCGGTGGAGGGGGGGGGGGGGGGTCTGTTTCCATTATGCAAGCAAAACAAGCATAACACTTTGTCGAGCGAACCCGGTGTTCGGTTGAATGATGCATGAAGAATGAATAAATATTTAAGAGCAACGTTTTGCACCAGCGATCGTTCGCTCCGGGGTAGGGACAGTCGGTGGGGGAAACCGCCGGAGGAAGAAGAACGTGGCCAACGCTTGGCAGCTTTGGACGGGCGGAATAATCAAGCGCAGCTGAATAGTTCCGATAGTTGGTTTTTTTTTGCAGCTTGGAAGCAACCGGCGCCAGCAGCAGTGGCAGCATCTTTCGCATTTCCGGCGCGGATGCTAACCTCCCCCCTGGAAAAATCTCCCGCCGGGGCGGGGTACTTCGGCGCGCCATTTCCACGCTTTCCACGCCTTCAAGTTCCGGCATTTGGATAGCGGAAGAGGAAGCCAGCTGCTGTCCGGCAGGAAACCAAAATAACTTTCCGAGTTTTTGGACTACGGACTTAACTGTGCATTTTCAAGGAATGGCACGGGAAACAGGGAAGGAACGAGAGAAAAAGAGCGGTAGAAGGTAGAAATAGAGAGCGATAGAGAAAAAGAGAGAGATAAAGAGAGAGAGAGACAGAGGCTCTTTAAAAGAAGCCGGTCGAAGAAAACATACAAAACACTCTTCCTGGAGCACGCTTTCTCCACCTCTCAACCTACCTACCCCTAATACCCCTGTTGGGGGGAGAATTTCCACTTCCATCCGGGTCCGGCGCTGGCTGGGATAAAACTGCCAGCGGAACAAGTTTGCGCTGTAATTCCTGCATAAATAGTTGAAAATTCCTTCGCCTTTTCGTTTTCGGCAAAAGCATCGGCCAGAGTAAACAAAAGGCACTAAGCAGCTGTTTCCTCCTTGCCCGCGTGCGCTCATCCTTGGTAGTAAGGTGTCTCCCACACACGGTCCTCGCAACGTCCTGCTTCCGGTGAACATCCTTTTGCTCGGGCGGAAACTCCGGGAAATGGACGAACGAACGGCGAACCTCGTTCTCTAATGTTGCATGTTTTTTCAACGTTGCACCGAGAGCATACACATTTCCGCCCAGTGCACCAACAAACTGGTGGACATCTTTGGAAAATGCCGGTGCGAGAGGGCGGAATATGGGAGGAATGAGAAGGGTGTTCGTGGGCGGATGTTGCTAGTTCTGATAGTTATCTCCGAATGCTGTGAACGTTGTCAGTTGATTTTTGAACTTCGGCAAAAGGCAACATTCGCTGTGGCACTTCCCTGTTTAACAGCACATTTGGAACTCGCACACACACATGCAAATACAAACGCAGGGCACACACACACGAAAACACTTGCATAAAAGAAAATGACACCGATGATTGCATGGCGGCAACGATCTGGCACTTGTGTTCACTTTGGAAGCGCGCCGTTCGCTAAGTACGCCAGTAATTTTCCCATCGCTGTTTGCGTGTGTCGGTCCGCGACGGTGTGTATGTGTGCATAGTGTGTGTGTGTTTATGCTAAAGCATTTTCTGGAGGAGCAGTACTTGAGTCAACCAAACGGAAGCTCCAGCCAGCCCATCGTCCTGCCGTTCAAGTCTGTGATCTTTTGAGTTTCGCGCTTCCTCTTCTCGCCCTTTATAGCTATCCCGGTACTACTCCCCAACCCCTCCCCTCCTGCAGCTGGGGGTGGTGGATGGGTTTAGAAGCATGGGCGAATGAGAAAAAAAAGTGTACAGCGATAATGATGATAGAGCTAAAATGATGCAAACTTTCTAAATCCATTAAAAGTTTTTACTTTACAGGCGACCGATGCACCGGCGATGATACTGCGACTTGAGCTGGTCTGTGTGCTTTTTTCCCACGTGGTGGAACGTGTGGCTCGTGAAGGGAAGGGGTAGAGCTAGCGGGACGTGTAGAAAAGCAGCTTATTGAAACTCGGTCTTATCTTTGACTGGTGTCGCATCAGAAGCCCGAACTTGGCGCTGGCGGGACGATGTGACGATGCGAACTCCTGTGGCTCACACTGTCAGGGAGGAGGCCAATGTGGATGGAAGTTTTCCACGGGCAGTCGATTTTCGCTGCCGCACTGCCTGGGACCATGGCCTGGGAAGGGAAAGGATTTATTTTCCCCTTCACTAATGCGATTTTTTCCACCGGAGGTCTTAAATCAGCGTAGTTTGTTCTAAAGATTTATCACTTGCCGTTTCCGGGGGTTTTCGGTGTTTTGTTTTACCACCTTCCGTGTGTGTGTCACTCGACATGATTTGCGACAATATTGAAAGGTGACTCGTGTAACGGGGGAACGGGGCGAGGACTGGGAGACTTTCCCGGTAAAGTGATTGAAACAATCAGTCCGACGGTGGGAGCAGATCGATTGAGGATTTAGTTGATTGAGGAAACTATGAAACATGGCACCTGAATTGCCCGGGCGGTCCTTTGGCGTGGAAAATGGGAATCGTTTTTCGCTCGTTTGTTTCATCCTGAAGATATGCTTCACTATTTACACCGTTTATTGTTTTTGTAGGTTTTATGCTACTCAATGCTTATACCAAATGAATTGCGGTGTATAAACCACCAATGCCTTCTAAACACTACTTGCAAAATGGATTATGGAACTTACATTATTGATATCCGTTTTCAATTATTCCGTACGTGGCGTAATTTTTCGTATTATCTGCAAACGGAACAACACGTATCGTAGCTAGTGGTATTGAATAAATATAAATCTTGAAGTGATATTAGAACATTCTTCCCATTTTTTAGAACAAGATGATGAGAATGCAGTGAGAAACATTGTTGGCGGTAAAAAATGTTAATCCCGTAAACCTAATCAAAGCAAAATATGTTAGAATCCATTCAACTATTTATTGTCAGCTATTTATGATCCTAATGATTACACTGAAATCAATAATACAGCTAGTCAATACAATACAACATGTTGAACACAGTGGTGCTGAATGTGCGTTCTATTTATTATTACGGAGTTTTGAACCAAATCCACTATAAGAACAATAAAACTATCCCCACAAAATAAATGTCGGAGTGGATGTTATAAAAACGTGTTCCATGGTTCTGCAGATAAAAATAAAACATTTCCATAACCGTTTCGTTCAATGGCAAACATTATTATACAAGCTTTTACGTTCCTTCCCACCAACCACTGCCCGGATTCCCGCGGCTTCCGCTAAACCACAGAAACAATTATACAATTATGCCGTGGCAATCATCATTCGATGTTTGAAAACTAATTATATTCGACAGATGTTAACGAAACATGCACAAAAAAAAACGAATATGGAAACAGGAAACACCGGAAGGCCACACAAAAAAACCGCACTACTCATCAAACATCATATCACTCCAATAGTTTGTGCCTTGTCGGTAACAGAAGACCCATCCCTCTCCCACACCCCCGAATGGTCCTTCCACCCCTATTCACAAACAGCGAACGTTGCATGTTTTGCTCCAACAATTGCCTACCAAAACAGGTTGCAATCACAAAACAAACAGCTTACTAGAAAGAGAGAGAGGGAGAGAGAGAGAGAGAAACAGAACGAGGGTGTGCGAGGGAAGGGGAGGGGTGGGGGGAGGGGTAATACGATCGTGCACCGGTTGTGATCCACAAAGGCATGTGAAACTGTCTGCTTCGCGGGTGCAACATAAACAAAAACATCGCTCATATACACAGAGAGACAGAGAGAGAGAGAGAGAGAGACACCGGGAGGACGTGAGCGAGAGTGACGCGGCGGGGATGAAGGCGTTGTGTTTTTGCGCTCGTACCACCATAAACAATGATCAGTGAACCGGAGATGGTTTTTCTCTAAAGCCGGGTTAAAACAGGAAAAACGTCAACCAGTCTCCCCCTCCATCACCCACGAAAACGCGCCATTGTTTTACTTCCCCCCTACCAACCCCGGGGGAAGCCATGAGCTGGTGATCATTATATTTGATGGTAAAGTTTTGCCGTCCACGCAAAGTTCCCAACGCAAACATTGATCAAAGGCGCTCGGATGGAACCGGATTTGGAGTGTTCTCGTCCTCGACCCGGAGTCCCGGCCAGAGCTATGAAACGCGCGAATGGCTGCCGGTTAGTCCCGGTGGCGTTTCGACATAATCATCACTGGCCTCAACGCCCACCCACCAACACTCTCACCCCAGGGGTGAACATTAGCAGCCCCATTCCGCCCACGAGCAAAACAAATCGACACCCATCGGAGGAAAAACCTCTCCAGAACAATGGCGCTGGGTACTCTTCGGGGATGGACAGGCGCGCAAACACACACACACACACACACATAAATGGGTCAAAACAAAGGACAACAAAAAGCGCCCAAACATGACATAAACCACACACCGGGACCGGGCAGGCTTTTCACTGGCGCGGGCGCGGATCAGGAAGGCATCAGTGTCATCGATAGGTTTCGGCCATTGGCTTTCCACCGCACCGTGAAAACCACAATGAGAACTCCCCGTCTTGCCGAGGGTGGCGGTTTCCTCTTGTTTTTCGGTTGTGGGTCCCCAAAAATGGCCCCCGAAACTGGGCTGGCTACTCCGGCCAGTGTGACGGACAAAAAAGGAAACAACAACGCACAGCACATCATCCGGGAAAGCCGGGGGTGGGGAAAACAAGGATTTAGACAAGGCTACAAACATGTGGACTGTCCCAACACTGGTGCGGTTTTTGGGGCGGTTGGATTCGATGAAAGCACACAAGCTGTGCGTCCGTCTATCCGTGTGTGTGTGTCTGTGTGTGTGCGTGGAGGACAGCGGCAAATCCCGACCCGTTTTTCCAGCACCGGGTCCGGTTCAGATTTCCATATTTTATCTGGTTAATGTCATGTTTTCCTGCGTGTGCTTTTTTTCTGCTCCTTTTGGTTTTGTTTTGCGCCACCGACTCGAAAATCATGTCATGCAAAATATTGTTTGCCCGGGTGTGTTTCGCTTGGAAAACGCTTCCCAAACGAGTTTCCGCGTTCCGGCGTCCACTCCGACCTTCCCCCACTTTTGGCCGCCGATGATCGGCGAAACAAAAAAAATTGTTGCCGGCCAGTTTTGCGGGCGAAGCTCGAATTATATACCGGACCGGAAAGGGCGGGAAGGCGAAAAAAAGGTATTAAAAATAAAACGAAAAAATGTGCCAAACCAAACCGATCTAATCCCCAAAGGGGATCCTTTTCTCGCCCGAACAAGACTTTTCCCCTTTTTTGTTTTTTTTGCATAGTGTGTGCGGGTGAGTGTATTTCCAAGGGGTGTGATGGTACGGAAAGGCGGAAGCGAGAGTATCTTCATAACCCCACAGGGACAGTCGCGCAAACCGAGCGGCTTTCATTACGCGCTGATGTGCGGTCCGTCGCACCCCCATCGGTTTCGATCGATCGATTGTCGTATAATGTTTTGCCAGCAAAAGTGGGGGCGAGCAGGCAAAAACGGAACCCAACTGTTCATGGAAAAATTGACCACTCGGAAAAGCCGGAACCGCGGAACCAAAGGGCGAAACGAACGAACCCTCGATGGCGGTATCGGTCCCTTCGATGGCGGCTTCGGGCACGTGTGTGTTAGCCGTCGTGTCAATTTTCTTCTACGGAAAACTGCGTGGTTTCCAGAGCTATGCTTGACCGAGTGTAGGGCTTTGAAGTACGTCATTCGCCCGCGTGTGTGTTGGTAAAAACGGACAAAAGTGAAAGGAGGTGCTTGTTTTGTGCCTTTTTCCCGAACTCGAAGCATCGTGTTGACGCACGTTTCATCCAAACGTCAATGGTGGAAGATGACTCCATAGCAACCAGTCTAGGCTACGCACACACAAATGATGAAATTCTGGGGTATTAAGAATGCTGATATTTAATAAACAAGTAAAACAAGTGGAAATACTTAAGGATTAATTTCAACATGAATCATTTTAAGTCCAAATAAAGTGGTATCTATTTTAGTTGTGGTTTCAGAAAGTTCACGTGAATATAGTAAGGGTGTTCTTTTTTGCAGACTATTCGACACGAGTTCATGGGAGAGTGAACTGGCATACAGCCATTGGATTGTTCCCGTTTCCATGGAAAGAACAGCCACAACCATTTGACGATTCCTTTTGAGGAAAACTTTCCGCAACTTTATTACACATTTCAAAGTTACCATAACACTTCGAACGTTGGCTTTCAATGATTCCAATGTTGGAAATTTATTTACGTAAACACAAATTGTCCAAACGCATCACCACGGTGGGCAGATGAAGTATAGCATTAACGTATTTGATGCTAATTTTCATCATTTTGGGCCGTCAGTTTCCCAACGACAGCAGGAAAAACTGGTAATCGGAATGGCAAATCTGTTTGACATATCTGAGATGTCATCATGAAGGTTGAATTACAAAAATCCAGTATGTACTGATAATTATAATCCCAGAAAGTATCGACTTCCATCCAGTAACTACACAATCCTTTTTTCCACACTACTGGCCCAGCCATCATCCGGATTAGTCTACTTACCACCTTAAGCTTAAGCAGTCTTTCGGTTCAGCAAAGGGTAAATAATTTAACACGGAACGCAACGGGATCAAGAAAACAAGAAAAAAAAGGCCCAAATTATGGAAGAAAAATCCGGCGGGAAAACAGCGAAGCATCTTGGGGATTTAAACAATGCTTTCGATTACAACCTTTTTCCTGTTCTGGCCGGAATGGGAACGCAGATCCGGCAGCATGCACCACCTCGCTAGGATCTGCCTTTCTCAAGTTCTGGTCTGAAAAGAAAAAGAAAAAATAAACAACATAGATGGTTGGGCATCAACAAATAAAAAACATCGTCGACACAGCGTCTCAGTCGACGGCGGCTGTCGGTTAAATTATTAATTTTAATTACAAATTCCAGAAGTTGTCGCAATGTTTACTAATCCCGAAAGGCACCGCAAAACCACCCCGCGTCCGTGTCCCGTTGAGTCCCGGCCACATGAAAAAAAAAAGATACTTTTAATTTATTCTGTTGATCTTTGCCGCGGCGATGAGTAGTGAGTGTAAGGCTTAGGGCTTGGGAGAGGCGCAATAGGATGGCCAGTAGGTCCTTCCAGAGGCTCCACTTGTGGAGATACTGCCGGTTGCCGGAAAATAGAAAGTAAAACAAACTAAGATGATAAAAGGACACAGGAACGGAACGGAACAGAAGGACGTGGGAGGAGGGGGCGGGGAATTGGGCGAGGAACGCCGCCCAATACTACAAGCCGCTTATCTGGTCCGAGTTCGGGCCGAAAAGGAGCAGGGACAACATGTACACGGACAGCATTAATTTAAAACCTAAAGCAGAAATTATTTGATGATGAAGACTAACCACCACCACCACACCACGACCAACTCCCGGTCAGCCGTCGTCGTATTTTCTTCAGGATCTTGTCCTGGGGAAAACCCCGTGTACTGGGAGGGACAGGAAAAGCCGCTCGCCAGCTTGACCGTTACGACTCGACCGAAAAACTCGAATCGTTCCAATCCGTCCTGGTGGGGTTGAAGCGAGCGAAGCGCATCGCTCGAGTCGCCCGAGGATCTCCGCCCCGGGGCTGTTTTTTCGGGGCGGCCAGTTTTCTTTTTCATTTTTGTCCGAGTTTGTCCGAGTCATTGGGCGCTCTGTGGCTGGACGGATGAATGGATTCAAATTCCTGAAGCGCTGTTTCGAATAGCTATAGATTTTGATTAAAAAACCAGAAACGACACAGCCACACACCACACATACCCATACACACTCGCCGAAATTCGCTCTTTCCCACTTGAAACCCTCCATTCTAAGTGCGCAGCCTAAGACCGAAACATTCCGCTCGTGGGTAGGAGGAGGGTGGTCCGGAGAGCAGGGCGAAGGTGACTGGGGCGCAGTCCGTGGCCGGTGATGAGAGCAGAACAAACCCGGCCGCCGGTAAGTAAAACAGATCGACACATTTTCCTTCCTCGATGGATTTCGAACACAAGGAATGAAAAATGCAGTTTGTTCCAGCAGTTCGGTACACTTCACAGTTCGGTACACTTCACAGTTCGGTTGGCTGCACAGTGAGACCCGGCGAGGTTTTTGGGGCAATACATTGAGAATGGAAGATTTGTTCGATCAGTTGGAAAAGCGATCAATGTGAAGCTTTAAAGTTGACAAAGTGAAGAAAAATATGCCTTTTAAATGGATTAGATAACGTTTGTCCCGTTGCTTGGGGACAAGGGTTTGCATCAAGCTTTATGGTCAATTCCATAGAACGAGTGAAGAAAAGAGAACGTTGGAGGAGCAACGAATGTGAAAAACATACAAACAAAAGAAAATAAATAAAAATATAAATGTTTCAAACCTATCAATACAATGTACCGCAATTGATTTTTCCAGCACGGCTTTGTTCGATTTTTCCTGGACTTCTGCTTTCCATTTCATATACTTCTGCTGAAGAAACAGTGTCAGCCTGCAGCAATTTTGTGCCACCTCAAAAGGGTCCACTGTGCCCTCAATTCACCGAGAACCCGGATCCCGGTGCAGAAGTATCTGCCGCGAACATCGACACAAATGCGCCGCCTGGAACATGCAACCGACGGTACAGCATGCGGATGCCCCACGGAGCAACGGGACATGCAAAACTGGCTCGAAACGAAGCTGGCTCGGTACGACCGGCCCGGCCGTCCGGGCCCGTGTAGCGTATCCCGAGAGTGCAATAGGAAAACATGCTTGCCAGAACAAGTGCACCAGAAAGCATCACCGGCAGCAGGCAACGTGGTGGCCTCGTTTTCCAACACGGCCACGATTAGCTGCTGGCCGAAAGCCGCACTCATGCGGAGTACAGAGGCTCCGGTGGAAGCAGCGGGTGAGAGCGAGCGGTGGCCACTTGGAACTTCCTACCCACCTAGGATCCAGGTTGGTCGGTAGGAGTCAAAATTTCCCCCCACATCCCAGACGGGGAGGCGGGAGGGAAAAGTTATTCCTCGAACGCAGCGAAACTATTTCCACGTGATGGTACTGCACAACAAGGCGAATGAGCGAACGAGCGTTCCGGCATTATGGAGGCGATTGGATAGCGACCAGCAACCCTGAGCCGATCGAGAGCGTGCTGGACTGCAGCCAGCATCCGCCCGTAGGCCCTTTTTACAGCCACCCTTCTCCGCCACCGCCATTGGCTCACCACCGCACCGGGAAGGAGCTGAAGGAGAAGAATTTTCATTTTAATTATGTTCATCTGCCATAACTATTCACAACTATCTGCATCGATGCGCTGGCTCGGACTTCTTCTTCGAGCTCCGAACTCACCAAGTCCTGGCTTAGTCCACGAGCCTTGGGACGAGGATGATGATGATCGATCCAACGCGAGGCAGCGGACGTACATCGCAAGCCTGAGCGGAGCTTGAACCGGAGCTCTAGTTAGGCCAACCCCGATTGCAGTGACGGTGAGGTGCACAATTTGCAAACCGACCGCCACCCAGACGGTCTTTTCGGTTCCAGGCTGTTCATTAGTTATTAGCGTTAATGTAAATTGTTCATTTAGTGGTGCGGGTCTGTGCAATTGGCAACAATAAGAACCTTTCGGTCGCAATGGTATTGTGATTCGGACCGCACCATAATCCCGCACCTTTTTGAAGCGGATGTTTAGTAAAATCCTTCCGTGATTAAGTATTTACGATGCCGTTTCATTGTTGTGTGGATGAATCATTAGGCAAGTACTGGAACTAAACGTGTATCAGATTTATATTATGTGATGCTTCTTATAGTCTCCATGTATAACAAAAATTATTAGAAATAAAACGTCCCAAATAATGTTGGTGAAAAGTAAATCTATTATTTACTGTAGCAAGTTAGCTTTCTCTAACACTACCACTGAATCTATTATACATGTGTGTTCGGATAGGAATAGTTAATATGCGTATGAAATTATATGTATTATATATCGTTAGTTAAAAAAGTTTAATTCAGTAAATGATTATGCAGATAACAAACGAACCAGTTACTGCAATAACCTATGTGATGGAGTAACACATGAAAAGTAGTCAATCTAATTCATTTTAAAATTCAAATTAAGCTGAGACATTATAATGTTAATATTTGTGTGTCAATAGCATTTTTATAATGTTTGTAATCGATTATTGAACCACTTATAGGAAGGGTTTGTGCCAATTTTGATTGTAATCGATAGGCTACATTACCTACCGAGTAATGATTTTTTTTTTGAGGTGTAATGAATGAGCGAGAAGGTGTTTGAGAGGGGTAGGGAGGGGGGGCGGAATCCTGGCATAAGAACTTCAAAAATTGATGAATTGAACTGGTAAACATCTCTGTGCTAAGTTTGATGCAAATCGGTCAGATAACGGTCAGATACAAATATTCATTTTTTTTATAAGATATGTTTATGACCAAATGGCCGAAACGGCGTCCGCCCTTCAACCCAAAAATGTAGGTTGCAGAAATAAATGATCAAAACATTAAATGTGACATTACCCAACGAGATGTCTCACCAGATGCTTGAGGTGTGCTGGCGACCACGAGGAGCCACGATCGTTCGCTTTTGACTACAAGCACAACATGCACAATCGTTGTCGTGGTCCGCAATGGCGGAGAGGATTAGGGGATTCACTTAGTTTAAATGAATGCCCTAGCCTCAGTTTAAATGAAATCCAGAACATTTTTTCCGTAATGGTAGTATACCTAACTCGCCAAACTATGTGCATTAGAGGTACCAGGAACATATTCTTGTTAAAAAGACGATTGTACTAAACAGAACTAGCTTGGTACGTGGGTTTACAATCTTGTATAGATTGTACAATAGGGGGGGAGCGATGCAATAAAATCAAGGCTCAAATATAGTCCTGTGATTGGCCGCAAGATGAACGGAGGAACGAAATAAATCAAGGTTCACAGATTTGGAAACGGTGGACATCACAAATCACGACGATAGCGATTGACGTTCGAAATCAAGGAATATGTGAATCTGGTGACAGATGAGCTGCTCGTTCCTTGCCGATGCAGCAAAACTGTGGCGAAAGCGAGACCGGCGAAACGGGCGAAATTGAGGCGCCATCGACGAAAAGAACATAGGTGGATTAGCAAACTACTATACAACGCGAGCAGGAGGCGGCACTGCTTTTTTTATAAACACCGCAGTGCTTGATTATTGGAGCCAACATCTTAGGCATTACGAAAATAAACATGAGAAGGTGCCCGTCGTTGAAACATAATAGTTGCAATCGCAACAACCACTATCAAACTATATTTTATTATTAACCACTCAAAATGCGTTCCCGACCTCGCGTTAATGTTACTGTTTACACCGCCGTCAGCTCGATCGGCTTTTTCACGATGCCCAGTCCGTGCACCGGATCGATGGAGAAACCGGTCAGGTACCAGGAAGTGGTTTTGTTCGGCACCCTCTCTATCAGCGTGTGCTGGCCGGATACTGGCATGGTGAGGTCTTTCCACAGCCATGATTCCAAGAATTTCGTCCGGTACGGGATGAGCCTAGTCACGGCGTAGCTTGAGTCCGTCCCGACTCGGGCCGACTTGTCGCTCGCTGGAAAGAAGGTTGACAAGAACGTACAAAAACAACTGACTTCGGGAAAGTTTCGTTGTTAGCTACTTACCACTGGGGAGCCGAATGTTGTCCAGCGTTCTAGCGAACAACCCCATTGACTGCAGAAGCCCGTGTATGAAAACGATGTGGCATAATGTGGACGATATTATAATATACTTCAACGGGAACTACAACCCCCCACCTACTTACATGAATGGGATCGAAGATGTTGTCCGTAGTGCCATGGAAGTCGTTAAACACTTCCTGAATGTCCTTCCATAACACGTCGTGGTTGGTGTTGTGCTCCAGCAGGCTCCGCTCATACGCTGCCAGTGCCACGTACGATCCTGGCCGCCCTCGCATATCCAGTTGAATCTGCCTTCCCGGTTTCACCTCGTGGTCATCGATCGACAAGTTAAACTGGAACCGAAACACGGAATGTGATAAATTATTGGCGGACGTGTTGGTTCCACGAGGTGCCACATTCACTTACGTTGTTGCTCAGCTCATCGAACTCAATGTCGATGGCATCGAACACCAGCATTTGCTTGACCACTGTTGCCACTACTATTTTCGACTTCGGGATCATGTTGCTGGTCGCAGTGATCACGAGCGGAACCTTGGTAAGTTTGTTTGGCCTTATGTACGCGGTATGGACGATGTTGCCTTTCGACAGCACGTAGGCCACAAGGAAG
>JAOEFI010000007.1:4912185-4922656 GCA_034621735.1 Anopheles plumbeus | reverse complement strand
CTTCCGTGCTTCCATGTGCTCCACGAGTTGGAGAACCTCCCGATCCGACAACCTCCGGAAAGACCCAGAGTATATAGTTGGACACTAACTCCAGGGGAGAGGCCGCAGTGGCGTATCGAACGTGGTATGATTTATGCCTCCCCCGAAGGCCCACTTGGCCCACGGGGATTGCCGCCGCTTGACCGTCCTTGCCGTGCTCCCTCCTGCCTTCCTCGGGCGGCCATGTTGACTAATGGTAACGAGATTAATTCCTCTTACTGCCAACCGATCGAGAACGAGACCCGGCGTAGGTCAGTGCCGTGCCAGAAGTGGTCGGAATTTGCCGGCCAAACTGTACACGGACTCCCTTTTTATTTCCTCTCGCTCCGCTTTGCGGTTAAACGAGAACGATTCCCAATTTTCCCAATTGTCGTTCCGGTGGGCGCATCCCTGCCACGCACAGCGACCGAAGGGACGGCCCGGGGGAAGCCATATTTTATCCTGCATAGGCGGAAATGGACAACCGGAGTGCCGGAGGGGGCTCTCGGTAACAGTGCGTCGTGCCGCTACTTATTGTGTCCGATGCAACTTTTTCCCATTCGATTGCCGTACAAATGGGTTCCGTTGCGGTTGCGGAAGATGCAATAATAATTGCACACATACATTGCACACAGCTATCGAGTGCCGGATCGAAAAAGGATTGGGGAATGGATTTTCACTTCCATCGCTCCATTTGCCCACCGCTCCCCAGCCCTGTTGACCTTCATCAACGCCGTTTGAGATGCTATTAGCATTAATGTGCAGCAATTATTTATTGGTCATTTGCGCAAAGTGGTTCGGGTATCACCGCACCACCACATCCTTCAAACCCTTGAACATCCCTTTTTTCCTGTTCCCCCCCAAACACACCCCATACACCCACTCCACCCCACCTTCTATCGATCATAATTTTCTTGAGTGAAACTAGCTCGACTGCTCAATTAAGGCTGGCAACATCAACTTTTCAACCCCTTTTCGACCCCCCACAGGATGTGAATGTCCGTCCGTCCCAGCGCCGATAGTAGTAGTGGTAGTCGTATGTCCTTCTGTGGCAAGCCCGGCGGATGGAAAGCGTCTAGCCATGAATAAATTATATCATAATTAAGTGAGAGACCACTTGCACCACTCGACGATTCCCGCCCGCCCGTGGGTGTGAGGTGTTTCCACCGTTATTCATTATCATCATTCATCAAAAGTGAACTTTTCCGTATCGACACCGAACTTTTCGCCGGTACCGGTTTTCCACGGAACCACGGCAGATGGAGTGCGAGGTGGAGGGTGGCGGCGGGATGGACTTTATGCTTCACGTGAGCGTTGATGAAATCGATAGACACTTTCTAATTATGGTGAACGAAGCGATTTCTTTCGCCACCTATCGCCCATTCCTTGTGGGAAAATCAACGAATCGATCGGATGGGGTTCGGAGCAACCAGCAACCACCAAGCCAGTCAGCGATCCCCCGCCACCCGCCGTGATCATCGTTATCATCATCTTTCCGGTATGGAACGTTCGTCATCTTCTTCCTATGTGTGTGTGCAGCGCAACTCGATGACATTTCTGTGCGACAGGCGTGTGAGAAAAACCGGCACCCATTTCCTAATGCGATCACCGGTCGACCCGTCCGGTGATGTAATCCGTCCGGTTTGACCGAAAATGGCACCACGGACAGAGCGGGTTGACAGAGTGTGAACCATTTTCCGCGTTTCCGCGGAACCCCACCCCAAAGCGGTTTGGGGGGCGGTATCTCGCGTCTTTGGGAAATTTATTCTGCCACTGCCATCATTTACGCTCTGACGTTCCGACATTTTTTCCACTCGCTCCGCACTCGGAAGGGGTTCGGTCCATTTCCATTTCGACCGTTGATGAAGCATCGGGTTATTTATTTGTGCAGTGTGTTTCCTTTTTCCTCCGTCCCCTAATGGTGGCCTTCTAAGCTATCCACCCCTCGCTGGGCAGCCACTTAGCGCCATTGAACGCCCGAGTAAATATAAGCAGAACAACTGTGGCATCAAAATACACTAGAAACACATTAATTTTTAAACCATAAAAGCGTCTTTCGACGTGGAATCATCGAGTTTTGTAACGTGTTTGAAGAGCACACATTTTTAGTGAATTTATTAACCATTACATAAAGAGAGTCTCTTGTAGATGCTTTCAGGAAATTAGATGAAGACCATTTTTAGCAGTTCTAACACACTTTGTTTCTGTTTTAAAATAAGCCATAATGTCAATGAGGTCAGATTAGAAAGAGGTCAGTTTGAACTTGAGACTCCACAGTAATGCAAAGTGATAAATACCATGCTTTACACTACAAATTTTGGTTGTATTAGAAGAAGTTTAAACAAATTTGAACTAACTAATTTTTATAAATAATAAATTATTTTATATCGATGTATTAAATTTATCCATTTCATTAAATCACTGCATGTATTTTGAACTTTTTAATACTAATTACATTACATGAAGTAGGGAAATACTTTCAAGGAAATTGTGAACTGACATCTCAGAACATCCCCAGCGATCGTTCTGAGTAATTTAAAGGAGTTTGTTATTTAAAGAGTAATTAGTAAACAAAACATTCGTCAAGTGCTGGAAAATGCAATGACTCTGTTCGAACGTTTCGCGAATTCCACAAACCGTCAAACGCGATTCCAGCGAACAATTCAACAGATGTTGCCCTTCCCCATCGTCACCAGCATGGTTTTTCCTCAAAAACAAGGGCTGTCACTGGCCTGGTCCCCTGTCCGTTGTCCAACGTGAAAATTCGCGCCCGTCGATCGTTGATTGATTTGTGTTTTCCCAACAAATTTTCGCACAAACGCACGCACTCGGACTGTCGTTGTGTGGGGTTCCCACTCTGAAACCTGGCTTCACTTTTCCTGCCCTTCCCGTGGTCGGCGAGTTTTCCGCGCTTCCCGCTAACACAACATATCCCACCCCCGCGCGCCATACAGCTCGCGAATGTTTAATCCCGCCAGTAGTGTTTCAAAACACACAAACATATTTATTCGCCATTCGCCCGGCCCGGATGCTGTGACCAATCAAGTGTCCTCTTTCCCTTTTCCACTACCCCCCTCTCTCACTCTCTCTCTCTCTCTCTCTTTCTCTCTCTCTCCCTCTCTCTCTCTCCCTCTCTCTCTCTATCTTCATCCTCCATCTCTTTCATATCGCATACCTTTTGCTCGTGATGGCTCTAGGCGTGCCACACACCACAAATTGACGCTGGAAAGTGAAAACAATTCAATTAACGGTTCGGACATGGAAATGCACCAAAGAGCCACGCACGGACGCTATGCGCGATATGCTTCATGCTTATGCTGCCGCTGACGTTGCTGTTGGAAAAATGAAGAACGCGTCGAAAGCTGCAGTCGGGGTGGAAGCTGCGCACCTTATAGGACGCTGCGGCCACCGTAACGATTGATTGCTTTCGCGAGGAAACGGCGCACGCCTGTTATCACGTGAGTCGTTGGGCCGGAGAAAATTGGCAAACTTTCCCACCGACTGGTGAAAGACGGGGCCTGGCGCCACGCGTTTAGGAACGGGCCGTGTTTGGTAGGGAAAACATTTTCTTCTGCCGCCAGTGAAAGCTTTTCCGAGCTCGTACGCGGCTGCAAAACACGCGGCCGCACCTGGAAGAGCACACGGTCAAGGTCAGTCTGCGATGCGTTACTGCACAAGATGGGGCGGTTGGGAACATTTTTCGGACAACCGGAACGCGCGGAATGTGTTACGGGAAGTGTGTTAACAGCAGCAGCAGCAGCAGCATTTACCAGAAGCAGAAAGCAGGAAAACACCTCTTCGGTCGTCCGATCGATGCATTTTATCACGGAACGTGTCACGACTCGCGCACTGGCGTACACGGCTACAAACACGGCTGGGTTGTGCCTTCTCGTCAAATGGAGCATTTCCGCGGGGAATGATGTGTTCATTAGTGGAGTGAGATTTCACTTGCGTGCTGCTAAATGACCGCATTTAGAGAAATCTATCATCGACGTGGTCGCTTGGATTGCATGAAAAGTTGGTATGTTGTGGAACTATGTTAATGGAGCTGAACAGCCGAACCTTATGATTTTCATTTTCTTTATAGATTTTTCCAATTTTTGCCAACATTTGCTTAAAGTTTTAACCCAAAGAGAAAGGAAACAAGCGAAGAGAGGATCTCCTATCCAATGGCGATAGTTGATTAAATTAATTCAAACATGGAGGATTATCGGAAGCACAAGTGTTTAGCAAAAATCTTATCGCTTTTACAAGAACTAACCATTAAGGTTGGTGTCTTAATCTCAGGTGAAAATGAAGAGCATTGGCCGAACAAACAAAGAGATAGAAGGAGAGAGAACGAGACAATGAAACACCAGAATGCCCGATCCAGCTGTTCGTTCTCTGGGGAACCGCTTTTAGATAGAGCTGACCTCTCGCATGTCTGTAGCCAGAAGAAGTCCGACTACATGCGTCCGGGGCCTTTGCGTTCTTACTGCGTTCCACCGGTGGAAAACCGGTTTTGGGTCATTAAAATCCAAACCCGCGGGCGCTGGCGTGTGGCACCCCGAATTGAAAGTCATCAATGTTTAATCAAAATTGCTCCTCGCTCAGCCGAGCCAGCCAGCCAGCCAGTTCGTTTCGTTTCCCAGGTGGGCTGCGGGTGGGGGGAGGATTCTTTTCTCTGGTGGAAGCAGAAGCGCAGGAAAATAGCTGCCGGGCGCTGCTGGTTGCGTTTCGCTATTCGCGTCGAACGAAAAGTGCGCCAGCGCAAAATAAGAATGACGTACTAATGAACGATTCAAACCGTGCGCCCGCTCTTAGGGAATGTTTAATTGCAGATGGAAAATAAAATGGTTAGATGGAGGGAGGGGGAAAAGAGAAGTGGGGAGGCGAATCAGTTGCATTTTGCAACGCACCCCCTCCCCCCCCCCCCCTCCCGGGAACGCTTACGGGTGGAGGCTGCAGGGATTGAAGGTTTCCTGCCGTCGCTCCGTCAAAGAATGTGACAGAAAATTATGCTAACGATCTCCATTTTCGTTCTCTCGTTCGCCAGCATCTCTCTGACTCAGTTACGTCTGACGCGTCTTGCCGTTTGGTTTTTCTCCTTTCGGTATTCTTTTTTCGCTCACCCCTCTTTTTGTTCTTCATTGTCGTCATCATTCTTAAGTCGTCTTTTAATGCGTGATGCAAAAAAAACCCAACTAAAACGATACAAACTCTTTTTTTTATCTCTTGAGTTTGAATGATTTCTTATTCGAGGATGTGCAAAAGAAATGTAAGGACTTTTTGCTAAACATCATGAACAAGTATCATAATTGTCCGTGAAGATACAATTGACCAAAAAACGGTTCGAAAATGTAATGGACAACAAGAACTTGAATCTATTACTCAAAAACACCTTCCATAATGTTCTACTTGTTTTTCTTCCTGGTCGAGAATGTCGAGAATGTTCTTCTTTTTTCTTCGGTCACTTAATCTAGTCAGGTTCCCCACCTCTCTCTCTCTTTCTCTCTCTCTCTCTCTCTGTCGCTGTCGGGACAAATAGCGACACCACGAGCGAAATGCCACTCGTCATCGTCAGCTGCAACCGTCGCGGACTGGATGACTTCAAGATTCCAACCGTCTTTCGCCTTTCCGGTTCAACCATTCGCGGAACCATACTCCAGTGTGCGAATGGCACTACTTTTGGGCGATCGGAAGGAAAGAGGCGAGAGAGTGAGAGAAAAAACTTATATTTAAATAGCGCGCTGGACGAAACCGAGCGATCCGGAGGTTCTAGAGGTCGATAATCAACCCCCGGGCGGCAAAGCGCAGCGTAACAACAAGATGCTCTCCGATCGTAATAGTTGCCATTATGATGATTATAATTAGTGCTATTATTATTACGATTACCAGGCGCCCACTTGGGCCCTCCCGCCCTCTCCCTTCTGGTCAACCCCGCTTCCCCCCCCTTCGAGCTGCTTGACAGTTTTACACTCAAACATACGGAACGCCCTCTCGTCACAGTGCCATTGTCTTTTATGGTACCTAATTATGCGAGCCAAAGTTGCGTCCTTAAGGAAAATCGTCGCCGTCGTCGTCGTCGCCGGCGTCGGTCCCATCAGGGCCGGCAATGAAGTTCCCGCCCCGTGCTGCTATTGCCGGTCGCCTTCGCGCGCGCCACAATTCGCCCGGGAAAACTTAACTTTTAGTGCGACAAGGGGGAAGCCGGAAGAAACCATCCCGTTTCGTTGGCGATGGTTCTAGCAGCGTGGGGGTTAGGACAACGTTCTCCTTCCTCCTCCCCGTCTAACCACGCACTGAATCGTCCCATTACCGACAATTCCAACCTGCTTCGAATATCAATTGTCATCGTTGGCGGTGGACGTTAAGCTTTTAGCAAATAAATGGACTATTACTTTGTGCCTTTCGGGACCAGGGAACCCCTCCAGCATGCAGCAGAAAGGAGTGGAGGACTAAAATCGCCAATGTTTTGCCAGGTGCCATCTTGTGCCGAATTTGATTGCACCAACTTTCGGCGCGCGTGGTTTCGTAATGAAATTGCCATCGGGCGACGACGACGACGACGACGACGACGGGAAGCTTAAAAGGTGTGGCGAACACCCTGGCCACCGGTTTTCCCATTTCCGACGTCTGACGTCCGACGACGACCACCACGAAATGACCATCATCATCTTCCTGCCCCCGGGGGGAACGGGGACCGCTTCGGGGCTGGAAAGATGGACGGGAAAAATTATTACGCCGGTACTATGACATCACCGGCCCGAGTCTTAAACGCCGGTTCCAAGATCGGGAAAAAGGCGGCCAAATAAAACCGCCGACAGCCTCGCCCAAAATCCAATCATTCCGGGGTTCTCTACTGCGCGCCCTTGTGAATGTGTGTTTGTGTAAGGAGGAGACGACGCGGAATTACGAAACATCGAAAACCTGTTACCGGCCCCTTGTCGTGTTTACCCGGGCCAGTCCTAATGGCGTCGCTTTTGGCTTTTGAATCATCGGTCGGATTAAAGGTGGTGATCTACTCCAGATACGATTATAGATTCGATGCGTCCAATAAAGAGAACTTGCCTCTATTTTTTTCCGGGAGGTGGTACTTAATAACTAAATTGCTGTAATTGGGCGTTGGGCGAGAAATGTGCTTGCATAAGTATTGTCCAAGCAAAATTAATCCATAATTTGATCAATCATTTATCGCTTATTTCGTTGTTCAGGCGATTTTTAACTTGCTCAGTAAATTAAAAAGGGTATGCAAAAGTATGTAATAGTAAATTTCATTTGGGTTAGTGTCCCAAAATGCTTAAGGAAATATTTTACATTCATCGTAATACCATTACTGACAATGGTTATAGAAAACGAAAAGCTTGTTGTATTGAATCAATGTCTGAAGGTATTAAGCAAAAAAAAATCATCTTTATGATTTATTTGTCAATTTTGAACAAAGTTTTTCGAATCAGATAAAACATTCCTATACTATATTTCATTATTCATGTATGTTTTATAATATCAAAATTACCATATATATGCCTTCACTCGCTCAAGGACATTGCTTTGTTGATCTCATCCCTTGCAGTAAAAACCACTCCTTTTAAAAAAGCAGAAAAACTGCCAAATTCCGCCAGGGAACGATGTTTGCCAGAGCGGCTACAAACGGTTCGGACACTAAGAGCACTGCGTGATGTCGATGATAATCGCGTCGAAGGCAGGAGAAGAAAAATGCCATAAAATCTCTTTGATTTATGACAACGAACCCCGCCAGGAAGAGTATACTAGGACGGACGGGCCACTCCCGTACGGAGAATGTGCACAGTGTCCAAATCGCACCCATACCGAGACGCCGCTTAGGTTCGATTCGGCAAACATTCGTTCAGTATAAACCTTTCTTCTTTTTCCGCAATTAGATACTAATGGGATTTGACAATTTACATTCATCTTCGCACCCTTTCGTGGGTCCCGATGGCACTCTGTGGGAAAGTGGAACCGTGTGGAACGTTAAACCACGAACAGAACACGCATCGCAAACGCGTAAGAAAACTACACCGATATCAATAACTGCACCAACAACAGCATAGACACTAATTGGAGTCGGAAGAGGATCAACAGCCTCACGCTCGCCGAGGCCACTAATACGTCCCTTTCCCTTTCGCGGCATCGCAGTGTATTTGCTTAGGCGTGCGAGAGAAAATCGAAAGTTCAGTACGCGCCAACCGGTGGGCCGCTTTCGATGGCAATAAATAATGGTAAACCGTTCCTAGTCCGGGTTCGGAGGATCGCCAATCTCGTAGCACGGCTGTGTCGGCTACTAACTGTCATTATCAGCACGATGATGGGCATCATCTCCATCAGTCATTCACATGCTGCCATCGCAGTCAGTGGCATGCGGGATGAGTTGTGTCCAATCGGTGGCAACTTGTCAGCCCGGTCCGATTTCGGGCCATCTCTCGTGTATGCGAATGAAAACGGGCCGAATATGATTGGAAAAGGGCCCTGGATGGCAATATCACGATTGCGCTCTGCCTGGAGAAAAGGTATTGCAATTTTGTGTCAAGCATTGATGGCTCGTAATTAATTTAAAATTTATTTGTCACGAGATACAAGTTTTGCCATAAAGGATCAATATTTTCTATTCAATGTTCACCAAATATTTAATAAGAAAAGCATATTGAACGTACAAACAAAATGAAAGTTACAACCAACTATGGTTTACAGCTTGTTAACTTTTTCCAGAACGCACAGAAACACATTAGCTACTAAATAGTCCGATATGAAGAGTTTCCGACAACAGCAGCATTATAAACACTTAACGTACGTCCGCACTGTAGGAGAACCATTGCACCGCGCTCTTCTAGAACTTTCTCTCAACCTTACTGGCAGGAAAAGTTTGTTCTGCAGCACTTTCCCCAAACTTCCCCTTGAGCGCCGCGAGGTTCAAAGGGAAAAACACTCTGGAAGCACTGCACTGTGTGTTCCTCTAGGCCACAGAAAACTAAGTGGTGCGCTGCTCGCTCCGAGCCGGCACGGGCTTGGAAGAAGAAAAAAAACTCCACCTCTAGGGGGGCGGCGAACGTTGCTAACATCATCAACTTCGTAATAATCATAATAACGGTGCAAGTGGCCCACAACTAGTCAGTCAACCTTAGCGGCGGCAGGTTCGTGGAGTGTACCTTAAACACACGCGGGCCAGACCATCTGCAGCGAGCTGTGGCGCACTTGGAAGGAAAATATTTAACGACAACTTCAGCTCGTCGATCGTCGGCGTGTGTGTGTGTGTGCTCGGTTGGGCTTTGATCGAGCACCATTGGCGAGCTAATACACCGAACCCCACGGGATAGCGAGTGGGGTTTGAACAGAGTGGTAGGGGTGGGTCATCCCACTCTCTCGCTTCTAAAAACATCATCGAACATCGTACCATCAGCAGGAGCGTACCCTTTTTCCGAACACGAGGGCACATTAGGAGCCCAACTCATTAGGGTCACCGAAAGACTGTAATTCACTGACCTAGTCCTACCATGGTGCAACGAATCCAATCGCCTCCATATTACGATGAGTCTCTGGTTAGGTTAGACTTCCTAATCCCCTGAAAAACACTTCACATCGACAGAACTCCAGGACAGTTTGTTCTGGAGTTAGAAAAACGCCAAGCCCATGACACATTGGTTCCTAGAGTTCATTCAAACGTGTGGCCCCCCGAAAGTATACACTTCTGGTGAGAATTTATTTAAAAAATTATAAACTGAAAAGTACTTAGTTAGGTGGTGCTTCACGGCATCGCTTCTAGTGTCTGTGGCACGTTGGAGCCCGTGCGTCATGAGCAGGATTTAAAATAATTTATTATATGCCCTCCTTGTTAGCAGACTCCCGAAATTCGGCCGCGTGTTTTAAGTCTTCCCGTTCGTTTGCGGATGCTTCCCACCGGTGAAACCTCGCTTCGGAAGTGTGTTCTCCTCTCTCCCCTTACTCCTCCCTCAGCACACGCACACACTCGAGTGGAGAAACAGTTCCTAATTACGAATCCCTAATAGGCTTAAGTTAATTGGGAATGATAATTCTACAGGGCGCACGAATGCCAGCCACGGCCTAATGTTGGCTGCTGGATGCGAGTCGAGTTTCTTGGCGCCTTATTATTATGTTTTTTTATATTTTCTTCAAATTTCTACATTTCTCTCTGCGCTTCGTTTGCATCCATTTGCCTGCCTGGGCGACCCGACATTTTGCGGAGAAATTATGCTTTATATAATCCCGTGCACGTATCACGATCGCTGTGCCACACGACATGTTCGACCAGGTTTCGTGGTGGGACAAGACCTTAGTGCCCTGCGTGCCGTTTGGCGGAGAAAGTACAGTATCGGTGATCCGGAAAGAAAATTATAGATCACCGCAGTAGTCGTGCGGGGAAAAGTGTGTGGTGAACGTGGATTACTGTTTTGAGTTCGTTTCCAGGCCGGTTCCAGCTGTTATTTTATTTTGCTGCTAA
>JAOEFI010000007.1:4884209-4906442 GCA_034621735.1 Anopheles plumbeus | reverse complement strand
ATTGCGTTCTTTCACCGGGGGCAGGGGGTGGTTTCGCCCTGGTTTTTTTTTCTCGTCCGCAAATTAATTTCAAGTACGAAATGGGCGCTCGCTTTCGTCAGCAGTTTCCGGTCTGGCTCTGTTTTTGTGTTTGTTGTTGTTGTTCCGCCACGCCGGAGTCGAATGGTATTTCAAATGTTCAACCGATTCACCTTTTTGCCGTTGTTTAGCCCCCCGCGCGTGAAGTGTTGCGTATGTGGCCGCGCGTTCGCGCTCGAAACTGCGAATGGGTCGACCGTGGGTCTGTGTGCGTTTGTGCGTCGAGTGGTCGGTTTTTTTCTTCTCAGTCCGGTCGTAGTTTTTCAATATATAAATTCGGTACGTGGTCACCAAAGCGGTGCAAACTACAACACGAGCCACACTTCCTGCTGCTGCTGCCGGATCTGTTGGCGCTTCTCTGCTTCTTCTAGAGCCGCCTTCGATCGGTGGCTTTTTTGTGCGTACCGAAACTGAACTGAGGCACCCTTTTTTTATGAGGAAGCATATTCCAGCGACGATCGTCGAGACGACCCGAGATCCGATGGATAGGGGGCCCGACACGAAATGGGAAACCTTCTGGTTTTCTGGCAGAATGGGTCGATGGTCTAGCATTTCATTCTAACAGTAGAAATGTGGGAAAAGTTGGACCAGCCGTACCCATTTCCCAATGACCCTACACTGTTACGCGTTTCCAACTTTTCCCGCTTTCAAACTTCGTTTATTTTCCTTTGGTATGAATGGAATTTAATGTTTTTCTTTTCTGTTACGACATGTTTTCCGCTGAATTTGTAAAAACTGAATTTCTTCCTCAAAAATTAGCGACTAATTGCCAGAACGGCACGGACGGAAGATAAGCTATCAGGTTGCCATTGAAATTGGAACCACCGCAAGTTTTCCTCGAATAGTTGAGCTTCACTTTCCTGCTTTTCAACTCCATGTCCATTCGATATTGGCATGTTGTTATGTACATAATATAATTAATATATATTTACTCCACACACTCCATTACAACCCTGTTGCAGTTTTGCTTGAATATATCATACTTCCTTTTGCGACAACAACTAAGAGCCCCCTTTTTAAGGATTTTATTCCACCGTCAGGTATATTATTAATTTTTCATTCTCGACTAAATACTGGGTTTTGTAATGGATAAATGGAGCAACTACTTCCTCGAAGTTACAACTATTAAAAGTTTTCAGTTTCAACTACTACTTTCAAAACTAGAAAACTCAGATAAAGCACCTGAGCACGCCCGAGTTATAGGGCGGAATCGGAACGAGCGGAACGCATTACAACCAGTTCAAGATGCAGCTATTAAAGTTAATGGCCGCCTATTAGGCGCTCAGACAATGGCAATCGATCAGCGGGAAAGGATGGGGGTAAAAAAAGCGACCCTATAATGCCGCCCGTCACTTCTGGTTACGATGATCGTTTGCCGAAGTGAAGTGGGCCCTAAAACGGCTGGCGTCGTCCGGGAAGTCGCCAGAACGGGAAATGGACGCATCGGGCCTCGGTGATAAATCCGGTCCGGACCACATTTCGTCCGCGGCCGACCTAAATCATAATGAAACCCAGCGTCGCCAATAAAATCAATCGCCTAATTGCGCGCTGCGGTTTTACCGTAAAGGAGGTTCCATAAGGTCCCATCGCCGGTCCCATCGGTGGACGCTCGGGGCTCCATAATAAATCGAGACCCTGTCGAAGACGAGCCGGGCAGGAGTCTGCACCGGACTGGATCGGATCGGATCGGATCGGACGGCTGTCGGAGAAATAATTATTCTATTCTTGGCAACCGAGGAAAACCGGTCCAGGCGATATCGATCATGCTACACGGTGTCCGCAACGCATCCAGAACTCACCCCCGGGGGCTGGGTGGGAGCGGAGGACGGGAGACGAAGTGGCCGTTCCGGCGAGAGATCGTTAACTGATTTTACTTTTCGTGTAACTCGACCGCCGGCTACACAGGAACAGGAACCTGCGATCCCGTGCGTGACACTATTTTGACAGGATCATTAACCTTCCGTCCCACCGTTGTAAACACCCCGCAGCCGCACACCTACTGCACCGGGTTTCCACTACAGAAATATGTGACCACAAGCTAACTAACAACACTCGGATGGAATTTGTCATCCGAGCCGGGTCGATCTATCGCCGCCTACCTCCTCCAACGATCGAACGAGAGATCCCACCAGCGCCGCAACCGGACGCTGGTGGTGGTGCGGTCTCTAATGGGCACAATGTTGTGGATGCCTTCCAAATGTGCCCGGGTAATAGCTCAAATAGGGCTGATACCGCTGCGGCAATGATTTATTGGAACGCACCAGCACCAGCGCTCGATCGGGTCTGATCACGCACACTGGGACCAAACGGTTGTATAAATTAGGTTCGTCGCTTGTTCGTCTTTCTTAAAATTAAACACAAAAATATCACTGTCGAACCACAATGAATGTAAAACAAAACTATTGCTCCGATGCTGGGTTTTGCCACCACAGCAACCAACAACGGTAGCACGTATCCGAATCAGTGAGAAATAGTCGCAATCATAACGCAATCATGAAGAAACGTTTTCGAAACTTGACTAACGTATCACCGGAATATATCGCATTGATATAATGTTATTATGGATAAAAGTTATTCATCATCTACGCTAAACTTGTCATCTTCGTGCAAACTTCCCTAAATGCATCCCTTTGAATTTTAAAGAGTTTTTTTAGCCAACACGCACTTCAAACAATATTCCTCATAAAGTAGAGACGAATCTCACAAACTTACGCACAAGTCACATGCGTCATAACAAAGAGGAAAAACTTGCAAACTATGAAGACTCTAAAACACTGCCTTTTACTATATACTGTACTGACTTTGTTGTCTGTTTGGAGACATTTTATAATAATTTTTTTATTAGTTTTACTTTTTTCTATTACGTGTAAAAACTTCGAGAAAGTTGAGGCTAATTATCTGCAAGGGAAAATTAAATTTCCTTTCGTCCACTCGTGCTGGCTGCTGGGGACCCACCGTGGATCGTCTCTGGCTGGTCCACCGCCATATATAGCAACGCTGATCCTGCTCCAGTGTGTCGGAAACTGGCCAGTCTGGGGACCACTGCAACCGCCGTAACGGTGCTTTCTGTGGTCGCCCAGAAACGCAACCAAACCACTGGACGCTGGCTCCAGTTTAGGGCAAATGACATCAGTCAGCCTTCGCGTCGTGCAATATTTCACCACGATACAGGAGAAAGATACAGTTGTTCCCGTCGTCCCGGCGGCCCCGATTTCTGGCTTCCCCGCCGCGGTCCAATACTGTACGTGAAGGCACTTAAGGTTCACCGGTTTGTGCCATCTTTAAATTTCAATCGCCAATATGGTTCAATCCGGTGCTGCGCCATCTGTTCCTCGATGGTTGCGGCGGCGATAAAGTTCTCAAGACGGAAGGACCACTTTTTGCCCGACGAAAGGCATCCCATGCAAACCGGGCCACCACTCCATCCAGCATCGATCCGCGGACCGCCCTCCTACTACAGCTACCTTTTTTTTTTTTTTTGCACGATGCTGCAGTGCATATTTCTTTATTGCACAAGTACTCAATTTACATCCTCCGCCCCACCGCACCCCACATCATCGCACCGGATGGCGTCGGTTGGGCCGAAATACGAATCGTGCCCCGAAACAACCTCCGCTCTAAGAAAATCGAAACATTTTTCCACACGTCTGCGCGCATTAGGAACCCTACACCTTACAATGCAACGTTTTCGCAACTGGCAAACGGCAGCAGTGTGGCTTATTATTTTTCTTCTTTTTTTGTCTACCACCAACGAACTGGCGGCTGACGCCTTCCCGGACCGCCTGGAAGAACCTGGAACGGAGAGACGCCAGTGAGAAGCCACGAGAAGCCAGTGGAACTGAAGCTGCGCGGCGTGTGCTTACTTTCCAAGCCGCGCCAAGAGTCTCCTCCCGAGCGGGTGGCGGTCTCGAATGTCTCGAGTCTGCCTGTCTGCCAAATGGCGCCCCGGTGGATAGGGTTTCATTCGCCAACGGGCCCCCGGAGGCATCTGCATGCGCCAATAATCTTCCCGATCATTAAATGCATCATTCTTGTGGTTCAAGGTCTTCGCGAGGCAGAAGGGAGAAGAACAAACAAAAAAAAACCAGAATTGCGAAGCGACGGCAAAGACTCCCTCGACCCTTGACGGTGCAGAAGTAACTGCAGCGCAACACAATTCATTCCGCGGCATGGCACGGCAGTAACGGCGGGTGTGGCGGGGTACGGCGCGTGCAAAGGTAGCAAGTCACTGAAGTCAGAACACTGCACTGCACTGCACTGATATGCACCGTGCCGTTCTTGGGCGCGCTTTTGGCGCGTCTTTGTTCGCCCGCCGGTGGGAGGAGGGTTTGGGTTTCACCAATACAATATCCGGACGTACTGCGGGACTTTTGCGCCATGCACGCTGCACCGCCACACTGCATTCGGGCGAGTGTCTTAAAGCTGCCAAGCTTTGCCTGCAGCAACTTTAAATCACAAATCGACAAATGGTAGATTAAAGAGAAAGAAAAAAAAGGGAAAAGGATGCATGCGACTCGCCGAAGCCGCAGCGAATTTATCACAAAGGACTCGTGCGACGCGCGGTCCCGCCCGAGGGGGGTATCGGAAACAATATAAAACATTATTTGTTGTACGAGGATTGCCTCCCCGCGTGCACCGGGAAACTGACACATTGAATGATGATCTTCATAATGGAGAAGGGAATAAACCAGTGCGATTATCATTTCCGGTTTATTTACCGGTTAAATTATCCGCGCATTTTACTTTTCACGTGGGTACAAATTAATACTTTATTTACTTTTAATGTTTGTTCATTTAACATTTAATTAATTGGTTCATTTATTCATTTACTAGTACTCAGATCTTTTTCCGTCCGGTTTATGCATGAAACAAAATTACTTTAATACTATTTTATTACGTTTTAAAATGACTTGTACTGCGGCTACTTTCAGCCGCATAAAAACAAGGGTGACTTGCTCTTGTAACTATTGTAACAAACACGCTGTAACTTCACGAACTATTTCCTTGTCGAAAATCAAGCTTAAATGTGTCATAGAAACTTCTATCAAAGTCTAATCTAGTCTTCCTTTTTCCCCCCGCCCTTTCGTTGCAGTATTCACATGGGGTCGCAAAATGGGCAAAAAGTTCGATCTCCTCCGGCGTGGCAGCGACGCCCACAGCAAGCTAGCCTCCGTACCGGGTAGCGTGGCGTTGGCCACGGCTGTTGCTCCACCGATCGTACCACCTCCGAATAGCGGTGCATCCATCGCAGCGTCCTCCGAGCCGTGCATCAGAACGCTTGCGGGTGGCGGCAGTGAGGGCGGAAAGAGGGCCAAACCTACGCCACCCCTGAAGGCATACCAAAGCAGTGGTCCGAGGTCGGCGGGCAATACGAGCGCCAGCAATGGACACGATCCGCTGGTGAAGCTCAACACGGAGCGGTCGTCCGGGACGTTCCGGAACTTCTTCTACCGCATGGGCTCCACCGGTATGCTCAACCACAAATCGAGCCACTACCAGAAGCAACAATTTCTCCAGCAGCAGCAACAACAGCAGCAGCAACAGCAGCAACAACAACAGCAGCAGCATCAATATCCACAGCAACAACAACAACAGCAGCATCGACAACCGCATCAGCTGCTCCAGCAGATGTCGCTGTCCCAGTCGGTGGACCTGGGGAAAATGGACAGCCAGCAGATGCTGTACCGCAGCAGCTCCACCAGCCAGCTGAACACGTCGTCCTACGTCAAGTGCGACGACCCCACCGACGGCATTAACCTTGCCAATGGGCACGGGAAGGGACCGGTCAGCAGTAGTAGCTCCACGCAGCTCCACCTGGCCGGGCTGAACGAGGGCAACGCGAGGGGACCGGGCACGTCCGGCGCAGTAAACGGGTCCGGAGCGAGCACCCCCACCACCACCAAGTCCTCCAGCTGCGACGACATCGCGCGGGTCGGAACCCACCAGCAGTCGAACGGCCACCAGCAGCAGGAGTCGTCCTCGAAGAAGAACCACTTCCCGTACGCGTTCCTGCGCTCGAAGCTGTCGGTCCTGCCGGAGGAGAACGGCGGCTCGGTGATCAACTACAATCGCATGAAGGAGAATCTGCTCCGCACCGGGAACCGCGGATCGATCGTGAGCCTCCGCTCGGACCTGGACAGTGTTTCCATCACCGACTCGCAGCTGAACATTTCCGGCGAGTGTGGCGACGTGTTCCTGCCGCCGGGCGCCGACAGCAAGTCCATCGCGGGCAGCGAGGTCGGCCTGATGTCGCGCAACAACTCCATCAAGACGCTCACCGACACCGAGCACAGCTTCGTGCTGAACTACCAGCGGCTCAGCAGCTGCCTGAGTAGCAACGAGTCCGGCTACGACAGCGACGGACGCCACGCGGAGGACAAGATCGACGACAACAGCAACATTTCGCTGAACAGCAGCGTGAGCTCCTCAAACCACCATCACCACCATCAACATCCGGGCGGGATGGGAGGCACAGGACCATCCCAAGGGCAGGTCGGACAGTTGTCCCACATGGGTGACGCGTACGTGGACGCGATCCGCACCAAAGATCAGTCGTACATCTTCGGCAGCCGGCGGCGCCTGTCCTCGTCCTCGTCGTCGGTCGTGTCCGGTGCGAACTTCGACTGCGGCACGATACGGCGCCGGTTCCGGCAGATCAAGCTGGTCAAGCAGCACGGCGACGACACGATCGGCATCGAGCTGACGCCGCAAACCATCGGCCTGGACGAGGGCGAGTGCGAGACGCGCTATCTGGTCACCGAGATCGACCCGGAAGGCATTGCATATAAGTAAGTCAAGTAGTAAGCCTGCCCTGGCGCAACCCAGGACTGCGTAACTACGCCGAGTGGATAGTTTGAAACATTTCGTATGAGCAAGCTGCCTCAACTAACGTGGCCGCACAACTGGCGTACAAAAAAACGTGATCGTTGTAGTAAACATAAGTTATGCAAAATGTCGACTGATGATCTTCCTCTCTCTTTCCCTGCTTTTCCACTAGGGATGGCCGATTGCGCATCGGCGACGAGATTGTTAACGTAAACGGGCATCATTTACGTGGCTTGCAGTCTCCCAGCACTGTCCAGCGCATACTATCGACATTTGTCAACAACGTCGTAGACCTTGTCATTGCACATGACGAGTTAACTACGTTCAACTCTGACGCCAATCGAAAGATTAAAATCGACTCCCGGCCGAGCGTCGGTGGCGTTAGCGGTGGTGGCGGCCATGGTTCCGGTGCGATCTCGATCACTTCCGACGCGTCGTTGTCATCGTCGGGATCGTCCGCGTCCTCGTCGTCCTCATCGTCACCGAGGGCACCGGCAAAACCGACGGTGACGACGATCCACGCCGGCCAACCGAAGCCGTTCCCACTGACGCCGATCTACGCCCCGTCGGACTACGTGCCGGTCTACGCGAACCGCATCTCGATCTCGAACACGATCTGCGACGACGAGAAGTGGCAAATGATCAGCAAGCAGCGCATCGAGGCGTTGGCGAAGAACGGCTACTCGCAGATCCTGGGCTCGAAGCGCCTGATCAAGGATAGTGACGAAGAGATTGCAGCGCCGGACAAGGCGCTCGATCCGAACGAAACTGGCCTGTACTCGCTGTACCGGCCGGTGTCGCACGGCAGCATCAACCACGCGATACGCCACCTCACGGACGCGGACGCCGGTGGTGGTTGCCGGGCGTCGTTGGCCGAAAGCCAGGCCACCGTCATGGTGCAGGTCATCTCCGACACGATCCGGCGCAACGTGCCCATCGGCGGTGCGCGACAGGCGCAGCACGACTACCGCGCGGTGAAGGCGCTGAAGAGCGAGGAAGACATCCCCCGGTCGGTGCAGCGGATCCGGCTCAAGTCGGACGGGGACGACGGTAGCGCCGGTCCGGTCGACGGGTGCGCATCGCTCGAGGGCAACCCACTGCAGCGCTCGAAGACTGAGAACAACATTAGTGGCGCGCGCGACGAGCTGGACTGCTCGCTGGATGGTACAAAGTTCGAGGCCGGCGTGCGGATACTGATCAACGAGGAGGGGTCGTCCTATATCGAGGGTAAGATTAGGCCGAGGTTATATTATAAGAATCACGTCTGACTGACTGACAGAAGTGGACCGTTTTGCTTCCCCACGACCTGCCACAGGAATACACAAGTGTACCTACCTCACGGTCACCTTCTACAAGGGAGCCGGCATGAAGTCGCTCGGGTTCAGCATAGTCGGAGGACGGGACTCGCCGCGCGGCAACATGGGAATCTACGTGAAGACGGTCTTCCCCAGCGGACAGGCCGCACTGGATGGCACACTAATGGCGGGTAAGGGCGCACACAGCTTGTCCGGGTCGGAATACCTGTTTTGTTTTATCTAACCTGTTGGGCCACATTTCGCAGGAGATGAAATACTGACCATCAACGACGTCGCCGTACAGGGCATGAGCCACTGCGAGACGATCGCGCTGTTCAAAAACGTCAAGGAAGGTCCGGTGGTGCTGAAACTAGCTAGACGGAGGTACACATGCGAATTCGCTTGAAGTTGACCGTGGAGAGTACTCAAAACCCTTCCCTTTCTTTCGCATTACAGATACCATCGCGCCAAGTCCGTGGACAACCTACCGAACTGAGTGTCCGAACCGAACGATTTCAACCGATTTCCCATCGGGATCGAGAGCAAGTGGAGGAGTGCTGCGGCTACGGCCCTACACTCGCGACCCAAGACGAAGCCGAACCCACACGACATTACTTTTTATTTATTCCACCCACGTCTTCCCTCTGCCCCACCGCGGCGGGTTGTGGATACTTCAATTCTAGTCACCTGTTTCTGTATAGTTTTGTGCAATCTGGCGGCATGTGCATACTTCGACGGAGCGCAACTGCGAGATATAAGATTTCACGCCGCCCACCGCCCTTTTTTTCCTTTGACCCTCGCGCACTGCGTCGATGCAAATAAGACACAAGATCGTGCGAAGCGATCGCGACAAAGAAGCGAGCACTCGGCACATACTAATCGCATATGGCATGCTGCCCGCACCGCAGTCACCTGCGCGTAGCATTAGAAGAGACGGTAAGATGAGCGCGAAGGACGGGCGCGCGGCAACGAAACGGATCGGATCTTCTTTCGTATGAAATTGTCAAACATCTAGGTTAAGGGGTTTTCTTTTGTCTTGCTCTTCCTTTTGTACAAATCGTAAATATATCCCAAATAAAGCAGATAAAACATTCAGAAGGAAAACATTACTACTGTCGTCGAAAATTCGTAGCACGGTGCACACGTCGCGATCTACATAACTGCTGTCGTCGATCGGTTTTATGCGTGCTACGTGCCGGCAAGCGTGGTGCCACTTCCGTCTGAGCTGTCCGGGCTCGGCTCGATTGATTTAACGCTCACCTCAATCCGTCGCTTCTTGGAGTAGTGTTCAATGCGGTTCTCAAGACTCTCTTCGCCGTTGTAGATGAGAACGGAATGGAATGCAAAGGAGAGCATATAAATAAATCTATCGTAAAGCATTACTTCGTCTACGTTTTGTATAATTTTTAATAAATGTGAATAAATGATGAACAACAAAACCCCTATAGAAGGTTGGTGACCTACTGCACCATAAAAGGACGGCTTCATTTGAAACGTTCAATCATAAAACGATCATACTACGATAAGCACTTACCACATCGCTGTCGCTGCAGTAACGAGCAGTATTCTTTGCTTTTAACACCCTGCGTCAGACAATCTGCTTGGTTGTTTAAAGGGCGTGGCGAACTAAACTGCTCATGGAACACATTGTGTAGCGTGTCCAACATGTCGCGCATCATCGTGGTCCTACAGAATAACACGTGCAAATAATTGATTATTTTCATCCAAAACATAAGCATTAGCCATCCATACTTCACGCTGTGATTGGTCCAAATCGTTTGCAAATCCGATATGGTTCGCCTCAGATCGTCTTCCTTGTAAATCCACGCTTGCAAATCGCTTTCGTGGGACGAGGCGTTTGTTTGCCCTTCGCCGGGTTCGGAACTTTTTTCGTTAAACTGACAGTCGTACAAATTCAGAGGCACATCGCTGGCCATACTGTACTGTGGCTTGCAAGGGTTTTTCTCCACGTCCAGTAGTTCCTTCACAACCGAAGGCGCCTCATTGCCCTGCCCAACAAGCAGCAGCACGGCCATAATGCATCGAACCTGATGCCAAAGGAATGCTCTGCCGCGCAGCTGCAGATACATCACGTCATAGCTCTGCTCTTCGTGCGTGTCCACTTGTGACGGCCGGATGTGGATTTCATCGATGCTTCTCACGAAGTTAACTACCCCATTGCCGACGTCCATCTTGCAGAGGTTCCTAAAATCATGTGGACCAAGCATGTGCTTGGCGGCCTGCTCCATGGCGGCGATGTTGAGGTTTCCCCGGGGGAAGAAGTATCGGTACGTCCGAGAGCGACAGTCGAATCGAGCACTGTAGCAGGGATTCGCCAAAGGCATCCAGCCGACGCATCGAATCTCTTCGGGAAGCACCCGGTTTAGCATCGAGCAGTAGCCGAGCTCGAGAGCTACATTGTCGTGGTTCAGCTGATCTTCACGAGGGAACTTGGAGCGAACATCGAGACTAATCACCTGATGGAATGCGCTCACTCCTTTATCAGTGCGTCCGCATCGATTGTAGTTGGACGTTTCGCGACTCTCGATGAGGCACACTTTCTTCAATGCTGCGAAAATGTGATACTCTACAACGAACGTTGATAATTGGATTGTTATAAATGTCCAGCGAAAAAAGACCACACCAAACTCATACCAATCGTGTCAACGGAATCTTCCTGAGCTGCGAATCCCTGGAAATCCCATCCGAGGTAATAGAATCGCAACAAAATGTGCCGTGTGTGGCAGCTGCTGAAATCGAACGGTCGCTTCTTACCATTGAGTACCTCACGCGACTTCAGGTTTTTCTGTACGATGCATTTAAGCTGCTTGTTGTGAGCCTCCAGTTGTGTGATTTTTTCGATTAGTTCCTGAAAACCGTGCAGAACTTGTTAGGATAATGGCGGATCTAGGACATACCAATTCAACCACTACTGCAAGAATTTTACCTGCTTCGTGAGTAAATTTAATTCTTCACTGCTCGATGAGTTCACTTTCTTGTTAACTTGCACGTCCATTGTTTCTTCTAGTGAGGTTTTGAAATCATAAAACTAGCTACTAATGCTTCCTCGTTGCGCTGCTATGCTGCAAGTGAAATAATCGCAACAAAATTGAAGCCAAAACAATCTGCATGCCGGTTTGACAGCAGCCTAACAGTATGGCTGCGTGCAGCACGCTATTCGTTGTCAATTGGAGCTTTAAAGCTTATAATTGGTGCGAAACGCAGCCAATGATGTTCTGGTACTGCAATCTATTCAAAATTTGAACTTTTGGCGGTTTTCCAATTAATTCAATTCAATTTGATTGCTTGAAATTGGAATAAGAATTCAGAAACCAATTAAATATCAGGTAGTACACCACCTTATGAAGTACTATGATTTTTTTAGATTATTAGCTCCTGCAGGGTTACTGTTCACGTGGAAAATTCTTTCATGTCAACGAAGCTATCAGAAACCCAACACTTTCTATGGAAATGAAACATCATGCGTTTTTCATTATATATTTCATTCAATTTCCGTTACTTCATGCTTAGTTTTCGTGGGGTCACCCTCAGTTTTCGCTATCCAGCAATCCACTGACACATAGACGATTTTGCGCTGTTTTCGCAGACGATTTGCCTAAACTGTTGGTATTTTTTTCTTCTGTTTTTTTCCGGTTGCTTGTTTACATTTTATGTTGTCCAGCATCTGTTCACACCTTCACGTGGTATATGGAGTATATCGGTATATATTCGTTATCGAGTAACGGTACAATAATTGTGATAAGGATGAATAAAATGTAAATCAATTGCATTGATGTAGTAACCGAGAATAAAATACATCGACGTCATGCGTTCGGACGCGGATTGCACTGTCCCTTCTCACATATAGCTACCATCTTATAACTATGAATATTGGATTTAGCGTTTAGATTACCGTTACTATTTATATTATTGTATTTGGGATTAATGGCTTTTATCGTGCCGCCCGACATGCTAATAGCACCGCCGCCCCCGCCGCCACCGTTGCCCCCGTACCGATTGCCGCCTCCACCTCCTCCTCCGCCAGCGGTGCCGCCCCCTCCACGATCGAAGTCCTTGATGCGACCACCACCGCCACCCACGTCACCCGCACCACCCCCTCCGTGCCTTCCACCGTCGCTGCCCGGCAGGGCCGAGCCGCCGTCCCCGTGCTTGCCGTTGAAGTAGTTAAACGTATCGTACGGGTTGAAGTGATCGTGCATGCCGTTGTTGTCGTTGATGCTTGCAATCTGGTTGCCGTCGAGAAAGTTGAGCGAGAAGATGGTCGGAAACAGGTAGAACACCAGAAAGATGAACGCGTACATCACAAAGTGCAGCACGAAGCAGGTCCACACTAGTTTTATCTGAAAAGACGGAACAAGAAACCGTTACGACAACGCTCCGGCGAAAGCGGAATGACCGGCCGAGTGCAGGTCCGATACCTTACCTTGCCTTTCCTACTGTACTTGGTAAAGCTGAGGTATGGGGTGAGCGCTAGGGTGAACGTGGTGCCGAATAGGAGTCCCGATATCAGTCCGGTGAAGTTCTGCTGCCACGGCAGCGTCCCCATGCCGAAGAGCATGCAGCCGAGAACGAGCATCTTCAGCATGGCGTACTGCGGTTTCTTCAGGTTACGCCAATGGCACAGGATGAGCAGCACGAGCAACGATGACAACGTGCCCGCCAGTGATGGTAATGGACCAACCTGCAGAAAAGCGCGATGCTGTAGTCTACTGCTCTTTACTCAACTCGTCCTATCAACTCGTACGTACCTCCGCCTTGTACGGCATGAAGATGGCACTGGTGAGGTTGCCAACGATGCCCGACCCGATGTAGACTATCGCCGTCCGCAGGGATCCCAACAAACGCTCCAGATCCGCGAGGAGAATGTGTTGAAAGGCAACAGTGATTATGAGATGAACGATACCAGCGTGGATGTAGAGTGACGTGAACAGCCGGTAGAACTGGTCGGGCAGGTCCGTCACGATGAACGGAAACATTCCGCAGACATCGTTCAAGCAGGAAACCTGTGGAGGACCATTTCGAATAGTAAGAACGATCAGATCAGATGCAGTACACCACTAGGTCGTCTCTAGGTACCTGTGAACACAAGGAAGCTTCATCGTGAAAGTAGCCCCGGACGAAGTCGCAGTACTCGCGGGTCGTGATGCGGCACTCGCCCGAGATGCCCATACAGCACGGGTGGCCGATGACCTCGCAGACCATGTGCTCCGCAGTGTGATCCTTGAAGCGGAAGCGTTGGGTGAACTGATTGTTTTTCCTGCAGATAGGCCACTTGGTGATGTCGTCCGGCCACTCGTGCGGCGCCACCGATGCCGGCGCGTCGCAGTACTTCGGATCGAGTCCGCACACACTGCCGGAGATCCGTCCGCCCGGTCCGGAATCACCTGGGGACCACTTCTTCCACGTCGAGATGGTCTGCGGTAGTAAGGGATAGCATTAGAACCTCATCTCCAGACTAGCGTTCCCGGGAGGGGATGAAAACATTACCGTAGGCCACAGACCGCGCACAGAACAGTCCGCTTGGGAACTCTGCACGCAGCCGGAGTCGTCGTTCCGGATGCAGCAGGCCGTCTCGCGCTCCTGTTTGCGCGTCTTCGCTATCTGGTCCATGATCCGGGCGTCGCGTCGCATGCACGGTGCATACTTGGACCCCAGGTGCACCAGGTCGTCCCTCCGTGGTCCTATCCAAATGTTTCGCTGCTCGTAGTGCTGAACCTAAAACGAAAAAGCAGAACGCACATTCGAACCGGGAGGCGAAGGTGTAAAACACTCCATGTATACCGACCGTCTGTAGGCTCAGGCTGGTGACGAGCACCTGGCTGCTCTTCTGCTCGTTCCCGATGCCGATCGGTCCGACACCGTAGCACAGCAGCGTCAGCAGCAGCACTAGGATCTGCGTCGTGTTCACCCAGTACGTGAAGAACGGCCGGTAGTCGTACCGGTCGTCGAGCGCGTTCGGCCGCAGCAGCTTGATGCAGTGGCGCGGCGGGCGCCTCGAGTTGTCCAGCACGCTCTCCAGTATCGAGCCGGGTATGCGCTGACCGTAGAGGAACTGAAACATGGCCTGGCGTCCCCGGGCGACCGCCCCGGGCCGCTCCTGCAGCTGGTGGAGCAGCTGCTGCTCGGCGGTGCGTGTCCGCCACCCACCGCCACCCACGATGGCCCGGTCCGTCTCGAGCATGTAGATCTGGTGCGAGTTCTGGTCCACCCCGCCAAGATCCTGCTCCGGCGCTGGCGGCACCTGCGGCTGCCCGGTGCCGGGAAGGTCGAAGAACATCTCGTCCTCCTGCACCGGCATCAGCCCGTCGTAGATGTCGTTGTCGTCGTTGTTGAGTGCGACGTGGGCCGGGGCGAAGCTGCGCGACCACTGCTTCTGCCGCCGCGGGACCCGGTTGCGCAGGCTCTGCACCACGAACACGATCCCGTTGAGCATCATGCGCGAGACGGACGGCTTCCGCTCGACCAGGAACTCCTCGGCGGCGGCGTCGTGCCGATAGTACGGGTTGAACCGCTGACGCCGGTTCTGCTCCGTCTCCGGCTCGTCCTGGCTCTGCGCCGGCAGCACATCCGGCCGGTCGCTGTGCGTGAGGTGATCGTGCATGACGTCCGCGTGGGGTTCGTTGGCGCGCGCGCTCGGCGGCAGTTCGTCCTTGAGGGAGCCGAACCGACGCACGGCGAACCGCTTCTGGCGGTCCTCCCACTTCTGCTGCTCGTACTCCTCGTTCACCTGGTCGACGCCGAAGAACTGCGACGTGCTGCGGCGCAGGTACTCCTTGATGCGCTGCTTGTGCGACAGGCGCTGCTGGCGGATCGCCTGCACGTTCCGCTGCAGCGTCGACGGCGTGGAGTCCGGCTGCAGTCTCGGCAGGTGCATGTGCTGGAGTTGCTGTTGCTGCTGCTGCTGTTGTTGCTGCTGGTGCTGCTGGTGCAGCTGCTCCTGCTGGTGTTGGGCCTGCTGCTGCTGTGCCTGTTGCTGCTGCAATTGCAGCTGCTGCTGGTGATGTTGCTGTTGCTGCTGCTGCTGCTGCTGGGCGTGCTGCTGTTGCAGCTGCTGGAGCTGCTGATACAGCGGCTGCTGCTGGATCTGCTGGTGCGCTTGGATGTGCTGCTGGTGCTGGTACTGTATGATGATCGACGGGTTGCTGCAGGAGCTGTTGAGCGTGTGCGACTGCGCGATGATCAGCGACTGCCCGTTCCGCCCATCGTCACCAGGAGTGGCCAGTGTGTAGTGCTGCTGTGACGCCTGCTGAAGCTGCTGTTGCTGCTGCTGATGATGGTGATGCGTGTGGTGGTGATGGTGATGATGGTGTCCGTACGAAGCATGCGACACGAGCGACGGTGGACTGAGGGGCGACTGGCGCTCCATGTCCGACATCGACACGGACGAGATGGACAGTGGCTGCGGGCTGATCGGCCCACCGGACGTCTGCGTGGTCTGGTGGACGCCCGTCGCCTGGCGTAAGCTCTGGCACTGGTAGCACTGTTCCTCGTCTGACGACTGCTGACCCAGCACCATCGGCTCGCTCATGATGCTGACCGGAGTGGCCGCGCGCATCATCGAGTACTCCGGCGGGAGCGACTGCCGTCCGAGTGTACCTCCCGTCTGTCCGTAGCTGCAACCGATCGGCTGCGGACACTTACTCCCACCGACCGGCCGTGCTCGGGGTGGCGTCGCGTAGTGATCCGTCCCATCGACCTCCCCCAAACCGTCCGACTTCACCTTCAACCGGTACGGGAGCGTCTTGATGAGAGACGCACCGGCCGATGCACCAGCCTGTGGGTGGTTAATGATGTTGATGCCACCCCCGCTGGCCATCAGGCCCGCCATCAGACTCGGCCCCAGCGAGGACGGGTCGTGCTGGAAGTTCTCCGGCGGTGGCGGCGTAGGAATGTACCGCTTCACCGGTGTATGTACAGCCGACGTGAGATAGTTGTAGCTCTCGGACGTCGTTATCAGGGGCGCGTTGTTGCTCATCAGATAGTTCCCGAACTGGTCCACCTTCGGTTGGCCGGTTTGTTGCACCGGTGGCCCTGAGGCCGGTGGATCACGGAATCGCTCAGGAACGGGATAGCGGGTCCTGAAAGGGAAAGAAGGAACGGTAGGTTGTAGGATTAAAAAACAAATGCAATTGGCTCCGATACATCCATTGCTCCGAGGCCACTTCAAGCAAGGGATTTTATTCCTTCACGTCGACATCACATGTCGGCGCTGATTACAACACTGTCATGGGTAACGGTTCTGTTACATTTTATCCCCTTTCCATTCATTCATATTCCCTTGCCAACCACTTTTGTCGGTGGGCGAACGAAATCGAATTTATTTCCAACTCTCCCGTGACCTGGTGGAGTATCAGGTATCATCAGAGGAGTCTCTGTGGACCACTTACGAAAACCCATGCTGAATCTACCGACAGCATCGAGCTCTTTGATGTGTAACGCCAAATTGACGCCATTCGTCTCTTTACGGATGTAAACTCAATTTGGGGCTTTGGGGGTTTTCGCTTCACTCAACTCAACTAACCTGGATCCTGGGGACATGGACCGATGGTGTGGTCCATTGCGTGTCTCGGGATAGATGATGGAATTGGGAGCCGAGCTGGTCGAGTAGCGGTCACTGGCCACCGGTGCGGCCCCATGCCCGTTCGAAGCCGAGACGGGAGAGATGCAGCAGGGCCGTAGAGGTGGCTCATCCCCGCCACCGTAGCGATCCGTCACGGATGACACCGACGACGAGGAGGACGCCGGCAGGGTGGGGTGTGGTGGTGTTGGCGGTGGTGGTTGCTGTGGCAGCGATGATGGTGCCGGTACCACCTGGCCGGCCGCGTAGGCCGTCAGGCGGGATCCCAGGTTCGAGTAGGACGACTCGCTGAAACGCGACGGCGAGGAGCTGGCGCCCCCGGCTGGCACCACCACCACGCCCCCGCCCGGCCCGGACCCGTCGCACAGCCCATCGTCGTAGTTGATGGTGGAGGTGACGGTGAACTGCTGCTGATAGTGCTGGTGGCCAAACGACGACCGGCGGCTACGGCTCATACCTGCTTCCGTGTGCGGGAGCCGGCGGACTGGCACGCACTCGGGTGCATCAAAACCGTCCACACGCTGGCTATCCGACTCCTATATACTCCTTCCCAAATCCTCTCCACTACCTTTCGGTCCACTGGTCCGACGAAGTTCGACGAATTGATACTAAGTTCTCGAGGTACCGCGTAGATACCGTTCGCTTTTTTCTCTAACAACTTGAATTTCCGCTAGCAGTAGCCGTCGACGGCCGACTCATACATCAACAAGCGAAGCGGAGCAGTGGAGCGCGAAGAGGAACAAAAATCGATCCTTCCCAACGCGCTGTTTTCTCCAAGCCCAATTGTGCTATCCTAGTTCGACGGCGGGTGTTTTTTTTTCTTCCGTTATCCTTTTTACCCCAAAATTTGACTAAAGAAAAATTGCACTAAATCCCATTTCGCGTCGTGGCTACTACCCATCCGCGAGTCGTGTCTGCAGATTCGTTCCACCTTTTGGCCATACAGCGCCATCCGTGTGCGTGTACTGTGAGTGTGTGACGTGCTCGCTGAAGTTTTACTCTTCCAGCAGCTACTGCGTTTTGTTTTTTATCCTACGAGTCGCCTGCTGCTGGATGATTGTGTTTCCCAACGGTTCCTACCGGTACGACCGCTTACGGGGTATTTAGTTTCCAAAATGGCTGAGCTCGGTAGAATAAACACAGCCCGTACACGGGGCGGGCGAAGGGTAGCAGTGTACGGAGGGCAGCGAGGGAGCACGCACGCACGCACAGTTGTCCACTCGGTTGTCGGCTCGGTGTACGCTAGGCCACTACTGGCACCACCACCACTGGTACCGTCGTCGTCGCTCGTGTCGTCCTCGTGAGCCATGGCCTGCTGGTCACGGATTTTACTCACATCCTTGCGGACTGACGTCCCACAGCACCCACCCCCCGGAACCCTAGCACTTCGGACGAGTTGAGCGGGGAAAAACAATCACGCACAGTCCACTCCGGAAGATACCCGCCGAACACACTGGGGATTGCTTTCGCCTTGAAAATTGCCACACTGCCCGTGCGTGTGTATTCCGCTTCGTGCGACGGTGTGTGCGGTCTCCTCGGGCTGTATGGCTGTATATCCTTTAGCACCACACAACTCGCCCGCACGCACGTACACGCCGTATCTAACGGTGATCGGGCAGAAAAGTGTAGTCCTCCTGTGTGTATATGGACGAAGGACCCTCTTCCTCTCACGGCTCACTCACACCGAGAACGGCAGTTGACGGAAATCCCACACGCGCACGCACACTTTCACCCTTCACGGACGCGTGGCAAGCAACCCCCCCCCGCCCCCTACCCCACAACACACTACACAACACCGTACGCGCACACGCCCATGTCAAAACTTTGTAGACAAGGATCTTTCACCAGTGGAACCGTTTTGCATGTTTTCCGTAAGGATTGCCACTCCAGGTTTTCGTGCGCCCGCACACTCTTTCTACTCGTTGCTTTTCACCATCGCGTTTCCCGTCCGTTCTTTTCCCCGACCGTGGCACAATTCGGGCCACTTTTCACGGGGGCCCACGGTGAAAAGCGAAAAACACCATCCGATCTCCTTCGGTGCAGCCTCACCTGAACACGGCTGAGTGGAGAACTGAGCAGTGGTGTGTATTGTGTGTTGGCAATTATCGATTAACCTCCCAGAGCTATAGCAGTCCGCACAGTTGGCAGCGCTCACTTTTGACTGAAGAACGATGGGCTAGCGGGAGCGGGGGTGGGGTGAGGACCGTGGCTACCATTTTGAGGGGAAATAAAAAATCACAACAAATTTTCCCCAACCGCCCGTTGCGTGTGCGAGGTCGACTCCTGACACAAACGGTTACCCTGTAGCATAGTTTGTTTTCCACGCACTGCGCATGTGCCCGTCTCGGGACCTTTAAGGACACTCGTACTGCCTGCGCCATGCTGTCTTTTTCTCGCCACCAGCACCGATGGTTGCAAGGTTGATTTTGTTTCAGCATCGAGGAATGTCGCGGCTCTGTACAAACAAGTGGTTAAAAGCTGATTTTCCTCGAGCGGAGAAGTACCGTTTTCCTGTCGCGTTATGGCTGCGTACGTACTGCCCACGTGTCGCGTTTGAAAAAAACCGTCAGAAGCAGCTGTTGAGTTGAGTTTTCTTGTTGGCTAATACCGGTGGAAATATTCTATTCTATTCCTATTTCTATTTTCTGCAGGAAATCAATCAAATGAAAATGCTCCTATCAAACTGGTTTCAGAAAAAATCCATAGTTTCAAGAATTGAACTGAGTCGGCAGGAAATACATTGCATCACATAATGATCGAACCGTTTGAAATTGATTTTCATTTGATTTACATAAACTTACTTACTTTACTTACTTCAAAAAGATCATGCAAATCATTAATTTATCTACATTCTCTTTCTATAAGTTTCATTTATATGCAACAAATTGACTTAACCGACATGTTGTTGGTTTAAAAATATATTAGCATTTATTTCGATCATACACATTCCGAACGAGATTGCAACAGATTTTTCCTTCCTCTTCTTCGTCTTCAAATAGCACAGCTGGAAGCTCCTTGCTTGTAGCGTATAAGTGTAAGTGTTCCGCTCCCCGCTGGGTTCGCCTACAGTCTAGCTCGGCCGGTACTAGCCGATCGTCCTTATACTTATCATTAAATAACAAACATCTTCTCGAATCGCATCCACGTGCCCCGTTGCGCACACGGGCAGGCAGGCTAGTTTGGTCGGCGTATAATTTATTGTGTTTCTTTGTAAATCCTAGCTAGTACAGCGAGCTGCACCGAAACGGCCGCACGGTGTGTCCGGCGACATTCGCCCCAGTTCCGTCCCCGTCGGTCGGTTGTGCTGTGGTGCGTCCTGTGGTTGGTTCGTGCACCGCGGTATTGTTGTTTCTTTGGGAGTAACATCGGGAGTCCCCGATGGACGGCGTGCGAGCCCTCGCAAGCTTTCGTCTGTTCGTTCGCCGGGCGCGGCCGGATCAGTCCTTCTTTTCCGGCTTCTGCTGTACGGAGCTGGACGGGCGGGCCGGAAGGGACGGAGTGCTCGGGACGGTACCGTTGAGGCTACTGGCGTTGCCGGGGGCGCTGGTCGGAGTGGACGTGTGCACCGCGGCCAGCTCGATCGGCGTGTGCACCGGCGAGTGGTGCTGCGAGGCCGCCTCGGCCATCTGCAGCCCGATGGTGGCGCCGATCTTGGCGCTCGCCTGCCGGAAGCTGTCGCTCAGCTTCAGCTGCACCACGTTGATGCACATGGACGTGAGCGCCAGGCCGAAGATCAGGTAGAGGATGCTGCACATCATGTAGATCGGGTGCTGCGGCACGTAGTCGCCGAAGCCGATCGTCGAGATCGAGATGAACACGAAGTAGAACGCCTCGAAGAAGCTCCAGTTCTCCCAGGTGCAGTAGATCGTCGCACCGAACAGCATGTACGCGACCAGGATGACGATCGCGAGCGAGATGGGCAGGTTGAACTCGTCGTCGATCTCGAACGTCTCCGGCATCGGGGTGGTCGGGGTTTCCGGCACCGGAATCGTCTCGATGCCGGCGCTGGCCGCCACCGCAGGCTCGGCTACCTGCACTCGCTGGGCTGGCTGGCTGAGCATCAGAGGGGCCGTGGATGCGGCCGTCACCGACGTGGTCGTCGCTCCCTGCAGCACATTATCGGCACTCGGTCGCCTCACCATATCGTACACGACGTTCAGTCCCTTCATCACTTCCTGCAAAAAGGAAAAAAGAAAAAGGACCACCATTTTATCTTCACAATCGGCAACGGATCCTTCCACCGCTCACACTCACCTGAACTTGGGCCGTTTTGCGAACCTTCCGGAACGAGCCGGTGTAGTAGAGGCGGCGCACGTAGGACCACACGAACTTGATGCCGCGCGTGAACAGCTTGCCAAAGTCGGCCAGCACTATCAGGAAGATCGGTATGCCGATGATTGCGTACAGGATCGTCAACGCTCGCCCGGTCGTGGTGGATGGAGAAATGTGTCCATAGCCTGGGAAGGAAACAATCAAAAGCAAATGAATAAGTAAACCTCACGAGAGACAAAAAAAAGTGTCCCAAACAGGATCTACGTTTGTAATAATGAAACTTCAACCGTAGAAAATAAACATCGCTCTTTATTGACGGAAAACGGGAACGGAAATTTGCTTTACCAATCGTTGACACCACCGTTAGGGAGTAGACCACACCGTTCACGAAGTTCCACGCCGTGTTGCCACTGTACGACTTCATGCCGGCCTCGAAGGCAACCTGGAGTTCCTCCTCGAACTTGCGCAAACGATTGCGAGCCGACAGTTTCCAGTCGTCCTCCCTACGAAGTAAAAGGATGTGTTTCGCATTGATTATTGTATGCAATATTAAATACTAGGAAAATTGTTTGGAGGACTTGTGTACAATTCTTAATTCATTTCTTTGTTCTTATTCAGTGGATTAAGAATCATCTTCTAGAAGTTGGAATGCAAGAGGATTTATACAAATTCTCATATGCAATTCTTAAAAATGGATCCTAAGTTTCCCTTATTCAGAATGAGTATCGTTATAAACAAGAATTCATTGACTACATTTACAGCAAATAACTTTACTCGAACTTTAAAAGGTTTGAAAAAAACATTTAAATGGTATTAGATTGGAAATGTTCCCAAAAATCTGTATCGAAAAGAGTATGAAATTTGATGCAGGATTTTGTTCGAACCTCATCCCTTTTACCTTTGATTGTGACTGGAAAGCCAAAGCTGGTCGATGAACTCTCGTTTCACGCGCTTCACGCCACACTTGTACTGCGACTCGAATGTGCCCTCGGTAAGGCGAAAGGCGACGCCGCCGACGCCGCAGAGCAGCACCATCACCGCGAAGTAAAAGACGCAGTGGTTCACCTGCACCCGCATGCGTACGATCTCCTCCGGATGATCGTCGAGAAAGTCCCGCCACAGGTCGACAAACTCGCGCCCAATCTCACCCCAACCGATCACCTC
>JAOEFI010000007.1:4858967-4884109 GCA_034621735.1 Anopheles plumbeus | reverse complement strand
ACCATTTCCGGTTCGTGCTCGCCCTTTTCCGGTGATTCCTCCAACCGGACCGTGCGCTCGGCCTCTTCTTCCGGCTGGAAATCGGAGGGCAGCTCGGACTCGGGCGAAGTGACGCCCGGATCGGGTCCGGGGGTGACTTTCAGCTGCTCGATCTTCATCGATCGCGTCCGCTTCGGGGGCTTCCGGGGCGAGTACCGACGCCGGATGGTTTGCGTTTTCTTTTCCTCGTCCGACGACGGGCGCCCCTCGTCCTCGCTGCTCGACGCGGAATGACTCGACGTGCGGGCCGCCCTCGGGGCGATCAGGACTTTCTTTTTCGACGGCGGGGGTGAAAAAGTTACCGCCCGTGTCGGCGTGTGGCCACGGTGCGCCGCCGAAGGAGCTGGCGGGGGCAGCGGCGTCGCTTCGATGCTTTTCGCCCGGTCCTGCTGCAGCTTGGCCTGCAGTTTGCGGCTCTGCTCCTCCAGCATCTCCTCGCGGTACTTCTCGAACCGTCGCAGGCGCATCCGGTCGAGTTCGCGCTTCTCCTGCAGGAACTTGAGCTTCTCCAGCTCGAACCGGCGGCGCTCCTCGTTGAAGCGCTGGAGGTTGGCCTGCAGCGGGCCTTCCGCTTTGCCGTCGCCGTTTGCTTCTTCCGCACGCTCGCGCTGAAAGCGTTCGATACGTTCGCGTCGCTTGCAAACTTCCGTGTCCGATATGCGGCCACCGTCGCTGGAGTCGTCGGTTTTCGGTTTGCTGCGGGAAAATTAGAGAAAATTTGCAACACATCATTAGCCTCGAAGAATAGTTCAATAGTCCTTCGGTAGAGCAAAGAGACAACCCATTAAACATGGAACAAATTGTGGAGATTTTTATCAGCCTGAATGTATGCAATCCACGTGCTAGTACTAATTGGCTGCAATATGCACCTAACTTATATGCAACGAAAGTAAAAGTACAAAAGACCTGATAAAATCTGATCGAACAACGTTTAATTTGTGTATGGTGATCTTTCTATAAATTTAAAAAGGTTTGAAAAAAGAAAATATATGAAAAGGTTTCTAGATAAACTGAATGTCAAGGAGGAGATCCTTTTGACGGATCAATGTTTTGAGAAGCATTTTTTATAGTTCAAAACACTTTTCATTAACAAGTTTGGAAATACATATATAGAGCAGTGGTTACCGTACTGTAAACTAATTAGAGAAAGAGATATGGTATGATTCTTTGATTCTATTTTCGTCGAAACCAAACACAATGAATCCGTATCGATAGTTCGCTGCTCTGATGATATTCTAAGGGTTCTAAGGTTATGATTTCAAAACCTGGCCAAGATGGGAAGGCAACCGAAAATCGATGCATGAAATCCCCGAATCGAACGCGAACCGTTGCCAAACTTACCGTGCCGTGGACAGGCTGCGCTTGGCGCGGCGTAGCAGTGAAAATATTTCCGGACTGCTCGGCACCTCGGTGTCGTCCCGCGGCACCGACCGGCTGCGCGGTGCCATCGTGGCCAGCTTCTTGTCCTTGCGGGCGAGTATTTTGTTCCGATGCGAGCTGCCGTACTCCAGGGCCCGCTCGATCAGGCTCTTCTTCGACGAGGTCGGGCTGCTCTCGACGGTGCTGCGCCCGGTGCCGCGGGTCGACTCCGAGCCGCTCTGGTCGTCGCACGAGTTCGACCGGCTGCCGATGCTGCCGTCGCGGGACGGATCCGGCGTCGATTCGCGCAGCTGTCGGGCCACCCGCCGGCGCCGTCTGGCCACCACCGGCACCTCACCCGCGCCCGGCCCGGTGCTGCCGGTGGAGACGCCCGGTGATTTATTCGCATCCATACCTTGCGCTCGTGCGAGACAATTTGTGACACAAACACACTCGGCGATAAACACAAAAATTGAAACGATCTTCTCTCGAATGGACGATAGCGATGGTAAAAATAATTTTCCACGTTTTCACCCCCCTCGCACGTCTCCCAACGTCACGCGCAACGTTCACACACAGACACACGCGTGGGAAACTTCTCACTCACTTACTCACGAGAAATATTGCACCGAGCACTACATTTCCACGGGCTTGGGGGTGACTCTTTGCTGCCCCCCACCGGGTTCCGTTGGAAAATGGAAACCGCCACACGAGAAAAATCACTTATCGGCCGGTGGCAATTATCGAATTATCTGTAACTCACTACCGTAACGATGGAAAATGAATCAAAACCTCGCTCTCTTTTGTGGGGGAGTTTCTTTCGCTGTGAGGTCTTCTTTTTTTTCTATTATGGAAAACTGAACGGAAAAACGTGTGCCCCTTACTGACCGAACCGTTCGCGACGGCCGCTCGACGTGTTCTGGTGGTTAGAATGGGGCTAAAAATAAGCGAAACCACATCGCATATATAGGTATGCACGCACGCTCTGCCCTCTGCTTGGGGTTTTGCGTGTAGTAGCGCGGCCGTTTTTCCGGTGTTGTAGTGTTGCGCCAACTCTACTATACCGCAGTGATCACCGCTCGCCGGTAATTTTGAATCGATTCAAAGTGTGGAAAACTGTCTCCCTCTTTCTAGTTCTCTCTCTCTTTTTTTTTCTCTCCCTCGTTTCGCGAAAAATCAGCTGTTGTTGATCATGCACTTGAGAAAGGTTACTGTGCCTATTTTCATTTTTATAGCACCATAATTTCCCGGATTCAATTTCTGTTTCCTTTATACGAACAGATAAGCATGTTTGTTTATTGTGTTAAAACACTTCAAGTACACACATATAAATGTTGTTTTATTCCATTGTGAGGGTTGGAACAACAACTCGCACGTCACGCGTAATGCGCATCCTGGAAAAGACGCATTGCAAAATTGCAGCCTGTGCGCTCTACGTTCGAATGCAGATGTTTTCCGGCACGCGAAAACCGTACCTAGCGTCACGGTGACCACTACTACTAGCAATACTGCTACTACTACTACTACTACTACTACTACTACTACTACCATCGCACCTAGTGGGACCCACTGCGTGACATCATGGCACGGTTATATACAAGAAACTGTTTCTTTCCCGTTTATATCGTCAGTCCTCGGTAGCTGAGTAGGACACATGCTGACGTACATATTACATAGCTGCTCTGGCGGTTTCAGATGCAACAAAGTCCAACGTTTCCAAACAAAACAAACCCCGTCGTTTAGGTACGGCCGGGTGGTGAATATTTGAACTTCACGCGTGTTAACCCTTAAGAGATCCATGCTTCTTTCGTCCATACTAGAATATTTGAAACAGTTGATAAAGTGTTTGAGAGCCGATGGAAGCGGATGACTGGATCGTTATAATATGTCTTCGCAAATGATTTAATCAATGATAATTATCATCAAGTCTAGATAAATAATTATCCATACTACCTGTACTCAACACTCGGAAACCTATTCCTATTGGAAAGGAATCCAGCTCAGTTCTAAAAGACGGATTTAGAGGTAGGTCTTATGATCCAAAATGTCATGGACTTACCAAACTGTCTGCGTGGAACTTTGCTGCCACGGGTTTACAACAGATGGCTTTAATGCCACATGAAAATGACAGAAAATAAAAGTCATATATCGTATACTGAGGCAACCTGGCAACAAATTCTCATAACTACTTCTTTTATAATTGGCGATGACAGGTGTTGCGCCAAAGGTTCGTCATTTAAGGATAGTGCTAATTTTATCCAAGACACTGCACTTATGCTGAACATCTGGATTGAATTTAAATAAATACATTGGGCAACACACAATTTGCATCACAGAGCGATTGAAACAAACGAGAACTGATGCATTTGAACCGAACATTAACGACGTGCGACAGGTGCCGTCTTGAGCGCATGACAGGGAAGATGGTGATTCCTAATAATTTTTATAACGAGGTTTTGCGACAATATGTTACTTGACAGAACCACAGAAACATCTTGACAAAATAATAAATCAAAATAAATTAAATAAATATAAGGGATCATTGTATCAAAATTACATAAGAGATCATGACTCTGATGTAAGAGGCTTACCTATGGTGGTGTAGATCGTGCCACAGTAGAACACCGCATTCCAGAAGGACCAGGTCTTCTTGTTCTGCTTGTTCTCGAACGAGCCCTCCTTGTACGACTGGTACAGGACGGCACTATATTCCTCCACCAGGTTGATGGCTCGCCCCTCCCAGATGTCCGGATCGGGATTCTATTCGTCAAGGGCAAAAAACGAAGACAATTCATTAATTCATTTCTCCCAAAGAACATGTCCTTCGATTCGATCACTTTAGCGTACCTCCAGCTTTTCACGATCCAACGCCAGGATGCGGAGATTTTTCGCCAGAATACGCTTCGCGTGGTTCACGTTGGTTTCCATCTTCTTCTCGTGCGTCCCTACGGAACCAGGGGGGGGGAGAGGGTGTTGTTTTGTTTTTCCACCCAACGAGGAGGAAGTAATAAAAACAAAAGGCAACCGTATTAATATTTCCGCATGGCATGGTGAGTAAACACAAGACAACGAAAAAAAAAAACATTTCCGCAAAAGTGCTGAATGACGTTCGAACTTCATTCTGTCGATTATTATAAACACACGTTCAAACGGGGAAAAACTCCCGGGAGGAGAGGTTTGATCGGTTCGGTGAGGAAAGGATCAACAACTAAACGATGTCTGATGTCCAGACAGATGTTTGTGGACGGAACTTCCCCATAAAACCAACTGGTGTCTCGTCTCGTTGAGTTGCAGTATTTGTTTAACAATAAACTAGCTCCATTAAAAGCACACGGCCCATCAAACTCCACCGACGCGTAATGACGCATTGGTTGAACGGTAAACTATGGTCGTGAACTCCTGCCGGGTGGGGGTGTAAAAACAGTAAACCATGTGGCCTATAATAATTCTGTCCAACCTCCAACTGTCGGTGGTTGGTGTCTTGAAATCATGCCAACCCTCCCATGCCAGTGTGGACGTGGCTTTTCCATCAGCTGTCGCGTCCCACGGGGGAAACTCTGATCCGGCCTCTGATCGGACCCGGAAGGAGGCTGCGATTGTCGTAATAAATTCATCCCCGTTCGCCGCTTTCCTGTCAATCAAGCCGAAGGTCCAAACTAAACAATCCAAAACAACAATTGCACACTCTCTCCCGAGCGACGAGTTGATGACGTATTCTAACTCGATTTCTGCAACGTCACAAGAAAAACGAAAAGAAAAGTCCGTTTCGGGTGGGGGGGAGATTTATTTTTAAGCCATTCCAAAACCCCGTAAACAAAGATGAGAGACGAGGAAAAACAAAACCAACACCTTTCCGCCCTCCCAGCGTTCTAGTCGCTCAGTATACGCATGTAGTACTATAAATTTCGAGCTGTTATTCGAGCAGGTGGCCGCCTGTGGGGAGGTGCTTCGGAACCATTTTTTTCCCTCTCGTCCGGCAAGCGGCTTCTTCTGCGACACGACGGATTAAGGAAGGGTGACGACGGTTCACTAGAGTGACGTGAAAAAGCGGAAAACCCGATCCGTGACCTAGAGGGTAAATATTGTAGTACGAGCAGCTGTAAGACCCATGCGTCCGTTAGTGTGCATTACTGGCAAAGAAGGTTACGGATTAAAACAATTTCACACAATCTACACCCAAAACCCGCGATTCGATCGAAAGTAAAAGAATGAAAAAGCAAAAAATAAAATCCCGGCCACAACCATTGGAAAGTCACGATCCAAGTACCGGCGCTGGTGCCGGTGTTGGTGCTCCGTGCATGCACCTAACTGATTTATCATCCCCTGTACGTCTTCCGTGACGTGGCGGCGGCAGAGGCGGCGTTCCGATTAATAAACATCCTTTCCTCGCCTCGCTAGGAAGTGCTAACGGAACGGGCAACTTACCAGAGACACTGGCCGGGTGCAGTTCTAGGTCAAAACTAACATTAGCGGGCGTAGTAGCAGAGGTAGCAGCAGCATCATCTCTGAGAGCGGTACTGGCAGCGGTATTAGCAACATCCACTTCCGGCTGACTATCGGCATCACCTAATACCATCAGGGTTCGGTGGTCCGTCGGCGGATTGGAATAATCGTATCAATGAGACCGGCAGCATCTAGGTTAGCGAGGTTAAGCCAGCTGTAAGCGCGGTTTTTGGGTGCGTCAGTGATGGAAATATTTTACGGATGGCCTCTCATCGATTTCGCAACAAGCATTTTCATGTTTAATGGATTAGTAATAAAATGAGCCGGCAATACGTGAACCGCTCGGCTGCTTGGTGTGAACGGAATTAAGTCAGGGCAAATTGAGGACTGGGGGTGCATGAAATAAGTGGAGAAAGTTATGGTGGTTGGATTGTGAAAAGCGTAATTATTCAAGTTTAAAAATCTTCAATCAACAAATCGATGCTGAATGGATAATGGATGCATAGATAAATGTATCTACTAGTACAGCATTATTTAAAATACATAGCCTTACTATATGTTCAGTTACATAAAAAATATTTAACACATGTTTGGCTGCATTGCTACGTTTGGTGTGTCCTTTTTTTATAAGTTGACAATACACATTAGATGACGCATAATGCGAATTACGAATGAATGCAAATAATTTGAAAAAAATGAATCATTATTCAGCACAAACAGTTTTAAAGTTGTTTGGCAAGTAAATCAAGGACAGCTTCAGATCATCACAACAAATGAAAAACGGTTGCTCACTAATGCGTGATTGTTAAAATACATACAGTTTGTCACAATAACACTCCCATTACCAGTGAATCATCGTGCAACGAGTAATGGGGCCACTTAAACCCTCTAACCTGGAATTTGACGGTCATGGGCTCTAAATCTGGGAATCCGAACTGGACCGGAACCTCAAACAAATTTGTAGGGACAATCGAAAAGATTCTTCCGGGTGCATAATAATATTAGGAATAGTTTTCAAAGTGTCAAACTCTTTGCAAAGGGTGGAAGCTAAACCTAACAAACAGTAGTTCATCGTCAAAACTGTTTTATTTCTCAAAACTTGTCGGTGAGTTCAAAAACTGATGTCGTAAAAGATTAGCACCGTGAGGACAGGCGCCACAATTTATGTCCATGTGCGTCGAAAGAGTCGTAAAAATTAAGGGCAAAGTCAAAGCGCACCTTGAAACTTAATCTTCGATCTTTCTTAAGCCCGCCTTTATTGAGTTTATTTTTGTGTGCAACACATGTTAGCAAACTACGGCCGCCGGTTTCCACTACACCGTAACATAAACGCGGTGTACATCAATTGAATCACACACGCACGCCCCGGGGAATTAGCCAGCAGAGTCGGGAAGGGTTTTCCGAGTGGTCGACGATCGCGACGAATGAAAACCACCTGCTCGAGAGTTCGAGAAGTGATTATTCGGCGGCATCGACTGCGTCATTCGATCGTGTGTCCGTCATCGGACGCCACGGCTGCGATTTGACATTTGACGGTCCCGAAAAATGGGAACACTCTGACGGGCGAGTCGGTCGTAATGGTGTGGAAAATGGAAAACCATTTCGCGCCAGAACGCGAAGCGAACGGAACACACGTCCGTCGTCATCTCTTTCGGTGACCCGAGGACCCGTCAAGTCAGGAGGAAAGCGTCAGTTGGAAAACACAGTTGCACCGTCTGTTTTTTCTGTCCCACTTCCTCGTACATCGAACGTGGACATTTGCGCCAACACGCCGGACAACGGTGGGGATAATTTTAGCGGATGAATAACGGAAAAATATTGGGCAAAATAAAAATAAATAAATGTGACCGCGCGGACCGCGCTAACGACAGCCACGATGGGATTCGGGATGGGATGTCGGGTCCGGCACATCTGGGAAAGCCGGGTTTTGTTGTTGGAACCAATCGTTTTGGGTGGGGTGGGATTACGGGTGGGCACGAAAGGATTGAAAGGCGGAATGAAAAACAAAAATCGTTTAAAAACACACAAAACCGCCAGAAGCAGTGGTTTTTCCGAACGGCATGCTGCGCCGGGAAACGATGAAATAATGTACTCGAAGGCCAATGCGGTATGGAGTTCGACGTATGTGTGACGTCATTGATACGTCTTTGGGTGAGGTTGGGTTGGAGCAAAAGGTTGCCACCCGCGGGTGGTGGCAGCATCGTTTTGGGGGAGTGTTTTATGTTTGATTTCTGAGTTTGATCGGGTGATCCAAATATTATCGCCTGAAATAAGATTAGAACCTCGTCGAGGGGAAAGATGATGATGTCTGTCTATGAAGCACCCAATAGGTCATCATTTTCACATTTTCGTTAAGCCGTTAAGGCACAACAGAGTTCAGCGAACTAGGGGTAGGATTAAAATGTGCTGTAACAACGGCTTTCCTATCGCAACTTTTGCTCCAACCCTATTAAAGCCATAATTTAACCACTCGAAGGTTATTGCACGGTAATGAGGTCAGCGCGGAGAGAATGGGTTTGAAAAAGAAATACCCCGGGAGAATCCACGGGCAAGGACCTTACCTTCCACCGCGATGAAGAGGGCCGCCCCGGCCACCGAGTAGAGGAACAGCATCAGGAAGAGGAAGAAGTGCGTGAACCACTTCCGGGACCAGCGGGTGATCTTGGTGTACATCCAGAAGACGGACTTCTCGCCGACACCCAGACCCGACTTGGCCGTGTTCACCGTGAAGTCGCGGAAGCCCTCGAACTGCTTGAACATAAACTCGCCCGCCTTCGACGGGTACATCGAGTAGTAGTCGGTGTAGTCCGGCTGCTCGACCGTCCCATCCGGTCCGACCGAGATCCTGGTCGCCGAACCGGGCGTCACCGGGACCGGAACCCCGGACGGTGCGTAGAGCGGGTTCTGGAGCATCAGCTGCTGCTGCTGCTGTTGCTGCTGTTGCAACTGCTGGAAGTAGTGGGCCGGCGAGTACTTGACCTGCGGATGGGCCGGTGGCGCCACGTAGACCGGTGGCATCGTGAGGTTCATCCGGGGCCGTCCCGGGGCCGTGCTTCCCGGCGCCTTCGAGTCGGACGCTTGAGTCATTGGAACTTTTGATGTTTTAAGTTTGTGCGGTAAACTAAACCCCTTTCGTCTGACTTCTCCGAATGTCCTTAAGCTCTTCGACGATGAAGGAAACACTTGCCACGAACTCCCTCCCTAATGTTCGCCCACCGGAAACATATCGGGGCAAGTCACACAAGTTTATTAGATTTACCACCAGACTCGGTCGCTTCACGTTGAAAACAGATCGTGCCGCTCACACCTTGAAGGTTGGTTGGTTCGCTACTCTCGGTGTTGTTTTCTAAAATTATCTCTCACGCTTCACTGTTTTTCCCGACAAACTCGCTGTCGGCCGGAATGGCCCATTCCTCCTAGAGGACACTTTTCACCACTGTTCACATTTGCCAACAGGCGGCCATTTCGCCTCCCCCGCGATGATGGAGACGGCTGCCACTCGTTGTCGTGCACTCCAGGCGACGGCAACCCGAGGGCCAGAGACGGGGATCACTGCTGCGGGAATGGTTCACCCACTTTCACGCCACACACGCAACCGCAACCATAGAATCAACTTAGGACACACTTTCAGTTTGCCAGTCACACTTGACCACAATCTATCAATAACGCCCACCAGACCGCCCGGCCGCCCGCGACCGGCCACGTTTGTCAGACGTGGAAGCACGAGGATTTTGGCCCTGCAAGAACACAAACGCGGTATATGACAGTGGAAATGCATCAATTAGAGGTGTGCGGGGTGATGCTGGTGGGATGAAATTTTGAGTGGGGGTTTTGTTTTCCCTCTTGACGACACAATGAACCAAAAGAAAAAAAAAAGAGAATTTTATTTAAGCGAACCGTGCTGAGTGTGACGTTTTTCGCCGTTTTCCGCGGCATGGAATGCGTGTTCAATTAACTCAACTGTCAAATAACATCCCCACACACGCGGCCGCCTGCGTTAATTGGGAATTTTTAAATCTTATTTTTCACCGAACGATGCTTAATTCTTATGGGGTGAGAGGGTGTTGTTTTTCGGAGTGTTTTTTTTTTGTTTTGTTTTCCTGAGTGTACGATATCTAATAATATCCTCGAATGATTCATGTTGGGACGTGCCGAGCGGTGGATTGTTCGTCCTTGTCGATACGTCCCTCGCTTAGTAATCCGCTGGGGAGGGACGCCCTAATCCCTAGAGTCGTTAATATTTTTATTTTTTAATCGTCGAGATGTACGGCACCGTGTTGACATCGCTCCACGTCCGAGCACCACCGTCGAGTCAAATGTTCGGAAATACTGTTTGTAAACACGAGTACTATGTTGGTAAATATGTTGCTGGTGTGTTTGCTAACTCAAATGGGTTGTCATTTTTCCTCAACTCTATTTGAAACCAATTAGCGGAAGGAAGATCAGTCCAAACTGCAATATATTATCGGTTTCAGGAAATGAGGAGTTCATCAATCAAATTTATTTATGAAATGTTTCTTTTGCCGAAACACGATTCAAAAAATGATTCAAACTTTAAAGATGCATTTTTGAAGGACTTTATCAAAATTGAATAATAGATATGGTGTGCAAATTGTCTTATCTCGTTTTTATCTGTGATTTGCTCAAAAAAACTGTACCTCAAATTTCCAAACTTTGTTTTGAATTCTTTACACATGTCATCCGCGTTTTCGTTATTGATTTGCAGTTTCAGCGTTCGATTAGTTCGTCCGCTGCCAGACAGTTGAACTCTCTAGACTGGTAGTTAATGTTTAAATCGTGACTGATATCAAGGTCAGAAAGGATCAGTGTGCCACCAGCATCGCATTGTGGATGCGCCACATTCTCGAGGTGAGTAATCTTCTCGAAGCGATCGATATTCACAGCTTCCAATGCTTCCGCAGCTCGGATTACACTAACATGATAGTGACGCCTTTAAGGTCGCATTCTTTCCCATTGAATGTAAGTGCACATCGCTCCGGTGTAACTTGTAACGTGAGGGGAAGATAATTTACTAGCAACCATTGTTTAACTGATGTTCCGCTTCGAGCAAACCGATCCACAGATGGAGCTATCAACTATGGAGATCAGATCGCTTTGTGTTCTGCTGTTTGATTGTCATTCGCCCGACTGTCACTTCCCTACCGATCGCACGGTCGCAGCCAGAAACACTGTCCAGTTGCCTAGTTTGATAGAACGGCCTACTGCTTTGCGATCCTTTACCTTTTCCACTCGATCGTGCACGTCAAACGTCTAAGCTCACCACTTCCATATATGAATGGGTCACAACACTTCCTCGCCAGCGCAACCGGGGCTCATTAAACTAACGCTTCGGAGATAGTGCGCTGGGGGGGAAAAAAAACCCGGCTCCAACGGACCCTCGTCGGTGCACTGGAACACTGCGGACACGATATGGGTTCACTTTCCGCTGACGAACGACGGACGCCAAATGCGGGCCGAGCCCTCCGATGGCAGAGAAGCGCTGACCGAGCCAAAAAAGATCCGTCCACAATGCCGGCTAAAGGTTGACTGTGAGAGCGTCGATGCCGCGCGCGTCTCTCGAGAGACGGAGAACGCGTGTGTGCCGCCGAGGAGATCATTCGCGCCGGCTGCACAGCGGATCGGTGGACGTGTCAGACGGTGGACATCGAATTTAACCGTTTAAAATATTGTCGTTTCTAATTCTGTGGCCGAGTCTGAGAAATTCTTAGAATGCCACATGATGATAATGTGTCATCATATAATATTGTTGGTGATTTGGTGTTGGTGGAAGATTCTCTGAAAGAGTAGAATTAAAATGTATTTCAAAAATACACTCCATACACTCTCTATTCGGTGGCCACCGTGCAATGCAACATGAAATAAATCCAGCGCTTAACGGTGAGCAAAGTACGGCCGCATGCGTTCATCTGATGACGTCGTTCATTCATTGCTGCAACTGGTTTCCGAGACGCTGCGTTCCGCGAGCAGCCTCGTCTTCCCACCCTTACACCAGAAATCACAAGAAAATCCATCCCTCTTTACGTGATTGTCTCGTAAGGCCCTTTCCATTGTTCGCGCGCATAAATGTAGAACTTCCCCTAAAAAGGGTTCCGTTCGCCAGCGAAGATGAAGGGACGTGCGCCACACCAGGTCGCAAGCTTGTCTCGTACCGAAAAGGGGTCCGAAAGAAAAGCGAAACGCGATCTACCCTCAGCTGCCGGTTGGTGCGCGGAATCGCAACTTGATAAAACACCGGCGAAAACAAACCCGCGAGTCGCCGCGGTTACGCCAAGGGTGTAGTTCTACTACGTTTTTTTAATATTTTGTGGATGGATATTTTTTTCCAATGAAATAAAAATGTATTGATAGCATTTTGAATTGAACTTCGAGAAATGATAGATCATAATTTGTTAATGGTTTGTTACATTGCTTGTACTACCGTTATCAAAGTTAATACCGTTAAAACCATAATCAATAACAAAATTGTCCTACTATCTAGAAATGAGTTCAACAACCGTTACCGTAAATCGCATGCTTGGGCTGAATCGTTTCATTCGAAACACTTTTTGGCAACAATCCAACAAGTAATGGATCGGACATTTTTTTGTCGGTTAGCTTAAAAATTGCTTTTTCTTCGTCGTAGAAGAAAGTTCCCGGAAAATCTAAAACTGTTCTTCGACCGTAAATTATATTTCAATATTGTTCTATGTTTGATCTACAAAATTAATAAATGTTTATTGTAAAGTTTATTTAATATCGAAAAGAAGGAGGTTCGTTCATTTAATATAAATCAAACCAAATGCACATTTTGGTTAGCTTTCATAGGATTTGGTAGCAAGCAGTTTAACTGGGAACTTTTCAGCTACCACTTTTTAGAATACCGATGATGACAGCTTTATCGCGCGTATATGCGTAATTTTCTGTGCCAAAAGGCGTCAACATATTTTGCATCCGACTACTAGCCAGTGTCCTTGCGCCACCCTCAACCGAACACACTTGCTCATTTGTGGCTGCGAAAATAGAACGGCCGATTAAAATCGTCCCAGTCCGTGTCGCCGACGTCTCGACGGCGGACGTTTAGTTTAGTGTTTGTGCGCGTGCACGGCTGGAAATTTCGCTGAACTCACCGTCCGCAAATAGCGACCCGATGATCCTTTTCCGAATGCAGCCGCAAATTACTACCGATTCATATCACATGAACTACCAACTGTCCTAACTGAATGGATGAGTCACAAACACGCTGTGTCGACTTGTCGAGAAAGACTTAATAATATTACTGGGTCACACTTTTCTCCGAATCTCCCCGCTAGGGGAGGTTACATGACAGAAGGAAAGATGCACAGAAAGACACTTAAAATAGCAGTCGAATATTCATTCATGATCATCGATTTTCCGAGCGCCAGTGCCGTCAATGTCCTCCGAAGGGAAGCGAAGGGAATCGTTACGCACTAATTATGCCTTGAACATGGTTCAGCCGGCGTTGGGTGGAAAAAAACCCCAACTCTTCACAGTTGGAAGTGCTCGTCCGTGGCCCGAGGAAATGGGGGAAGGAAATATTATTTTTAGGAAGCCATCGGTTCAGTGACATCCCGTTGGGAAAATCTCCATTAGTTCGTTGGCGCGATGGGCGGACAGAATTGCGCGTCCAGGAATGCGCTTATGATGTGTCGCGCCGCGTGAGTGGTTTGTCATGTTGGCGTCGAATGCGTTATATTTACTCATGGCATATGGGCCTGGTGTGGATAGTGCGCCGTTGCGTAAGTGGGTGAAGAAAGTGAACAATAAAATTAAATGAAAACTATTAATGTTGGATATGACTTTTACCGAACCTCTGCCAGGAAATATATTTTATTCAAACACTACCCTAAAGTAATGTTAAACATTTCTCAAACATTGGTTCTATATTAATGTCATCATTATAGTTGACTCTAAGGAAACACCCCTACAGAAAAAAAAGTCGCATCACTGAATTTACGTTCAGGAAGTTGCATTTATTTCACTTCAGAGTGCTACAGATACATCAAATTTCGAAAAAAGAGTGATTTGATTTTCTCTCCCCCCTCCCGCTCGCCCGTTGGGGAGTGGCTACCCTCTCCCCATCGATGCGCCGTCTATTACATACTAGTTACACGTACCGTCTCGTTTCCGCGTCTTAAAGTCTTAACATTAAAAAAAGTAACAGAAAAGGGCAGCAGCAGCAGCAAAATACATTTGCTCTTCGCTTATAAAATATCGCCCCAACAGGCTGTGCCGAAAAATATTAACGATCCTCTTTCACTTGTAATATACTTGTAACATGTTTTTTTTTATGTTGTTTTTGTTGTTCTCGTTTCGAATTGCAAATGAAAACCGTTTTCCGGTTTCGGTTTTGAGCACGTCCCGCTGCATCGTAATCTATGCATTTTATCAATGTATATATATATCGCCCTGCGCTACAAACACACACACGACTTGCGGACACTTAGAGCTCTGTTTAGTGGTGGTAATAAGGATTAACCATTAGTAAAAGCGAGAGTATATGAATCCTTCTAGGACGCGTGTGTACAAGCGAATCGTTCGTTCGAACAGTAACCGCCTATCGACAAACGTAAAGCCGACTGTCGGGTTTGTGTCCCCCGGGAAGTCGACACTATTATATCGTGTTAAACTATCTGCTCTGGGTAAATAGAAGAGTTTGAAGAGTCGCTGTTGAAGCATTCCGAATTCTTCTCCTAGCGCGTGCGATTAAGAAACTACAGTCAAGGTTGCTAATTTAGGAAGATCAACGATTTATGTACAAAAAAACGGCGAAAACGAACCATCCATTCTGGAGGGCGGTTTTGACCTAAAGCAACGAAAAACATTCAACGGTTGGTGTAAATTGCTATACACACAGTCAACGGGAAAAGCTACACCATTCGGTTCGTATCAAGCTATCGGACTAACTCCTAACGATAAATCGGCCTTTCTTCTGCTACCCCTGGCCTAAAAAAGTAGCAAAACATTTTCTCTTACGATAAACTAGAAGTGTCCCTCCTAATGCAACAGTTGGGCGTTTTGCTACTCAATTCCTTAACGAACTCGTAGGCAAGATCTTGTGTTTCCACTGCTTGACGCGTACCGATCGTTTCCTTTTCACAATTTCAATTATCATACACATTTTCTATCACAATTGGAATCGCCTGCCGTTTCGGCATCGCGATCGCCTCTGGTTCGGTCTATACAGCTCACTCTAATCACAATTGGGAATCCGAACGAAAACCAGTGAAAACATCCCGTTCTGTTTTCCCCGGACTGTGTGTGTGTGACCAGGCGTGTCGTTCAACGAATCTAAAAATCTTGCAAATGGCGGCCGCGAATGATATTTTTACCACACTTGACGAACGGACCACCACCGAACACATAAACGAAACGGTGGAACGTTTCCCTAATGACGACGTTTGTAAGTAAGGCGTTCTATAACATGTATTTGCTGTTTGTCCTAGCGACTCAGGTCCTATCGATGTAAGGTGGTGTTTTTAGATCGGGAGAGTTCGTAGAAATCAATCACTGGATAACTGTCTCCTCTTATCTATCCCTTCCTAGTTCCGGTTGATGCCCTATTAACGATCGGAAAGCAGAGCCACCTTGAGCATTCCATGGAAGCGTTTCCCTTGGGGGGGGTTTGGAGTAACTGGGACGTTCGTCGGTTCCCGAGTTGAGCCTCAGTACTCGATGACTCACCGTAGTATGGGATCGTGTTCCTTTCTAATGGAGAAATATGCGTGAAATGTCTCGGTGGGGATGAGAGGATAAGAGAGAAGTCACGAAGTCTCTTTCTACCTCTCTATTACAAGTTGGAACAACGGGAAGCTATGGGATTACATGTAGATTTAGATTGCACCGTATTATTATTGAAATTGCAGAATCTTACGAATCAACTATTGCTATGAGGAAATGGCTTTTCCTACCTAAATTCACTTAAATCCTTCCTTCGCCCGTTTTTCCCACTCTGCGCGACGCTGGAGTATGCCCTTGAACTCGTTGATTTCCCCATTTCCGCCCACTGCCTCGATGGTAGTAGCATTGTTGTTGGTAGCACAACCCCCGACACCAGTGCCTCCGTTGGCGCTGTTGAGCTGATTCAACGACGCGATCGTATGGCGATTATTGGCGGTGTTCACACTGTTGTTGATGTTGTTATTGTTGACGATGGATTGATTTTCCCCAACGAAGGGAATGTCCACCCCCTGAGCGGCGGTGGTGTTGTTGGTGGACTTCACGAAGTTGTTGTTTACCTGCGCCACGGCGGTCGCGCTCGGGAGGAGCGTCTTGCGAGCGTCGGCAAACGACGTCGTATTGCGGGTCTGCCCGTTGGCGGTGTTACCGAATCGGTTCGGTACACCAAACGGTTTGCTTCCGACACTCTTCCTCACGATCGTCGGATCCCCTCCTGCGGGGAGGTTGGTTCCGTTCTCGGTGGTACCGTTCTTCAGTCCCACCTCGCACTGCGCACCCTTAACCGAACCGTTCGAGATAGGCCCTTGCATGGATCCCATCGATGCTGGTTGCATGATCGAAGAGATGGAGAGATCTTGCTGCTGCTGATGTTGCTGCTGCTGTTGCTCCGACTGCTGCTTGATAGTGACACCAACCTTGTCCAGCTTTTCCTCACTCGATTGGTTCTCTTTGTCACTGTCGATGCTGCACAGCGGCTTGCCTCCGTCGGTCACCTTGTAGTCGTCGTCCGAGCGTAGCTTCAGTGATCGCCTTGCGAACACCTTCATCAGCTCGGGCGTACCGTCCTTCTCCTTCGGCTCCTTGTCCAACACGAACTTCTTCCTCAGGACGACCAGCTCATCTCCACTGCTCGAGCCACTGTTGTAGTTGGAGTTACCGCAAGCGTTGCTCCCGGTGCTGGCGCGCTTCTCCAGTACCTCCTCCGAGGTGGACTTTTTCTTCTCAAACTTGATGTCCTCCGAGGACGACGATATCCGCCGCTCGTACTTGATCTTCTCCTCCGTCACCGACGTGCGCCGCTGTAGGATCACCTTCCGATCGTCGCTCAGGTCCTGCGAGAGATTCATCGAGTTGCGCTTCGAGCCGGCGGCTGCGATGTCGCCCCCGCTGCCACCGTTCTGCTTGCGGAACGCGGGCGGGCTCTTCGGTACGCCCGTCTCGCCCAGCACCAGGCTGCTGCGGGCGATCACGGACGGCGGCAGGGGTGGCTTCGATTCCGTGATCTCGATGTTCTCGTTGCTGAACCGCCGCATCTTTATGGCATCGTCCGATGGAACGACCGGGTACTGCCCCGCGGTGGCAGTGGGACTAGCGATGGCGGGCGATGTCGGAGGGGCCGGCGTCGGCGAGGTCGTCAGCACGATGTTGCTCGTCTTCACGGTCGGGCGTGCCGCCGCCTCGACACGGTTTAGCTGGATCTTCATGAACTCGGGCACGTGCGATCCGGTCTGCTGGCTCCCGATATCGTCCAGTCGTTCGTTGCTACTTCCCTCGTCCGAGCTCCGGATGATGCTGACAAACTGCGACGACACGAGCTTGTCGATGTTCTCCTCGATCTGCGAGATGTTCTGGTTCGACTTGTTCAGTATGCTCGTCGGTTCCGGCGGGGTGAGCGTGTTCGTCGTGAGCACGATACTCTTCGGCTGGTGGTCGTAATATTCCTCCCTTGGATTCAGCAGATTATTGTCGTTGATCTCGAACTTCTGCAGCGAGGCGCTCGACGCGAGCAGCCGCGCGTCCACGTCCTCGTCCGCGTTGCTGATGTAGTCCTTGAACACCCGCTGCTTGCCCGTGTTCATGTTCTCCGTCATGCTGAAGAACTTGTGCTCCGTCTCGAGGAAGCTGTTGTTGCTGAAATTTCCCACCGAGAGCGACGAGCTGAGGTTGGGTAGGCTCGGCAGCTGGTGCTGGTGGTGACCGGCCCCGTTGCCCGCCTGCAAATTGTTCGACAGGCCGTCCGTGTACGCGCGGAAACTTTTCGACTTTTCCACCGACTTCGTCCGCTTGGTAGGGCTTTCCTGCGCCCCCGACTGGCTGGCGACGGGAATCTTCGAGTGCTTCTGCTGGTACGAGCCGTGCCCACCGTGCGCCTTCGGGCTCCGGAGCCGTTCCCCGTGGCTGACGTACTTTCGGCCGTCGCTTTCCTCGTCGTCGCCTTCCCCGCCGTCGACGCTGCGTTCGGAAAACTTGCGCACCTTCGCGACCAAGTACTCTTCGCTCTTGTGCAGCGGCATCTTCCCGTCGCCGGTTGTGAGTGAGTGGCCACTGCCGGACGACGCGATCGACTGCCGGTTGACTTCCACGTTTGAGGAATACCGCGCCGTCCCGTGGGGCTGCTCTTTGGTGCCGTTCTCCTCGCCGGAGAAGATGTCCTTCGGGAAAATACGCTGCCGAGCTGCCGGGCCCGATTTGATCTTCTTGTATCCGTTCAAATCGCTCAGCTCCGAATCACCGACAACAAGCGACAGCTTCATGATCTGTTCGGTCGGTCCAGTGTCCGGCACCGCAGTGTCCCCGGAAGTAATATACACGCTGCTCGTGTTGTCCTCCTTCTTCGGCGAGCTGGTCACCGGGTGCGACTCGTCCCGTCCCGCCCCACCGACCGATTCGTGTTTCTTCTTCTTGAAGCTGTAGTTCAGGATCCGCTTGAAGAATCCATCGTCGTCCTTCCGGCCCGGGCCACCCTCCGTCGCCGACAGCAGGTGTTCGGACGTGCGCTCGAACTCGTGGCTCTTGGAAATGTTCTTGTTGACGTAAATGGATGACTGGGTCGCTTCGCCCCCATTCACCGACAGCCGCGAGGTGTTGGTGAGCTCTTTGGAGGACGACTTCGACATCTGTCCGTGGTGGGAAGACAGCGGTGTGGTCACCATGGTTGGCATAATGCCGTACGGCAACGAATGGGCCTTCTCTTCCGCCTCGTCCGTTGGTAAAAAGTCGGCAATGTTGGTGGCCGAAAGCTTCAGCGACTCTTCGTTTACTTCCGGTGTCGCTGGCAGAAGAGTTGCCTGGAGGATAAGAAATAGAGTGTGTTGTTAAAGGGACTTTAAACTAAGCGGTTTTCTATCAACGGAGTTCTTTCTTTTTACCTCTCTTGGGCGTGTTCGTGCCCTGGTCGGGCCCTTCTTCTTTGGTCGTACGGCAAGTTTGTGTTTCGCTGCGGAATGGCAAAGTTTCGAGGAGTCACCTGAAGCGAAAAAGAAAATGAAAAATCAAAACATCATACAGAACAATTACAAGCACTCCTTACCACTTTCATCCATATTATCCGACCGGTTCATACCGATCGACCCGGACGTTGACGAGTCCAGGCGCAGCAGGTTGTGCCCGCTCATGTTGGACGCGGAGCGGTCGTCGTCCATATCGGAACTGGTCATGCTCAGTATGCTGAGCGATCCTTCGCTCTTGTTCATCCCGCGGTCCTTGCGCTGCGGCGTGATGGGGCTCATCGGCAACCCTAGGTCCTCATCCGATACCTCCCCCTGGCGATCCTTTCTTCGTTTGCGTAGTACATCCGCTAATTCGTTCTGCAATTTGGGAGGAATTAATTCATTTGTTGACGTTCTTATCGGACCCGATGATGGGGGGCTAAGTCACCACCCGTCTCTAACGGAAACTTACCTTCAATGTGATCGATAAGCTGCTGGCTGTGCCAGCTGATTCGGAGAAAACACTATCGTGTGACTGCGAAAGCCCATCCCGGCTGATGTCACTGTGGAGAAGGAAAGAAACGATATTAGTCACGGTCTACTTCGTTCCGAAAACAAGGTTTAATGTTTGGATTTTAGGATTAGGTAGGAACATCTGTATTGTGTTTTATTTCGGGAAACGATAATAGTAAGCACAATATCTCACAGGTATCTCCAGGATCCCTGGCTGCAAACGATACCGTAGATTGTCGCTAAAATGTTCAACAAACTCAAACAACAACTATCAAACTTGTATATCAAGGACAATAATCTAATCGATTCAAAAGCGATCTTTTACATATGTAAGCTGAACGAGTACATTGGGATACCAAACCATCAGCAGCATTTTCTCAAGCTCATGTTGGTACTTCGACTACTCGAATTACAAAACTAGAATGTAGGAACTCATGTCTCTTCAACATCAATCATCATGTGAACATGAATAGCACGATCCAAACGCCAACTTCACATGAAGGGACAACATCACTTACGCCACGACAGATCTTATCAACATTCGGTATCGTTGTACTCCGGGTGACACTTTATCGAGCTGGAGGATCATTGTTCACGCTCAATTGACCATAGAAGTGAACCCACTTGACGCTTTGATTACTGCGATAAGACTGAACCGGAGTCGTCGTCGGTTGTGCCCAAAAGTTGGCCAAAAACAAACCCCGTTCTAGTTTCGCCGTGCGCAGTTCGCGAGTTATCGGTCCCGCTAATGGAAGGCCACTGTCGGGCGGGTGATTCTGCCGGTTCACAACTTCACATGACAATTGCCATTAGCCGGTCGTGTGATGATAAGATAGTGCGTCAAAGGCGGACAAATGGTAGAAGAAAAAAAAACAATCGTTTCAAGGATTTGTTCGATGGACGGAATCGGGAACACGGTGACTATTTTCTTGGCGGTAATCCCCAACCGGCTGGTGTGGTTGGCATTAATTGAAATCCGGAAGTGGGAGGAAGAGAACCGACTCACCTATCGACCAGTCGACCTTCGCTGAGACTGCGCTGGTAGTCGGACATCTCCTTGTCTAGATCATCGGAGTTCCGCAGGCGGTAGGTTTCGCGCTTGAAGTATCCGCCCGGTGCGCCGCCCGCTCCCAGCTGGGAGGAGGTGCCCGGCGCGCCACCGCCCGGACCGGAGTCGCCGCGGATCGTGATCGGGAGGCCAAACCCGGCGCGCGGAAGCGTCGCATCGGTCGTCGAGCAGCCGGGTGTGGCGAAGTGGATGTGCGTCTGCTGCCCTTTGGCACCGAGCTGGCCCGGTGCGCGGTCGGCCGAGGCGACGGTCCGCCGGCGGAAGATGCGCCGGAGATTGCGCAGCGGGTGGAACCGTTTCCGCTTGGTGGTGTCGGCACTGGCGGCCGCTGCGGCTGGGATGGAGGAACGAAAACAAAAACATAAAGTACGATCGTGTTGGAGCGGGACAAAAAAGGGGGTTTGGATAGCGTTGTAGAAACGAGACAGATAAGAAGCACGTAGGGCTTGTACTTGACTTCGCCTTTTAAGGTAATCGTTGCCCAGTCCATTCGGTTCAATTGATTGGTTGTTTTGGGAAATTCAGTTAGTGTGTCGTTTATGGATGACGTCGAGTGCCAGCAACTCTTCGCGATGCTTATGGCTTAGATAACACCAGGTGGAAGTGGGTGGGGGTTTTGTCGGTGTTTTTTTTCGTCTTCATCGAAATGTGCTAGACACAGAGTCGTGGACAAAACATTGTAGAACATTTGAAACAAGTTAATAGAAGCGATAAAATAATTGTTTTAAAATTTATTTGACCAAATTCCTTACACTATCATCCGTTATGTAAACAATGTCAATTAAACTGCATAGACAATTCTGTATTCCTGATAACATAATAATAGAAAAAAGATTTCATTCTTCTCATTTCATTTTATCATTTCATTTTGTTTTATCAGCCACATCGCTATCAACCAGCTTGTTATGCTATAAAACTCAAGGTGTCATAATGGTATGTAATAAAAAAGAGAATAATTATCACAACCGCTTCGGGTTTATCGCAACGATTAGGAGAATTACGGGCAGGAAACTAGCGGTAGTTTATTGCACATATTTACTACTATTGCAAGTGGTTGCTACTATTGTAAGGCTGCTGAAGCAAATGCTTTCTGTCATCGGCTAACAATCTGTGCCAATAGTACCAAGGCATGTAACAACGAGTTGTTCGACACACTATGAAAAGAAGTATTTCATGAGTGTACAACGTATGCAAGCCCTGTTCTGGCGCGTATCTAAAAGTTTCCATTTCATCTGCTTTCAGTAGAGTTTCTTCCATAATAAAACGAAATTAAAATTCAAAACATTCGCTATCGATCGAGTACGGCTTGCTATACCCTGATCTATGTGCAGGAATCTGCAAAATACCATTTTGTGAATCATTCAATCTTCACAAGTGCCCCCTCCCTGGACCACGTGAGCTCATATTTCAAAACATGTTTTGATTGATCCCCCATTTTTCTACACCATTCCAATATTTGAAGAATAAAACTGCGTTTCCAACAACGTTTAATAGCACAGTCCATTACACAATGGAAGTCTTGTTTGCTGTACCGTCGAAGAATAGGTGAGAATGGGCTCAAACAACAAACATTTGCCATTGCCACCTCGTGCGCCCATCGGCGTCGAATCCATCACGCAATGTTCTAACACCGCAATAACCTTTCGCGCATCGTGACATCAGCTGCCAAACAACATGTCACCGACGGCGTGGGGCGGACTGACTCACCGGAGTCACCTCAACACCACGTTGTGCCAAGGTGGTAGCGTACCGGAATGGAGTTGAAGCGAGGAATAAATAAATTAAAAAAACCACCCCAACAGACGGGGTGTGGGTGTCAAAAGTATGGTCAATAAAAATCGGACACTTCGATCCGGGGGTGGTTTGCAGTTTCCGTTCACACAACACTGCTACGAAGAAGCAATCGAACAAAAACAAAAAAAACAAAAATGGATCCTGCCTTTTAGGGGAAGAGGGTCATACTAAAGCTTTTGTCGGCACACGATCATCGGTTTCGGTCGAGTAGTGCCACCGTTGCCGCGGTCAGTAGGTTCCTCACTTCCATCAAAATAGCTGTGTGCTCTGCGTTTCTCTGACATGTGCGGTGTCTCAATCTTCGCCCACACCGAAGTTTTGAACCTCGCTACCAGCAGTGGATCGAAAAACAAGCATCAAATTCATTCATATTCCACATTTTACGGATTGGTCATAAAGACCCCAGTCCACCCAGCTGCTACCGGGTAAGGTGTATCCATATTTAGTGTTTTTTATCTCCAAACTATCTCCGTTTTCCAGTCGGACAAAAAAACACACACACACACTACAAACACACACACAGATGGGGCTGGGAAAACCGGCGTCGGTTTTGGGGTGGATGAACAAAACAACAAATCCGTCGCGGACGGGGGTAGGTACATAAGGCCCTACACACTATTCGCTGTTTATTTTTACACGCCACCTCTGACCGGAGAGGGTAGTGAACAAAAAAGGCGGTAATTATGTAAAAACCCCACCTCATGACCCCCACCACAAGGGCTTGCGGAACAACCCACCCGGTGTACCCCTGAGTCGCTAGTATTAGTCTTTCGATTTACGGCGCACAGCTTCCCCGGTTCGATGGGTTCACTGCTGGCACAAAAAGTCTCCGGGGCCATATCGGCGCTGGTTTCATCTGCTTCTCTCTGCTCCATGTGGGTTCCCTCTTATCGCTCTGCCTACACAAATACACCCCCGGGGCGCGCTCCAGACGCATGGCGGAGGTTACATGGCGGGAGTTAATTATTTACATTATTGTTATTAAGATTATTAACTTCACCGAAGCAATGACCGCACCATCCCGTGGCCACCTTTCGCCGACCCGCTTCCGGTCAAAACACACGGCTGTGTCTGTTTGTGTGTGTGTGTGTGTGTGTTTTGCGGGCGTTTTTGTTTTCCTTTTATTACCCTACCCGCGTGCTGGGGAGTTGTTGTCCGTTTCATGGGGGGTGGGGGGCACACACTGGGGATATAATGACGCGATCCACAAAACTCATGCGCCGGCAGTTTCGAGGCGTGGAGAAACTTTTCCTTGCGCTTGATACCGCGATTAACGTCCAATGTATTATATCTCCGGTGGCCGTGTGGCGCATAAACCGCCGTTCGACAAAATTGTCCAATTTTCCAACCCGCACCGTTTTCGCGGCAAGATGTTGCGGGGCTTGCGGACAGAGCAGCGCGCGCACCATTCAAATACAAGATTCGGTGAAATTGTTCGCAGTCAGGTGTGCGTCATAAAGAGATGGAGTCATGATAGCGATGGGAGGACCATAATCGGCATTGGTCCATCCGTGGGTAATGTTTGCAACAGTTTCACAACGGGCGCCAAGTTAGGAAGCAAAAGTGTTGAGACAATAATTGGGCGCAAAAGAAAACAACGCCCGGTTTGATAACGAGAAGAAAGAAACAAAAAAAAGAGACAAAAACCTGCCATAAAAGCACTAATGGTTACATATCAGTCCTTCCATCGAAAATATGGTTGAAGCAAAACTGCGCAAACGGCACAAGTTTAGCACATCTTTTCCTTCCGTTTTCCGAATTCATGTCCGCATCATCTCCACGCCGATCAAACGTGATGCGGCACCATCAGTCAATGATGACCGTTGATAGCATCACCGATTCGGTCCAGTGTTGATGACAGTTGCATGAATTGGAATTGTAACGATCAGCAGTTTATTTTACCGATTTGTAGCTGACAGAGTTTCGCGATAAGAAAGCGGCGTGTGGTATTAATTTATCGAAACAGTTTCAGCAACAATTGCAATGTTCGCTTTCCTTTTCTTTTCGTTCACGATCGCAGCAGTGCTGCGAGCGTGTTCAGAACTTCTGAACCGCCCTGTAAACATGATCGTGAGCGTGAAGGAAAAACAATCAAACACAACCGATTGCACTGTAACGCAATTATAAGCGAAACGATTATAGTTTGAAAAAACAACTAAAGACGGTAGATTAGATTTCACAATCTGATCCGCGGCGACTACGACTTTGCTTTGTGGCTCCTCCTCGAGTGCTTTCCATACCTAGACGGTAATCCGTACATTACATCCACGTGCCAATCGGCACGAGGCCGCGTACCGCTAGTTCATATACGGGCACTTCGCGGTCACTTCATTTGCCAAGCGCTCACATGGCGCGCCAGTTGACGTAAGCGATCCCCAAGAAGAAGCATGTTGTTGGCGTGAACCATAAAAACGTTGACTAGGTTGGGAAATGCTTTTCTACTACGACCACTCGACGGAGGACTTGACTTTAAAGCTATTTCGCCGTCGAACGATCAACTATAGAATCGTTCAATAAATGCTCAATTTCTCTGAATATGATAAGATTTTCATTCATTTGGTTCGAAACATCTGACTTCGAAGGGCTTTAGGATTGAAACTCTACTTTAAAGCGATTTAAAGCATCATTCTTTTCAGCACATCGCAATAATCGCAGAAAATTGCCGTCTCACATAATTCTAAAATGAAAAAAATATAACTGCGATTAAATGAAAAACTGCTTTTTAACTATGGTTCATTAGTTTTAATATTCAATATGGGTCTAAATTGATTTTCTGAACTAAAACACACCTATAAACC
>JAOEFI010000007.1:4753365-4835966 GCA_034621735.1 Anopheles plumbeus | reverse complement strand
CGAATTTAGTTATCACGTCAGAGAGCTTCACATCATGAAAAATGGAAGACAAGGTGTTTTCGAGTAGCGTTTTCCCCTTCCTCCAGGCGTGGCGAGATTTTCCAACATTTTCGGTAGAGCTTTCCGTGTCCGCTTCCAGCTGCTGACATTCCCGTGTCTCGTCGGAAAGCTTTCAGCCATAAACCATTTCTCCTCGATTGCACCGGTAAAAGTGGCGTTGAGTGACTGCGGTTAAACCTTCTCTGTTTACTGTTCACCAAACAAAAACAAAAAATGGACGCCCCAAAATGCGATTATGTTTCATGGAAATGTTTGGAAACTTTATCATCGTCTTCGTTTTTCTTCAATAATCTCCAACGTGAATTCTAAAGTCTGGAACGTCGATGAGTTCTAGCAAAACAAAAATAGGAGACAAGAAGGAAAACGTTGGCGTGCAATCGTGAGAAGTTAATGTCCCGGCGGGGGGGGGGGCGACCCGCGCGACCGTAACATAAAACACTACCTCAGCAAACACCGACTCGACAAGTGGTGACGCTTTTGCGCCCACTTTGCGTGACAGACGATTCCGCCCGTCGTTTGATCGATAGGGGGGAAAAAACGTGAGACATTCATCGTAGCGTAGCGTTTTTTTTATGATGCGAAATTGTGTTTTATGTTTTCTGTTACTCAACAATCAACTTGTTTCAGAACGCGTTCAGTTCAGACAGTGAAGAAATGTATCACAGAAGCTGCTCGAAGCGAGTTGGTATGGAAATTTACCCGTAACTGTGCAAGGAATTTCAATCGGATGAAGCAACGATACGGCGAGGCCAGGATCGATCGGCATCTGTGTAAACATGAAATAATGATACACGAGAATGCAAGAGATGCTGTTAGGCAAGATGCGCACAAAGTTTCTTACGCGGAAAATAAAGAACACAAAAAAACGTCGGCAGAAATGCAAAAACATCTTAGTTTCCCGTTGATGTGCGAACGCCTTTGCCAACTGTTTCGCTATGACGTCTGAGAAAAACGTTATTTTCCGCAGTTTTCCTCCACTTCTCATTTTGTTTTCTAAAGTTTTCTAACCCCGTAAAGCTTCAAAGAAGAATTTTAGAGGTTTTTATTTCGACAAAAAGGAGATAAACATGAAACAAATCTTGGTGCTGGCCCACGGGAAACTGATGCACCACACCCCGATTGCAACAGATCGAACGTCAAGGGGGAAGAGAATCTCCTTTTCAAGACTCGGAACCCTTGAGCGTGACGCTAGCGGAAAAGTCCAACTTTAGCACGATCACGACTTCGCCAGAGTTGCAAAGCTACGACGAGCTAAGGCCCTCGTGTGCCTTCGTGGGGGAAGCCAGCAGCCTTTGAATTCTGTTTTCACAGCTGGCTGGAGAAGGGCACGATGCGATGCGGGAGCAACGGATCGTGGCGCAACTGATCGGCTTTTCCATCCCCCTCTTCCTCCCCCCTCCCGAAGAAGCGGAACAGTTGTGTGGCTTAATCTCGCGAAAAGCTGGGGAGAACCAATTCTTGGCCCATTACTTCAAGCTGTAGATGGAGGAAGAAGGGGAAAAAAAGGAGACGCATGAAGCGCCTCCCGCGTCTGTTCTGCTGGCCCCGGTCCATACAGCAGCTGCCGAGTGGAGCGCTCAGTTCGCCATGATTAAGAGCTCCATTCTCGTTCGCTTCACGCAGGAACGTGATTCTACAAAATGGCGATTGTAAGGCTGTTTGGGGAAGCGTTCTCCCACTGTACCATCGATGATTTAGCAGGGGCGAGGGTCGGAGGGGCACCGTTTCTTCTCGGTACTTGAGGCGCGATTTGCTTCTAAGAAAACAAAACCACCAACCACAAAGACGATCCGCTGACGATTCCTCCATTCCGCGTCGGCGGCTTAAAACTCGGGGCTCCATCAACTTCTCTCGCTCAGCCCCGGACGATGTTTTCGGTTTCGCTCCAGCGACGATCCAGTGCGCGGTGCCATCTTCACGGTTACGGACATAACTATGGAGGGCCCCGATCCCTTTTCTCCCCCACAGACCCCTACAGACAGTCTACGTCGTACGTCGTGGAACTCTAGTCGAGGTTTCCAACTAGACAAGCCCTTGTCATTCGATACACTCCAACGTGCCAACCAGTGCACCGCGGCACACACTTGGACAGACGAGAGCCCATTTGTACCGATCCTCACACATATACACCCACTACAACCACAAGCGGTGCATTGTTTCCAGTCGAGCTGATGAGTCAAACGGTGCGATCAACTGGCGCATCCCTATGGCGTTACCACAAACGATCTAGGAAAGGCTTGTTAGTCATCAGCGCCAGCAAGGTTGCCGCCGGCCCTTCGCTTAAGTCGACTTTGATGGGGGAAAAAGTTCCAAATAAAAGTGTCAATTCTCCGTAATATTTATAGCTGTTATCCGACAGCTACAAGTTACGTGATTTTACAGTCATTGTGGGTTCTTGTTTTAAAAGGAAACTTATCAACGTTTGGTGTATACAAGTTAAATTATAAAGCAAGCGAAAGAATGTAGTTTTTCCATCTTTTCCAGTCAAGCTTATTTTGGAAGAGTTTGACTACAAAATCACCTTACCATACACAGTGAAACCAGCGACTGGTTTGACGCATCCATATGGACTCTTGGACTCTTTTATAAGAGTCATTGACAAAAGTAAAGAAGTGAGAAAAGATGTTACATAACCACTCATTCTCTCGATAAGGAATGTGTCGAAGAGGCATTTCAATTAATAAAGTAAGTTAATCTTAATACTGTTCGGTGTCAACATGTCTAAATTTAATGTCCAATCATCCACGTAATGGACCAATCAACTAACATTCACTTCTGCAGATGCTAATGTGGCCCCCACTGGCAACGCAAATGTGGCAGCTTTCTACACCTCTGGACTTCTGGTTCCCATTTCCCGGGCGGGCAACAGTATTTGCATGACATTTACGACGGCCGCATATTAACACGTTAGCAGACTGCGCTAACCGTCACCACCAGGCCCGGAATCGACGTCGACCACCGGTCGTTCTATTGATTTTCAAGTGGAGCAAAATATATTTCGTTCGCCAGCAAGCGGACGGGAGCAGTAGTGTGGCGGATTTTCAATTGAATCAATCGACAGCCACCATGAAACGGAACGTCGCCTCGCGGCCGAGGCGCGCAAGAGCCGTTTCAGTATTCAAGAAAGGTTGGTGGCTGCTGGCGAGTGATCAACCAAAACCACCGTTCTCCTGTGCAGTACAATTTCTGTCCAAAAGTGGGTCACCGGCGAGAACGTGGGCGTCGTGTTGTCGTCGTCGTCGTCGTCGTCGTCGTCAAACCGGCTCTGAGGTCTGCCTTTCGGATGAGGGACACACTGCAACGCCGGGGAAAGGGAAGAACCTTTTAACGGGGCCCAAATGTTTCACAGTCCCCCAAGAAGCTCCAGACCACCTCGGGGAGCGTCCCGTGGAGAGCAATCTCCGGAGGGTATAGAGTACACCAGCGCACCGACAGACAGTCCCCGCCGGTCGGAGAGCCGTTGCGCAGGTAATGAGAAAAAGAATACGCGGCATCGGCAAAAGGCCCAAAAAGGAAAAACGAACGACGACACCGCATTTCCCTACGGCGGTACGAAGTTCGGTGGAGTGGCGTGGCTCGAGAATCCGCCGTGATCCACCGGCAAGCGAGAAGGTACACTCGAGTGGAGCCCCACACCAGAGGACGACGCCTCGCGAATGGGCCAACCAGCGGAACACACAACCGGTTTTCGTCGTTCGCTGCGCTCTGAAGCGAGTTATACGATGGGGAGTAGAAGAAAGTATCTCCACGGTGCGCCTCCAAACTCCTCGCCGACATCCACCTAGACCCTTCCGTCGGACCTCCAACTTTTCGGACGAGGAAGAGGGACCCCTACCACGGCTTAGGTGTAGGTTATTGAACTGGATTTATAAGCGTATTAAAAGCATTAGAGAGGACATGCTGCAAAGCCGCATCTGCCCTTGTTTACCCGCCGGACGGCCATTTCTCGTACCCACTTATCATCCCTGAAGTCACCTTGTCACCCTCGGCTCTCGGGACAGGGGCTAACAACAAGTTGCGGCTGTGTGTGTTTAGATTGTTTTTTTTTGTTTTGTTTTTTTTTGCACACTCCAGCCACAGCACCACCACCACACGTCCACTGGCTTAATGCCAAACGTCCAAAACTAGTTCCATCTCTTCCTCGTACCGTCGAACGGGAGACTAGTGCCTATTTTTTGCAAACCGCCGCAGGGAAGCCTTATTATGCTTGTTTACAACGGAGAGGCGAATATGTTTCACTAACCCTAACCGATTAGATGTGGTCCCGACCCGACCACCACACTCGTCCACGCGAGGTACTGCAATAGGGTCTCTCGTGTTTGTGTGTGTGTGTGTGGAACAGAACACAGTGCGCAACAAACTAAACCATTCCGTCACAGAGTTTCTCTCTCCAGATCATAATAGTGCACTGGTTTTTTGGCGAACTACGGGCGAACCATCCGAATACCTACACAAACCCTACAGAACAAGCCATCAACTATGCCTGGCGGCGACTAGCGCGGCACCACACAACGCCTTATGAAGTTCCTTTCGGTTGCCAAGGCGAAGGGTTAATCGTAAACAAAACCACGGAAAGGAAGTCACATTATTACCATCAAACGGGGGACCCACTAGGCTCCCTCGCCCTCTGTCTCTCTCTATCTCTCCCTCTATCTCTCTATCTTTTTCTCTTTGTCCGCCTGGAATCATGGTGTGGTGCAGCCGGTGGTACCTGCCGATGTAGGATTATGTTGAAACGGCAACGGAAACATGAATGGACGTATTCGACTGGTTGTTGTTGGAAAAGGTTCAGGAATCAATAAATGCCAGCAGAGTACGGTCACAGCAGTAGTGGGTTAGCTTGGACCACGCGTGTGCCTGTGTTTGTGTGCGTCCCTATTTTATGCTTCCTGTGGGTAGAAGGACAAACAGGGAACGGGGTTCTTTTCACCAGTGCTGCCTGATTTATGGGATTAATAATGTTAAAACCTTCCGACAGGTGAAGGCTTCTATATCTTCACTCGGGCTTCCCAATGGGCAAGCGGGGTGGGTGGGTACCTTCCTCGACAGGCGAAACTCTAGCAAACATTGCACCGCACTCATGTTCTGTTTTATGACAGTTTGAGTTTGAACAAACAGAAAAAAAAGCAACATACATAACCTCCGATCCATTTGTGTAGCCGCAGCAGCAGCAGCAGGTTTGGAGTTGGAAAGTTCCTGAGTTATTCATTCGAACGGGAATTTGTTTCGGTTTTTTTGTTTTGTTTTTGAACATTTTATTTCATCGCACATTTCAGAACAAGTTCCAGTGAAAGTTTGTGGAACCTTATAGTCGCAAAGTGTCCTACAGAATGAACATTTTGTGCGGGATTTGACAGTTGGAGTTCGATACGGATGACGGGCTTAAAATAATATCTCAACGAGCCATACTGCATATGACTTCAAGTAGAATCGTAGGTACTAGTCATGCCCCGTATTCCGATACGGGGGAAAAATATTCAGGTATTGTTCCTGCTCTACGCCACTGTTGTCTCACGGGTGAAAGAAACACACAACCGAAAACAAATATGAAAACCGTGGAAAACCCATCGATCAACTTCAGGTCGGTATGCAAATTTCCCATGAGATCGTTCAGCGAAACTCGGCGAACGAGAAAGAACTCCGTTTGGTAGCACCAATCCCACTACTGGCCAAATGTTTGCCTTACGGAATCTCGCCACACTCCACACAACGATGAACTTCCCGCACGGATGGTGCGGGGAACCAATCCACCGTACGCTGACCTGCCGGTGCTTCCCCGACTCCCAGCGATCGCTCCCGCCCCTCGTCAGGAAACGTCGATAAATGATCGGGAATAAATTTTCCTCCCCAAGTGCAAGCAATCGAAAGCCACCCGAGAGCCACCCGTCGAAGGCATAAGAAGTCTTCACTCAAGCGCGGGCTGCCAATTATCATGACAATCACTTCCGCATCGAGCGGTCGGTCGGTGTTCGGTCGGTTTCCGTGTGCACGGCAAAGCATCGGCTGGAATGCGCCACACAAAGTGGCCGCGGCGCACCATGCATACCTGGTACGAGTACCTGGTACACTAGGAGGACCTCACCGGTGTCTCTAGTGCACACTTCGCACTCCTTTGGAGCATTACAACCACCACGACACACGTTACGTGCCGTTCCGAACGAAACATATTTTCCTCATGACATCCAGGAGCCGGCCGGCCAGGAGTCAGGAGTGCTCCTCCGGTCTAGCCGTCAGCTTCATCAGGTTGAAAGTTTAATATTTCAGCCTCCCCGTGCCAGGAGACTCTCTGGATGTCTGGATGAACGTACGAGGAAGGACTGGTGGACCCTCGACGCAGGTCAACATAAACCGTTCGTATCACGTTTTTGGCCGGAACGTTCATGTCGGGCATCGTGCTGCACTTGCGCTGGGGGAATACTGATAAACGTAATAATAACGCCACGGCTAAGTGAACCCGTTAGAGATTGGGCTGAGACGTGGTCCGTGCTGTTGACGGGTCGGTTTGGCGTGAAGAGTGGTGATGTTAGACACATTTGCTCCATTTCGCTGCTGCCGCTGCTGGTCTAACTTTGCTGTCCAATGCAAAAGAGGTCCACTACAATCGGTAGCTAAAGTGCGAATGCATGTTGGCCCGATATGAGACCGAGAGAGATAGAGAGAGAGAGAGAGAGAGAGATAGAGAGAGAGAGAGAGAGTGACATATCCGACTAGAAGTTGCCGGAGAAGTTATCGCCACCTGGGACACTTGTTTGGAATGAAAACAGATTTATGTACACACTTTTTATTTTGATAGAGTTTGTCCCATATTGTGTTCCGAAATGAAACTACCAATAGTCCAGGGTCGAAGCGAGTCTAAAAGATATCCTGGCACGACTAGTCCCACACAGGAAGTAGTTCTAATCTTTTACTCTACTTTACTGATGACTGACTGATGATGATCGATATTTAAAAAAAAAACCTAAAAGGCCTAGGACTGAAGTATAAAGTATGTTGATAGAAATGAAGTCATTTTCCGCAAAAGAATTCTCCATCTAACTATGCTTTAAACGGGTATCTCTCGACTGTAGTTCCGGTATCTCTAGACTGTTATTCGCCGTTTTATTGCTCGGCTTATCAGCGGCAATTATAGCCAACAAAAAAATCTCCACATACCTGAGTGTTTGTGCATCAGGTTGACAGAAAACAAACCATCGTTCCATAGTCAAATGAACACGCAACACATCGTAACATCATCCCCATTTAGTGGTACAGTTCTGCCAAAAGATGGCCATAAAACCAACTCCCTCACAGCAACTCGCATGCACAGCGGACTTGGACGGGCACGTGTTGCACATTTACCGTTCGATAGGACTGGTGTTCGAATTCGCCTCCAACAACGACTGCGCCTATCGGCGGATCCGGACAGATGCATCCGACCGGCTGGGACTCGGATCGTTCGCTCCCGCTGGGCCATACTGGTGGTGTGGGGGTCTCGAAACGCAACCAAGTGGAACCGCCTTACCGAGAGGTTGCTGCACGAGATACGCCTGCCTGCCAGCCTACCTGCGTGCTGTCTTCGCCGAGCCGCGAGTGAGACGAGAGAAATCATAAACATTTCCATTCGCTTCACCTGATTTTGTAGCACAGGCGGGACATGCATACACTGCCCCCCCGGGCTCGGAAAACCCCCGCACGTGATAAGCCCCCTGCTCGAAACAATGCAATTCATTAAACTGTGAATGGGTTTAAGCGGGGCTGTCTGAGGTTTCGCCAAAACGGCCCGTTGAGCGAGAAGAAGCCCTCCACCAAACCGGCACCGGCAGTATGGCAAAAATCCATATTGGAAAAGATTATTTACTCCCCTCTAGAAATGAGAGTCCCTCGCGTCCCGGTGTGCGGGTGGTGGGTGGGCGGGGTGGAAAAACAAACACGAAACGTTCCGTTCGCGAAAAATGCAATCCCCCGTCACTCCCTCCCCTGTCCTCCGGAGGCCTACCCCCCTCCAGGAGGGTGGCAAAAGTTTCACCAAGCTGATCTCGTTTCGCTGCGCGAGCCGCTGCCTGAAGGATCCGTGGTTCCGATGTTTTATCGGCCTTTAACACCCTCCTAGGCCACCCCCACCACCAGCCGCACCGCGCCTAGTTTCGAAGCCTTTCGCGAAAATTTAACGCCGCTTCACTCTTGCACGGGACATCTTGCACGGTGTCGGTGGCTTGGCAGAAAGTGGTCGTCGCCGAGAAGTGAGTTAATTTCACTAATAACTCCGGCTTTGTGCAACATCTTCGTGTACGCGATGGCTCACTACCGTTTGCCAGCTGTCAATACACACACACACACACACAAGCGATAATTGAAAGTTCGGTTGTCTTGTCTTGTACGAACATGGAAAACGGTGTTGCATAAACTGCTGCTGCGCGTTTTCTGACGCGCAGTTTTGCCAAACAAACATTTGAATATTTTGTCTGGCAGGGTTTTCCCACCCCGCATGATGGTGAAAGAAAGTTCGTCCAACTGAAGAAACGAGTGTAAAACAACACATCGGGGAGCGGATTGCACCGGCAATTAGAAGATCAGGTTGGAAAATCGAAATGAAATGAAATATAGAACTTTAAGTTTTAAATTAGAAAAAATACGAATCCTAATCAAATTCATTTGAAAAACCTCATGTAACTGCAAAGTAAAATGTAAAAAGAAAATAATTTATTGTTGGTTTCTAATAATCACTATGCTTTCATTAATCTGCAGCACAACTTAATTTGTTTCAATTGAGAGCATCTAATTGTATCGATTTGTAATTGTACTAATTTTGTGTTTGAATTATTCATGATCTCATGTTGCTCACCTTTCTTTAATTGTATCCATTATCTTAGTTTGTGATTTCTATATATTCTGCTTTCTGCTTTAGACTGTTGTTTTAACTCAACACTGTCAAGAAATCACATTGAAGTTGTTTTTGATTGACAGAGAATGTAGCATTCAATGATTTCGTCCACTGGAACACTTTTCTGAAAATAAATTGTTTCATCGTCGGCATCAAATGGTCAATTACTTGGCGATGGGTAATTTAGAACAGCAAACACTCCACACACGCCGTTACGTATTTATTTACGAGTAGTTTCGCCCAGACCAACATCATACCTCCCGTGTGTCTTGCCCCAAGAGCTCCCTTCGGCATCGCCTTAGCTTTATCTTTCAATCGAGGGCTCGAATTCGCTACCGTTCGCCTTACTTGAAGATACTTATACTTCTTCCAGAAGGGCCTTCAAACACTAAACGGTAGTATGCAGCAGTAGTGTGAGTAAAACCCGTAAAACACAGCCAGGACAAGGGACACCCAAACCGGCTGGAGGCAGGATACCGTGTTTGCACTTCTCATCTCGTACGGGGATTGCACACACGGAGGCACTCGTCCGTGTACTGTTTATCATATCACCACCACCCCCCAGCCGCCGTGTCCCGCCGCACTCTTAGAGGCGAAGGGCACCCATAACCTAAAAAAAGCACTTAGTGCCCTCACGAGAGGCGCACTGCTGCAGCAATTGGGCAAACAAGTGTGCTGCAGCAGCCCTCGGCACATGCACATGCGACACACTCCAGTAGCGCACGCTATCACTTTTCCCACCCACCCTCCCTCCCCCCAACCTAGGGGGTGGCGGAAGCGAATGAAAAATGCATTCAGTTTACTTCCCAGTTTATTCCGCCGCCCACACCCCCCACCTTCCGGGGGGCTGCAATTTGCATCCTCGTGCGGCTTCGGCTTCTTCGGCCCCGGTTCCCTCCTCCTTATCGCATCCAGTAGCGAGGCGTAATGCTGTAAGCGTTTCCCTTCAGTCCTGCTGTGTGCAGCTTATGTTACACCACGACTCTGTGTCCAGTGTCAGTGTATGCTCTGTTATTCCACGGGGAATCTAGTTACGATGCAGACGGACCTCCGTCCGCCGTCGTCTTCCTGTGTGGCGCTCCCGTTTCCTCATTAGATATCTTAAGCTGCTGGGTGGCGGGCCCGCCCCATTACGCCAGGCAGAACAGTTTCTTTGGTCAGCTTTTCAGCCTCCTCCTACGAGCTAATTTTGCGATCAGCCCAACGAACGCCCTCTCAGCTGGACGAGTTGGACTTTTTTGTTTCCCTTTACGAAAAAGAAGCGCGATGCTCGGCGCAAACGCCCGTGAAGCTGTTTGTTTGTGTTTAGACTTGAGAAACTTGAAACTGTTCAACTGCTACTGATAATATTGTTCTGTACCTAAGGGGGTTTTTTTTTTGCTGCTTCTTTTCAAGATTTTCAGTCCAACGGCGTCCAGCGTCCATTGGTATATTTTCCACACTCAGCGGGGCGAAGGAGGACGCGCTCAAGAGAATATTCAACATTGCTGTTTTTTCCTTCTACAATTATAATACTTTGTCGCTACTCGGCTTGTTTACGTTAGCTACCCAACTCCTCGATAGTTTGTATAAATAACGATTGATAATTAAAACTTTCAACTCGCTGACGGCCATTTTTCTACCCCATCCGTTTTTGTTGTAGCCAATTTTCTACATTTCAACTACAATGTTTGCCAATTTGAAATTAGAGTGATACGTTGCCCTAAACAACCCGATTCAAGAGTAAACACTTAAACTGCTCGGTTTGTGGGTTTTTAGTTCAAATCTCAACAGGATTATATCGCCAATAAAGTCTCCAAACTCTAAAAGTAGGCAGGACCTTGCTGTAAGTGGTGAAGAATGACATTACCATTTTAAGAAAAGTTCTCGTTCTTCTAACTCCATAGATAAAGTGTACTTATCATTGTTCAATTGAGCAGCATAATATAGACATTTATGTAGGCATCTTCTAGCCGGGAAAATGGGATCTCTGACAAAATTTGAACGTTATCTAATCTAGTTCCTCTGCCCAATACTTCCGATACAGCTACTTAGTTAATCAAAAAAGATACATAATATATTTTTGTATAAAAAATTGGCCTTACACTTTTAATTACACAAATTGGATTGGATGAATTTCCTAGCAACTTAAATCGTTGTGAACCCAAGGATCGGCACATCATGATTCGGTTAAACGACGGTTGACGTAACAATTCTCCCGTGTGAGGTTTTTTGTTTTGTTTAGGTTTTCGCAACCACCCCAAAACCGACGCTGCGTCCATGGACTAAATATCAATTAGAAACCGCAACGGCAGTAACGAGTATCCCGATCAGCCCATCATCACCCCATCCCATATGTAACCATGGACCATCAGGGTCGAGAGCCGACATCCGCATTTGGCCCTTTTTCCCTCCTCATCCTCCTCCTTCTCCTCCTCCTCCTCCTCCTGCTCGCCACCTAACGCATGCCGCGCGTGGAGGATCATTGTTGCGGTGTGGGTCGGTCCGGTTGCGGGAAAGTTTTTGATGCAACATAAAAATCGAATTAATTAACGCCTGATTGCGGGCAGCGTTTTCAGGGGAGATACTTTGTACGTGTGTGTGTGTGTGTTTTTTTTTCCCCGCCGCATTGCACTCTTGCCGTCGCGCGGGAAACATCGCCGCGCCGTGAACAAACAACACGGGAAAGTGTTAGAAAAACGTGTATTACCAAACCAGTTTGCGCAACTTCGATCCGGCGCGCAGCGATCGGTTCGATGCGAATGTGTATCGAAATGAAGGGAGCAAAAAGCAAAAAAGTGCACCAATATGACAGGGCTGATCGACTTTGAAGAAAGAAAGAAAAAAAACGCACCCCCCCAACCAAAGTGTCAGCTCTCATCTTGCGGCTGACTGGAGGAACGCCAGCAAGCAGCGCTTCCACTTCGGAGACATCAGCAGTTCAGCAGCTTTGTGCTAAACCGACCGGAGCGTTTTTCTTACGTTTTTCGCGGAGTGTAGCGGCCCCTCCCGCCGGGGGCGCATCGTAGGCAAACCCGCCCCGAGTTTGCTCATAATTAGTTTTCCCATTTCGTTTAGCGCTCACCGGGCCTTCCCCCCTTCGCACCCCTTTACCCTTCTCCCAATCTTTTTTTTTTTAAATCTTCTGTATCTCGATTACGGTTTTTGGGAGGCAGGCGCATAGTTGCCCGAAATTCGCAAAACGACCGCGAACGGAGGATCACGATTTATGTGATTTATGTAACGCTACGAAATCGAAAAGCGCTTACCTCGCGTCGGGAAAGTCTCTCGGTCGCCGGAACACGGCGGCGCCGTCGGTTGCGGAATCGCGACAGCATCGGATCGACTGGAGCCAAAATTGAAGCATTGATTGATTTGCGAAGTATATGTTTACCCTGCCATCGTCCGCGCGGACCCATTGTGTGTGTGTTGCCCCTTACATAAAGCGCACGAAAATCGAGTGAATCGAGTGTAAAAAACCGCCATAAACCACTGCGGTCCTGCCCTTCCCCATTACCCTACCGACGGCACCGACAAAGGCACCGCGAGAGGATAATGAGATTAGTTTACAATGCTCCAAACCACCACCACGTACCAGCCTGAGCTGAACTGATCTGCTGCAGGGCTGCGCTTTCGTGGGCCGACCGATTATGGAGTCGTTTAACTTCACGCCCCCCCCCCCCCCCTCCCCCGCCTGACAGGCCGTCCGGAGTTGTCTAATTACGCCAGGCGCAGCTGCAGGACCCACCAGTTTCCACTTACATATTAATCGCAGGTTAATCAAGGGAGGGAAACGTGAAAATCGAGAGATGTGCCGTGTGGGCTTGTGTTTTGCATACTTTAAACGGCCAACGGATCGTTGGCCTGATGAAGCTGATGGCACCGTTCCATGGACGGTGTAACTTGCCCACTCCGGAATGGGAATCTTCAACATTAAATCAATCATAGCGACAAGTTATCGTAAACAGTTTACTATTACTGTCATAATCAAAGCGTCTAGAAACATGGACACAGTTACAACCTTACACAAGGGAGGAAATTGTAAGTTGGAAAAGTGAAATTTGGAAGGCATTCATGTTCAGAAACGTTCAGCTTCCAAAAGCTCTAGACGAGCCAACCAGTAAAGTATATCAAATTCTTGTCCATATGATGAAAAACTTGCTGTCGTCTAACGAAGAAACAGAGAAATCTTGAAACGAAATCTAGGATCGAAAGTCAACGGACTATATTTTACTAGCAAAACTCATTTTTTTTCAGACCTTTAATTTTCCATTTACCAGCATTCTCGTTCCATCATTCACGTCCAATTGTTAGATGTCTCACTTCACTCTATTCTGTGTCTAGATATCAATTTTCCGGAGGCTATTAATTGTCATCAAACACTTGCCCTCCGAAACGAAAACATGAGCGAACGAAATAGAAAGGAGATTAGCTTTTTTTTATCCCTTCTATCACTCTGCAAGACCAGGTTTTTTAATCGAAAAAAATCGGTAGCCTTTTCAAACTGGATAGCGGGACGATATTGCACCGATATTCGTTCGATCGGTTTATGATCACTTTCTCGCGTGGCAGTAACCATCACCAATCTCCCTTTTGTGTGTGATTAAATGCGCCCTTTTGCTTTGGAAAGTACAATGTGCGGCGATGAACGATACGATCCCATCGGAGAGACAATTTGCTCCGCTCGGACCGAACTCGGATCGGTGGAAATGCCGTCCGTCTCCAGTTTCGTCGATCGTTCAGTGGGAGTTCATTTGGTGTTGGTTTTACAAGGGCCCAAAAAGTGCGTTGTAATACAACGCCTAGCTCCAACGCACCAATCGGAACCGCGGCTGTCAGCTGATCACAATTACAGGGCTCCAGGGTCCGGGAGAAGGGTCTCTATTGCCATTCGGTGCACTGTATGGCTCTCTCCCCCGAAAAGCTTTACTTTCTACGAGTCCGCGGTGTAATCAGTGGGGAAAATTGTCAGCAAGCGCCTTACCGTCTGCACCCGAAGAGTGCGGGGTTCCGGTGGGGCCAAAAATTTGCCCGGCGGAAAAACTGGACCGTCCGTTCGGGGGGGGGTTTTCTTTCAACGTCGCATACCGGTCAAAGTGGGTGCAGTAAACAGGCTGTAGTAAAAATTAATGACCCCCGAAAGTAAACATCCACCGCTAACGGTACGCTATTCGATCTCTCCCTATCTCTATCGAACACACGTTCGAAATATGTTTGGTTGTTCTCGCTTTCTCATGTTTTCTATCCGACGAATGAAGCCATTGGGTTCGTCTAATATATCACCGAAAAGAGGATCAAAACGTGAAGACGTTGGCAGAGTTAAAAGAACCCCATTCCTAAAGAGTTTCATTAGGGCTGAGCCAAAGTTTAGTTGACGACAATTAACTTGTCTTGAAAGACATAAAATTAACTTCAAACATTTAAAATACGAGTAGCTTTAATTTATCAAGGTTTGACATCAAGGAACAACTCAAACTCAAAGGTGGTGGGGGTATCAGGCCGTTGACAAACAAACTACAGAAAAGCGTGTGTCTCGAGTCACTTCAAAGGACTCAACTAGGTCGGTCCTTGTGCCGAAACTACAGTCAGCGGCACCTCATTACATCAGAACATATTTTCATAACTTTTAATTGATTAATAACAGATGGAAAAACAAACATGCTGTTAGCCCCAAAACGAACACCGTACGGGTTTTTAAATATTATTTTTCTAGCAGCATTTCCCAGCGTATTTACTCATTAGTAATGAAAATGTTTTCCTACACACCGACCACACCAGAAAAACCAACGCCGCCGCGTTCCATGTCCACTCTCGGTCGTGCATGAGTCATCAAAGCAATGATTGTTTTTGCTCGTTTTCCATCATCTTAACGACCGCAACGAGTTAGCCAGCCGCGTTGCAGTAGTATTGTTGTAGGTATTAATAACTCTACGAAATGAAAATGTTTTCCCGTTTGCGAGATCCATTTCATCAGCCGAAAGATATGTTCGATCTGCCCACCGATCCAATGCACTCGAAATCCATCGGAGTCCTGTGACGAAATGTTCACAAAAGTTGACAGATTTAAGATGACAAAGAAGACAAACAAACGGGCCAGCGAAGAAGAAACATGATTCTGTGACAATGCCGACGATGGACGAGTGTTTTTCTTCGGAGTTTTCCACCATCATGTTCCAATGTTTTCTGGCTGCCTCTATTCGTCGGACGCCCCCCCCCCCTCCCCCTCCCTCCCCTTTACACGCGTCCGGTGTTTGGAGCTGACAGCAGAGTTAACGAGCTGCTGCTTACTCACTGTTCAAGAATGCGTTTTCCCAGTTTTCACGCCGTTCTCGACCGGCCCGCCCGAGCATTCGCGTCGCCGACCCACGATTTGATTGTGGGGTGGGAAACACTAGAGGGCGGCACACGCTGATGCGAATGAGAAAGATTTCGCTGATTTCGGCATCTTGAAGGGATTTTTCCGAACCTAACGAAGTAGGCAAGTGGACGCGGCACCGAAGCGAAAAGGGAAAAATGACATGGAAAGCCAACGGACGACCCTTCTGAGTGGGGCGTCTTGAGGTACGATGGCGGTGGCTGGTTTGTCATCGTTTTTCCTCACGGTTGGGGAAAATTCAATTAAGAAATACGTGTGAAGAACGTTCCAACGTTCAACGAACTGTGAGGTTGGCAAAAAAAAAAAAAAAACAGCGACCTCGGAAGCAAACAAGACACCCGGGAGATCGATGGAGCGAGAGGTCGGCACTGCGTGGCGGGGACTCAACCGAATTCGCAAGAGGCAAAGGAAGCAAGAGAAAAAGAAAAAAACCGTTCGTTACAAGGACACCCGTTTGGCCAGTCCACGGCTTCGAGTATCACGCTCCGATAGTAATCGTCCGGATATCGAATTACGAGCATCCTGCTTAACGGAACGGCTTCGTGGCAGCATGCGTTGGAGTTGGACATTATTCGCCCGTTCGTAATCTTGCGCATTAAGTCATACGTATAACAGAACACGCATTAGTTCGTTAAAATTGGGCTTATTTATTTTGGCGGCCCCAGTTCACTTCCGATGCCATAGCAAATCAGAATGTGGTCACATTGATAAGCCGTCGTCCTGTTCCAAAGCATACTTAAGATAGTATTCGAAAACGAACTCAAATAACTTCAAGCAAAAAGATAAACCTCTATTGCACTTCTTTTTATAACTACGAACAAAACGTCAAAACAAACCTTCGGCCAGTGTGTCGCCCTGGCGTAGTCGCAAAACAATGACTCACTACGACTTCTTGGCTCCATCTTACGTCTGCCTGCAAGTCTGAGAGTCATGACCAAAACTGCGGTGGTGCGAAAAAAACCCACATCCGACGCGAATTCATTCCATCTTTGGACCTACCGAGGATGCTTTCTTGCCCAACGGAGATCAAAACTACGCCTCTCACGACGCAGCTGTGAGATGCTGCCGGTCTACGACACAGACCAGAGTAGACGTTAGGATCCGCAGTCCGCTCCTCCATCAACCCCATAAAGACCCTCTCGTCACAGTCACATATAGAGGCCGGCGTATGGGTGGCATTGTGGTGATGAAGCAGGAACTGAAACACGCGATAGAAACAGACGCAGCCGACAAGTCCGGCGTCGGGGATAATCAGTATGCTTGTAATGACATGGCATAGCATTTTGATAATATCAATCGAGCGAGACACGATAGCAGCCGAAGGGCTGCTAGCCGGCTGATGCGGGTGCCGTTGATGGGCTGTTACGTTCTTGATCCAATACGGATGTTTCCGCAAGTGAGGAGAATTACTTTATGCGCAATTTGCCTTCTATTGCAAACGAATTAACCACTGCTCACTGAGGAGGACTTGGATCGTTTCAAATTAACAAAGAAACGAATGAACCTGTACCAGGCCAAAATGAAAGAAATTGTCACTGATGATGTCAAGAATTAGAAAATCTAAGCCTTCCGTCAATATAATCATACCTTACGACAGTAATTTCAATGGAAATCTGTCAAATGTTAACAATATTCCTGAGAGAATTCGTGTCAAACGGAACATTCTCCATGATTTCTTAGCTTTTCTTTTGATTAACTCTAAAATTTTACCTGTACAGCATAAACCCTGAGTCTTCGACTTAAACTTAGTTAATCTCATGCAAAAACGCTACAATTAAACACGTAAATAATATAAAAATATATGGAAAATCAGTTCCAGATCAAATCAAATCGAAGAGAAAATGGAATCATAGAGAAGAAGCCACTGTAGGTCAAATTGACGTTTGCCTTTCGCTAAACTTCATCATGCCACTGTCAAACCTTACCAGTTCTCATTCTCCAATTATGGACGAAACATTTTACACAAAACATTGTTTTTGTTTGTGTCGCAAAAAAACCTTCCGAAAGATTTTCGCCACACACATGTCGCCTCTGACGTGCAGGATTTCACTCGAGTATCGTCATTCGGCCGAAGTCGAAACCTTACAAGTGCTATATGTGTTACACATTCCAGAACATGCCACCGTATAGTCGGTTCGTCACTGTCTTTCACTTTTCCGAGGTTGTTGTTTGGGTAAAAGTTCGAAAACTCCAATGCCCGGAAGGTGTGGGTGGTGGGGGTTGGGGGAGGGGGGAATGTCGGGTCGGCCTATAGTATCGATTTCGCAACATCACTGGAATGGGACATTCGTCACCAGTGATGGAACGGAACGGGAAAAGTGAAGCGATGGTTCGTGAATGGAAGTTAATCCGTTTCAAGGGGATGTGTAAATAGACTTGAGGTATTTTAGGGTCGGATTTTTCGGGATCATTAGAGAAAGCACTACATTTTGCAGGATGTTGGCTTGGACGCCTCTGATATATATCTCTGACCTCTCCCTCTAGGACACTCTGTCTCACTCTTGCAAGCGACGTCGAAATGAGTTTGTCATCCTGGGGAGGAAATGTGATTGATTCCAATTTTCCATCCGACAAGTAACACTTACCAGCTCCCAGCTCTACTCGCAGTTCAGCTGATTGAATGCGAAGATAGGGATCGCCAGGTAATTGAGTTTCCCCGAAGTTGCCCAGGTGCGCGAGGGCGAGCACATTTCCACCCCGCAGTGTGCTAGGTCGGTCTCATCTGTGCGCTCGGAAAATCGACCGGAAATGGCCCAGTATTTATGTAGGTGACTCCCGGATGCAGTCGCACGCACGACACGAAAATCCGTGCCCTATATCCACACAGCCCCTAACCTATCCTACGCCGCCGAATGTCCTTCTTTTCGGCTGGCTCTCGCGCACCCAGAGATCGGCTCGGCTGGGAGTTTGCTCTCGGGCGAGATGCCGACACCACTGACCTTGAACTTTGCAGAGCTCAACCCGCACACTCTGGAGCGTGTTTGTGTCGTGTGTGCGTGTCTATCGCAGTACAAAGGAATTCGTGAGCGTGAGATGATAAACTTCCTCTCGGATGCTGCGCCGCGAGCGCAGCGAAAGGGAGCGCGAACGAGATAGCAACGGTTGGGCGTCCCCCTCTGCCGTTCTTCTTCCTTCCATCCAGCGCTTTGTTTATGGAAACGGAATTTGTTTTGAAAGCGGCACCCCTGGAGGCGCATGTGGAACCTGCGCTGGGGTGCGGTGCGTCGAACGATTTTTCCAAACACTCCCCGGCCCTCATTAGTGAGATCAAACGGGCAAATGGCTTTGAAGGGGGGAAAATTAAGCGAAAAATAAATAAACCCCACAACAACATTCCTTCGCCTCGGGGTGGTCTGTAGCCCTGGCCGGATCAGCTGGGAAAATATTGGTTTTTCCTTCGGTATCTTTTGGTTTGCGAAGTGATTTACTATTGGGAAATGGGGGAAGTTAGAACCTTTTGGTGCTGCGCGTTTTTGGAACACGCACCGTAACTTTCGGAACGTTGGCAACCGGGTCAAGGTTTGTGCGTAAAACGCAGCACGCAGCCCTGCCAAGGGCATTCGCGTTCACTTCTACATTTTTGGGAGACACAACCTTATGCACATGGAGGACTAGTCCTATTCCAGTTGAAAAGTATTGACCATTCTTTCTTGGTATCTTCATCTTTCAACATGAACGTCACTTTCGGGTATCGTCCATCCGCATCGGGAAAACATGTAATTTGGCACCATATCAGCAGCGACGATGGCAATCTTCACGCAGAAAAAGAATAGAAGAGTGGAACAACACTACAACACCATTTTGGAGACATCGTTTCGCCATAAGCTAATTAAATGCTGCCAAATGTCGTTCGTCGCCATCCGATTATGGCTGGGTGTTTGTCTTCCTGCACTTTTAATTACCATTTCCACACCCGATTGTCAACCATATCATCACCATCGCACACTTTGATCGGAACCGCCAGTTTCGGTCACTTTCTTCAGGTAAGAAGCAAGCCTTGTGATTTCGGGAAAATGGCAAAAACGCAGATGAAACGCTCGCTGCGTTTTCCTTCACCTATTCTCGATTGCACCTCGGGAGAGAACGGAAAGGGACCGCCGCAGGGACCCTGAAGAATGCAAGTAAAGTATGCTTTGTGCACTTTGGTTGTCCACCGACCGAGATGCACCCAGCAGACCAGCCCCAGTACCTTTTAGATCCGTCTCTCTCCATCCATCTCTTGCACTTCTTCGGGGGTGCATTCTGACTTCTATTCTTCGTCCGAAACGCATCTTCCGGAGTCTCGCTTTCTCGGATGCTTCCAACACACACAACAGTTTGCTCATTTTTCGCAGGCAATGCACATCGCACACAAAAACACACACCGCATACACACGCACACACTGTTTGGTCTTCAACGAGTTCAAGTGCAGCAAAAGTGCACTTAGCGAAACGAAGCGCAACAAAACGCAGCAGCGCGGCCCTTCGCGTGGGGCAAGTGCATTCGGTTGCGAGCTGGAACAGGGGCTGAAGAGTAGGTGGCCAGGGGCGGGGAAGTGGGACAAAAAAGCCTGCAACGCACATTGGTTTTATACAAACTCGGACAAAAGGGAAACAAGCAAGAAAACAGCTAGCGCGCGAGGAAAATATGTATGCTAGTGGAATAAACTGTACCAACCTACAAGTGATGGTCGAATGATGCTGATGCTGCTGCTGATGTTGCTGCTGTTGATATTGATAATCCCGCTGCACCGTTCGATCACCACCCACTGCATCGCTTCCTCACTGCACTGCCTTTCTCCCTTCTTTGCCACAAACAACAGAACACATTCTCGTGCACACACCAAAATTCGTTTCCGCTTTTCCGACAGTGTCAACCAATAAAAAATTGGAAAAAGAAAATTATCACCCTGATATACCTTGCGAATAAAGTGCCGTATTATTCCCGTTCAACACTACACACTGGAGGACACCCTTGCACCGCAAAACTCGACGGAACGCGCAGCAGACGGACACCGTACGACCGTCTTCGTCCACAGATGCTTACTAACTGACTACTCAACCAGCAAAACTCGTCCGGCATGTGTGATGGTAGTGGGAGCGAGATCGCTGAAAGCGATTTATGCTCTAACGCTGTCACACGGTCTGCTTCTATTTCTTGTTACCTTTCCGAGTCAGGGTGCAGCTGTCTAGGAGTAAGCGCGAGATAATTTTGCTCACTATGGTGAGACGTTGCTCATCAGAGAAAAAGTGAGGTTTTAACGAGAGAGGGCGTCAACTATTTTCACCGGGCGATCGATGACAGGCGTCAAGAACTTTCGGCGGGTTGTTGATCACGTTTAATTTATTTATTTAATATCTTTCGAAACTTAGAGTCAGAACAGCAGTTTCATATGGTTATTGTTTGATCGTAATGCATTAATTTATTATCATTACATGTTTTTCCCTCGTTCCGACAGGTAGAGTAACAACAGTGACGTTTCCCAACAGAGAACTACACCGCACAAAGAGTTAATATGTTCCGAAAACCAATGGATCTCGTTTCAATTTCCTTTACACCATAATTTACCTTTGGTAACTGCCTGGAAGCTAAAGCTTTTCCGTTTCCCACAACCCTGGCATAAATGGGGGAGCATGCGTTCGTATTCTTAATATGGAATTTGATTCTGATAATACTGGATCATGTCGTACGTGCGCGTCCGGAAGTTTTGGTACGAATTCCGTATAACACCCAGCATGTGCGCGGCCGCCTCCTTGCTGTTCTTCGTCGGCACAAAGCGCTGCTTCAGCAGCGTGATCGTCTGCCCACGGAAGCACGGCAGACCGGTGTCAAGCATCAGCGACACCAGCGTCACGATGGCGTCCTGGTACGGGCGAATGGCGAGGAACGATTGAACGCACAGGTCGCAGAACCATTTGAATGGTGCAGCCTCCATTTTGCCCCCCATCACCATCACCATCTCGTCCGTGAGTTTCAGGTCGGGCTCGAAGCCTATATTGCCGCCCGGTGACGACTCGAACATGAAGCCAAAATCTGCGAAGGAAACATTATATTCGAAATTAAAATACGAAAATCGTCCCTTCCCTCGATGCACAACGAACGACCCTACCGATATGAATAATATGGCCGTCCTTGTCGATCATGATGTTGCCGTTGTGTCGGTCTTTTATCTGCAGCAAGTATCCAATCACCGAGTAGGCTGCCATCGACTTGACGAAGTTGCTGCGGGCCGACTGGAACTCCTTCGACGTTTCGTCACCGTACTGGTGCAGGAAGTACTCGTACAGACCGAAGTCGGTCTGCCTCCCAAGCTGGTCGCGCGATTTGGCATTCGGTACGCACTCGATGACACCACACTGTCCAAAGAAGAAACCAAACGGTCAACGCCATTAAGAGACCCTTTTTTCTTCAACTGGCTTACCCCTGGCGCCGTTGCAACAACCCGATACGGAAACAGGTACAGGTCCAGGCCGACTTGCTGGAAAACGTTCTTGAAAATCGAAATAACCTGCAGCGCCAGCATGTCCTGCCTGACGTCATCCCCAACCTTGAAAATGGCCGCCTGCCACGCTTCCGGACCGAGCGAGTTCAGCCGCGGCCCATCGATCTGCGAGTCCGGATTGTTCGACACCTCCATCGCCATCGTTTCCAGCTCGCTGATACCGCAGCGCTGCACGCGGAACCGTGCCAAGTACGGCGCCTTCGCTGCACTCTGCATCGGTGTGCCACTGTTGTAGTCGATATCGAGCACCATCGCTTCCGGATTCGAGGGCAGATAGCAACCCGCTTGCACCTTGATGCGGCTCAGTGCCTCCAGGCAGGCCTGCTTGCGCGGCTGTCCCTTCGCGAAGGAGCGGATCTCACCGCTGACGGCTGTTATTTTGCCGAAGAAATCAAACTCGCGCTCGTAGAACCGCTTTGCGGGACCCGACAGGGAAGAGTTGATGTTTTGCGAAAGCGCCTCCAGTGCGTCATAAAGGGCTGCAGGGAAGAACAGAACAGAATGTAAAGCAAAATATGCATTTCCCTACAATACTCGTACACTTACAATCGCGATGATGCATCTCCTCGTCGATGAACATATTCGTCTGCATGTTCCAGATCAGCTGATGGGCCACAATCTGGGATCGTTTCGAAATGTGTTTTATAAGTTCCGTAACGTAACCCATCTGAATAGGAACAGAAGAAAACCACAATTAGAAGCTTCTCCAAATACACAGCTCGATCGATCGTTTTTACCGTATCGTGGCGTAATGCTTGCACCAGCTGCGGAATGTACGGCAGGACCGCATCGGCCGGGTACGAGTTCAACGTTTTCACGGCGTACTGCGCCGTCAGCGGGTGCGTCGGGTACTGGCGGGAGAAGTAGGACAGGGCCTGGATCGGGTTGACGCGCGCCCACGTCAGCATGTACACCAGCTCCGGCGACTCGTTCAGGAGCGTCTTCGTGGTGACGAGATATTTGAGTGCCTCGGGGATGTGGGCCGCCGCCATCGGATCAGAGCAAACGAGTCGCGTCACCTCGTCTTCGATCGTTTCCGCGTTGCGAATGCGCTGCGGTAGAAACACGGCCAGCGCTGGATTGTAGGACCAGGCGAGCCGCGTAAAGTCGCGCCAAACGTTCAGCTTGAGCGGACGCGCGCGCCACTCGTTGACGGAGTCTTCGCCGGGAATCTGCAGCTCCGGCAGCGCCAGCGGGTTGGCCCAGATGAGCATGAACTCGATCTCGACCGCGAGCAGCTCGAGGATGAGGTTGCGTTTCTTCATGTAGTCTTTGTCGTACGCGTCCTTCGGATACGGTGGCCGCTTGATGCGGGCCGAACGCTTCGAGAGCGTCGAGGTGGAGTGCGGGATGGTGTTGTACCAGCCCGCGTTGCCGCTGCTCGTCGAGCGGGCCACCTCGCTGCCCGCCAGTGACACCGTGTCGAGGGACATCTTCTGCACGGACAGGTTCGTCGAGGCCGCCGTGTGCAGCTCGTAGTCGCTCACCTCCGACGCGACCAGGTGCTTCTTTTCGCTGCGCATCGTCTGCCAGAACTTCAGCAGGGTGGCAATGTCCTCCAGCAGCGCCTCGCGGGACTGGTTCGGGCACATCTGCGGCCCGCAGAAGTAGTCCAGCGCGTTCGCGTAGATCCGCTCGCGGAGGATGTTCCGCGCGAGCGACTTCGGGATCGTGTTGCCCTGGAGCAGCGAAAGGCCGCACTGCAGCAGCTTGAACCGGCAGCCGACGGTCGAGATGTGGCGGTTCTGCTTAATGTCCCGGCTAAACGGGAGACACCGGTGCAGCAGCATGCAGAACATTTCCACCTTATCCCGGTTGCAGTACTTGGCCGTGTCGACCATCTCCGAGAGCAGCTGCAGCCAGATGTGATGCGGCGCCACCATGATCGGCTTCGGCACCAGCTTGCAACCCTCGTACGCCGCCAGCGGGCTCGTGACGTCACTTTCATCCGAAAACAGGCCCATCCGCTTGTCGAAGGTCGTCTGCCAGGCGGTCACCATCTCCTGGATGAAGCACAGTTCCAGATCCTGCCGAGCGGTCAGTATCCACTGCCAGCACTCGACTGCCGTCTCCATGGCGCTCACCGTGAACAGCTGCACCTGCGAGGAGGAGATGGCGTGCAGCAGCTTGCGATTGGCGCTCGAGCACAGGATCAGGTAGGCCGTGGCGCGCCACAGTGCTCCACGGTGCTTCGGGTCGCTCTTCTCCCCGCACGCGTCCCAGACGTCCTTCACGAGCCGATCGGCGAGCCCCTTCTTGTCCTCGTCCTCCAGCACGGACAGGAGGCCCGATATTTCCCCCGCGTACTTACTGCGCAGACACAGCACCGACACGAACTTGGACGTGTCGCTGTTGACGCAGTGCGGACGCTTCGTCGTGTTCGGGATGGACGCGTTCGTGACCCACGTGTGCAGAATCGAGTCCACGGCCAGCGCCAGCCCACTGTGGTTCGAGAGCGTCGTCGAGGGCACCTGATTCGGGTACTCCTGTAGGTGGCTACGGGTCGACTTGGGGGCCCACTTCATCGCTTCGTTAACGATGCCCTGGCACCGGTCGGCGAAGTCCTTCACGCGGCTCTCGCGCGCCGGCAAACTGTCCATCAGCTGCAGCGTGTACGGTGTCGACGCGACCCGCAGCGTTGGCGTTTCCTCGTTCGGGTCGAGCGTGAGCGAGAACGCTAGCAACTGCAGCACATCCAGCATGCACCAGAGCACCTTCCGGTTCCAGAGCAGGTGCGGAAACTTGTCCACCAGCTGCGACAGGTACTGGTCGGCCACCAGCTGGATCTGCTTGTGGATGTGGTTGAAGTACACCAGCAGCAGCATCGCCTGCGACTCCAGCACCTTCTCGCGCACCGTGTCCTGCGCCAGCAGCACGCTGCGGAACTTCTCGAACACCTGATCGCCGATGCACCGGATGCACTGCCACATACCGTACTTGTCCTTCAGCAGCGCGTTGTCACACAGGTAGCTCAGGATCGGCTCCAGGCTCGGCTCGGACGCGTTTTCAACGCGCAATATCTCCAGCCAGTACACGCTCAGCAGGTAAGCGCACTGGGCGAACGTGAGCTTGTTGATGCACGCTGTTATGTCCGCCGGCGGATGATCGAGCAGCAGCAGGATCTGGTTCCGCAGCTCCATCAAGCTGACACTCCCGGAGCGGATCGCCGAGGTGTAGTTGAGCTCGCGCATTTCCGACCGGTGCGCCGTTTGCGAGATGAGCAGCGGGGACTTGGCGGCGATCTGCTGCACCCCCTGATACCAGTCCGACGGCCACAGACGGGAGTTGGTGAAACCCATCACCACGCAGTACAGCCAGAAGTCCTTGAATAACTTGTGGAGCCGCTGCTTTGGATTTTTTATCGGAGGAAGTCGCCGCACGAGGACCTATTCGGGGAGATACGTCAATTAGATATTATTTTCATTTTCACTCGAAAAAAAAACGAACTTCGTCAACTAGACCTACCGCAATGACCGGTATTAGCATGCCGAGATTTCCCGCGCTAGAGCTGGCCTTCTGCGCACCGGACGCACTGTCCGACGACCGTTCCGCCTCCAGTCCGATCTGTACGAACAGCTCCAGCAGCTTGCCGAGCAAATCCAGCATCTCCAGCTCGCCCTGTATGTTGGCGGCAATGTTCGCGAGCGCATTGACCACCGCGTCGGACACGTGATGGTACGATTTTCTGTAAACACTGTTCGTTTTTAACACCGGCACAAGCGAAGGTGGCGCGCGGAGGGTGGTCGCAGGTGGAAGGCAAAAAATTTTGAAATTTAGATGACACGGACACGGCTCACGAATGAAGCGGGCACAAAAAAGGTACGACGACAAAAAGCAAAATAGAACGTGGTACAAACACAGCAAGAAGGAGAACACCGTGTATTGCTTAGCTACCGTTCCCGAGGAGGACCCTTCGAGTGGTCAGGCGATAGTGCTCCGGGTGGATGGGGAAAGTTGGTCAGTCACTCACAGGCTAAGAGTTGGCGGGGTCCGGAGAGAACGGATCCGCTCGAAGGTAGAAGTGAGGAAGAGAAACTGGTGAATACGCAGGGCATGCAACACGAGATCGTTAAAGAATCTGAAATCTTGGAAAATCTAGATCATAATTCGAACCAGATGGTGTTACAGGAAACAAATAGTGGATACCTTTTCCGGGTTAAATACATGCTAGCATTAGTCACAATTAAACCTTTTTGTAGCAATTCGGAAGCCTCACCAATACATTCTTCCTTGTAAATTTGGGACATATTTAAACCGGTATAAGGGTAAATTTTATCGTACAAAACAACAGCCATAAAGACAATTCAGAAGTATAAGCCAAAGTGGACGATAGTGAATGATGGGTATGAGAATTTCCAATTAGACCACACACATATGAAACATAGAACATAGATCGAATGAGATGGAACAACGAAACGATCGAACAGGCCACCAACATTCCATCTAAGTGCGCCTGTTGGTAGAACGTTGCATCCGGGAATGATTGGGGGGGTCCCGCGAACAAACCAATATACCTTTGCTCCGGATTCGTCGAATACGCCAACGAGGCCGCCTGCACGGTGACGCGCGAGAACATTTTCATAATCTCCTCGAACACCTGCGGTTCACACTTGGAAATGAGCATACAGCCCAGCTGGTCGACGATCAGCACGTTCTGCTCCGACGGCACCTTGCAGAAGCGCTGGATGAAGAACTGCAGAATGTTGTTCGTCGTTTTCGGTGTGTCCTTGAGCGCCACGGCCACGTGGCCCAACATGACGATAATGTTCAGCGACACCAGACTGGACTCGCTCTCCTGCTTCTCGGCGGTAAACAGCCGATTGGAGACGTTCGCCACCAGCGCCGGCACACAGTACTGATCCATGGCGTGTGCGGCCCTCAGGGCGATGCTCAGATTCTCAATTGCCGCATCACGGAGGGCTTCGAACGCTTCCTGGGCGGACTTTGTGAGCCCCCCCTTCGTCTTCGTCGAATGGTCAAACGCCTTGAAGTCGGATCCTTGCACTGAAATGTGGTATACACGCGACGGCAGGTGGATAGAACGCAGTACACTATCGGAAACAAATCGCTATACATACCCACAATTCTGAAGGGAGCATTCTCCTTGTCCTTTTTCGACTGTGCCTGGGATTGCACCTGTAGCTTGGTCAAGATTGGGCTGGGATCTACCAAAAAATCGCGCAGGTACGATATCGAAGTTCCGGCAATGTTGGGAAACTTTTGCGCCAGCTTACCTAACCCCTGGGGAAAGATAAAACCGAACAGCATGTACAAAACCTTTCTGTTATCTTCTACATCGAATTGTGCTTACCTCCAAACAAACCATCAACAGTGGCATATGATCCATAACCACCTTGTGTCCCAGCACCGAATTGAGCTTCTGGTACAGTCGGCTGCACAGTTTATCCGCCTCTGGAAACGACACAAGATTCGAATAAGCTTTCGAAAGTAAACACATTGCAGCCTTTTCGCAATCACATGGTAGAAGCTTCCACTTCAACGTCACAAGCAAGAAATTACGCATTGCTTTGCGCGTTTGTTTGTTTTGTTTGGTTTTCTCTCAACCGTATTTTACAAATCTTTCTCATCCATTTGTGGAGATAGAAAACTGAAGCAAAATTACGCAACGAAAGGAAACAATAAGAAAACGCACAAGAACGAAAACAGTACAAATCAAACCAAAGAAGCAAAAAATCGAACAGAAAAACAGGATAACTTTCAAGCATCCATCACCTAAACCCATCGTGAACGATAAACTTTCTTGCAGATACGTGAGCAGATCGCACAAGTTGCCGACTGGAACCGATAGAAACGATCAGTACAGGAGAAATCTACGACAGTGCACTCCCACCATCACTCCGTCAGTGGCACGGCAGGTCGCATGCACGAGGCGCCCGGTGAACGTACCTGTCTCATCCCCGATAGCCCACACGAGCAGGTCGACGCAGGCGGCATTCGCCATCACGTTGATTTTGTATTTGTTCACGACGATGTTGGTGGGATCCCGGACGCGATCCAAGGCATCGTGCTGCTTGTTCTGGAGCTCCGTCTGGCCGATCAGGAACAGTCGTTTGACAAATTCTTGCACGTCCTTCGTGAAAGGTGTTGGCAGATCTACAAAGAAGTGGACAAATGCATTTCATTCGATGCTGTAGTGGTAAAGGATTGTTAGTGTTCCATTGTACCTGTTTGATTTTGTAATATTTCACGCAGCAGCGTCACCATCACCAGATTGATTGTTTCGGAAAAACTTTTGTAACCGTACGGTTTGATCTGATTCAGCGCGTATATGTCCCCCGCCTGTTCGTCCAGGTGCTCGAGCGTCTCTTTGGTCAGTAGCTTCTTTGCCAGGGCAAAGATTGTCTGCAGGTGATTGATCGGGAACTGAAGCCGATCGTTTTGCTCCATCGACTCGCAGAAGCGCATGTTGGGGAACTGGTTGAAGCTGGAACCATACTTCGCGAAGAAGTACGTCGTCGGATCATACGGGACGGAGTAGAAGGAGCTGAGCTTCTTTCGGCTGCTGCTGACCGACTTCTGCATCTCCGGGCAGTCCATCGACAAGCTGCCAGACATCGAGCGGGGAATGATCGATCGAAACTGGCTGACGCTGGTGTTATCTTTTGCGTCGGCCGATAGTGGTGTCTCGGGGGATTTAACCACGAGAATTTCGTCCTTCGGGAACAGCCGGCAGAGTAGCGGGGGATCGCAGGCTGCGTAGCGACCCATCGACCGGCTCAGGCCGAGCAGCAGTGGGACGGTGGCTTTGCACAGAATTATCGGTGGCAGCGAGTTGCTTTCCTTACTTCCCTTGATCATGTTTGTCAGCACCGTTAGCACCTCGACCTGGTTGAGGACAATGTCATCACGATGCTCCGGGCAACCCACCGCAATATCGGACAGCATGCTGTTGAGGCAGAAGCTGAACTTTTCGGCGGTTGGAATTTCTGCGAGGCAATGGGGTTAAAAGCACAAGATTAAAACTCAATGTATGCGACATTCGTCAGAGAACCCTACTATCGATTTTGTTGGGCTTGACGTCATCGATCCAAACTGCCTTGGGCAGTGCCTTAGCCAACCGCAGTAGGTAGGGAATGATTTCCTTGGAATACTGATAGCCACTTTCGAGGAAATACAGCCCCAGTGCAATCACTGCGTCTTGAGCCCGTGCGTCTAGACAAAAAACCCCGGCCGCATTTTCCTGTGGGCAGTATTTGAACAGTGTCTGCACCTGTATATGAAAGAAAATACACAGCAAATCATGCAGGGGCTCTGAGGGGGAGGGTTTTTTTTCAAAACCGCTTCAACCATCACTTCACGAACCGTACCTTTTCCCAGGGTGTTGGTTTGATCATGGCCAAAACACGAGCCAAACATTGCACGGTTTTTTGAAACGAAAATCGCTCGTTTCCGACCATGATGTACACTTTAATTTATCACTGAACTATCAATTTTCCACTACCCAGCAGTAGCTCGCCCGTCGATTTTATATTTACGTTTTTCGCCTTTTGACATTTGTTCGGGAGCACGATCACACACTACAATGGAATGAAATCAACACAAACTTATAGATGATATTCGCAAACAAACATTGATGGAAATTGTATAAAAAAATCTATTGCCTCCGTTTTTATCCGTTTCGTTCAAAATGGTCATGGTTTTTTTCCAAACATTTCAGAAACTGTATTATATTACTGTCCTCTATTTACCTCACGGAGTGCTGCGTGAGCGAGTCCTCGCCTAGTTCGACGAATTTGACAGCTAAACGTCAAACAGGCAAGCCGTCGAAATGCATTTTCGGTCATTTTTTCCGAAGCGTGGATCGTCGGGCGATTGTTGCAGAGTTTAGATATCGATTTTTCCCGGCGAACTGCGTGCAGCGGTCTGATTCTGCCTTGATTCCGTGGTCCATCGCAAGGTCGAGATCTCGATTGGACAAGCGGTCGCGTTTTGCGAATCTACCGTATCAAACTTCGTTCGTTTGCAGAAGGTAAGAACCGACCGATAGGCAGTCAGTACCCGATTGCCATTTGTCTAATATTTACCGAGTCTAGAGAGAGAGAGAAAATACCGAAGCGAAATGTTAAGCTATTAAATAATTCTATCTCTATAGTATCAGATTGTGAGTTTGTCGTAAAGCCAATGTAAATTGAAGTAATCCACAACCTTCGGATTGATAGTACAAAAGAAAGGCGTCCCGTACACAGTTGTTGGTTGGCGCTCGGTTATGAGTAGCGCGGTCGGAGCACGAAAGTAAGAGCACAACGTCCGCGATAGAAGAAACCGCGGAAAGATGGATGCGAAGTAGTGTTGATATTTTCTCCTCCGCCTTTACTCCGTCACGCCGCGCAGCGGAGCAGCAGAAACAAGATGGTGGTGACCTTTGCAAAAAATAATTCTGTCGAAGAGTGAAAACTAAATTGTCGCCAAACGAAGTTGATTGTTAGTTTTGTTTTTGAAAATCGGTTCGCGAGTATTGTTGCAAACAGATGGCAGCAGCGCTAAGAGCGTCCATAATGTCGGAACGTCCGCAAAACCATTGTGCGCCGCTAGAGTATCCGTTAGTTTGCAGTTTGCCAAGTTGTATTTCCATCCGTGGGTGGAATGGTACTAGTGGTTGGGCGAACCAGGGCTGGATTATGAATTTCCCCGGGGGTGGCCGACCCTGGCGGAACGTTCCTCAAAGTGGTGTCACCTAGGCAGTTGGTGTTTGCCGAAAGAAAGTAAAATCAAGTGTTGTTACAAAAAGTCAAAGTAAACTATGTTCACGAACCAGTTTGTCGAGTCGTATCGCATATAACACTCGTGCGGGCGTAGTAATCGAAATAGTTTTTACACTCGTGTGCCAAAAAGTAAGAAAAAAAAACAATGTCTTTTGTGTTCAGTATATCATAAAAAAAGAAAGTTCAAACCAAAAAAACCGAATCTTCCACCGGGGTAATAAGGTAAGAGATAGTCAAGAGTCTTCCGTGATGTGGTTTTTTACAGCAACAGTACAAAGGGGTTATAACAGAATCAAGCTCCTCCCGAAAGAACCTTCTCCCCAAGAAAGTAAACAGAGTGTGTATGTGTGTGAGTGTGCGCGTGTGTGTGTGTGTGGAGTACAGTAAAGTAAACAAACTTACTGCATCTCAAGATGAAAGCCGTTCGCGATATTGAGATGATGTATGCAACGTTGCATACTTGTTAATGCATTTGAGCGTGCGTGCGAGCTTGTTGATGTTGGGGCAGTTCATTCCGGAGTAGTAAGTATATACCTTGCAGCTGGCAGCGATCCCGGGTTTTGTCGCTTAGGATACACGGTACGGTTTTGTAGAGGCGCAGCTGAAGAAGAAAAAAACGTTTAAGAAATGTGCAAACTGGAAGAAAAAGAAGATCAAACGGGAGCATAAAAGGGGTTTAACTGTAGAAAGCTATGAAGAGAAGTTGTAGACGAAGGGTTACTAATTCACTTTCTTCATTTCCAGTATACCGTTAGTCGGGTGCCCCGTCCGGCTAGGGCAAGAACTTCACCATGGACAGCGACGATTCCCGACCAGGCTCGTCGGGCTCGAACAGCTCTGACTCGGAGCAGGCGGCGAGCCCGTCGGGCAAGGAGCAGGAGGACTCGGACGGGTCTGGTACGCCGTCCCGTTCGCCCTCGCCGTCGTCCAACGCCGGTGGCGGTGTTGGAGGAGATGGCGACGTAGACGACGATGCTGCGCCTGACGGCGACATCCGACGGCGATCGCGTTCGAACACACCCGGCAGCTTGATGTACGATGGCGCGATTTCGCCTACCAGCAAGTCACCGCCATCGTCTCCTAACAATCGGTCCCCTAGCGGGAGCCTTTCGGATGGAGCAAAGTCACCTTCGCCTGGACCGGGAGGACGCGAGTTTCGTTCGCTCTCGAAGGAGTCAATCCGCTCGGACAACAGCGATGGCCAGCACCGGCGGGGAAGCATCGGCGGGGGAACCTCGAACCGCGAGCGTCGCTCACTGTCCCGCACGTCGAGCACTTCGAATCTGAGCGAGAAACTTAAGGGGGAGGAGATTTCCGACTGCGAGATTGAGTCCGACCGAGAGGACCGGCAAGAACCGCCGGCGGCCGGTGCTGCGACAGATTCTGAGTGCGTCCCAGGGACCAAGAAGAGCAGCGGCGCACTCGACATGAGCCACGAAGATCTGAGCGATGTTAGCTTGGAGAGCGACAACGATCCTCTCGAACCGGAGGACGACGGACGGGACAGCGACGTGGAGAGCGAGAAGGGTCATAGACGTGACGGCGGCAGCGGTGATGCCCTCGATGACGAGGATGATGACGAGCACAGCCAGCCGGCCACGAATGTCTCCGCCACGCAGAGCTACGCATCCGGCCGGGAGGGCAGCGAACCGGGCGACCTGATGACGGAGCGACCCAGAATAACCGATCTGCGCCAGAAGCTGGAAGAGAAAAAGACCCAGCTGCGTAGTATGGACGCGGACAAACACGCAATTAATGGCTCTGGCGGAGTGGGTGGGACGAATGGCGGAACGACAACGCTGCTCGAGGCGGGTAACCTGATGGACAAGAAGATCGATGAGGATGCGCTCGACTTCGAGGCTGAGGAAGGCGAATGCAATGATGTCCCGAAGGAGCCGGTGGTCGAAATGCTTGAGGACGGTAGTGTGGCGTCTCCGGAGAAACCCAAAAAGGATGACGAGAAGAAACAAGATTTGCCCGGCTCCGACGCCGAGCTGGAGGAAGGCGAGGAGCTGGAGGAGGGCGAGGTGTCGGACGAGGACGAGAAACGTCCGGAGGAAACGGAACCGAAGCCCGTCTGCCGGTTCTACACACGCGGCCAGTGCACCTGGGGCATGAGCTGTCGGTTCCTGCATCCTGGCGTGACCGACAAGGGCAACTATACCATGTTCGACATGGTACGGCCAGTGCCGATCACGCACCAGTCTGGTGGTGGCTACGGCGCGCACCCGCCACCGATCTACGCGTCCGACTACCGGCACGAACGACCGACGGCCCTGCACCATCTGGCGGCGGCGCACCATCCGGCTGCGGTGGCCCCGTATCCGGCGCCCGTCGGACTCCCGGTGGCGGCGCGACCAGTCGAACCGGTCGTGGGCGAGAGCGCATGGGAGCGTGGCCTGCGCACGGCCAAGGAGATGATGCGGAAGGCGAACAAGCGCAAAGAGCAGGACATCGACTTTGACGATAAGAAAATGAACCTGTCGTTGTCGCAGGAGGAACTGGAAAAGGATAACTACTACGCACGCGATCGTGCGTCACCTCCGAATGTACGTATACGTCCGTTCGATTGGGAATACGCCACGCACACCCCAGCCCAGTTTCCCATTAGAGATCGGTTTTGTCCCCTAATTTGTTTTAGACAAAAGAAAGGCTCCAAATAAGTGAACAAGTTACATATCAGAGGCTCTATGTTTTTCTTTGTCTACTATAATTTCAGTTGTCACCATCGTACGCTGGACGGCCCCCGGTAGCGGCCATTCCGCCAGTTTTCGAATATCCGGCGCCACCCGCAAAGTTCCCGAGAGGCGGCGCGGGAGCTAGCGGTCCGGGTGGCCCAGCGTTTGAGGAGGATGCATTCGGACGCACCCATCGATACCGGGAGCTACCGTCGCACCGTATGCCACAGTACGAGGACGAGGACCTGTCGAAGCGCCCCCGTCATCCGCGTGCCACCCGCGAGGTGATCCTGCAGCGCGCCGATGACTGGAACGACCCGTGGATGCGCTCGAAGTCTCCGGGGCGGGAAAAGCGTGGCGGGCGGCGCGGTGAGCGGCGCAGCTACAGCAACAGCACGTCCTACAGCAGCTCCAGCAGCAGCTCCCGGTCCGGCTCGAGCTCGGAATCGAGCCGCACGCCCAGCCCGACGGGCGCCACCAGACGCAATCGTTACGACAGTCAGCGATCGAAGGAGAGCGAACGGCACGTGGCCACACACGTGCGGAAGGTGATTCGCACACGGTCGCCCAGCGTCAGCCCACGGCGCGGTGGTAAGTTTTCGGTTGCCTTACGGTTGGAATGCTTTTCCTAACAACGCGTCCCTATGTCTATACATTTCCAGGCCGAAAGGTGTCTCCCGGCGTGGGCAACGGACGCGTGAAGCGAATCGACAGACAGGGCCCGCCGCCGATGATGGTGGAGAAGCGAGTGGTGGAGAAAACGGTCACAGCTAAACGGAAGAAGGTAGATATGCTCGGTGCTCTATTGAACGGACGAACCGACCGAGGAATGGCCAACACCTATCCTTTTGAACGTATTTCAGTCCCCACAGATGCACAAAACAGCCGGTGACAAACGTCGGCGACACTCCAGCTCGTCCGGCTCCGGTTCGTCCGAGTCCAGTGAGTCCGGCTCGGAAAGTTCCTACTCCTCCAGCTCGGACAGCTCGTCGCGGGGCAAGGGCAGGGCGGGAAAGGTCGCTCGCGGATCGGAGAAGGGGAGCAAAGCGTCCGGGATGTCAAAGAAGGGTACTGTGATTTTATTTTCCTGCCTTTTCGCGCGGTCCACATTAATTGACACTTTCTTTTGGTATTCATTTTTCGTGGCAGATCCCAAAAAGGGTTCCGAGGGGAAGAGTGGCGCCGCACAAGTGATTCCTCCCTCGAGTGCGGCAATGGAGAAGGCGAATGCGGCCGCATCGAAGAAATCGTCCCGCCGTGAGGAGCTACTAAAGCAGCTGCGAGCCGTGGAGGAAGCGATCGCCCGAAAGCGCACCAAGATATAAAATCTCACGCTTGTCCCCGCGTTCCTTCTCCTTCTCCACCATCCCTCTTCCTCCTCCTTCTCGCCCTTCTCATCCACTTTGATTTCCCTTTAGCAGTGGCAGCAGCGGCCACGTCGTTCAGTTAGGAATTTTTCATCACACGGTTCCGTCGTCCACCAACTCACAAACCCATTCCAGTATGATTTGTGGAGCGCGTGCGCTAGTGTTTGATGCTTCGCTCCGAGGTTTGGCTCCGGGCCGAACCGCACCACCGAGCTGCTGCTTCCCCTCCTTCGCCGTGAGAGGGGAACATAAACATTTATGTTAAGCGTAGACAGACCAGAACTTTTCATGCGACATTTTTTTTTCTTCTCTGTAATGACAACCGCGTACGTTAGGTATCTAGAATAAGGATGTGGCTTACCTGCAGAATACGGTGCATCAAACTCCCGCGGTATGCGGGTGTGCGTGTGGCGGTTAAAAAAAGTTATGAATGTATTTAAATAAAATAAAATAAAAATGAAAATGATTCCCTTTTGTCATTGAGCGGTGGCTGTATGCTCCGTTCTGCCGATTCCATAGTTCAACTATGTAGCGTACCAGTGGGATACATGTTACAAAGATCTTTTGAGTCTGCGAAGATCGGGACATCCAATGACGCTACTGTTTTTCCTACTATTCTACAAGATGAAAATAACTGCAAACACGTCTTGAAATACTCCTTCAAATTGAATAGATTTCGTGTGTTTGAACCTACCTTAGGGATGTTATTTCTGAATTAGAAACCAACTTACGAATTAAGCAAAATCTACAGTTTCACATAATGATAGTACACGTCCGCCCGGCTTTACATGTGATCGATCAATGTTCAATCCAATAACTCAATGATCTGTGACGAAGAAAAACTTGTAATTTATTCAGGCGCACGATTTTTTCAATTTTATTAATAATTTAACATTTGCTACATGATTACCACAGTTCGGGATTACCGATGTGAAGACCACAAAGGCTAATCGATGAACTTTCGGCAGTCGTGAGATGTGCATCCAAGCGAAAACGGAAAAATTTAATCATCATTAGGGTCGCATCCCAAAAGATGCAACCGCTTCCGTACAGACGGGTTCGACGATTGGTCGTGCGAAGATTGTCTCGATCAATTCATTAGTCGATTCCGTCAAGGGTTGGTCTACCCCCACAGCCAAGACATTCAGCAGAACTCATCAGTTACGACGACTTGTTACCATTCAACAAAAAGAAACGATTCGATTTTGGGTTTTCCCAAAATAATTCTGTTTATTTACAGTAGTCTGGCTTAATTAGGAACTCTTCTTAACTAAGAATTCTTCAATAGCGAAATCGTTACGGACGTAATCAATTTTCAACATCGAATTCTCCTAGCATCAACTCGATCTAATGGGATTTTAATGATCAGCGAGTAAATTGAATTTGCCCATGCTTTGCCTCTTCTCCTTCGGTACTGAATGTTGGAATGATTTGCAGCAAAAAGGTGCAAAAACTAACCTAAAAATTTGGAGCATCTATCCGACGAAGAACCATACATATAGTGAGTGAAGGTCTGCGGACTCTTGAGATATCTGCAAAGGACGAAAGGTCTTTCAACCGCTGATCTAAACGGCGAGATCACGAAGCCGAAGGCAGTGTTCGTCGAATCGTGTCGCAACAGCTGCCACTTTGTTCCACAAACATGTGTGAGCTGTTGCGTGGCAAATTGCTGCGGAAAACACTTGCCAGAGGCGAAAAACAACAGCAGGCAGGAAAATATCCCAATGTGCGGGAAACCGTGTTTACTCCTCCGGTAACGGAAGCAGTTTGAAAGTTTAATAACAGAATGAACAAGCTATGCGGAATTTTTATTTTGCGAATTTAATATATTGGTTTATGCTACACCAACTTCTTCCTCCTTTTGAGTTACTGGTATCCAACCTTTTTCGCGTAGCAAAAAAAAAAAGCAAATTAATTCCCATTCAACCTTGTGGGGAAAAAGCGAATGATCGAGAGAAAACTGCTGTCGTGAAGTCAGGCAAACTATGCCAAGGACTTGAGGCTTTCGGCTGCATCCAAATCGCTCGTAAATCGAATACACAAGCTGGAAAGTCAAGTTCATCGCATGGGGCCCACCTGGGCACGATATTGCATATGCGGAAACTGGTTTGCCAAAAAGAACCGCTGCCGTATGAATAGTTTACCTGCAGCCGGCGTTTGCGAATACCTGGAAAAGTTCGCAAAATCTCGGTGGATATGGCATTAAGCATAGCGTGGATCAACAGGCATCCCGTTTAGTCACTAGTTGGATAGATGATACCGGTGGTGGCCGATTAAGAGTTACCAAAATAGAATGGCGCAACCTGCCGGTCAGCTTCGGAACGAGCCCCTGGTTAGAACAACACACATTTAGGGGATCGTATAAAAACTGCAAGCTCATAGTTCAGCATTCGATCGCGCAGGTGGTCAGCGTGGACCGTGGGAAGATGTCACACAATGTAATTTCAAATGGAAATGATTCGTTGGAAGGGTAGCTAGCGAATTACGGTCACTTGGTTCCGCAGTCGACGGGGACAGTTGACAAACGACTTTACGTACACCTGGATTTGTTGAGATTTTTTTTTATTGCATATACACTTCGAGATCCGCTCAGAAAAACGTGATCGTGCACGGCAGAGGGGATGGGATACATACAACAGCTAGACTACTTAGTAGTTGCGGATCTTACAACATATTGCACTGCAGGTGATCTCTGATCGTAGGCCGCGATGTGAATTGCGCCGACGTCTCGTTGGAAACGATCACTCTTGCGACTCCCGCTGAATGAGCCATAATGATCTCGGGTCGGCTGACTGAACGATTCTACAGAAAACAAAACGAGACCTTTAGGTCTCTCTAGCACATCTGCTATCTGTCTGACAAATTATTACGCCTCGAGGCATCTTCCTCGAGAAGATCTTCTTCCACAATCTAACACGCCACCTCTGGAGATCTCTCACCTTGAAATTTGAGCCCTAGAGCAATTAAAATTTTTGGTACCGGCTCCATTATTTTCGCGCTTGCTTTTCTTCGTCCGCAGCACACATACGCAACGCACACGTACACACAAACACACGCACAGAGGAAGCTCCGCACCGCACCACCGGTCTTCTTAGATGGTCTGGTAGTTCGTCGGGGGATGCTGTGAGGTGTGGCCGCCTTTACCTCTCCGCTGGCTCGCGTCGCTCGTGAAGCAGGCGCAAAGAATCATGTACAGCATCCTGCAGCAGATGTCCGGCGTTACGCCTCGCTTGCCGGTGAGCACGTCGACCAGAAAGTCGCACTCCTCGTGGACCTGCGTTGGGACGGAGAGAAGACGATCATTGTAGAACATTAGAACGGGCTTAGGAGCCTACAGTCACACGGTGCTGGAGCGAGTCACGATCGGGGCCTCGGACACGCCGGCCGTTAGTTGACGCAAGCCGTCGACTTACCTTCACGTCCCGCACCTCCTCGACGCCGCTCTCGATGCTGATGACGAAACTCGCGTTGGTCTTTTTCCGCTTCAGGAGCTGCATTTTCACTGCTTCGCTGCTGGCGAGATTTGGCGTGTGGGTGGTGGGGGGTGAGAATATCTAAACACACAAAATACCCCCTCTCTGCCTCGATTGCGCTCGGCCAACCTAAACCGAAAAGCTGGGCGCGAATTTTGCACCGAAGACTGACTGTGCCACACGAACGCGCGTGCCACTATGGAGCTTTCTTGCGCCACGACTGAGCCCACGGTGGGTTGAATCGTGATCGCGAACCCGCGGCGCCCGCCTAAGATCATGATGGTGGTGGGACCCCACCATCCGTGCGTTACACCCCGCTGAGCGTGTCCGCGCCGTCTTTGATCGTTCATCGCGTTCTCTCTCCCTCTCTCTCTCTCTCTCTCTCTCTCTCTCTCTCTCTCTCTCTCTCTCTCTCTCTCTCTCTCTCTCTCTCTCTCTCTCTTTCTACAGGTGTACAGCGATACTCTCATAGTGCATCGTACAAACTTCATTGTGGATCTTTTACATCGAGTTGCTTGGATGAAACCTTTGAACAAAAATTGCGTTGTCGTTTAATGAAGTGGCCCTCTACTTTAGGACTCTATGAATTGGAACTCTAGGTCTAATTCGTTCTATTTGTCTACACTGGGTTTTACATTACTTTTCCTCAGGAATTTCACACCTTCAGATAATTGATGATATTTCTGGTTTTCCAGCACTATTTCGCTTAATATTAGAATGGTTCTTGTGATTTAACATCATATTTTATCAAACTGTTCGTTAAACCATTCGTTGAAAACTTGTATTCTAGATTTATGTAGTTCGTTACAGATTCGGTTACAACCTGCCTTTGAAATGGTTGTTGTACGGAAGGCATCGGTCGTGAAGTTTCGTGCCAAACCTCTACATGAAGCTTGTACGATGAACTATGGGAGCACCTGCAAATCGCGGGCTCTCATTCCGTTCATCATTCTCATATACTCCATCACACGTGCGCTGGCTCCGACTCTAACTGTGTCGGTTCTGTACTGCGTACCATCAACATTAATCCGCTGCTTTACGAAATCGCAATTCGACTCGCGGGCTTTGGACGAGTTCGAAGCATGGCCTGCGCGACATACAGCTTTTGATCACACTTGGGAGTGCGCAGCTTCACTGGCGACAGTGTTCGGGGGCTTTTACGTCATTTGAAAAACCAAAAGACCGCACTTTAATTCAACTTCAGGTGAGAGTATTTGGCATAATTAAACTGGTCCTCGCGTCTTGCCCGTTTTCGGTTCGGTGAAGCGGTGAAGCGCGGTGCCAAAGTGTCTTTAGGCGTGTGCAGCCCATGATCATCGCATCTAACCGATGACTTTATTTATGAAATTATTCAACAGTGGTCCGTTGCGCCACCAGCGAACACTCGAGATGATGGGGCTGGTACAGTTTTTTAACCGTTTTTGAACTTTCACTTTCGTCTACGAGTGGTCGTCCACGAAGGTGTGTTTCTTTCTAGGTGTGTGATGGATTGGGGCGAAGAACGGAACCGCCATAGCATTAGGTGGAGGTGTAAAGTGTGCTAAATAAAATGGCGTTTGTGGTTTCTTAAGCTGCCCCTGCTTGGGGCCCTGTTGCTTGTTTTCCTTCGCTTTTAACGGCTGCACCAATTCTCCGTTGTTTTTTTTTTTCTGTTCGATTCCTCGCTCTCCGTTTCTGTAACATTCTTCGGCAAAGGGCCGACCGGTGTGCAGTCCTCTTTTAGTGCCAGCCCTCGATAAAATGGCGCAAGACGGTACCAACCGTTACTGTGCAGTCGCGTGCATTCGGTCGCGTTCTCAAGCGGTTCGGGACCGGTTCTGCAGCGGTGAGTTGCAAAATCTTTCCCAACCAGTTCACTATAGTTTTCTTCGGCGCCGTACTAGTGGTCGCAGTACCGCTACAGAACTGCATCATACGGTAAAAATCAGTGGTGGCGAACGTTTCCGGGACATGGTGGGGCGAATTTGGTTAGCATCAATTCGCCGTCCCGAGGGTCACGAAGAAGATACCATCAGTTGACTGTCGTCGTGTCAGCTAAACGTGGTCAACAAAAATATCCTCGTGCAGGATGTTGTTGATGCCAAAAGGCGTCGTTAGCGAGACAACAACTCGAATGTTCTGCACATAACCGCCGAGCTCATGGCCATCTACAGAAATGTTGGAAGTTGTCTCACCTCTAGGAATACTTGCGTGACTTTAAGTTTCAAAAAATCACTCCCATGACTCACCGAGCCGCGGGTCAAAGGTTCGTCACCTCTGCTTAAAACCGTGGGCCGTCCTCTGCAGCCCACGAGAGAAGCCCAAAAGGCCCGCGGTGTGTGCCAACCGTACCGAACGCTGCGCAAGCCACTCGAAAGCGGTGCAAACGAGATGTGAAGCGTGCACGAGCGAACCTGAGCACAGCGCCAAGAGACGTTCACCTCGAATTGGAACCAATCTTAAGGTCATCGCGTGGTGGTCGCTACACGGCGGGGGGAACACGGGCCGCGTGCCCACCACCAACACCGTTGCCAATCAACACGAGCCAAACAACAACAATGGATCAAGGTCCAGCTTTTCGGAGCAGGTTTAGCGGTCTCCCTTGGCGCTCTTCAGGCAACCTTTCCAGCAGCAGCTTCTGAGCCTCTGGCGCAGAGGGATGATGGTGATGCCCGCCGACAGCAGAGTGACTGATGATGGTCTCTGGTGTGAGCAAACATCTTCATGGAGGAGATTATTTACCCCCCGCCCCGACATACTGACCATTACCGCGAGAGTATGGCGCAATACGGTGCGAAGCCGTTGACCATGAGGCGCTGCAAATACACGTAGTATTTCGACATATGCCTCGGTATGCAAACGGTTCGCATTTCTTGGAATCTCCAACCGGGTGCGGTGTGGAAAAACAAATTCTTGCGCCCCAGAGGGGAGGGGGGGGGGGGACGCAGTATTTTGTACCACCAAATACTACGCTAATCGACGCGGATCTTCGGAGAGTCATGGCCACAAACAACCCCAGGCCCCAAACGCAGTCGAGCGAGCGCGTACCGTGTGGAACTTCGGACAGCTGGATCTATACCCGGTCGGTCGTTGAATCTTTTATCGACGCATAATTCCCCGGCGGGCCCGCAAACTAGTTTGGGGCCCACGCGAATGCACCATGCGTCGGCACCCGGTGCAGTTGCATAATTCACATGCGACAGTCACGCAAGTGGAAACGGTCCGATAGCGAGCTTCCCGAATGCTGGCCTACAATCTAAGCTTCCAAACCGCCGACGACATCGAGAGACGACACGAGTTGTTACAACAAAATGATGACAAAAAAGCGACGGAGATGTAACGTAGGGAAGGGAATACCGCGCCGTTATGTCACACGGTTACAAAGGTTAGCCCGATTCGGGTACTCTGGTAGATAGGCTTGAGTTTAGATATGATAAATAAATCGGGTTGTGGATGCTATCACATTAAAAAGGATGGCATTGCAAGGTTTGAGTAATGTAGATGTTCTGGAACTGTTTGGAAAAGCATGTAAAATGAAGCTGGACATAAAATATCAATTTCCGCAAATTGGGTTGTAACGATGCATACAGTAATGATTTTGAACTTTTTGATTCAAGAGTCGTTGATTTCTCAAATTTATAATTTGTACTATGAAATAACAGATTTTCATCAGCATCGGACAGGTCAATGTCGTTCGCTGATGGGATGTCACGAGAATGAGAAACCTTACTAAAAGCTTTACCTAGATTTTGGCGGAACATTCTTCTCGATCATCTCTCACCGTGTACTCAATTTACTACCGGAATGTACCCTGTAGGCCAGGACATCGGGTTGTACCATGTTAGCTTTCACGGTACACTTCTGCTTCTGATCGTTAGCCCTGGTCTTCGTATCGGTAGCAGAGTTGCCGGATTTGATTTTCGACACCAGTTTGTTCAGTTGCCTGACTCGTTGATCACGTTCATTCTCCGCCACTCGAACCGCTCGCCCGGTAGGAATCAGCTCGGCCTGCAATTTCATCGCCGCTTCGTGGTTACAGGACACACAGCGCAGCTGTTCCGGTCCGCGGGTTATCGTCGTACCGGCTGCTTGCACGGTTTTCAGAAAGGCACTACGAAGTACCCGCAACGACAGCTCCATATTGATAAACCGTCGGTTCAGATGAGCTTCCATGTTTTTCAGATCGACTCGGTCTGATTTTTCGCCCAATTGGATTGCCAACTCCATTCGCTGGTTATCGAGTTCGTGAATTGATCCCAACATTCGCTCCATTTGTTGATCCGTAATCGCTCCCATTTTTTCCAGAGTTTCGACGACAGAGTCCTGGGCCAGGCGCGTTTCCAGCTGCTCGTCGTCGACCTTTCGTTCGACCTGATATTCGAGCTCTATGAATCTGTGAGCGGTTTGATGGTCTTTCTCGAGGAAACTGGCCTCAATACTGTCCACCTTCTTTTCTAGCCCGTCAAACTGTTCACACTGTTCGTTCCACGTTTTCCAATAGTCTTCCAATGTGATGTACACCTCTTTGATTGAAGCATAAAAGTCCACACTGATACTAAGGTCGGCCTCCTTCAGTTCGTTGTATTGCTGCTCCTGTGCCCTTTCGAGGCCCTCGATCCGGGAGAGGTTGGATTGAAGCAGCTCCTCGATCTCCTGCGGCCAAATCGACCGAATACTGTCGGCGGCCAGCTCGAGGGATACGTTCGAAGGCACTAACGCCGGGTCGTGGGTCGTTTCTGGTTCCGAAAGGGGCAAGCGAGCGACCAGGCCCGCCAGAACCGCTTGGATGGCGTCGAGTTCTTTCTCCAGCTGCGGCGCCGGCTGATACTGTATCGTACTCCATCGGGAGGAGCGCGCTTTTATCGAGCTCGGTACGGGGTGCTGATAGAAGTCGGTCGGAACCGCATCCTCCACGTTGGACTGCCTCGAAGACCGGAGAACGTTGCGCCATCCGCCACTCGGATGGTAGTCGGGAAAGTTAGCCTTCAACAGCTGGTTAATGGTGTCCAGCTGCCCGCGAATGGTGGCCAGTTCACCACCGTCCAAAAATGGCTGGATTGATTTTTCCATCCGCGAGAATTCCAACGTCGTGTCGACGGCTAGCGTATTCAGCTTTCCGATCGACTGGTCGACCGTATCCAGGCGGGCAGCAAGCGACAGAATATCGAACGAATTCTCGTGTGCCGGATGGAGCGTGGAAGCTCTACGGGACTTGTATTGATCCAACTGCTCGATGGTAGGCAGCACCGCGCTGCTGATGCGCTTCTGTTCCCACACTTGATCCTTCAAGTCCTCGACGGCTCCTTGCAACTCGTTCACGCTGGCGAGCAGCTGCTGGTAGGCTTCCGATTCCTCGAAGCGCCCCACCGACTCCGAATCTTCCGGTTCCTTCACGGGTGATGGTTCATCTCGCGAAACGCTGCATTCAACCGCACCGACAGGTTCATTCTCGAGACCAGTTTTACGTAATACTACCTGCAGCACCTGTTGAAGGGCTGAGAAGTTCAACGCACCCGGCTCCGGAGTTCCGATGGCTTCAGCCAGAAGTTCGGAGCAGGTTAGGGACGTTTCCATTGCAATTGTTAATGATAAACCGTGCCGAAAGAAACGTTTCACAGTCTACTGTGTTTACTTGTGCAGCTAGCTTTTAAAATGTTATGCTTTTTTCTACGTTCTATGTTTAGCAAAGTTGCCGTTGGGAAACATTTATGTTGGCATTTTACAAGCTCATTTAGGTTCCATGATTATAAATTAGCACCATCAATCCGGATTACTTCCATTGAATCTAGCTATTGTAATCACGAATCTGCTAACAACTTCAGAAGTAAGTCTCGCATAAATGAACACACAAAAATACCGAATCACTGTGCCCAACTCAATTGCGTGGTATGAATTTCTCCAGTCGTGATTTATCGTCATTAGCGTGTAGAACACGTCCCGCTCGATATGCAGCCATCCTGGTTAGGGTTGATGGTGGCGTCACTTTTGGGCAAGCAAACTACAGAGTAATGGTGTTTGGAAGTCTAGGTAGGGAAGGTAAGGTTGTGAGCATTACTTTTTTGCAGGTCTAGTGCCATGCCGTGGACGCGACGAGCACTCGTATCGGGTCGTGAATGGGACCATCGCCGACATATTCGACTTCCCGTTTATGGTGTCGATCCAGCGTTTGGAGCCGGATGGGAGGATCCACGTCTGCGGTGGAACGCTGATCAGCGATCTCTGGGTACTGACCGCAGGGCACTGTATCGAGTAAGTGTAGTGGTGGTTGTGCTGAACGGGTTCAATTAATTTGCTGCCTGCTACGATATGTCTTCTCGTGTAGCGAAATCGAGCCCCTGCTGGCCATCGTGCGGGTTCATTCGTCGTTTCTCGGATCCGGTGGTATTCTGGTCAACGTCGAGCGTACGGTGCGACATGAAAGGCTACGCTACGGTCGCGTCGGCATCGATTTCGACTACGGGCTGATCAAGCTGAGCGTCCGGTTTAAGCGGGCCGTTCCGGTGCGTCTGATCGGTGACCGTATGCGTTTTCCACCGCGCGAATCCTGCACCACCATGGGCTGGGGCGTCACCAGGGGTACGGGCGATCGCGGTCAGCTGCGTTCGGTTAGACTACCGATCGTACAGCAGAAGGACTGTGCGGCCGTGTACGACCAACTGCAGCCGATCACGAGTCGCATGGTGTGCGCTGGGTATGCCGAGGGCGGACGAGACGCTTGCGAGGTACGTGCCAGCTTGACCGGGATGGGATTCTTGCCCTTCATCATGGTAATGGAATGTACACTCCTAGGGGGATTCGGGAGGTCCTCTGCTGTGTCGGGGCATTCAAACCGGCATCACCTCGTGGGCTGTGGGATGTGCCCAACCGGGTCTCTACGGCGTCTACAGTAGCATCGGGGATCAGCGCGATTGGATTCGGAAGCACGCAGGTGTTTAGGCAAAAGCAACTAACAGTAAGTGCGTTCCACACTATTCCGATTCGACCATGAAACCGACAAATGCCACAATACTAATCTCTCAGTAGAGGTGAAATGATGACATCCAAATTACGTCCAATAAAACTGCGACTCCCGTGTCTCTAATGGCAGTACATTAGCACAGATTAGTGGGGACTTGTTTTCGCATCAGTACCGTTTCGATATGTGGTTAGCGTCCACGGTGGTCTCACTTTTTACTCTAGTTGTTCTCTTTTGCGGTAATGATCCAGCTGTCAGGAGAAATGATCCTTCCCGACTTATACGGTTCAATTCGCTTCTCAATCCGCTACTCCTGTAGGATCCGCCGGTGGCGTGGGAGGGCCTACCTTTCGAATCGTCAATGGAACGGAAACAACGATCGCCACCTACCCTTACCTCGTGTCGGTGCAGAAGTGGACAGCGACCGTGAAGGAACACATCTGCGGGGGAACGCTTATCAGCGACAGCTGGATCCTGACGGCAGCCCACTGCACAGAGTACTGAGTGCCGCTAAGATGTTACACACCGAAGCGGTACATTCTAGTGTCTTGGTTCCATTGCAGCGAACTCACCCCGTCAACGGTCATGGTGCGTGCCAACTCGTCGTTCCACAACAGTGGCGGAAAGCTTCACCGCGTGGTGCAGGTGATAACGCATCCCAACTTCAGCTACGTTACGGGTGATTACGATTTCGGGTTGCTCAAGCTGCAGGACACATACAGGCGGGCCGTGGTGGTGAGGCTGCCCATTGGTAGAAGGCGGTTCCCGCCAGCCGAACGCTGCACGGTGATGGGTTGGGGTTACACGATGGGGCCGGAGTCGCGACAGCAGTTGCGCCGGGTGTCACTACCGATCGTTTCGCAGAAAGTTTGCCGGAAGGCGTACGAAGGCACCGACGAGATTACGCCACGCATGGTGTGTGCTGGTTACGCGGGAGGGATGCGGGATGCGTGTGATGTTAGTGTTCCGTCTTTTCTACACCACTTTCATTTTTCGGCTGTGTAGATCGCGAATATATTCTCGTCCGTTTTTCAGGGCGATTCCGGTGGACCGTTGATCTGTCGTGGCTTGCAGGCAGGCATCATATCGTGGGCGATCGGGTGTGCCAAAGCGAACAAGTACGGTGTGTACAGCAGCATCGCGCAGGGTCGCGGATGGATCAGGAACCGAACTGGAGTTTAGCGGAACCGCAGACTCAAACATCGACCGGTTTTTTCACCAATAATTGCTGGTAGGACATAGAACGATATAAAACCAGTATCGCAAACAGAGCAGGCGAGATTTTGTGTCCAATTGGTTTTGCGGAAACGGAATTCGAAAAGAGGGAAATGATCGTCAATCGAGTACTGAAAGAAAAAGGGATGAAATATTTCAATGCGAGTGAAATTTTGATCTACACGCCTAAATTTATGCAATTTATTACTCGCATACCCCTCAATATTATGTGGAGTAAAAACTTTCATATCCTTGCTCAACGAAAATACGATACTGTTTGCTTCGCATGGTAAGTATCTATTTACAGTTGAAGTTCAAATGTCATTATACTTGTAAACGAACTTTGTTCACGCAACGAATCCCGAAAGATCATATTCCGAATTCATTTTGAGCTATTCAAAACCACGAGTCGAAGCCGAGCTTTTGCTATTTTTACAACCAGACACGTTTCTAATTAATTGCTCCGCCACTTCACCGGCGTGCTCCGCGTTACGTGATTTCGCAATTTCAACAGTTTAAATTTTTTCCAAAGCCGCCGTAGAAGAGTGCGAACACAGAGAAATTCTGTCAATGGCGAAACTTCATTTAATTCCGCTCCGCGCGGTGCAGACAGCTCGGGGCGGGAAACGAGTAGGCAGCAAGGGCGAAAACGGAAAACAAATTCCAGCGAAAAAATGTGTAATAGCCCGCGGTTGCGGGCGCAAAAGTAAGTGATAAAAAGTTACAACTTTCGGTGTTTATTTCCCGAGTGTTTACTCTTGTTGTTAGGCAGTCTGAAGGAAGGAAACAGCTTCGCGGGCGCGCGAAGCAGGAGTGGGGCTAATTTGGTTTAATTAAATTTGCACCGAGTTTGCCATTTCCTGTACCATTTCAGGTGTAATACTTGTTAATAAGTGCTACTATTTGTTCTATGCAACATTCGTTCTACTAGGATGCCGTTGCTAAACTTGTGCAGTGATGTTTTAAATGGTTGTACAATTGTATAGAAACGTATTGAATTTTTGGCCTAAATGGTTGGGACATTTGTTCATTGATTTTCCAATTGTTAAATGCGCTCACTTTATGTGCTGCACGTTGAATAAAAGCACCCGGCATCGCTGCAGGCTCTGAGTCGAGGGATTGTCCAAACTCTAACAAGAGTTCCAAATGCATTCCCCACCTCTTGTGCAAGGATCCAATTTACGGCTCTCGGGCAGTACACATTGGGAACAGGGAATCTCTCTGAATATTTAAAGCTGCCGTCTCCCAAGCGTATCGAGGAGGGACCGATTTGTACCGCTTTTGCCAAAGGCCCAGGGGATTGCATTTAACACAGACAGAACGCTATCTGTCCTCGGTGGGCCCAGGCAAAATGTTTTCCGGGCATTTGTGCGACGTTGTGACCTGTTTGGAAAATGGATTCCTGGACAGTGGCTCTGCACTTAGTGCTACTGGAAAATCGGACATTCGGGAATTATCAATGTTCATACGTGCCCTTTGGAGTGCTTTTTCTGTGCTCCGTGTATGTGTTCGGTGTCGATTGATGCAGAAAACTGTTCTGGAGAAGAAAAACAAACTGAAAAAGTTTGAAAATAGTATGACAGTTTAATCCCTTCGAAAAGCATTTTCGTATGCAGGATAGCTAATCTATATGCGAAACAATTGTTTGTCTTTTATAATCTATGATATTTCGAACTGTATTTCGGATGCATAGGTTTATCATTTTCAAATATACATTTAGAAATATTGAATGAAATAATTTAAAGTTAACATAAAAAAACATACATTTCAAAACTGTCAACTTTTCATGTGTGCTGGCTTGCTATCGTCAATAAAATCGTTCACTTCAGTTGCATCAGACCCATCATCATTTTACAGTCTGTCGATAATGATAAGCTCCTCGACCAAATGGATGCCGGTAATGAAGAACTCTATCGGCTGTCACGTACTGCCAATTTCGTGTCGAAAGTTTTAATGGTTGTTACTTTTGTTGTTGAAATAGAGAGACGAAGAGGGAGTTCGCCGCATACGCATAGGTTCGTCCCAAATGGTTGCTACCAGTCTCACCTAGTAGGAGTGGCTACGGTGAACGAAACGCATTTATATTCATACTTTAATAGCCGAAGTTATAAACTGTGATAAACAAGTAATGACCTGAAAAGCCCCCTCTAAATACTGTCGGTTTTGTAAGACAAATTAAAACTCTCGTTTTAATCGCTGCACTTGAGTATGGAGAAGGTTGCCTGTCATAACGTAAAAGTTAACAAATTGTACTTCGAGCGATCCACTTGTCTCCTGTGAAGTTGAAGGAAACGATAAAATAAGTTTCAAAGCATGATAAAAAGTTCTTCCAGTTCCAAAAGTTTGCGTCTAAATTGATTTAATGTTCTCGAAGAATCAGATGAAATATGATAGTCATACAAATTGAAATAAACCCGTTGCTGCAGACATTTAAGTAAAGAAAGACATATTTGTTCCAATGTTTCAAATGTTTCTAAAAAAAATCATAAAACGAAAATATTGCATGTGGCAAAGGTCTAGTTCGAAGGTGCTCTTCATCTGCCTCCTTTCACGAAAATTCTTCCAGTGACTTGAACGTGCAGATCACGTAATGGTTGAAATCGAACGTGATTTTTTAATGTTACTTATTCATGTCGGATCCATCGTTACTTTTCCAAATATCTCGTCCTCTCGTCGTTATCGACCGAGAATTACATAATCCAACGTACTTGCTTTGATTTTCCGAGAAGAGAGCGGGGATTTCGAATCGTACTAATGTAAATGTACTAATTTTCGATGAAGGACCACTCTGTAAAAAGTCAGCCCAAATGTGTATTGGCAGAACTATTGTGGAAACCCTTTGCCTGAAAAGGTGAAGTAGTGAAATCGGTACTATTATGCGTTGAAAATTTCCACATTGAATGGCACATTTAATTTGAGGCAATATACCTTCCACTAAAAAGGATACGCTTTGTCGACACAGGTATGCCAAGGACTCGGTACATTTTTCTCGTGGTCCTGTTTTTCCTCCCGGGGAAACACCTTGAACCGTGGATGGTTTTCCATCGCCCAAGCATGCAACGACTAACCGCAAGGACCTTCGGCACGGCGGTGCCGTGGAAGGATGTGAACGTTTCAGACCGGCCACAGGACGATGGGACGCATTTTTTCACCTCATTAACCCCGACCGACTGCGCCGACGAAGAATGCCGACACCCTAGGATGACAACATAATTAAGAGCGAATGCTTGGAACGTGCACAGTGTGTCGTTCAAACAATGAACGATGGGATAATGTACATCATTTTTGGGATTACTTGAATGTTGCGACACACGTTAAAAGTAATTTATTTTTCGATCGACCAGTCGAACTCCTTCACGCGTCCTTTCGTAGATGGGGTCGGAAACATAGTCAGATAGCAAATAGTAATTGTACAAAAGTGCATCTAATCGATTGTAATAGCACATTTCATTCGTATTAGCAGCGATGCAACACAATACTCGCCCCCTTCGAACCATTACAGCTTGCAGGGGAATAAAAATTAGCACTTCTTTCATTGTATGCCATTTCGTTCGTGCGTGTAGCATAAATGCTGTGAAAATCAATCATCTGTCAGTGAGGATCCCTTCGCGCACACACACGCAACATGCAAAAGAAAAACGTTCCCCATGGGCGCGTCCAAGTGCTCGGTTTCTGCACTATGCAGGAAAATCTCCCCGGGTGGCATGTTGTCCTACATTCGGCTAGAGCTGTGCTTTTCCTTTTACTTTCGTGGCGGCTTTCAAAAGTGATTGAATGGAGTACACACCGAATGGCCCCGAAGTACCCCAGTGCCGCACCAAGCGTCGTAACATGGAGCGCTAAGAGCGGACGGCAACGTCATCAGAGGAAAGAGAAGTTAACGGGGAAGGAAGGCGGGAAGAGAGTAAAAAAACCAGCAGCCGCAACTCAGGCTCACTGCCAGGCATGATTTCCTCGTCGTCAATCAAATGAAAAATGCTAATTTCACTTTTTCGCCAGCTCCGTCGGGCAAGTGAGGGGGGAAAGACTAGCGGGCGGCGGTGGGCCATTCCGTCGGGAGGCGTTTTTGCAGATGGCAGGAACGCGATTGCTTGCAAGGGCGCACCGAAAGAACAAAGCAATAACGGCGTTTAGTTGCTATTTGCTCAGGCCTCGCTTCCCTTACTCTTGCCATTATTTTTTCTGGTATTTTTACCAACAATTTTCACGCTTTTGTAATGGAAAACGTAAAACGACTTTTAACCCCCAGCGGCGGTACAATGTTTGGGCTTACTTCGTTCCTTACTTCACATCAACCACTCAGTTACAATCAATAGACGCGAACAGCTGAAGCGGAAGTATCGATTCGATACTTTCGAAGTAGATGTTTGAGGAGCATTGTTTTTCAACATGAGCTATCGATAATTTGCCAGTAGTATTTTCAGATGAAAACAAAACGGAACACAGTTTTAACGGAATATTGAAAAAATGTTAATATGTGTGGCAATAATGTGGTCGATCATAAAAATCGTAATATCCTCCTCAGTAACGGGATAAGTAGTCGAGATTGCATAGCTTCAGGCGTTACTCGCGTGGTTTCAATTCAAAAGCCTTCGGGCGGGCAGGGATTACAGTTGTTGGTAGACTTTAATATGATGTGAGATGACTTCATGACGTGTAAATGCGGCGCATAAGCTATGGAAACAGCTCATCAGCTGCGTACATCATTTCCCGCCTGAAAGTCCCCACCAGCGGACAAAACAAATCTGAGTTGTTATCTTTTAATTTTTCATTCTGTTGACCACTTGACGAATGTTAATTTGTGTCGCTCTCGCTCAGTGTGGCGGTGTAAGCCACGAGAAAAAAAGAGCACAAATGAACCAGCGTAAGCACAAAAGGACGAGCGAGGCCAGGACGAGCAGAACGGCAGAATAACAGCGTGACAGAATAATGGGATTTTTTGAGGTTTTATTTGACGTCGGCAGCAACGGGCTCAACAGAGAAGCCGGCGTCCAATGACCGTTGAATTAATGAGCTAAAGGACGGACTGCTGCTGACGATCGTAAAAAAAACAACGGAAATAAAAAGGCGCTTTCAGGGAAACGAAAGATGAGCCTAGCAGAGGGCCACGTTAAGTCCGGTGAGGAGTCGTTTCTTTTTCAGGCGAAATGAGCGATTAGTTTTTTTGTTTGGTTGTTGTTTATCATTCAAACACTAATTATAGATAACGTCGAGGATTTGTGGCCGCAGACAGACAAACAATTTCCCTGTTGAATGTTAAACACCGATCCATAGTCAAATTGTGCGGAACAGTTCGTTGGGTGATTATTTACTTTAGCCCCAGAATCTGTTTCTATGTTTGCTTTAGTGATGTTTCTGGCATGTTTCATTATGCAATGAAAATAAGGTTCATAAATCATTTATTTTTTCATAGACATCAGCACACTTAAACACAGAAAAGTATAGCTAATATGAGAAAGAACCATGGGCTCTTAAAACCATTGAATTATTGTGTGCTTTCAGCATTCACGTTGCGCGCTCTATTCTGTTAAATTACTTTAGAAAAGCTTTACAACTCCGCTTGGCAAAGCCTTAAAACTGCGCCAATGTTGCCCAACTCGTTTGTTGAGTGGAATAAAAATCTACACAAACGACAAAAAGTTTCTTTTCTGTGCGTCCAACACCGCAGACACATACATTTCACTGCAGTATAAAAGAAAAGTTTGGTCCATTCTTGTAGTTTTTCAACTTCACCATAGACTCGCCTAGCAACCGTCAGACACGGCGGGATGAGACAGTGCCGATACACTCCGTCCACCTGCTGGCGGGAGAGGTCCTTGCTTCCTAGAAACACACAGCACCGCTGCGGCTGTGTTGGTTTAGGATTCGGGCAAAACGTTAGCGAACATTCAAACCCGCCACAAGGGAGAAATCGCTCGGTGGCAAACTTTTGGCCCCATAAGTGGTGTGGAATGAAATTTCAACCTGGTCAGTTGCGCAACATTACGGCAGCTTGTACGGCGGCGAAAGTTTGCCATTCTTTTATCGACGGTATTCAGTATTTCCCCAGCTGTTTGGCTTCCGTTCCGTCTGTGGCAAGTTTCTGGCACCCTCGGTCGCTTTCGGCGAACTCGAGTTGGGTACAAATGGCTGGAAAACCAGACTTTAGGTAGGTGACTTTTGTAGCCCACAGCCAAAAGTTTGCTGCGTCAGCGTGTGTGTGTGTTTATGTTTCCTTTGCAACTTTCGCTGGCTTCGTCTGGCTCGTAATGTAATGAATTATTTAATTTGATTTTCTTTACTTTGTCTTTCTTAGGGTGATGTCTTCTTTTAGGGTTTTTATTCGACTGTTTGCTGCCCGGATTCATTTGCAACCCCTGTGAAACCGAACTGCGTTGACAACTGTTGTTATAGTGAGTTTTTTGTTTGTTTTACAACGCATTCGTCACTCCGATAATTTTGCTCTGGTTTCCCTTTCTATTGCCACGTGGTATTCCTCCATACATGTTGCATGTTTTGGTACCACGAGTAGATTGAAGCTCTGTCTCAAAGTCACTTACACAAACGCCGTAAATATCACCAGAAGAACTGCTAATTGTAGTTAGGGGTAACATTCAATGCAACCTAATTTGAACATAGGTTGATGCGAAAAGGTAAATTGTAAATTGTGCAAGTTAGGTTGAGTCGGATTTGCAAACGGAAACGTGGAAAAATTTGTTCAATTTAGCTTGCCTTCCATTCTGGGCACTCACAGTCACAGCTGGAATAAAGCTTGATGATAAAGAGTTTGATCTCATTGCGTTCATAAAACCTTCGATCCCAGCACCCAAACAGTGGGACTTACCGTTTTCACACACGCCTAGTTTGGAACTATGACAAAAATTCGTAATATGTGCGCTGCCTATGACAGTGTTCAAACGCTCGATTATTGCTCAACCGGCAACAGTTTGAACACGACGCGCTTTGAATCATCATTACGCATTGCAAATATGCTAATATGCTAGCAAATGCTTTGATGTGGAAAATGCAGTCCGATGATGGAAAATGCAGTCCGAGAAACCAACCTGTTGTGTGGCATGTCTCGGTTACATTGGAATGAATATTCTCGAAATATTTCAATGGAATGTCAGGAACAGCCAACGGGTGGAAGTACTGTGAATTTCTGTGTCTTCGGATTTGCCCGCTTGCGCATTCACATTCACAACAACAGTGCGAGTTGGGAAATTTATAGAATTTATTTATCATTTCCATTTATCGAGCACTTACGCCATCATTTCCTCAATCATTTCATGTTTTCGAAATCGAACACCTCAACAATCACTCTTTGATAGAAGAAATACCAATGGTACGAATGGTGGAAAACGGAAACCGGCTGCCACCCCACTGCCAGAGGGTAGTTCCGATACGGCCGCCTTTCTTCTCCCAATCACTTCATTCATCGATGAGTTCAGTCACGTTCCCGGGGAGGTGTAGGAAAACATCTGCAAAGCTTTCCCATCGCCGTTACCATGGCCGTGCCTCCGTGGGGCCAGTATTGAATGGTAAGCCGGTTGACTCGCACCGTGGCCATTTCGCTCCCATCTGGCCGGGGAAAGTGTGTGCGTTTCTGTTTATTTTCTGATATTTTTTTTTAGTTCTTTCTTAGCACTTGCTATCGGATGCGGCATAACCGTGATCGGCCAGGCGGAAACCAACGCGAAAGCGCAGGAAATCTATTTGTTGCGTTAGTATTGATACGTGCGCGAAACGCCGAGCGGGGCCGAGCTTGGGGCTTAAATGGAATTTATTTACTTTTTTCTTTCTTTCTAGTCTATCGCACACAAAACGTTGGGAAAATGCGCCATCGATACAAGGTCGAGGATGAGCGGGGAGCTAAAATCATCCTCAACCCATCGGTCTCACACCTTCCCGGCGCTAACAATTGATACCCAGCATCGGGCGTGAAAGCTTTTTCAGCAATCGAAGTGGTTGCTTTGTTGTTGAGCGATCCGAAGCCAGCGCGCGTCTGCACCCAGCACCGGGCGTCTCCATCCAGTACTGGGCGCCTCCATCAGATCATTGCATTTGAAACGTGACCGTGTTGTGCTTAAATGTTCCGTTGCACCACAACGCGTACGGTTCGCGTCGGTTTAGGGTTGCAGTGCAAGTACGCCATCACACTGATTGCTCTCTTTGTAACGGAATTTCTAGTAGCATCTGCCACCGTTGTGCCGAGATTGAGTGAGGTTCATATTTCTGGCTATACGATCCTTGCAGCAGATGCGCAAGACTATGATGAAGATGACACGTTAACGTTGTTGTAGAAAAACTACACAACAAGAAGTAATCAACGTAATGAAAGTAATTTGGAAGGAATTGAAAAGCAAAAAGTATCTGCTAGATTCATCAAAAGATTACACAGTTTTTGGGTCAAATTGAAGATGAACATACTTCAGTTATAGCTCCATTTAACAAAACGAAAAACATTTCATTCGGTACAATTATTCTTAACATGTTTTCCTATGTTTTTTGTAAGCTAATTCTAGGGACTGGATTATTTATAACATGTATCCAAATGTGCCTTATTTGAATTCCTTTGGTACTTCGATAAAACCCCCCTCATCGACGTCGAACCTTTTCGAAACGGACGTGCGTTTTCCGACGGGGTAGGCTTTGATTTTAAAAATTCAGTCCATTTGCGACACGCGCGCGTACGATGTAGAGAAAATAAACTTTGAGCCTCGTGGCTATCGCACAAACGCTCGGCACGACGAAGCACAGCATCCACTGACATGTGTGTCGTTTCCCAGCGCCTGAGGCTCGTGAGATGTATCGACTGCTGTAGAAGGAAAGCAAAAAAAAAAAGAAAAGAAATCATTCAACACAAGGGTGAATCCTGTCGTGCGATTTTACGAAGAAAAAAACCGAAAGGTATCCGGAGGAGCTATATTTGAGGGAACGAGTGCCGAATGCTGATTACGATGGAGTTTCTGCGTAAAGCTTGCTTTTATGCTTGTTTTAATTACCGTTCAGGTTTGGAAATTGTAGAGAAATGTGAACAAACATGATTAATCAAATTTTATTCATCTTTCTTCATATAACTGAGCTGATTGTGAAGAAATCAGAACAAAGAATGAATCTCTCACTCTAAAAAGCAGCCAAGAAGACTTGTTTCATGAAGTTTTAATGACCTCGCGATGATGTTCGTAAACGGTTGAACCTACACACCCCAGATGACGATTTCTGCAGTCACTTATTCAATTACTTTCTTCACTACCAGCAACATTTGATATCAACTCCTACATAAAACGGCGACCGCAAAAAACAACGTTCGTTCTTCAACATAAAACATCGGCTCCACACTGCCAGCGGTAATGGGTTTTATATTGAAACCGTGGAGTCCATTGAAGCGTAAATGTAAATTAAATCCACGCCGCTCGAAACGAGCAGCAGCTAATCCAGTTTCGGGGTTGACGATAAAGTTCTATTCGATGTATTTTTTCTCTCTCCCAATTTCTCCTCCATCAAACCCGGTTGAAGGATACCCCGGGAGCAATTTTAAACACTTCAGTGTGTCGAATTTGTGTCTACCATCCCGGATACCATCAAACGCTGGCTCAGTCAGTCAGCCATGGCTGCTCGCGGCTCGTTTCCCTGCATCATTGACGTTGAACATAAAAAGGAAACAGTTGCCTCGGACGGACGAAAAAAGAAAACCAGGCAGAGTTCCATAATTTTATTATTTCTAATTTGTGTGCCTTTCTCCAACGCAACGAACCCGTTCGTCGTAAATGAGCCTCAAATTGCATTACGTTTACGTTGGTCTTAAAACGTTCTTCATGTAAAGTGCAGCTGTCATTTATTTGAAATCGTCGGAGCTAATGTTGACGAAACGGGAACGATGCTGTGGTTTTGAGAAAATGGCGCTGTGTTTGATGATACACCGTGCTCCATGTTTTGAAGCAGATCGATCAACTCTGTACTGTTTATTGAGTGAATTTGCCTGGAAATTTGCTAGTAATCTTTTAACAAACAAGACTTGTGTATTACTGAAATTTCCTTTCAGAGGATAATGTTCTTTCCGACAATGTAACCGATAAGCGCGCTTCGCTCGCAATGATTATTTATTATCAAACAAGAATCAGGAGGCACATTTTCGGCTCAAAAACTCCAGTGTAAAACCACAGTACCGTGATATCGATGAGTGTCCCTTCCAAAGCTGCTATCCCTAAGCCTACACCATTTTGCCTTTACGACCATTGTTGGGGTGACCCGCAGGAGGAACAGATTACTGTCCACCATTTGTTCCCCTGCTGCGTATGCACCGCATGCGATAGCGTGACAACAATTGCTGCTGATAATGCTTAAAATATTGTGCTCCCGTAAGCCATAATGCGTGCCGAAGTCAGGATGGAAGCAGCAGTTGCTGGGGCCGTCGCTGGCGGTGGTCTGTCGAACATATAATAGTGCGCATCAAACGCGGTGGTGTCACACACACAAAGGCAAATGGTTCTATGCGCCATTGCAGTTCGGTTCGGGTGGTTTGAAAGGGATGCGGACTGCAAAATGCAACAACGGGGGTGCCTTTTGTGCCGGAATTCCACGAAATAGAGTTACAAAAATCTGTATTCAGCAGTTTCCCTAGTAGTGCATTGACAATGAGTTGTTGGGCGACGTTTGATAAAAAAGGACTTGTATTTTTTCACATCCTACGGTTTCCGATCTGTTGAATCCTATTTTAAATACATTCGTTCGCACCCCCAAGCGATGAAGTTCATTGCTTGTTCATTAACGTGAGTTTCGACTTGATAAAATGAATAAAAAAAGAAGGCTGGTAACAAAGAATTCCCATTTAAAACTTCACTATCTGATGTCACATCATGTATCAATACCATTTAGTATAGCGTCATTGTTTCAAAAAGATTGACTCGAGTGTATAATGAAAAATGTTTCCTGTTGTCCTGTCAACATCAGGAATTGACATGTTTCAAACATTTTTTATGGTTGGAGCACGTTTGAAAACTGTCTATCAAAAGATACTCCTAGACATTGAGTATTTTGCTGGCAACTTCTCTCGGTGTTGGTATCACCCTGATACTGAATTCAAATAGAGTTTTTAAAGTATTGAACACAAGGGAATATAAAATTGATGCGTTATGAAATGAATGAAATGAATTATGAAATGAAAATCGTTATGAAACAAAATTCCAAATGATGCAATGGTGGTTATGATGGTTAAACGTCGTTCGACAGATTTTTCCAACCTTCTGTTATTTGAATTTGAATAAATTTGCATTCTCCCTTTCCAGCGTCCCGCCTCGAACAGTATAGAAGTAAACATTTTGATTTCCTTTCCCATTGATTTCTATAACTTTGCACCTGAGCGAAGCAAACCAGTTTGTTCGTTCGTTTATTTCTTTCGTCCGAAGTCGATGAAACATTCCATCGATTATCTTTCCACTCAAGTGTTGCATTATTCTCGCACGCCAAAACATTTTTGGCACTTTTGACCGCCAGTGAAAAGAGTCCGGAAAGCTCGCTGTCAAAAGAAGACCCACACAAAGAAGTGTCAGGATGCACTCCCCAATACTGCCATACCTCCCCAGCCAGCCCGGTTGTGGTGAAAATGTTGCAAAAGAAGCGCAAAAAGGATTGGTGCTTCCCTTTCCACCAGCACGCGTTGCGAATGGCACGAAGTGAGCTCTGCATGCGCTTATTTGCATACCGTTTTGCATTTCAAAACCGTTTCCGATACTCGCACCTTCTTCAGCCTCCTCTTGGGGTAAACATGAATAAAATGTATTGCATAGAACAACAAAGACAGGAGAAAAAAATAACCGGGCGTAAAATTAATATGCTGGAAAACTGATCCCGGCACGCTGATGGAGGAGGAGAATTTGAAAAGGAAGGAGAAAAATCTAGAGGTGGACGATGGGGGGCCGATGTACCGCACGGATGGAACACGAGTTGATGTTTTCCTGGCGCATGCGGTGGGTTTGTAGGTGCAAAAATCAACAGAGAAAAACGACGATGGGTATTTATTTTTCCTACCACGGAAACGCTCGCTACTATCGCTCCCGTAAAATGTTCCGTTCAAAAGTTTGGAAAAGTAAGGGCATTAGATGTTTGTCAGCTACCTTTTTTCTCATTTGCATGATTTGCTATATTTGTGCAGTACTCTATTCAGCATAATTAATGTCAACAGTGCGAGCCGCACTGTTCACAATTATGAATTATGAAACAACAGCTTCATTAAAAATGCGTTTCCATGAATGGCTTGGAAATGGAAAGTGGAAGGCTTAGGAGTTGGTCAATTTAGAATGAACTATTCTTGTTACACTTCGATGGCTTTTGCCTTCTTTGTGTTTCTTCTATACATAAAAACATATAATTATATAAGCTGACCTGATCCAGTCCTATCAATATCTACTCCTTTTATCACAGAAAAAGCTGTGTTTGAACTTCATAAAATTTCAAATACAGGATCATTATCAAATATTTTAGAGCGATGCTTGTACAAATTTCATTTTTCTTCATGAGAATCACTTAAAGCAGATCCGTGTAGGATGATTTATTAAAGAACCTTCCTTCAACAAACCCATCACTTTTGAACCAGTCACAAATCCATCGCCGAAAGCGGAAGATTTAAGATTCTTATTTCTACTAAGCGATTATTTATTTACTCAACCACAAACCAGAGGGAAACTTTAGGTTTCCGCTCCAGGTAGCGTGCCGTCTACCACGTGCCGGAGTGCCATCGGGGTCGAGGTTGCGCTGGGGCAGCTTCAGAATGCCCTCTTCCCTTTCCGGCGCCCTTCCCAGGTAATAAGATCAAAGGGAGAACTATGAATACGGGAGCAGCGGAACCGAAAACCGTCGAACCCTTTCGATTATCTTTCTAATCAACAGAAAGCCGCCGGAAGGTGAAGGGCGCCACACCGGAGTTCGCTTCAAAGGACATTGCCATCGTTTTTATGTTATTCTTCCTTGAACAGTCACCACCACCCACCGTCCCCCGGTTCCCACCCATCACATTGCACGCATCGATTATTTAGCCGCAAGGACAGAAAGGGGTGAGGAGGGGGAGGAGTATCAACAAGGTCCCATTGGGCGAGTTTTGTGTCACACACCATTTTTCGTTGTGTTGTGGATCTGGATGCGTGCCTGTGTGTGTGTGTGATATTTTTGGCCGCGCTCAAACGCCAGTCCCTGAGATGCTGCTTGCGGATCTGTCAGCCCGGCCACCCTCGCCACCCCTTTCGCAACCCAAAGGGCGGCGGGTGGTAAAAAGAAAATTGACTCGATCGATATTTAATCTCCGATTCCAATCATGTACCGTCGCTCGGTCGTCGTGGCGTGCGATAAACGAACGCTTTCATGCGTCAAAAACTGTCGCCGTTGTTTCTCGAGTGGGTGATGCAATTTTGGCGCGTGAAATTTTGCCCATCGTAAAAAAAAAAACGAAATCGAAACGAAGCGGCCAAAAAAGGCGCTGTTCGAAGGAGGAAACATAAATGAGGAAGCTGCTTGCTTTGAAGGTGCGCTGTTATTAAATGAAACGGGTTCAAAATGCTTTCCAACCAAAGGGCGATATGAAATTGAATACCGATCGATTGAATTAGCTGTTTACTGAATAACTTTTTATCTTTGTTTCCATTTTGTCCGTATTTTCAACCCTTTTCCATTTGGTGGAACGAAAGAAAAGAGAGTGTTTTTGTGTTACTTGAAAACGATCGAAAAATTGTTTAACTTTTCCTACTCCAGAATGAGACGCGCGATCAAACAAAATTAAACAACCAATGGAGATCTGATTACCAAAAGAAAACCAACAAACATGCGATACGATTTGCACATGAAAGTCATACATTCCCTTCCAGAAGACATCGGACAATATAGAGTCATGGTTGAACGCAGTAAACCCACCAGCCACTAGCAAAGAAACAACATTCTTCGGTAATGAATCAAGTTGAGAATGTAACTTAAACAAAGATGGAGAGAGAAAAAACCAACATTATTTCGCTATTTGCTAGTCGCAGCTGTGCTGGCGGGCTGGTGGCGATCGTTCTAATGATACTGCGCCAGCAGCCATCGATCAAAACGCTGTAAGTTTCAGAATTATGATTAATGCATGCCACGGGAGTCTCCGTATGTGTGTGCCTGTGTGTGTTTGTGCGAGAGTGGATGTTTCGCCCTCTTTTACTCCCTCTATCTTTCGTTGGTAACGCCGCGTGTTTGATGCAGTTCCGTGCGGTGCTTGCAAATGTGCAAGCAAATCAGCTCGCGGGAGTCGCAGCAGCAGCAGATGCAGCAACGTCTTCGCTATGGCCTGGAGCTATTGATGGAGGTCCTTGCGCTACCGGCGCCATTAGAAGTTCCAACCCCTTCACCCCCTCCACTGGCATTGTTTGACGTTGTTCTACTGGGTGGGTGTACTTGTCCGCCCTCGGAGCACAAACTGCGCCCAACTTGATCACGAACTTAATGTAATTATTAAAGTTTTCCGTTTCCACTTCCTCCGGTGACCCGTTGGGTGAGGGTGGGGTAAGTTCGCCTTCTTCGAGCCGCGAGTTTGCGTCGCAACAGGACGACGACGACGACGACGACGACGACGACGACGACGACGACGAACGACGATAAATGCTTTAAACCTTCATAGCCTGCCCGGTTCGGTTCGGAATGAAAAACGGCTCATTTAAGATGACATACCGGTGCACAACGGTGGCGCCCTTACACCGTGTACACGTGGAAATCTATGCACGGAACGGCACGGCAGCCGGTCAATAAGCCCGCATTCGGAATGGAACGTGCGATAAGGATTAGCATGGATTGGGCCGAGAAAAACCAACACTTTATCGCAGAGATTATCCAGCGGGTCCAGAGGGCGAGCTGGGTACACCTCACTTCCTTCTGGAAAACCATGCAATAATGAATGAGGAAAACAATGTGAACAGCCGGAACGGACGTACGAACTTGTGCATGTGTTGCCCTGCGGCCAGAAGCCGGTAAGACTTGTGAGTCTCATAAGCACTTCTCACCCACTTCATGAGCAATGAATTTTAATTAATTACAGCCGAACGGAGCGACGGCGGGGAGTGTTTTTCCAGTGAGGGAGGGAGGTGGTGCGGAGGGAAACTTCCAGCTGGGAGGACAAAGTTATCCTTGCCCGCACTTCTTACCCGACTCTGACTTGCTGACGAACCGCCCGAAGACAGATGGGTATCAATAACTTTGGTTCGCATAAGTTCTGTCGTAAATCGACGGACGTGGGACCGGGGCGGATGAGACAGTGTGCTGTACATACCGCTTTGTTCAGCTCTCTCCTACCTCGCTGCCGTTGCAAGAGGTGCTGCTTCTCTGCCGGTGCATTATGCTGATAGTAAAAGTTAGAACCCTCGTCCCGATAGCAATCGTGCGGGAACGTGCACTTTGTCTTAGCGCAACTGTTTGCTTTCTTTATCTTGACAAGGTAGAGGAGAAATGCCTAGCAATCAAGGACCACTCGAGAGTGTGTGCGTGTGTGTGTTTGGCTTACATGCTTAGATATAGTTTAGTATGCTGGGGGAATGAAGCATATTTTAACTAGAGTCAAGCACGCCTTCAAGCAGCAGTAACCAGATACTGGAGCTAACGTGGAATCTAGGGTGCCCTCTTCGTTTTCACTCGCCCGACATTTTTCTCAGCTTCTCTACATTCTTCGGCAGCCGCACACTATCGCCCCAGGTGGACAGTTATTCGAGCGTGGATCAAAGGAACAGAAGCCCACCGAAGGCTGCAGAAGGTTCCGGACAGGTGTGCGACTCACCCCGTACCGTTTGCCTTTTATTTACCTCGTTTGATTTATATTTACCTCGTTTGATCAATTAGTTTCGATTAGCTTTATGGACACTAGAACATTGTGTCAATAAAGTGGTAGAATGTACATTTCCATCATCGCTTTCCGTGTCACGTTAATATTACGATTAAAATTGTTTAAAATCGAATACAAAAAAATCCATCGATCAAACATTAACGTGAAATTTATAGTTTGACGTTCTAATCAAACCGAGCTATACTTAAAAACTAATATGTTTTACATGTAGTTTGGTGGCTTTCAGAACAGATCTTTAAGGACAATTTCCACCCTACATTTTCTAAAAGGTTGCCCACACATTTCTCCTACATTCATGCAATCGATTATGTTATATATAAGCGAACCTCGATAACCTACGAAATAACACAGAATGTAATTAAGTTGGTTTTCTTTACAACATACTTCCCTGTTGCACTGAACTGAACACTTGCTTTCCCGTCTCCCGAGCCGGGGAAGAATGTCCACCATGCACTATCTTAGTTCAACGACTATCAGTCTGATTAACCGATTTGTCACCGAACGAGAAACAATTTACAGTCTGCTACGAAGCTAATCGACCGGTTAATTACTGGCCGTTGTCCAGACGCTCATTTCTCCGCTCGGATAAACGCAAGGACGATGGACCGTTCCGTTTATTATTTATACCGTGTCCTGTCCAGGGGCAGCAAGAGGGGACGAGTGAAAATTGAATTTTGCTTTCACGGGGAAGTCGTTGAAACCATCTCGCACGAATCGACTTTTCCCGGAACCGGGTCCGGGAAACTATAATACATACCACCTTCGGGTTGGGGCCGCAGATGACGTGTTAATCGACTAAAAGCTGTATGTGCTCGTACACACACCGGGAAGGTGTGTGTCACACGGCATGTACGAGCCGCGTACATTTGGTTTCTTTACCTTCTTTTATTTTTTCTATTTTCTTTCAATATTTCGTGTACAGGAAGCTGGAACGGCCATTGGAATAAATCTTAATCAGCGAACAACAATTATTCGACTTTAAATAAAACCCGCGATTGCAAATTTGCGATAAAAAGGAGCCTTCCCAACTTCAGATGTTCGAGGGTGTCTTCACTTTCGAGCAGACAAACTATACGCCAACGATTCGCATTTTATTTCCCCGCCAAAGAAATGGTAATATCTGTCAAAGATATACTGCGTGGCTCTCCTCCTACTCGCCTCCTAAAATGTATCACCGGAATGGTCATCGAAGGCGTTTCGGGTTAGTCTCGCCCATAAATCCACGAACGTGTCAAACGTAAGATATCGGGAATGCATATATTTTTGCATTGACAGTTCTTTTTATCGGATTACCCATCGCAAACGGCATCCGTCGCTTCTTTCGGTGTATTCGGTTCCAAATGTAGCACAGACGGACATTTTTGTTCCGATCTTTGAGAAATGACTAATCCATATTCGTGTTTCACTGTACATTTCATTCTATTGGTGGTTCGTTTGTGTTTTATTGAAGATATACGTATGTTAGTTTCACCTTATCTCTTTTAGATTGTGTAGTTTTTCTGTTTAATTTTATCTATGAAATGAATATGATTGTTTCCCATCTAGTAAGTTTTTGTTAAAGTTATTTTTTCCCTTAATCAAGTAAAGGACTGCTCTCTTCAGAAGATCTGCAAGGCTATATGGCGATACGTTGGAAGCTGCGTTCATCCCCCATCGACCTGTAACTCATCGACTTTCGTTCTCGCTCTCGTTTCTCTTATTCTCTCCACTCTCTGCTGCTCCCATCAGATCTCCCGAGAGTCAAAGAGAGAGAGAGAGAGTGAGCGCCAAACGATAATATCGCCGCAGCCTCCCCGCTTGTGTGGGACAATGAACTCAGACGTAGCGCTCGTCAGCTAGCAAACACCTTTCGAGAAAAATGTGAGAAAAGAATAAAAATTTAAAACACGCCGAGACTACAAATTCCTCTGGCACATATTATGTTGCCGCGCCGCGTCGCGCCGGGCTGATGGCGCGTGTGTTGAGTGACGCAACTGCCAAACACACGCAGCCCTCCGAAGACGCTCCACGCGCCGGGGAGACGCACTGGAGACTCGGTCGGCAAGTCGTCTCTCGGTTTGGCCAACGTCAGGCAAAACGCCGCCGAACTGTCCGTTGAGAGACAAACGGCTGCACTGGGCGAGGGGGGTGGCCAACGACGGGGGGGAGGCGGCTGTGCGGCTGGAGTATATTTTTAGTGCCTCGGAAAGTGCCAACGCGGACACCTTTGCCGCATGTACCCTGTGGTTAATGTACCCTTCACCCTCCACTCCCACCACGGTGATCATGGACTAAACCGCTTTTCCTGTGGCACGGCCTCTCCGGCTCGATCCGGTGATGTACTCAACCTCGTCCAAAGGGATAAAGAGTTCATACACTCTCCAAGACGATGGTCGCGACGATACGAGTGTAAAGCACCCTTTCCTGGCCGTGAAGCAAGTTGTGGGGGGACGAGCAAGAGGAAGAGAAAACAAAAAGCCGGGACGAAACATAGAACATTCTCTGGTCTAGTGCCCCCACCCCGCCCTTCCCCATCCCATTCCATCATGTGGGTGGCGGAAGAAATGGGTGGAACGAGAAAAACGATGATGCCTATCGACAAGCACACCGGACCGACCGGTGGGCGTTTGTGGAACCGTTAGCCAAGAAGCAGATGGTGCGATACGTCTTGTCGAGCTGCTGCCTCTTCAAGGAGTTGCCGTCCGTGCGCGTGTGTTTGTGAGGGCTTTTCTACATCTTTAAAGTGCAAAAAAAACACAACACAATGCAACGTGTTAGATGTGCAGCTCAAAGTACATCGATAGGTTCGTTAGGGTCGACCCGCGAAGAGAGAGAGAGAAAAAAAACTGCGCCAGTTATTCGTGGGCAGGCTTCGTGTATTTTTTTTGTCTTCTTCGAGTCTGCAAGAAGTGAGGGAAGGAAAAAAAAAACTTCACGCAATATGCAAGTTCAGCATACTTTGAACTTTTTGAGACCGATTTCACGCTCACGAGTGAAGTGGTGTTGAGGGCGCACGCAAGAGAAGATTTAACCTGCTTAACGAACGCGCACGAGGAGGCTGCGGATCTGAGTCCCTTCCCCGTGCGAAGGGAAACGTTGTGTGTCGTCGACGGGTTGTCTGTTTTCTTTTCCCACACATTTAGCGTTTGCAAAAAGGGCGGTTAAAAATAAGCTTTTATTGAAAGAGGGAATCTTTTTATGAAGGCTTTTATACCCTTTAGGGCGTTTATTTATGGGCATTTAGATAACCTTCACCTAAAGGAAGAGGAATAATCCACTAAGTGGATCCCATTCTATCTGACAAACAGCATTGATTCTATGTTTTATACCATTTTGACAAAAATACCTCAAATGTTTTACCACGATTTACCATTCGTTTGTTAACAACAAACTATGGAAGGAACGGATTTTGAATTTGAATCTTATATTGAACTTAGTACACTAGCTGTAAAACCTGGTCAAAGGAACTTGAAACAAGCATGGAAAACAATTTCAGAAAAGTCTCAACATCTAAACAGCAGTAAAAAAGCGATTTGATGTGCAGACATAATTACAAGCAAACAACAAGGTTGTGGGAAAGTGCGTGCAATAAAATCGATGCTTTGTTTGCTCGCTGCAAACAATCAATTATTCGGTGAAACTAACTCACTGTCACTCCCTCCCTCTCCGGTGAGCCATTCCAACGATTGTAAACATAATTATCATCCCTTCCGCGCAGTGTGTTTGTGTAGCGTGCCGCTATTTTATGTATCGGTTGAAATCCCCACGCGCGCCACTGAAAAAAAACAAACAACGCGCGGTCCGTTTCCACAATCGCAATCATCCGAACGCGTCGAACGCGAAGGTGACGCGGCTTTGAAACTCGCCGAAATCACCTTCGGCCCGGGCGAAGGTTGCGATAGTTTTATTCGAAAATTTATCACCATCTCGAGGAGTGCGCCTTGGCGGCAGGGCCGCCCGCGGAACCGCCCGCCCCTTTCGGGCCATTTGTCACGGGGAGATGGCTCGCGGGCAGTCTTCGGGCGACACCGATAGCATCGCGTCGTGACAGCTCGCCGCCACCTGTCAGCCGTTTGCCGCTTGACGTGCCAACTGTCAACGGGCGAGCCCGGGCGGCCCTTTCGGGTCCGATGCGGGTTCGGCTGTAAATTAGCTAATTTGCCAGTGAATCTAAATTAGTAGCAGCCAGCAGCAAGGGCCGGGTGGGGAGGGTGGTTTGCTGCCCCGGCGAAGGGAAGTTCGGACTGCAGGGCAACTTAGACCTTCGGATGAATGTGCTCTTCGGGCGCATCTGGTGGCCCATAAATCCCTCGGCCCGATCCGGTGGTACGACTCGCCGCGGGGCACGATTTAAATTGTACGCATTTTATTATGATACCCGGCGATGCCATTAGTTTTATGTTGGTCCCTCCTCGGCGCACCGTGAAAAGATTGGCAGGAGCTGGTGAGTAAATGATCGCTAGAAGGAGGCAGGCGGATGGGATGATTTTGTTTTCATTTAACTGCGATTTCTACCCGGTCGTACCAACTCCGTTGTTTCACTGTTCTTTACAATAGACCGACCGACAAGAGAAAGGAAAAGTTTATCAAGTGAAAAAAGTGAAATTGAAGTTAAATCAAATTCCTATCTATTCTTTCTTTTGAAGTTGTTCAGCTGCACTCTTGTTTAGCTAAACTTTTCGTTAGATTATTGATTTTTAATTAAATTAAGAGTAAGGAAAGGAAAGAACACCATTGTCTTGTTTGTTTTAATAAACTTTCATTACTCTGTTTTTACTTATCATTTCGCATAACATAGATTTCCTTGTTTAATGATTACATGAAATGTATTATTTCATTCTGTTCAATTAAATGTCTTGCTCAAATTGGGACGACATTCAATATATCAGCTCGAAATGCACGCCTGTTTGGAAACATCTTTTTATATATTTTGTTATCTCCTGTGACACAAACATACCAACGCATTCACCTCCTCCGTCCGTCGTTATTTTTTATTTATATTACTTTGTGTGTGTCTTTTTAAGGTTTCTGTTTGTGTTATTCCTGTGTATATTATTTTTTTCCTTGCCTCTGTGCACTTCTTCGCCCCCATTTACGTCACCCTTCATCAGTCGGCGAGTGGCGAGCAAGTGGGCAGAAGGCAGTGGGCCCTTTTTTCCGGACGACTTGCTGTGACATCCTTTCTTCCGTTTTTTTTAATGCCCCCCCATCGTTTGATTTCGAGGCAGACTGTGCGGTCGTGCTTTCGTGGGGAAATTTATTAATCAATAAGATTGAACACGCCGTGACAATTGCGACCTTTTTGCCGGCGCGCACAGCATCGCCCCACGTTTATTCCGGAATGTCCCGACCGAAATAAAGGAAGGAATACCTTTTTCCGTGCGACAAACGAAAGGCCCCCTTGGAATCGGGCTCGGCTCAGCAAAAATTGAATTCATCAAGCAGTAGATTCGGCAAGTATCCTCTCGACAAAAAAAACCCCAATAAAATAAAATAGCGAGAGAGAGAAAAAAAAACTGCCAACGAAGGTGGAGAGAAAGAGAGTAATGTTATTACGTCCCGTCGGGTGAAACACGGTTCATTATTGGATAGACCCAACGGGCAGGATTCGTGCGGCGTTCGGTGGCTCACAGCCAGGGCGGCATCTTTATCCGGGTCCGGCTTTTGGGGCTCGACCGCTGCACCGAAGTTGATTTGCCGTAATAGCAGGATTTCTGTGGGATTGGTTTGATAAGGTGATACGAGCCCGACGGTTCGAGGGCGACTAACGTGGGTCGATTTTGATTGACCGTAATGGTTTGAATAAGTTTTCTCAGTCTGCATAATGCTGCCTCCGTTATTGGGGGAGTAATGCGTTCGTCTTTATCCCTTTTTGGGACCACACGAAACCTGCCTCAATCAGCGCACGAGAGTGGTTTAGGGGAGAGTCTGTTTATGAAAAAAAAAAAACTATAACAGGTTTGTGTAGCACCAGTCATAAAAGAATCACAAAACTCTTCGTACGTGTCTTCTGATGTATTGAGAACGAGAATTTTATCTCAATACCATGAAAAAATTGCCTTTCGAATATCCTTTTGATAAATGAAAATCCACCATTTGAATGGTTATTAAACCGAGCAGATATGTTTCATCTATGCGGAACGAAAGCGAAGTTTATAGTAGATTAAACTAGTTTTAAAATTAATACAATTTTTCTTAGCAATATTTTCCTCCTGATTTAAAAAATATTGTTCAATGTGATTACAAAATTTCCCAACCGCCCCGAATGGCAACCTGAATAAAATATCGCTCTCCAGGCTAGAGGAAAAGCGTACGTGGCCCGAAGAACTCATTGTTCCTGTGGGAACAATTTCCGATTTTGGGTAAAATCGATCAATATTTCATAACCATTCGATCCTTCGCTGCATCCGTTTGCTTCGTAAGACATTTTTCTGCCCCTCCCAAAGGATGTGCATCGTCCACCGCACCGGCACGGCTGCATCCTAGTTCCGTTCAGACTAAGCAAACCCATATGCGGGTCGGGTTCGAAAGGGCTTTAGAAGACCGCTTTGTTCCTTTGTTTTTTTTTTTTGTGTCAAGTTTTTGAACTTTCATAGAGCTGCTGCCTTGTGTTGCAAGGCAGCTTATTACAAATCCGCTTCACTTTCGGCAGTGAAAACCTCGCTTTCGTTCCTTCCGTCAGCTCTCGGGAGATCGACTAAACCCTCATTGTGGTACGCCGAACCGCCCGCGGACGGAACCGGGCGAACCATTCCATCATCCCCTCACGACCGTAACGGGCGGAGTCGCTTCGAGAAGGACGCTCGAGCGGAAGTGCATCGAAATCTTCGAAAGGAAATTGATTTCTGCTGCGAATGCAGCAAATCGAATTGAAACGCTTTTTAAAATGCAAATAGAACATGGGTGCGCCGTCGGAACTCAGCCGGTGGGATGAAACGGTTTTCGATAGGGCCCGTCGCGGACTAATTGGTTTTTCCTTCAACAGCCATCCTCTTTTCTCGTGCTGTAAAAAGCACCCTCCTCCAGGGAGGCGCCTCAAGCTATGCAATGTAATAGCCACTAAGTCATATTTACGATGGTATAACTCCAGGCACTTCCTCCATTGCGCTGCAGGCGATCGGATCGCACGCTGTCGTGTACTTGCGGCTTAACGTCTCAAAAAGGATCCCCGCTCGAAACATTCTTCGTACCAAGCGAAAGAAATGCGTCAATCAAAACACGTAAGCCTGGTCTGGTCGGTTTACACATAACCACACCGTTTTTTTCCGCGACTCAAAAGGACTGCTGCTGGTGCTGCGGGTATGTGGTATGTTGGGAACGTGCTGGCCCAATGGAAAAACATGCTCAACACGAGACATATTTTCTTCCCAACCCCACCCCACCGGCGCTGACACCAGAAATATGTTCCCGTCGGGTGGAGACGGTGGTGTATGTTTTAAATCTGTCGCATGATTCATGCCGTCGAACAAATCGCTGGAATTTTTCGACGTCTACAACCGTCCGCTCGCGTTTCGGTGGCGGGAGTGCATGTCGCCCGTTTTCATGTCGGTTCGCACCCGCTACAAACATTGCTGCTGCAGCTGCACACTGGCGTCCGACGGTAAGAATGTCGTCCCGGGACCGAACGCACATTGGAGACCCCAAACAGTCCGTCCCTTTCCACGCTGACTCAGCGATGTTGATGCGGTTCTGGTTAGAATTTGTCAGACGAAGTGATCGTTCGTTCGTGAGCAAGAAAAACAAAGCTACGAGCCTGTAGTGATGGCCGGGGTACTCCGACTCCGAAAAGGGACCCGCTCGCCGAGCGTTGGGACAGCATGTTTTGTGCAAAATTAATTACACCCCGTCAGTACATTTGTTGCCAGGTCCGGTGTCGGGTTTTTCCCTGCCCGCATAGTGGCCGGTTGCGGAAATTGCCGTCTCTTTCGACAGGCGAAGAAGTGATTTTTCTTCACCGGCTTAGTGTCCGGGAGGATGAAAAAAAAACCCACACCAAGGGAAACTACGCCCCTTTAACGCCCGGTGGCAAAGATCACATCATCGACATCGATCATGCTGTGGCCAAACGCCGGCGAATTGCTCAACGAATGCGAATGCATCCCACGGCGGACCGGGTTGTTACGGGTTACATATGTGCCGTCACATTTTCCACCGGCAGGAAAATCCAGACCCTTTGATCCCACACACTGTAACGATCGCTGCCGGGCACGGGGCAGACGACTCCGCGTGACGAACTATCGTGTTACACACTCGAACGTGCCCCAGCGTGCAGAAATAGCATCACGCGCACGTGTGCCACAACAACGAGGCACGAGATTAATGAGGATATGTGCGCCGGATCTGGGGTGGGGGACAGCAAACAGGGTCTTAAACGAAAAACAAAACGGTTTCGAGTTGAATTTAAAAATACCACGGAAACAGGTTCTTATCCCGGACACGGTTGACGGAAGCCGACCAGGAAAGCAAAGCAAACGGACACGAAAAGCACGAATTGGAGTCCGTTCCACAAAGCGGATTGTTCAGAAGAAGGTTAATGATACATATGTGATTCGTTGTAAAACTGAGAATAACTCAGCGACACATATGTGTCCAACATATGTTGAAATACGCCAATGTACTGGGCATGAGGAAATTACATGTTTGAACATTGGTATTTCAACGCTTTTCTAGTAATAGAGGGTTTCGTGGTTTTAAAAGTAATGTTTAAAAGTAAGTGTTAATTTTTAAATAATTGTGTAGAATAATTTTAGTTTTGAACCATTTTAAAGCGTTCCAGGATACTTAACCTGATCCATTTCAGTATCTTTCGAACGAAAGACTAATAAAATTACAGGTACAATGACAGGCATATGTGACAACTGTGTCGTGCCAACGCTATGCCGGTTCGAATCTACGAAATGGACATTTAACATCATAGGAAACATTTGATATTGGAAGAATTTGAATGCTTTTATATATGTTGGGTGTATTGTATGATTAGGAAAGCAAAAGTTCTTTTTACTTTTTAATAATAAACGCTACTTCAAACCCTTCGTTGATTTATGTGTCTATTTGCGAAGGTTTCTTTCGCACATTTAATTTCACCTGCAATATCGAGAAGAAAAAGGTATACACCTCAAAACAGCTCGTAAATATGGCGAACCTTTGCGTGGAATGTTGGCAACTCAAAGTTCTCCCTGAATCCAACCCATCCAACAACAATTTAATTCCATTCCACATTAAATTATATTGCAAGCCTTTACCTCTTTGAACGACGACTGTACAAATTGTTTCAACTCTCCGGAACATTTTACAATCGGTCATGAATCTTCCTTTAAACCCCAGCCGACACCGATTGCATTTCCACACCGTCCGGCTCGGTTTCATTGCGAAAGCGAGAAGTGGAATGCAATAAAGCATTTGCTTTCTTCGAGTCGGAAAACTGCCTGCTGCGATGGCGGCTCCATCGGCAGACCAGATTCGGCAAACTCCAGGCATAAACGGGAAACAGTTCCACTGCATTACAGCGTCTCCCGGCCGTCTCTCCCAGCAATCCAGGCGGATCGGATCCTTCTCAGCCCCCTCCGGGCTGACGGACAATAAACGACTCACGGTTTACCACTTCATCGTTCATGTCAAACATTTCCGCTACGCACCGGGACAACTTTTACCAGCGGCTATAAATTTAAGACAATTTCGCCGCACCTTCCACTCCGGACCGCTCCAGGTCGCTCCGAGAAAAACACCGTAGCCTCTGGGGCAGCAACAAACCTCCTCCTGCTTTCGTTGGAGTTCATTCCGCCGTTGAACCATCGCCCGAGAAGCGGGTGAGGCAAGATCCTGGCTGGAATCCCTGGAAGATGTTATTCATTTTTACGTCAAATTAATGAATGTAAACTGCGGAGATAGTGCGGTCGTGTGCCCGTGCCCGGACCGGGGGTTTAGTTTTGATTCCTCCACCCGGCCAGTGCGGTGCCGGAAGCGAACGCAAGCAGAAAATTAAATTCTTAAGAATTTGTTCAGCCGCTTCCCGGGCCGCCCTCGGGTTCTCCCTCGAGGGGCCACCAGGGGGGGCTATAAATAATGTGTATATTTCATCTTACGCAGCCAAGACTTGCTGTTGCGGTCGGAAATCGAGCGAGTGTTTGCCTGTGCTGGTTTGTGGTGCAAAACGACCGCAGGATGGGAGTCCCCACGACCAGAAGACGACTCTTTTCGGTTTCGATAACGATGAGCAATTCATTATTAAGCCAACCTCGGTGTCGTCCATCCCGTGTTCGCCCGAAAAGTGTGCCAAAGGCAGGATCAAGTTGGCAACATTGGTGGTACGCCCGAAACCGCCCTCTCGGAGTGGGACAACACAAATTGTTTCCTTGGATGGACACGAATGTTAACGAAATCATTCACGCGTGCACTTAAGCAGTGTACGCACTCGAAGGGATTGTTAAGTAACAGGGAATGTTTTCGCGCGCGACAATCTTCGCCGGCAACCTGTTGCCACGCGATCCGTTGCTCGAAGGCTTGGCCCAGTTACTTGGGGTTTTGGTTGCAAATAATTGTGTTCCCGGATTCGTACTACACTTCCCCTACTCGAGTTTTGCGGTGAGTGGGAAAACCACTGGTCTGGAAGAAATGTGATTGTGCTGGTTGTCAGATGTGGTGATTGTTTACCACGCCCCGCCCACAACGAGCATTAAATGAATGTTTTATGTGGTTCAGAAAGAAAAAAAAATCATTGGAAATTCCCACGAAAGATGTTTGCAGTGGAACAATGTGGAATGGACTGGTTTTCCTAGTATGCTTTAGAATACAATATGACTGTGATTGTTTTTTAATTTCTATTAGAAAAGCTCGTGCCTAAATCAGTTTATAGTCGTTCATCCTCTAGGATTCAATTCATCATTGGATTTTATTTTATACGAGTTATTCTATTTGCTTTTCTTGTTCTCCTGCATTTCTACTTCACTTTAAGATTTCATATAGCTCTTCAAACTCTTTTCGTAGAACACATAGAAGTCGTTCCTAAGACTGGTTAAAGGTGAGATTTGTTGAAAAAAAACCCAACGAGGAACAAACGACTCAAACTAATGGGCTAGCCCCCACGAGCCCCCGCGCTGTCATCACGAGTTACTCTATCACGGTTGTTCATTATTATTCAATTACTCAAACCACCCCTTCAAGGGGGGCGGTGGTACAGTGCTGATCTACCTTGGCGTTCGACAGTGCACCGGTAAGGGTCTCGCGTACCTTACAAGCATATGTACTTCCTTCCACTTAGCGTCCCACGGCGGGGTGATTACTGTCGGGGGAGATTTGCTCTCACAGTTTTAAGTTTTTCGACACTCTAATCACCGATAACATGGTCGTGCCTGTTAGGAAGATAATTGAGTTGGTGTCTCGACGAGGAACCAGATTGATCCCGACGGTGCGACTTTAAGGAACGATTGAAATCTTGACGATTTGAATGGTCGATGGTAAAATTAGAAAAAATGTTTAAAACTTAGAGAACTTTTCGAAAGCATAACGAATGTTTCTCAAATGTTTATGAGGCTGCTGTTTGTTAGCATTTTTTCAACACTTTTTCAATCCTCTTATCCAACTTTTTATTGAAGCGTCGGTTTTAGGTAAACAAGCCAAAGTGAACACAAATAGCGAATAAATAAAACAGAATCACTCCAGACCTGTATTCCCCAACTATACTTCCCTGTAGACACCGAAGAAAACCCGACGGTGCAGAATCTCGACTCGAAAGTTTCTGAATCCGCAAAACGATGGACTTTTCATGTAATGCTTCACAAATAGTGTATTCGAAGGGATGAACCGGACAGAAAAGGGAACGCAAACACACAACCGTGAAGCAAGACGTGTGTGGGGGTGGCGGAGCAAAAAAAGAACTCCGGGACCGGGAAAAGCTAAGGTGAAAGGATCCGGCCGGCTTAGTTCAACGACTCACTCAACCGCAAGCGGTGTGCGATGGTGCGAAAACTCAAAAGGAAGACCGATGAAACATTGCCTGGCCGCGACGGAGATTATGTCTGTTTTTCTTGCTGCCATTCCGAATGCTTTCCGCTGCCTTAGCTAGTCGTTTCGGCAGGGGGCGGACGGAGGCGAGCGAGAGTGATAGAAAGGCGGGATAAAGAATCTGCCTTTTTGATCGCCCGGCACAGCTGGAAATCATGCGGCACCCAGGGCACACCACCATCAGAACCTTGCTCGGTATAATCTGCAATTTCACTCCCTTTTCGGTTCGATTTTCGGACAAACGAACCGTTTGGCACGATCCGGACTGGTGGGGCGCACTTATAACCGGCCAAGCGGGCGGGCGGGCGGCCATGGCAGCAGCATTCCGCCGGAATGTAGGAAGTCTAATATCAAATTCTGGTCTCCGGTTTCATGCCGGCTGCAGCGGCGCATCCTTCCTGCCGAGTGTGGGATGCGGTGCACGGCGTGGCACTGCATATTAGAGTCTTCGGGCTGGCTGCAGGTCAGCAGCATCCGGTGGGTGGTGTGGCAACCACATCCACGAGGTGAAGCACGATGCGGACGTTGGCCACCGAACAAAAAAAAAACAAGAAAACATGAGCTTATGATGGGCTCGGAGTGCTGATGCCCGGCGATGCATCTCGATAGCGCTGCATGCGCTCGGAGTAGATGGGTTTCCGGCATCGGGGTCTATCTTCTGCCTTCTACAAGTGCTATACATTTGATGTGCTTCTTTCGGGGGCTTTTCGTCGCCCCTCCTCCTTCCCCGCGCAATCGTACCGGATCGCACAACAAGTTTTTTCTACGCTTGGATACTGACCCACCTGATCTCACAGTGGAATTGCATAGTAAGGTTAAGGTTGGATACAAGTTTAGAATGACAATCTAAAAGAAAAATTATATATTTTTATGTGTCGATGACGATGACGACCACGGAGGAGTGTGTTAAAAGAGCTTTGATCATTGATCATTGGGGATTCTAGAATATAAAATCATTGGTTTAGAATTCTGAACGTTTAGCAAATAGAATTTTCCTATAATTTCCTAGAATTTTCCTTCCTTACAAAAATACAATTAAAAAAAGTAGTTTTCTCCATTCCTGTATGTTAGTTCTGTTGATTTAAAATTGTAACCAAACCTCCCTCTGAAGTTTTCCCAACGTGCACCGGTCGATCGAACGGGTTTGCCGGGTGGTTCACGGGGAAGACGGGGTGACTAAAAGATCTTGCCGGTTGGATAGACCTCTGGTTCAATTGCGGAAAGCATGATGCGTAAAACGAGAACACCCTTGCTAAACACGCGTAGGAGGACACCGTAATAAATTATATGCTGCACGGCGACCGTTCGATCTCGAAGAAGCGGTTTTTTTGTTCGGTTCACTTCTTTACCGTTCCATCTAAAAAACCTCATCAACGTTCATTGATAGGGAAACTTCTGATTGGATGGGATACTGTTTCTATTCACCGGTCGAAGGTAAGGTTACCTTTCACAAAAAGGACAAAGTGATGAAGATTCTCTAAAACTCGAGTAATTTATATAAAATGGAAATAAGCTATATAAATGGTTAAAGTTGACGGATGCAAAAAAGGCAATAAGGCGATTTTCATTTACTGAAATAATATTAAAATTATAGTGGATCAAAGAAATACTTAAATAAGGATAACACGAACCATAATATGTTGCTTCAAATAAAGAAGACTTTGTTGAAGAAAAAATTTCCACAAATACAGGATAAAACATACATGGGGCCCATTTTTGTGCCCCCAAACTACCCCATAGTGAAGCTGAAGCCGGACACAGATCAGACCACCCGACGAATGATGCGATTCGGTTCGTTCGGTGACGGCCGGATATTAATCAAACGGCTCATAAAAATGGTCACCATCGTGCGGTCGGTTGTGCGCGCCAGCAGAAGTGCGAAAGCACCAGAAGACGACGCCATCGATCAGATGTCTCCAGTGTCAACCGCACTCGGGCGTCCGGCGAGGCCCTTTCGGTTTCTGGGTGGGCCGCGGTTTGCCCTGCTGCTCGATTGCATCCTGGATTGCATTCTGAAAAGTGTGTGTGTGCGGTTTGTCGTAAAACATGTTTGTCTCTTACCCCCGAACGAAGGGGGTGGAAATATTGCTTTTCATGTAGTGCAGTTTACGAGCGTTGTTTCGGAACGTTGTTTTGATTGTTCATTTAGGAATTTAATTGTACATTTAGTTTGTTGACCTTTCGTTGAGGAAAAGATGATTGTACAACTGACGTTTAAGTGTAACATCTTTCGTACGTTTATATTGGCTGAGAGAAACATACAGATTACTTTTGTAATTGGGAATATTTTATACAATTTACAATTTTTTTTATTTTCTCTCTTGTCCTTATTCCTTTTCAATTTGGTAATAACAGAATCGCATGGTTTGAGATTTATGCAAAATGTTAATCCACATACTTCAGCATAAAATTTGCATGCGAGCTTTCAAGTGTTAGCATATATACTTCATTATTCATTAGGAGTCGAAAGGATTCCGCATATACTTCCACTCCAGTAGCGAATGGTGGAAAAGTTTCCCCGTCTCATATAACCCGATTAATCATAGTTTCCCAACTGCACGTACACACAATGGAAAGCACTACTCCAACGCAATCAACTCTCAAGCCCTGATGCATAATTCCATCGATCGTCATGCGACGCTACCGGCTTGCCGATAAGAAAACGCAAACGAGTGAAGTGCAAATTTTCCACTTCGGATCATCTCCCAGCCGTACGTTGATTTCCGTATCCGTAAAATACATTCGGAAGGCTGTGTGTATGTGTGTGTGTGTGTGTGTGTGTGTGTGTTTGTCACGAAACTCTCGTACCCTTTTCCGATCGAACGTGGAGATGGCAGCAGTCGGTGGTGGAAACTTTCGCGCCAAAGCTTCGTTTCGCGGGCGGGGAGTGTCGGGGACGTTATTGTATTTTCATTCGTTTGCCGAATTTCCCATCACGGAATGCAATTCCGATCGACTGTCGGGAAACACTTGGTCCGACTGTCAGGCACAACCGGCTCCGGGTACCATCACCGGGTGTGCTGCTCAAGATGCAGATGAACCCGAAGATGGCGGGCCCGGGAAAGCGTCTTACACATATTGTCACCGGCACTTGCTGCGGAGGCTGCAAAAATCATCGAACCGAAACCACCCACCCACCCACCCGGTGGATGGTAATTCGATTCGAAACTATGGGTACGTTTGATTGAAAGTGTAAATATTGTAACGAACCGACGACGACGACGACGGGTGGGCCTGGGAAAGTTGTGGCCGTCTTCGAGCAGCTTGCTCGCTGCCAGCCGGAATCGGTGGGAAGCGTTACACCAACTTTACTCGTGTGCATTTGCGACACGGCCCGCAAACGACGCATTTTGGAACAATGAACCTTTTCTTAAGAAATAGGGTGTTTTCCATATAGAGAGTGAGCAAGTTTTTCAATCATTCAAATTTAGAAAGGCAATGTGCATCACTTCTGAGTCGTTGTATTAGCTGTTTTAAATACAAAATCAAAAGTGTTTACATAACACACACAAGTAGAAGAGTTAAAATAATGAAATCCAATTCATGGAAAATTTTAAGAGCAATATGCAATAACAAACCAAAGTAGAGCAAACATGCATTTTAATAAAATCAAACAATTTTAGGTAAAGCTTTAGCTTGAATAAAATGATTAATTACAAATGATTACCATTTGAAGGATGTTTTGTGGCGTGATCATAAAACACAAAGCATAACGGACTGTTTTCGAATCTGTTTATTCCCTTTCATTCCACTTTCATTTTTAGCTCTTCATTTGAATACCGGACGGTGGCCGTTTTCCACCCAAAACTAAGATAGGTGTCAACTTACCAATGCTTATGCATAAAAACACAAGCTCACCCGGCGAAGTGCTGGGGAAATTGTTTGCCAAATCAACGCCACCGAACAATTGGTACAAAACGAACACCGCCAACCGCGGCGTCGAAGGCACCGTGTGTTTAAGGGTGTCTCGCGCTGCCGGTGGCGGAAGGGCATCGCTCCTCTTCCGAAGGGAGCAGCAGAAGCCCCGGGTTTCGGGTGGGTTTCATAAACGCGCCACAGCATCGGGACATTTCGCGCCCCCCTTTTGGCGCTCTGTTTGCCATTCAAATGGTTCGAATTGAAAGCGATGACACACACACACACCACCAGTAGGCGAGGGGAAACGTAGGAGGAGTGTGCGATGTTCGCTGACAGACGGCAGCCATGTTTATTGTTGTCCTATTCCGCTGTTTGTTTGTTGCCGTTGGCTGCATCAGCAGCCTGTCAGCGCGCCGTTTGACAATCATCTCTTGGCAAATACCCTCTGACACACATGTTGCACAGTCAATTCCATCGTCTCGCTCTCCCGCGCTCGCGCTTTCTTTTATCCTCGGTTCTCCTTCGCCTGTCCCGGACTTTTCGCCACCTTAATGTGAATTAGGAGTGATGTTTATTCATGATTCGCCCGTGCGGTTAACGGCGCGCCCCCTGCCTTGCGATGATGCGCCCCCCGAACAGGAAAACCAATGGGTATTACAATGTGTTTCCTGTCGCTAAAAAGCGGGGCGGGGGGGGGGGGACTCCTCCTCCCACGGGACCGTCACCTTCGAGCCATTGCGTACTTAGGGTTAGGTACAGTGTAGCCTGCCATTCTGGGCCAGACATCTCCGGTGCCACCTGTACCGTGGAATGATTTATGTGTCTTCAAAACACCGTAGGTGTTGAAGGCGTTGATTCCGCACGATATCACCCGCGCACGGGGAAAAACAGTGAGCCATACCTTGGATGGCTTTGGAAGCGCATTAAGGTATTTCTAGGGCACGGTGTATTGCGTTGATTCCACACCACGCGGTTGAATACGAAATGTCTGCACATATGCTCCGTGCCGGTTGGGATTCTGCAACATTCACCTCCACCGACATGCCATTTATGACAGTTCGCCACCATCGCATGAGAAGTTTGACCTTCAGAGGCACAAGGCACAACAAATTATTGCGATTTCTTAGGTTAGTTTGGCACACACCGGGACACTTTGATGGTCTCTAGTTACATCACGAAACCAATTGGCATTTTGGTTCTCCTCGCCGAGCCGGCAACGAGAAGGTCCTTGACACATAAATGAGTGAACCCGAAACAGACAGGAAAACATAAACGAAGCAAATCGTTTCCATTTTGCAATCGAGCAGGAACCCGTGCCGCCCTGCCTGACATTAGTCTGGCCCGGTGCCAACAACCCGTCGATTGCAATTGAAAATCGGCGGCTGATTGAATTATGTTCCAATTATGGTGCCCTCGTTAAACGTCAAATTAAACCGGGAGTCGCTCAAATGCAGCCGCGGCACGCCGGCAAACGATACAAACAAGTAGTGGAGCGGCTTCCGGAATGCTCCAACCCCGAGAGCGCCCGAGGATCGGTTCGAGTGTAAATAAAACAAAAACAGACACACACACACACACACATCAAGCATCGGTCTGTTTGATTGCCGCCTGATTACGGAGGGTTCTGGCACGGAAGGGCCAGCCAGAACCATTATCCCAGGGTTGCAGCTTGAACGGATGCTTGTAAAACGTGGTTTATGGTCAATTTTTACAAAACATGTTGACAACAGTTTACCAGATTATGCTTCAGGTTTTGCAAGTACGAAACACAAATAAACTCGCCTGTTAACAAAACACCGCTTGTCTTGCCAATAGTTACCGGCAGTCAAGTTAACTCCATAACGTAATACTCATAACCACGGAACAAAATACACAAAATACGATGCTCCAGCAGCCTTCCGATAACTTTTAATGGTCAAAAAGTGCTTAAAAAGTAAACGCTCGAGTGTAAGAGATGAAAAACCGTGAGGCAAGCATATATTTTTCCCAAAGTTCATAAACTACCGGGGTGTTTCTCCTTCGTCAACAACGTTTTCCACTGCCCACACACACACACACACACACACACACACAGAACCCTTCCTTCCCGGCATAGCCTACCCTGGAGGATATAGGGTACAAAGTTTGCCGTCAATATCGGATGTCTATTGTTTGCAGGCGTTGTTCGCTTCCGGTCGTTGCGTACCGTAGGCGATCGGGAAAATGTTTGACGAGTAAAAGGCGCTCAAGAAACACCACAGCGCAGTAAGCTCCTGGGGGAGTTTTCCTGCTACCCCCCCCCCCCCTATTTATGGGGTAGTATCTCCTTTCGACGTTGGTACGGTTCGTTGGCGCTTGCTTGGTTGCGTGTGGATGAAGTGTAAAATATTATTAAATGTTCACCATCACACCGGGTGCAGCATCTGAAGCCGCAAGACTACCCATCGGAGATTAAATCGAAAAGTATTACACAATACAGTATTATACCTCGCAGTCTGTCCATCGTCCATCGGAGAGACTAGTGAAAGGACTCTAGCGTCGCATGATTGACGCTTCAAACGAGAGAGCAAACATTATTGTGGCTCATCGAACGAGCGCTGGTTTGTGTAAAGTGTATTGGAGCGATTTGCGATTCGGTTTCGTTGCTTGTCAGTAATTTTTTGAATCCTGCAGATGTACATTAAACAACGTTCAAACTAAACTTTATGTCTGTTTACTCACGAATACAGTCTAATTTAACTATTATATCGAGTCGATTGTGTCGAAATTGGGGTCGAAAAAAATGGATTAAAGTTATTCTAAATTTTCAATTGTTGTGGAATGCAAGGAAAATTGCCCGAAAGTGGCTACCACAAGTGGCCACAAAGGCGCCCCAGCATGAAAGGGAGGAAGTACATTAAATCCCGTGGCACGTAGTCGCAGCATATTCCGTAACCCGCCAGGTGACTCTTTGAACTTCGTGGTCTTGGAATGCCTTTCGGGAATGCGGCTGCCCTCAGCGACTGTTATATGGTACCCGAAAGGGCCGCTTGAGCGTCCGTGGGGCCAAGTGGGCATGCCCTCGTCAACCGCCGTGAAGTGTAAAATCCGACACCGTAAGGAAAGCCTTGGTGCATGTGCGCGACCGAATGTTTGGAGCTTTCCCCGGGGGGCCGTGCATTAGCTCAAACTGTAATGAAAGCGAGTGCCGGTGCAGTAATCTAGCACACCGTGGGAAGGGCTAGTGGGAAAAAAAAATTTAAGGAAGGAAGTTTAAATCCTTCCGCTTAGACGGCAATTTATTTGACGCCAACAGCATGGCGCACGGACTGGCCGAATGTGTTTCCATTAGTTTTATAGCCCAAAATAACGGAGCAACTATATTCCATTGCGAATGGTGCTCCTGCAACTTCGAATGTTTGTTACTCCTATTGTTTTTCCTAATTTACTTTCAATGTTAAAACTTCTTCATTCACATGTTACTCTTTCACGCCGGTGTTACTGTTGGGTCCAGAATGAAAACACAATCTCTTCGGAAAAACTCCACCAACACTCCAGCTGGTTACTTATCTTTTATCATTCACGTCCACAGATGGATTCCCGAAACTGCAGCCTGTAGAACACTCGTAGAGAACACGACCCAATGCAACGGGGAGGTTGAAATCCTGCAGGACGATATCCGAAAAACTCACACCATAAATCGTTGCACAGTGGATAATCTTTTCCACCTTCAGATGAAGGAAGAGCTAAATCGACAATAATCTCTCCTTCCTTTCGTAATTCGCACAAGTGCGTCCTCTGGGTTTGCTGCGAGAAAAGGCCACTTTCCCACACAGGATTTTGGGGCAATTTTCTATAGTTAATTAAAATTGTTTTGATAAACTCCACCGGCCAGGATTCTGGAGAAAATCTGCCTCCCGGGCAGATCGTTGGTTAGAAAGGGTAGCTAGAATATTACAGATAAATTCCAGCAGCTGAAATTTGTGTGTGTCGGTGGGAAAAAAATGTGTATGCCATTTCCTAGTACTAAGAAATGTAATCCTCCGCGCTGGTATTACTCTTCTGTAACCGTTCGGCGAATCCACATTGCAGACATCGACATCATGTTCTAATTCGGCAGCATGTCTTTTGGACTTTTCAAAGCGGTGCAGTAACCGATCCTCAAGGCCGCTCCAGTACGGCGGCAAACGCAAGAACTACATGGCGAGTTGAATAAATCGACCAATCCCTAACAATGCTTCTCGAAGGGTTTTGCGAAATTTATTCCCCAGTCCAATGTTGCACCGGTCGGGCGAAGGGGTGGTCAAAGATTAACGACCCATTGTTCGCTCGGCCGCCATCAGCCACCGATGCTACAGAACGTTTTTCAGAACGAGTGTGCAACAAGGGTAAAGTTTTTCCCGCCCGCCAAACGAATGACCTTTCCGGTGGTTCCTCCGGCATTCCTTGGACTCCCTCGAAGCCGTTGATCGAAAGGGTGGCTTGAGTTGGTGTGTGCGGGTGATATTTTCCACCTGACCTAGCCCTGCCTTCATTACTCAACATTGGGAGCGGCATAACATTTACCCGATTCGGATTCGATTGACGAGACGGATACCTGGAAAACGGGCAACCACCAACGCCGCTCGCTTCAGGAGGGTGTTCTTAATGCGATCCTTGCACAATACTGCCTGGCGCACTGCCTGTTTGTTACCCCCACCGAACATTGTGCAGCAGAGTCGGAGGCAACAAACAATATTACATTGCCAAGCGGCAATTCCTCGTTGGAGTACAGTGTCATAATTCTGATGCCGGATGAAACACTTCCCACACCCCTACTCGGGTGCAGCGAAG
>JAOEFI010000007.1:4742574-4753265 GCA_034621735.1 Anopheles plumbeus | reverse complement strand
TTCCTCGTTGGAGTACAGTGTCATAATTCTGATGCCGGATGAAACACTTCCCACACCCCTACTCGGGTGCAGCGAAGAACCTTGACAGGAGTCGGTGCACTCTGGAAAATGCATTCCTTGAAATGTGTCTTTTGATCATTTTCATGACAGCAGATATGAGCAGAATTTCCATTAACGATGTAGCTAAACTGTTGAATATATAAAATGTAATCATAAGGATATATGCTTAAGATTCTGCATTGTGGAATGAAAAATTAATTAAATTGTTTTTCGGTAAGTTTTCGTAAGTGAATTTTTCATCAAAACTAGAAACTAGAAACGTACGTACTCAAACTGTTTAGTAAGTGAATTTTCAGTAAATCACTTTAAAATTAAATAATTTGGCAATGTTCTGACCAGGTCAGTCCCGTTTATCAGGTATCAAAGTTTCGGAGCAGATCAAACTCCCAACCCAACCTGATCCGGTGCAGATGGTTTGGGCATTCAGCTCGATGATAAGGGTTGGTTATTCATCCCGAATCGATTAAAACTCAGCAAATTAAACTCAGTCTGGCGGAAGGGCATTCTTGCCGCCCGAAGAGCTTAATCCATCTTTTCCACTTCCCAGCTAGCTTTATAGATTCCTTCTCCCTCGTAGGCCCGAGATGTGGTTTTGCACATCAATTCTGAAGACGGCACCCGGTCTGCTTCGGAAACGAGGAAGGGTGCACCATAATTTTTCAAACTCATTGTTACTCTGTCGACCGATCCTTTGCGGCCAGATTCCCGTGTCAATTTTCAACACCGTGACACCCTGTGGGGACCCGGTCGGGAAAAGCCCACCCCGTATGAAGACGATGTCTCCATTTTGGAGCAGATTTTAATTGACTAATGCTGATAGGGCACACCCTCCCGTCCACTCGTCTGGGGATAAATCCTGCCAGATCCTTTGGGACACCTCTCGGGGGGGTTGTTTTTTCCCTTTGATCTACAGGACGCCTCACATTACACCGTGGACTATGCTCCCCCAAGACCCCTCAACATTGTGCATCGGATTGGATTGCAATCAGGTGGTGAGTGCTTTTCCGATGATCTAATACTGTAATTTACCCAACGGTCTCCTACTAGGCGAGCTTTTCCAACAAGGACATCCTCAGGAGATCCTAAAGAGATGCGTAGTCGAGTGCCAGCACATTAAGGCGTTTGTTGTGGAGCTTTTGTACCCATCATCGTCGGAGAATATGGCACCGAACGTCTCAGGTTCTTCCAAATATTAATCCCTTTGTTTGTGTGGTGAGATCCAACGGGAGATTTGTTTAAAAATGACAACTAATTGAAAACTGATGGTTCGTATGGAAAATATGATTCATTTCTTGGAAAGCTTTGTAATCATCTTTGTACTTATATTTGTATTTTTACTGATGCATGATGATGAAAAATGTGATGATATGAAATGTTCAAAGTTAAGCCCCGTGCAGTTGTGTTTGGAATCATTTAAGAAACTTACATGTGAACTAGAAATTGTTACAAAACAACAAAAAAATGTCCCACACTGTTTACCATTTAGATGAGCCTGAGAGGATGGCTGGCTGGATGAGTTTATGCTCCAGCTTTTGGAAGTGATGCTCACGAGCTAGACATCACAAACAAACATCGGAGATCCTTGAAGGCTGCGTCATTAGGGTCGGCCGATTACGCAGAGAGGATCGTTTATCATACACTCCGGCTCGGGAGGATGAAAAAGAGGCCGGGGTACATTAACCGCCGACGGTTTACACCAACCCGCTAGCTCTCTTTTCGAGTGTCATAGTACGCGATGCGATGTTGGAGCACGCCCGGAATGGAGATGGAAATGAAAACATAAAACCGTTCCGGTACTAAGAATGGAGCTCCAAGTGGAAAAGATAAGGGAATGAGGTAGTTGAGGGGAGCCAAATGAGATGCACGGCACAACGAACGCGCCACGTTTTCTGTCTTTCTTTCCGACGGATTGCAAATTTCGAGGAAGTCCCAGAGCGAAACTGGTCGAATTATCACAGCCTTCCAATTGGGAGCTTCCTTTCTGAAACGGAACGAAATGGATCTTGTACAAGTATTGTCATCATCATCATCATCATCGTAATTATCGGAAGCAATGTGCAAGTCCAGCTGCGGCTGTCGGGAGTCCTAGCCCATCCATTTCGGTGGAATTCGTTTCTAAAGGTTCCCATTTATGTTGCAGTTTTCCTTGAACCGTCCGGACCCCGCGCGAACGGGGGTGACTATCCCTGACAAGGGGTTCGTTGCAAGGACTTGCGCAAACCACGGAAGTGAACCTTCCCAACAAGCTCCATGATTGATGGCTGACGCAGTCCCATTGTCCATCGAGTCGAGCGAGCTGTAAGAGTGCGTTTTAATGACGAACTTGCGACAGTTGCTGCAAGCCGAAAGTCGTTAAATACCGCTCGGAAAAGGGCACTGTGTCTACGCCTTTCGATCCGGCTAATGAGTCCGAGTCCAACTCGGTACGCAAATATAGCCTCCTTTTATTGTGGGGATCATATAAAACCCACATATTGGCGTCGATCCGACCTCCGGGCGCTGTTGACCCCACGAACGGTTCAACGGCCGGACGCTCGGCCCGAGCCTCATCGAGGCAATTATGAAAATTGCAATTAATCAATTTGTCACTGCGTGAAACGCAAACCCATTCGCCGACCGATGGCCGCTCGGACGCAGCGCTGGCGATGCACTTAAGTGTTTAATTGTTCGACTAATTGGGCGGGAACGCATAACCGTACCGTTCCCGTGGCCCCGGGGGCGATACATGGATGTAGAAGCATAAAGCAACAACGAAAAAAAAAAGATGTCCGGCCGCTCGGTCTGGAATTAGATTTCCGTCCATTGCCGGGCCAGGGCACGTTGCTGCTAATGGGCTTTGATGGCCGTAGATTGCGTTGGATCGTCGAACCGATCGTTTCATCTTTAATCCTTTGCTTCATGATGATTTATGGCCCCAACGCCATGTTTTATGCTCTTCTCGGAAATTTGGTAAACCCATCGTTTTAGAAACTGATCGGTCTAATCATTTAGATGGTCTTGCTAAATAAATGCTAAGCTGAATAAATCAATACGTTTCATGTTTTAAATTATGCAGTTGAAATGTTATTAAGGTTATATTATTAATTTATATATAATTTTATTTCTTCATAACATAGAATAAGTTTTATGTTAAAGTGCTACATATGTCTTTCTGTTTTCTTTTTATAAGGTGTTCTAATTTATTACCCGTTCACTTATGTGTTATATCCTGTAAATTCATATTTAAAAACTGCTGAAACAACTAAAATAGAATTTTCTTTTACTCTTTTATTGTTTGCACAATTGAGTTGTCGTTTCTGGAAAACATTGAAACTTCAAACAACTAATACTCCGTCTTGCAATAATGATTGAGTACTTCAAAGCAAATGTGTGGAGAAATATTGTTTCTCGAATTTTCATTTGAAAAAACCCTAATAAAAGTCAAGAATCATTTTAAGCATTTGTAATCCATCAGATGTAAACCCACTCCACCTAATCACCTAATTTTTCGTTGAACTTTCCTTCCGTCCCTTCCTGCCGTTGGCGCGGTGCGGTGTCACTTTCCACACGGCGATAAACCGCCAACGAGTAGAGTGTCCCAAATTGGATACACGACAGCGTCGAAGGCGTTGAAATAGAAGCCGCATTTAGATGTGCGCTCCGTTTCGTCGACCAAAAGCAACATGCCTACCAGATGTCGCTTCTCTCCGCGCAAAACCCGGTGACGTTTGGATGCACCGAATGCGCGCTTCCTAAATTAGTTACTTCCCTGTTTTCCCTTGCGTTTTCTCCTCCCCCCCCCCCCCCCCTTCCACCGGTGTCGGCAAGATCTTCCAAGCGCGCCCGACAAGGAAGAAGCGGGGAGAATGCGCTGCACATAAATCTCACTGTCCCGGGCACACACGCACAGTCCCCCTGCTTCCCGGGAACACCGACTGCCGCGTTCCGGGCGACACAACGGCAAGACCACGGCAGTCAAATCTTCTCTCCGTAAGCGGATTAAAAATCGATCCCAGAGTCCTCGGACGGTGTTTTGTGGATAGGAAAAACGGAGCGGCGTACCGGTGTACGAGATTGTAACCGGTAGCGACGGCGAGTCGGTCGAAACAATGTACGTAGGATTCGGTCGGGACCGGCTTTTGGGACTCGCGACGAACCGACCAGACATGCCGCAGACACACGTCAGGCGCATATCGAAGTGTGCGCTGCCCTATTCGTTGCCGTACGTTCGTTGGATCGTTCTCGGATCGCGTTCGCTCGTTCAAGTCGTTAGTGGAGTACGGTGTTGATGCCACGACCAGGAGATGCTGGGCCGGCGTCCGTTCTTCCTGTCCTTCCCGTTTTTGTGCCTCCCCCCAGGTCGGCAGACGAGCCATCGGCCAGGCAAGGTACGCAGTTTGTTACCGAATGCCGTCCGACTCTTTGTTGTCTCCTTTGCGAAACGAATGGGACTGTAGAAGCAACGGAAGGAAACTGGTTTTTCCATGCACTTCAGAATGCCAATCTTTTGCTAAAATGTCGTCGCCTTCCACAAACTGAAACTATGCAAAATTCCATTTTAGAATAAGTATAACGAAAGCCTGACGATGGAAAGGCGTATGATTGTTTCATTCCCTATAACAAAGATTTCTTAAAGTTACTTTAATCTGCTTCATACATCTTGGCCAACTTAATTTATTCCTTCAACTTGAAACCGTTATTACATTTTGATTCTAACACAAAAGATACCGATTATGGTGAACCACCATCTTCGTGCTACAGGGTATATACACTCACTGCATCTTCCCTTACGATACCTTCCCTCCCCCTCGACGAACGCCGAAGTTATTGTGGATCATCGCTCGCTCGACCACAGCTCGTTCGTGGTCGTTTGCCGGCCAGAGATCGCGGACCTGGGGCCACACGAAGGGTGCGTACGTAGGGACCGCGTGCGGCGGTAACTAAATTTAGCCAACATGCCGTTTAACCATAACCGCACCACGACGAAGGCAGCATACCGTTCAGTGTTTTTTTTTTCTTTTCTCCATTCTTTCTCCTGCTTGAATCGCTTTTCTTCCCGCTTCGTTTGGCGTTCTCTGCCGCTTCTGGTTCTCCTGGCGGGTTTTCTATTCAGTTCTAGTTTTCCATCCATTTCCTTCTACCACTTCTTACATCGTTCACCTTGTCTGCAGCTTCCCTACTAGCGCGGCACACTTTACACCGTCGGTTCATCCTTTCGCTTTTGTCTACGCTTTTGCCGGGGGAGAACTTGCACTTCCTTAATCTCCTTCCCGGTGGGAGTCGGTAGATGTTACGGTGCTGGATTTAAAAAAAAATTTTTTCTTCCTCCATTTCCATGTTCCCTCCTTCTCCGGCGGTGCGTGGCGCCTCCGGCAACCGGTGCGTACCGGCCCAGGTACGTCTGCACCGGAGAAAACCTAATGATTAATGACACCCGGGTAAGTTGAGTGGACTTTCATTCGGTGTGTGGCTCGTTATTTTCGTGTTATCGTCCCCGAGCTTTTAAGCGTGTGTTTCGGTGTGTGTGAATGTGTTCTGTTTTTTTTTTGCGTCCCGCCGGCTTTGTTTTCCCTAATATTGTTCCAGTTTTCACTCCACTTTAGTGACCACCAGTTTAGCAACCACAAAGAGATTGAATAAAAAAAAACCAAACGAGGGGAAAATTACCGAAAAACCGGATTACAGAAGAAAAAGAACCAATCGAACGGATATCACACACCGAGGGCTTTTGTAAGGATTGTAATCCGGCAGCATCCGCAGGGATTTGGCTTGGGTGGATTGATGAAAAAGGGTGGAAAGTTCAAAGTAATAACAGATCGTTTAAAGTGAAATTAAATGTCCAGGAAGAGGTGGGTGGTGGTGCGGAATGGGGTGTGGGATGGGGTGCGGTGAATTGGATGAATAGCGAGCCCAGTTTAAAATGTTTTGAAAAGAAGTTTATGCAGGATGCTGGAGGGGACAGCGAACAAAGTATTGATTGATTTACAACAGGTTTGTTTAATGGAACCCCGTTTTGGAATCCTCTATTTGGAGCTGATTATACAATCGTGATTCGGGGAAAGCGTTTCCGCAGCATAGTTATCTAACAGCACAATAAATGCTCCCATTTCCTATTACAAAATGGCTATTTATAAACAGTCTGCTGTACAAATTGAGCATAATCCAACTCCAACCACTTGATGCTACCAAACACAACAAAAGCATGCTAAGCAAATGAAAATGATTTCATTTAAAATAAGATTATCACCATGGCGAGTTATTTAATTAATTTCACATGTTTTAGTAAATCTTCTTCGGAACACCTTCGTAGAGTATCCTTGCATTGGATTTAATTTATTTATTCCACACCACATTCATGTCACAAACATGAGCTGCGTGTTTGGTGGTTGTTTTCCCGTTCCGACTCGCCAATGCGATGCACAAAAGGTTGCATGCCCTACCAATTCCTCCCCAACAGCACGCCGGTGGCTGACGGTGTAATATGCCAGCCGGTGACGGTGTAATGCCGAGTAACCGTGAGAAAGAGTTCCATTCGACAGAGCGAGAAAGGGAGAGATGAATCGTGGTCGAACACGAGGGGATCGGAAAACCCGATCCCACTCGGCCGAGCGGCCTCGGTATATTTTTCTTCCCACTCGCTTCGATGAGTGACTCGAGATGAACCGCTGCGAGTTTTTCATCGCACAAAACGTGGAGTCAGCTAGCTACAGCTTTCTCGGCGGACGGCACCGGACGACCGGATTCATTGTACCCTCGTACGTCGTCCCGTGCGGTCGTGTGCCTCTAAGGTGAGCGAACAGTTCGTCCCGCAGCGAAACACCTCGCCCGTGTCCGACGTGCCAAACACAGTGCTGGTGTCCTGTGACAGTGGAGCTTCCGGAGAAATTCGCGTGTCCCAGGTTCGTCCTATTTCCCATGGTGGTAGCCGGTGCGCGTGGTGATTGTGTGACCGGTTCGGTGGGAAGAAGGGTTGGGCAATTTTACCAAGCAAAGCAAACAACACACACCCAGAGGACCGTTGTTATTTGAAGCGGAGAGGAGACGAAACAAAAATTGGAAATAAATATTTCACCCGAAAAAAAAAATAATACACTGCAAGGATAACAACATACTCGCCTGCCGTACATTCGTCGCGGTGTTGCGTGTGGTGAAGTTGAAATATTCATACCACCGTCCGGAGAAGGATTGCGCGCGCCTTCCCGGCCCCGAACAGTGGCTTCGTTCTTTTTCTCCGTTCCTTTCCGGGTGGAAATTGCGAATATCCGTTCCGTTTCCGCCTGCTGGGTGTGTACTCCGTGCCGCGCTGGTGGTTGACGGAGTGTTGAGTCCTTCCTGCAGCCCGCATTGAGTCCTCCCACCCCGCTTGCCACGCAAAAGGTTCCCCCCCCCCCTCGTCGTCATCGCCACCGGAAAGTAGATATGGTATTTTTGGTGTGTGTTTAATCCGCCGGATGATCCTTCGAGCGCTTTCCACCAAAGGTGCTCGCGGACGATCGTCGGTCGTGTTTTAAAACTCCTGTCGGCAAGTGTGGTCCTGTGTGTGCGTGTGTGTGTTTGTGGTCGATTCCGTGCCGGTGAGTGAAGCAAACAAATTAAACAAACAGAGTGGGGAAAACGGCGAAGTACTCCAACGCGCTAGTAGGCGCGTTCCGTTCCGCGGATCACGTACGGTTTACTTTTCGTCAGAGTGCGTCCACGGAAAACGAAGAAAACCAAACCGAAAAGGAAATGGTTACGCGCGAGGAGCGAATGCACGACCAGAAAGGAGGAGAGAGAAAAAAACATCCAGTGCCCGTTGAGTGATCGAATTCTTTTCATGTTTCGTTGGCCGAGAAACGAGCGACACTCCAGCGAGAAAGTGAGAAGAAATAGACGGTAAATAAATAATGATCTAGCATGCCTCCTCGGGCCTCGTGCAGCCATAGGCGCACACAATCACGCACACTGGCAGCGAAGACATATAAGCAGCACCGCATTTCGAAAGGATTACGCGGCGCATTCCGATATCGGAAGTGGCGTTCGGTGTTTATTGCTTTCGTAGAAGTGAAGTGAGCTTTTCCGGTGTATGTTTTCCGCTGGCGTCTCCCCTGCCCGCTATGAAATTTTGTTTCGCCCCCTTTGCAACACCTTCTCGCGAGTCAGTAGAACGAATGAGAAAAAAAATATGTAAAGAGTACATTGTAGAACCCACCCAGCGGGCGTCGAAAGCCCAGAGGTAAACATAAACGCAGTCAACATACCCTCCACCACAACACAACATAACACGCGGTCATGTTTTGTGTTCCTTTACACCATTCACACGCGGCTTCCATACGGCCGCCAGTAGGTGGGCCAGATCGATGGGTATCGATGTGACTTCACGCCTTCCGAAAATTGTTTTCCGAAGTGTAAGAGAGTCATCGCTTTCCGATAAACACAATTCGTAGCCAACAAAAAAGAACTGTTTTCCCAGAATGCTAGATCATGTACATGGTCTCGCATGTTCCCATGCTGCTTCAGTTGAAGTTCCACTTTCACTGCTCTGACACTGTGAACACTGACTCTTCCGAAGTACTTTGGAAGTCTTATGGAAAAGATTGAACAAGAAAGATTGTTCTATAGCTTACTCTGAACCAGTGTTACGTGATGTCAAGGTACAAATAGTACCTTTGAACGAAAGACTCAAATGCGCAGTTTTTATAGGAAGGATATAATAGATTTAGAGTTTCTGGTGTTTTTGGAAAGAATTACAAAACCCCCGGAAAACTATCAAACCGTTTACCTTTTCTGAAAATTCCGATAGAGTTTGTTTTTCATAGCTGAAAATAAACATCCTAACTTAGAAGCGACCGCCCTCTGCTGATATCACCATAAAGTGCTGCCAATTAATGTTGTTACTACACGCATCTAAATGCTGGTAAAACCCTTTCATTGAAAACACAATATTAATCTTCTCACTCTTCCCAAAAAACAACTGGAATCCCATTCGGGGCACAATCGCCCATCGGAGGTTTTTGAACGACCCCCGGCATACACATAAATAATTTTTTGAGTGCGAAAAAGCACCCTCAACTGCGGAAGTAGTTAGTGGCCGTGGAACAACTTTTGCCAGGCCACCGGTATTACCATACGCCGCGTGCCCTTCCGTTCCATGCGCACGGACACCGGGCTTTATTGCTCCTTGATTTATTCCACCTCCATTAGCGATGATTATTCCAGCCGGCATCCGGGATGATCCTCGCTCCGGCCGAGTTTGGTGGCTTCTTGTGTTTTTTATTCCGTTAATTGCTTCACACACAGTTCTACCGTGTTTCCCATTTCTCTCCCATTCTTTCGACTTCCTTCAAAGGTTCCCAGCTTGCTGACCGTTTGCTCCGCTTTCCAACCTCACGGGGAAGCCTATAATTAATTCGGCAAACCCTTTAAAGTTGATGGACTGGAATCGCTCCCAGGGTTTCGTTCCTTACCGAAAACCGTTCGCCGCTTCCTTTCGAGGCCGCACACCCAACACCACTCGTCCTTTTTCCCCTTTCCTTAGGGAATGCTTTTTCTCCTTTTATTTCTTCGCCATATCTCGAAATCAACCGGGGGCAACTTGTTGATGGATGTGTATTGAAACCGCAGCCATTCCGAGGTTGTGAAGTGGATGATGACCTCAGCAGTGGTTCAAGGGAGATCAAGGCAAAAAAGAAAAAAAAAACAACGACTAAGCACAACAACAAGGTCGGGCGAAGACGCTGGAGAAGGAATTCCTCCTTTATTTCGTCTGTTGGCTTCTTAACTTGACCTCAACCATCTCTGGCATTCGGCAAACAAAAAAAAAGGATGGAAATGAAGCCCGAAATGCTAAGCTAAATTGAGACGAACGTCAAAAACTGTTTACGAAGGAATGTGGGATCCTCTTTCAGGGCTGGTTGGAGGTTGTTTTTTTCCGACTCTTTGTAGAATTGAAGAAGGAAGCCCAAGTGGAAAAAAATTACCCTTAGAAAACGGGAAACGATAAGAATGGAAACTAATTTCTTTTATACGACTCATTTGTGAGATTTGATATCCGCTCGGCCTTTTTCTGTTTTGTTTTGTTTTCGGCTACCCTTGGCCTTGTCTGGAGCGAGATTGGCATCAGGATACACGCCGATTACCGTGTACCGCCGCCGTTTCTATTTCCATTGCCATCGGGGATCGGCCGGAGTCACTCTAAATCCATGGACAGCAAGGACCACGCGAACTGGTTTCGGTCTGGTGCACCACAAGGGTTCCCTGCCCAACGGGTAGTCACTTTAAATTGGATTTAATAAAACTGTCTGAGCAGTGAAGGGCTGTGCATTCATTTTAAATATAATTTCGGATTTGAGGACCTCAGAAGATCGTTTGTGGAGCCAACAAGATGGGGTGTATCGGTAGGAGTTGAAATGATTCCCACAATTTCGGGAGATGAAAATGGTTGAGAAAAGTCGTAATAATCTGTTACATTTCAAGGTATACACAATCGAATGCAAAGGAAGAACTGATATAACGAGAAGGTAATCTACTTGGAAGAGATTTTAAAAGAAGAAAATGGATATTTCTTTGTAGATGAGACATAGTGAAGTGTTACAAAAACTCTGTATACTTAATTATTTCAACCTTCTTCATGTTTACTTCAAAGGCTACCAATCTTTATCAACCGCAATTTA
>JAOEFI010000007.1:4705062-4739657 GCA_034621735.1 Anopheles plumbeus | reverse complement strand
GCGCCATGAGCAACGCGCAACTTTGTATGTAAATATTTATGGTTATCATTTTCGCCTTCAAAGAAGCTACATTAGTATTAGTAGTTAGTAGTAAGGTAATCGTATTGAAAATTTATTCAACAACTTTGTTGACTTATGCTATGCTGTTGTTGACTTATGTGCTATGAATAGTTGTGAAGAAAAACGTGTGTTGAACTATTTTGTAGTGCTTAACCATTGTTCACCTTCGGAAAGAAGGATGTGCTATTCAATTGAGCAAAGGACTTCTCGTTACTAATACAGAGGATTGACATATTATATTACTTATTTTTGCGTGTTCATTACAAACTTTAAAGCTGGAGTTTTACAAAACGTTTTAAGAATCGAAATGTTAAATTATGCACTCTTTAGTCATGTAAAATATCTCAGAGAGTTAACAACATTTAAACAGGCATTCTGTTACGCCATGCTAACAAATGTCCCGGCCTTTTTCTTCGGCACATTGCGTATGGGTTTAGTCGGTCGTTCAACCAGATCGTGTCGTTGCAGGGTCCGCGGATCGCAGCTTCTGTGTGAACAAATTATTAATAACGCTTTAGGTCAATTAGCACCTTTCAGACAAATAATAAACCGCATCTTGATTAACTTACTCCGACCGTTTTTGGAACAGCGCGTTGGTTCTGTTATACAAGAGAACCTCCCCACATGACCCACTCCGGTCTGGGCACAAGGGCACGGTGGGCACATTATGCCCACTTGGCCAGTGATTTATTTTGCAACCTATGACCTCCATTAGGAGAAACAGAAATGTATCACGGTTGTGCCGTGGCGTAGGTGTGAGGTGTGTTCGATTTCAATGTTTGGCCGAAGTAGTACGATTCAATTCTCGCCCGAAAACCCTTCATAATCGCCGCGTAAAGCCTCCGGCCACCATTAGACGATGCCGCCACTCCCCCACTTAGCTCCTTAGCATTGCGTTTTCTTTACCGCCGCACGCTTCTTTGGCACGCATTCACGTCACGTCGCGCGGACGCCGAGTTGGGCTCGGAAATGGAATGTTTCACAATCGCTTTGACCAATTATAGGTCGCAGGCGTCCGCGTGGCGCGGCTTCCCAGGCAATCGAGTGCGGGATCGGATTTTCTTTGGGGCCATGTTTTCTTCCCTTTCCCTTGTCCACTTTAGTCGGCTCCCTCTCGTTTCTAGTGTGCCGATCGAAGCCCATGGCTTGGTGGCTTGCTCCACGAAAACGTTGAAGCATGTCTCTCTGATTTTTATATTGATTTCATTTTGCCCTTTCTTTTCCGTCGATCAACACCGGCGCGACCGGAGCCGTTCGTTACCTCATACGCGCGCTAACGAATGTGTCAATCAACTGCATCAATAAGTCAAACAGCATCCCCACGGCGGCCCGGCCGGGATGATATAATAACGTTTACAACCGATTCCGAACCGGTTCGTGCGGCGATGGAATTCTGACAATATTTTTTTGTTTTCCTTCCCGTCTTCTCCCCCCCCCGGTCGCTTTCGATCCTTCGACGGGGCTAAGCTGCGGTGTCGCTCTACGATATATGTCGCCGTTTCTTCCATTCGCGGGGCGCACGGTGGCGCAGCATTCCCGGCGTATCCATCGATCGATCTGCCAATATGTCATAAAGCGTGCGAACGAACGTGTGACACGTCGAGCGGCAGCCGAAGCACTCAAACTCCGTCGCCGTCTGTTGCGAAAATGTTTGCGCTCGTTCCGCTTTTGGCACTGCAACAAAGCTCCGACGAGTTGGCGAGACGGCAGGTAAAGTGAAAACTGAGCTTACCGGATAGCCACCCGGGGAAGAAAGTGGATCGTTAAGCCGCGAGTAGACGATAACAATCCGCAGAGCAATGGATTTTTCGTATTTTTTGGAACGCGCCCAAAGCTAGGCAATTGCACTGTGTGCTTTCGTAATTCGCCACCGGATTATTGCTATGAATTCTAGTTACGTACTGTTGGGTGTTGTCTTGTAAATGCGGCTTTGGGAGCGAAAGTCGTCGGTTTATGGGGCTTGGGAACGAGACACCCAGATCGCAAAATCCGATGGGATAACGATCCGGTGATGTGAAAATAAGGGCACCAAAAGTGATGCCGTTGCGTTGATGCACTTTCGCGCATGATGCATGTTTGGATGAATCCTTTCCCGTGCACCAGGCTTGCGGTGTACAAGTCGAAGCTGCACCCAGCACGACACGGTGCATGGAACACTTTTCCGAATTGGATCACCAAACGGTACTGCTCGGGTGTGCTTGTTTGTTTTTCTTTCGTTTTTTTTTTTCGACCTTCCTTATCCCTTGGGAAAAGGAACAACGTTTTTTTCCATAATAGACACCCTTCCCCGCTGCCGCCGGGATGATCCGGCGGAAATGGTTTTCGTCTAGGATCCGTTCTTGATTTTTCACCATCGTTGTAAGGGCATTGAAAATGCATAAGCTTCATTCATTTCCGGTGCGGAACAGAATGTACTAGAAGACGGAGGTTGACATGGATGGAAGCTTCTTTCTTTTTCTTTTTTTTTTTTGTGTGCCATTTTCTACCCTATCGTCCTTTTCTTCTCGCTGTGATGGGAAAATATTCCCTCGGGCATAAAGTGGCGTAAAATAACTTCTTAGAATGTAACTGCAAAAAAAACGGAAAATGAAAATAGGAATGCACCACGTTGGCAGTGGTGTACGGAAGCGTGACAATGGGCAGGGATTAAAGGGGGCGACGGTGAGGTTAGGGACTGATATAAAAATGAAAAGAAAGTACGTCGCGCCAGTTTGCGAGGAAGGAAACTGTTCAGCAAAATGATAAAACATTCACGAGGAAACTATAACGAAAAACCCCACGGAGGGGGCGGGAAAAGTTGGCTCACGATTTATCGTGTATGTGGGGCACGGATAGAGCACTGTGCAACCGGGGAGTACAGGTCGTGCCCGTCGCCATCGTAGTTGACTTCCTGACACCTGTATCTGCCGTCGGACGGCTAGTCGCAGGGATGCAACTAAGTGAAACTCGAGCGCACAGCCAGCCAGTTCGTTTGGGGTTGTCACAAAACGCTGATAGCAAGGGTTTTTCCGAGTAACAGTGGGGGCGAGCGATTGTATACGAACGTTTTCCATGGAATGTCATTCCGGCACAACGACCAGTATCCAGGCGATCCGAGTTGAGTGCAGCTATATAGTCATATTGTTTCATATCACTTGTGGGCTCTTTTCTGCCGAGCAGTTTTTCTGTGCCAAAGCTTTTAACGAAACCAAAGTATTTCGCATTAAGGGCTTTAGGTTTACGGGTTAACCTTGCAAGTATGAAAATAAGTGTTTCTTCGTGCCCAAGTAGACAACAATATCAATCCCACGTTCAAGTATTTCGTTTAGCATCTGTAATCGGATTGCTTCAGTAAACTGTCTAGCAACGCTTTGTGATTCTAAGAAGTGCAGAAAACAACGGCAGAATATATGTTTCTAACTTCAAACATATATGCTCCCAGCTTCAAACAAATTGTAATGAAGTTGTAAAAACACCCAGCTCCATCGACATACAGACAGTGAGCCATAAGTCGGCAGTATTCACGCTAGATCCTTAGCCTTCCATTCATCCTCTTTACAATACCTAGGGGCTATCAATCACTAGCACAAATCCTCAAAGTATTTCCAACACAAACGGAACCCCAGCGTCACCCACATCGAGAGAGAGCATTCCATTAAGATCGGATTTATTTTGTAAACCTGCACCTTTCCGGCGTACTCCTGCCGACCAATTGACTACCCAAGAAGCTATCAAATGGGCCATAATAATAAAAAAAAAACGAAAGAAGATTGTTCGATTAAATCGCCCCTAAATGCGGGAAATCAAACGTCAAACGTCAAACATCAAACTCTTGTCCTTACAGTCACCCATTGACCAACTCCTCCGATCGGACCAGCTAGCACCGACCGGCACCCGGCGGCGGCTTATGTTCGGTGATTGAGGATTTATCCATCAAACGGAGGTCAATTTTTGCTACACCCCCATCGCACCCGTGCGGGTAAGGTGATTTTCGTTTTTTTCACTGTGTTGTTTCGCCATCGTCCAACCATCTGAGGTTGGTTTTTTTCAGTGTGGGGATTGATTGGAAAGCCCCCCACAAAAGGAAACTGTCATTGGAAACTTTCGCTTTATCGAGCAATAAATCTACCAGATTTGAGCTGTTTCCTACCGGTTGGCGGCCTATGGGGGTTGGCCCAGAAAACACTATACCAAGACCTAGTTCGGCTTGGCGACCCTTTCTGCCCTTCGGCTGCTTCTTGGAGGCACTTCTTTTCTCCTTCCACCAGTTAATGCTCCTCGAGCGGTCAGATAAGCTTTCTCCGTTCTCTGCTCCGGAACGATAAGCATCTCACCCACACTCTGCTGCGATCACTCGTGCCGACCGACGGGAGATCCGGCAAAACTTAGGGCTTGATCCTCCACTCCGCCCGCTCCGAGGTTGACCTTTACGCGCCGCCGTAACGCAACCTGCACAATGCGGCGTGTCCGGTAAATACCACATTAGGAGTGATCCCTAGTAGGCGAGTAGGAATCGAACCTTGTAGAGAAAGTGTGGGAGAGATAGAGAGAGAGAACCAGAGAGAGCTGTGGGAGAATGAATGGAATACCGATTAGTCCGATCTGACAGCTGGACGAAGCTTGCCGTCGTATCTTCCGGCCCTAGTATGGTTGTTTGGAACACGTTGGCCTATGGGGAACTGTCACCACGATAAGACTCCCATGGCCGTAAATGGTTGTCCCTGGGCCGGGGTATGAACATGGACAAATCTTTGGCCCACGCTCGCAGCGACCCAGACGAATGGGCAAAATTAAAGTTACTTATCTTCGGAAGCATTTTTCGGTGGGTGACTTTCTACCTTCATTATTTAGGCCCCGGGCGTGCTTGCGTGCGTCTGCTCCTTCTCTCAGTCTGAGGCACACGATGACACACAGAGTTTCTTCCGCTAGCGGTGGTAGGGGGAGTGTTTCCCGGGAATAAATTAGCTCCACTGATGGTGGGCGACCCCAGTGTGCGAAGATAGCGGAGGCGACTCCACCGTAATTCGTTTGTGCAGATTTTGGGCATTAACGTGTTTGTTCGTCTAGCTTACGGCACGCTCCAGCCTCCGAACGGGGGTGGAAACGGGTGACGGGGTGACCGGGTGAAAGGCTTCCCAACTCGTTAATGGGCTACTATATCTTGTCTTGAGCTTGTTAGGGCTTAGACGGGCCGCCTTAGACGCCGGGTGCGGTGATAGATTAGAGAGAAGAATTTCTTTGCAAACGAAAACCCCCAGCGTCGGAGTCGGTTGGCGTGGTAGTAATCCTTCACTTACCGGGCGGGTTGCCTTTCCGTGTCGACGCCGTTTCAACACATCCACACGGTGCCTTTTGTCGTGTACTTTAAGGCCCGAGTGCCAACGGGTTAGCCTAACAACTGGTACCCGAAAGGGACGGTGGAAGGTCACTGGATGGGAAACTCATAATTCAATCATTTCCAAGATTAAGATGTCATGTCTAAGTCGTTGGGCATGCTTCTTTTCCCCTCTATTTGTTTGCTTACTTTTGGAGAATGACTTTCAGGTATTGCGTTACATGGGTTGCGAGGCGTTGGGACCACTTTTCGTTGTTGGATCGTTGAAAGGTCGCACCGCCAGGGTTCCACCGTGCGGTGGGGGAAGGTGCCAGTTGGTTGCTCAATCTGTCAAAAGGGTTTTACACATTTTCAACCCCATTGTTAGACCGGGGGGTGCGTTTGCTTCTTCAATCAAAATTTGTTAAATTTTCGCCTGAATGGAGCCCGGCCCTGGTCTGCAGGCACCCAGTGTCGGAAGATAACCCATCAATCAATGTGCGAACAGTTATTCATTTTCAGATTTGCCAAAACACCTTTTCGGCTACTGGACGATAAAACGGTCAGCCAGATGGGATTCATGCTGATGGCGATCAAATAAATAAACGAATGAGCTGTGATTACTCTTGCAGCGATGGTTCATTCGTTTGGCGAGGTATAAAGACGGACATTTATCACTCCACACATTGGAGCATAAAATGGAAGAAAATGTTGTTCTTTCAATGACCTTCGAGAATGTTGAATCGCGTGGTACGGGCTATTTGTTGGCTGAGAATGGAGCCCGAAATTGCGATAATGCATGTACGGTTGCCATTTTTCAACTCAGCGGCCACCAAACTAAACCATTCCAAGAAAATGCAACGAACGAGTCCAATAATTTATATCACTCTTCGCTGGAGGGTAAAGAATAAACGAAGAAAGAAACAATCCTTTGTAGCCTCCTTTAGCAGGAAGGTACTTCCTGGTCTGAAGTTGGCATTTATGTTCTGCCACCTTCGGCACTCAAAAAAAAAAAACTCCTTCCGACAACAATAAAAAGAAACAAACAAATTTTCTGCCACAGCTGATTCGGGAAGAAAACGCACCCGTATTCGTAGTTCAATCCTTCCGAGAAAATTGGATCTCGGGGCCCCTTATTGGCCCCCCCACAGGGGTGGGGGGGAGAGATTCTGGAAAAATTTATCTCCCAACGAGTCTTTAAGCTTCTTAAAGGTGCAAACGGATTTCGAAAGGAAATAATCCGAAAAAGGGCACCCAGTTTGCCGCGTTCTTCGTTGCACCCAATTACGTTTGATTTGTTGCGCATCGTTTTCTTTCACTTTCCGGTGCACAATTATCCCTCAGCCCCCCCTCCCCCGTGGGGGGTGCGGTTCGGATCGCTGCAAATCGCCGAAATCGAAAGCAATTTATTATTATCAGTGGTCCCGGCCCTCGCCATTTATCTGTTCGTTCCCTTTCCGCAGAGAGTGAACTGTGTGTGCGTCCCGTTTCCAGCGCAACGTGTCCGTCCGCACCGAGTGTCGTGTGTTGTGAACGTGCGTCCGCCTGCAGTCGGGTTGCAGTGCAGCGTGAAGAAGCTGCCGGTGCGGGTTGCGTCATCCGGTGCAGTTAGTGTCGATGAAGTGCCGCCAGCTCCGTTGGCAGCGCTCGGTAGCACTTAGCTGAGAGAACAGCGTGAGTTCGAAAGGGCGAAAAGCAGTGAAGAAAACAGAAAAAAAAAACACAGACTCACACCAACAAAACCGACAGCAAGGAGAACCAAGAGAAAAGAAGTCGGAACATTCAAGAAAACGCAACCTCCTCCGCAACCACCGATCAACATCATCATGGGCGCACAGTACGTGCCGTTCGCGGTGTTGCTGCTCCCGCTGGCGCTGCTGGCCGGGGGCGCGTATGGCGGCTCCTGCCGGGAGGCCACACTATGTTGCAACGGGCGCGACTCGTCGTGCGTGGTGCAGAAGGCCCCCCTGAACGCGATCATCGAGGACCTGAACGATAAGCCGTGCTACTGTGATCACGCCTGCCTGAAGCTGGGCGACTGCTGCGACGACTTCAAGTCCCACTGCGGAGGTAAGTGTTAGCGCCGTCGGTGAACCGGCAGCGCGTCGAAAGATTATCCATTTTATGTTGCTATTTACGGGTGCCATAAGACCCAGCCCGTAGCATCTTGGACCGGTCTGGCGGTTCCCTGTTGCTAGGCAGTCTCCCGATGACTGATGGACGGGGTCAAAGCCGTAGTAATTAGTTTTCATGAGCCACAGTAAATAGGTGTCTATATATTTTCGATGAAATCGAACCTAAAGAAAGGTATCAAAATTGCGTAAGATGATGGAAATGTTAAACAGCTTTTTATGTGACGTTTCATCCACATTTTAGTGTAATTTGTTTTCCATTTTGAAGTATCGTTTTCAAGGGATTATTTTAACTACTGAATAGAAAATATTCAATACCATTTTGCAAAGAAATTGTGGTTTGAAGTGTTGAAGAATAATAATAATAACATTCCAATATGGGCTTTTAAATAGTCAAGATTTTCATTCGGATTCAACTAGCCCACATACTAACAATCGGGTCATAGGTTCACCCAAAACTCACCCCCTTTCTCTCGTATTACAAACATGAATGTGTACGTCATTTATTTTAAGTTCCCCTCAAACGAACCCAATGAAGGGTGCCCCACCTTGTGGCTGTTCATCAATTACACTAATGCTACGATTAATCAAGCACATGCATCCGCATCTCCACAAAAATGCATCTACGACCCGATTGAATAAAACATTAGCCCTCAAGTCGCCCCGCTTAATCACTCGCGACTAAATCCCGCGACCCAAGGGATTGTAAAGTGACCGGTGGTATAAATTTTCCCGCCCCCCAAATGGTATTACTTCGCCCTCCCTGAGATCTGTGCCAAAATGATAAATAAACGCACCATTCGGAAGCGCGCGAACGCAAAAGTTAACGGACCGTCTCCGGACACGGATCGATCGATTCGCACTGTTTCGTCCCATTCCCGATCCATTAATCGCCGCTTTCCCCCGGGGAAGGACCGTACTCTCGCCACGGGTGAGTGGAAAAAAGTAATTGGAAAGTAGGAAACGCGGCAAAACTGGGCACCAAGGGGGAAGGGGGAAGGAAAAAAAGGATTAGACGCGTGAAGGAACATTTTTCTCCACTCCCGAACGATCGATCCTTCTTCGGCGATTCGCATGAGTTGTGTTGGATTGTTTTTGCGTTTCTTTTTTTTTCCCCATCTTTCGGTTTTGTTTTCAATTTTCACATTTTTTCCACATTCACTGCACGCTCTCCCACGAGATTTCCCATCAGCGCGCCCATCCCATCGGAAAATCTGAATGAGTGGGTAAAAAGCAATGATTGCATAATTAATCGCTATGCTGAGCTATGAATCACGGCTACGGGTCCGGGCTACCGCAGCGGAAAGATCATAAATCAAGCACTCACGCCGGAGCGCAGCAACCCGAGCCCGTGTGCATATTATTTTTAGTGCCCATTTTCCGATCTATCTATCACGAAACTGGCGCGGTGGCCCCCTTTTGGGGCCAGTTTTTACCCCCATTTGCGTCGATCGGCTGCATGTGCGGATTGCACTCAGGGCCTAAGGGGGCCGTTGGGTAGAAAATAGGTGTTTCAACATAGCATACTTAGGGAATTCTTTTTGTTTTTTTTTCCTTCGCTATATGCCCCCCAAAGTGACGCATCGTTGCAATACTTCCGTCGTCCACTGCGTGATGGAGTGCGCACCGGGATGGATGGAACGTCGGGCGTCAGGGACAATCAGTGCCAACCGAAATAATGGTTCGCCAGAGGTTTGTGGATGGTAAATGTGACCGAAGGCTTCAGAGCAGTGCTGGCGAACCAGTACCACTGGGACGAAATTTCGAAGAAGTTTAAGAATAATTTAATTACTACATAATTCGTAACCTTTGTTAAGAACTACTGCATAAAAACAAGAGCTTAAAATTGCTAGGGCTATTAAAACTAAAAAACTGTTGCAGATCCGATAACCAATTCAATTTGATTAAAACATAATGTAAATGAAAAAGTTTTACGTTCACTGACTTGTTTGTTAGATTAAAAAACTTTGCTAGATATCGTATTACATGAAATCGAAACATGAAAGTATTTTCTTCGTAATTCTAGATACCTTTTCGTAACTACTATGTGTGAAAGGGATTCTCATTTTACAATAGTTTCACAATGCAACAAAGAATGAACTAAAATGTGTTGGAACTACATAACAATGAATTAACTAAAAACTAAAGGATAAAAAATATTCCCTTTGTGTGCAACGAAATGTGTCTCGCTGGAGAAAAAGAGCTCGCCATCACTGACGAACAGAGGAGAATTTGAAGGCTGGACGATGCCGTACCCCGTCCTCGTCGGGCAGGTATTAGCTGGCATACATTATCCTCCAATATTTATGGAAATGTTCACCATCACAGGGCACGATTTATTTGCATCTAAAGCATCCCATCAACGAGGAATCCCATCCCATTCACATCCGACCTTGCTGCCGGCCGTCGGGATGCAGTTTCGTCAAAACCGGTTGGCTGTGGAAAACCTACCACAAGACCCGGCCAAATGCATAGGAATGTCGACGCCCATAGAACCGGCAGCCTCCGAAATTGGAATGGAAAGTTTCGGCCGGGCTGTGCTATTTCCCCTCCCACGGTGTCATAGTTTATGAATATGTTTAGGTACGCCTCCCAGGAAGCCCACATCTTCAGAAAAGATTCGCACCAGTAAAATCAACCAAAAAAAAAAAAACACCCAAACGACATCAACTCGAAACATAAAATAAAATTTCAAACAAACCTCACCGTAAAATAACCATTTCCGGTCCTAACTAACTTCCCTTTTTGGTGGGTGGAAATCAACGTGGGACGGCGTGCGGCTTTTCGTCGGGGCGAACCATTCGTAACCATCAACATCATCAACCTTCATCTTCATCAACCGTCATCGAGGGGGTGGAGGAGGTGGCACCCGGGTTCAGCCCCGGTTGGCAGCGACATGAAATGGAATTCATGAAATGGAATTCATGAAAAGTCCGATCCGCACACTTTTGCGCTTTTCCAATTTTTTTTTTATTTTTAAACTTTTACAATGCAACAACGTATGAAAAGTGAAACGAAAAACCTGAAACCGGAGAGCGAAAACCCGGGAATGCAAATGAAAATGGTAATGGTAAACCGGCGGGGCGGTACTGGGGCGGTGTGGGTGCACAACGACGCACAGGGTGAAACAAAAGGGAACCACCCGAAGACCTCCTGCTCGATGTCGTCTTCCGGTTCCGCCCATTTATGCCGCTGAGTGAACCAACTTCTCGTTAAGAGATTTCCGGTTATTTTTCCCGGGGCAAGTTTTTTGCAAAAGTGCCGGCACCGATGGAGGGGATGCAAAATATTCTATTTATGTTTACTTCGTTTTTCATTATAACAAAATTTTCCACCCCGTTCGTCCGCTCCTGCCCCAAAGATGGCGGTTGGTTCGTTTATTTAGGGTTGAGCATCCTGCGCTTTCGGAGGAACAGGTGATACTTGACGTAGTTTCGGCACACACAAAGAAAAAGAGAAATAAAATTATACAACCTGCTGTTGATGTTTATTTTCCGCCCGGGCCGAGTAGCTTAGCGCTGAGAGGGAAAAAGTTTGGCAAGCTTATCAATTACTATTCACGCTGCGAACGTAACCCCGTGGTTCGAAATTGAAATAATTAATAATATTTTGTGAATGTAAATATTTCACGGTTTTGTGGTATTCGAGTGTTTGAAGAGAACTTCTCCTGTAGTAATTGAAAGTAAAATAAGGCTACATACAAACCGAAAATATGAAAGCAATCCGCAGTGCAACTCAATAGATTCAAAACAACAGAACTCGTTGCATATTTTCCGGCATGGATTTTTTCTTAGTAGAATATCGAATTCTTTGCATAAATTGCATTCGCTAAAGAACATTCCACTTTTTATGTTCAGTGTTTATTAAAAATGTTCTATGTTTGCCCCCAAGCCCGAAAGGCATCCATCATTGTGCTGCATGTCCATCTTATGATGCACACGACATCTGACTCCGCAATCGTTCCTCATCGTTGTGGTCACTGAGGCCATTCCGTGCGCAAGGAGCTCATCGCATTAAGGCGATTGAAAGAAAATGCAAATTTTCAATAATTCATCAGAACGTTTCATCAGAACGCTGCTACCCGGGCGAGTTCCCGAGCGGACATTGCGATGGATTCCACTGCGAAACTAAAGGGCTTCGGGCACGGTAGAAGTACGTGCATGCAATGTTCAACCGCCTTTTCTTTCTCCCTCTCTCTCTCTCTCTCTCTCGGGGGAGATACGTTCACTCACAGCGACTTCATCCCGTCGAGGTCGAAGCGACCACCAAGTGCCCAAGAAAGTTCGTGGAAGTGAGGACGACGAGGATTTGATGATTTGATGATGAGTCCGTACCGCACCTTCGTCGAAAGCGCTGCAAATATTTCCCACTGGAAGCGGACAATCTCCATAAAGGCAGCTGCATCGCCCCACGATGTGAGGGAATGTGCAGGACACCCTCCCAGGAACAGCTGTACGACATGAATAATAATAATTCAATATTGCACTAATTCTACTTATGCACGTCCTTTTCTTTGTGGTCTGCTTCATCATCCGATTACGTCCCACGGGATGGAAGTCGCTCTCAGAAAGGCACTTGAGCCTCGAGTCGACGTGTCCGGTCCGGGGCGGGGGTCGGCAGACATTGAAAACAAATAATAGAACACCCCGACCACCGGCATCGATTGCAATTTGTTCGACAAACAGTTTAACTTTGAGATAATGAAGATTGTTTTTCCCCAGTCTTTAACTACTGCTCTTGCCCTGTTCCGTTTCTGCCCGGAAGCATGCTTGGGAGGAACTGTTCAGGACTTCCCCACATTCTGGCTCCTTTGCGCCATCTTTCAGGTCCACACAGTACCACACGAAGCCCTCCAGAGTTTCCCGGGCGCGGTCGTCTCCTAAACAATCGCTCACTTTTGGACCTTCGGGGAGTGGGCGCGGGGATCGTTTTCCGGGGAGAAGGAAAATGTTTAACATCTAAATTACACTTTGTTCTCGCACTCGCGCTGTAAATAATTTACGTTGGAGAAACTTCGGCTGCTTCCCAAAAACACCCCCCTTCCCCGGTATGTCTGCATCTCATTGACGTAGGGGTTGGTCCCGGGAAAAAGACGGCGTTGCCCTTTCCGACAGCTGGGTGAAAAACTTCGTAGGGAAATTACAAAAAACACAATTTCGATAGTGCTAGGTACTGCTGGTGTCCTTTACGCGAGCCTTGGAAGGAAATCTGTACGCCAGATCTGAAGTCTTCCATCTGCCAAAAATTACCGAAATGGATGAGTTATTTTGCCTTCCGCGCATCCTCGACGAGAGCGAGAGTGTTGGCGCAAAGTTCACGCACCACTAACTGATTTGTAGTCGTCTGGTGATGCTGCTCCAGCTGGTGGTTTTTTTCCGCAGAACTTTTCCAGCAGCCCACACAGAGACAGAGGTCACGAGTGTTTCAGCGCAAACGAAGCGATGCAACGATGGAGATGGAGCAAGGAAGCAAAATAAAACAGCGCTGAAACTCTGCTCAAACGGAGGGAAACCTTCCTAAAACGCGCCCAGATACAGCTACGCGCCTTAAAGGCTCATTTGCAATTCCTGTAAGTTGGCGGGAATTGCTTAATATGCGAATATTGGCTGCTGCATTCGTTCTGCTCCTACGCGTGCTCAAACTTTCTGTCTGCCGACCAGGGCCGCTAGAGCGGAAACGGGAACAGGAAAGAAGGGCTCCACCCACCCCCCGCGGAACCCTCTTCCGCCCATTGAATTATGCATGGCCGTGTGACGATGCGACGTCTCGAAACGGCAGATAAAAAACAAAAAAGTTTGATCCAACTCTCGGGTGAAGAAGATTGGTAGGCACTTAAAAACAACGCGGTTAACTTTGTCGAGCACACTTTTTCTCTCTGTGCTGCTTGATGGGGCTTCACCGTGGCACAACAGTACGCTGGTGGTATTGGGCCACTCGATTCAGTTTACCATTCGGTACACACATATTTTGTCGATGTCAGGGTTGAAATAATGTTGAATAAAACCAATACGTGAGGCACCACTTTAGTCCAACATTTAAATTAAGGATACGTTAGTGTTTTCTTATTCTGAGAACAGTAGTATTCCCCTTTTCACGTTAATAACTAAATAACATAAAACATGGTTACTACTTTCCGACCCTTCCAACAAACGGTGGAAGTCTCATCATACTAGAGACATAGAAACGAAAGAGTGACACAGTGAAAGTCACTCAATTTAAAAAAAAAAAAAAAGGTGGACCAGCAATAGCTATGACACGTCTGTTCCGTGATCCTGGCACATTTTCATCCTGTTTTCCTTTGGGTACCACATTTTTACCTCTTTAATTAGTCCCACCGGCCGTCTGCAATGGACGTACTGGCGCACACCATCCCTGGCGGTGGTGGCTGTGGTCGCCACGCTATAAAAACACTCAAATGGAGTGCAAAATGGTGTCCTGTGTTTTGCCCCCGTTCCAGTCCGGCCTTGCAGCGCGGATGCAGTACAATGTTGCTTCATTTTCTTTCGCCTTTTTTTTTCTTTGCACCTGTTTGTTTTTCATGTGCTTTATTTCACTTTTGCCAAGTCTCGCCTCATAGTTGCGCGGTGTTACATATGCAATATTCATCTCAAGTACGGCGCCGCACTCTGGCGGGATTACGTCGAACGAGGTCAAAATGTGTGGACCAAGCGGGGATGTTTGTTTTTCTTTTTTGGTCTCATCTTCTTCTTTTTTTTGCTATGCTACCACGCTTACGAAACACGGGAATAACATCGTTAGGGGAATTATCATAACGAAGAGGAATGCCGCTTCCCGGATGACGCTTATATACCGGGGTCGCTTGAAGCTTTATTTAATGGAATGAATTTTGATGGAAATTTACACCTTTGTTGGTTAGTTACTGTCACTGATAAAGCGTTAAAATTTGTCGTAAAACTCTGGCTTCCCAGCTAACTACTGTTAGAAATATTAAGGTGAAGCTTTATGGAAGAATTAGTAGCATGTACGAACTTCAGTCGCGTTTTTTATTCCTCGACAGGAAAACTATCCCCCCCNNNNCCCCCCCCCCCCCCCCCCCCCCTGGTGTTCGGAGGATTTTCTGTAAATTGGATTAAAGTTTTGAATCTCTCTGCAAAAAAAAAGCGAGCTAACGTAACCGGAAAGCTATATGGCAGCCGCAGCCAGATCAAAGAAAAGTGTTCCAAGCCTAACACCGGGAGGTTTTTAACAGCCATTATGAATACGTTGTTTGCGGTTTAAAGTTCACTAGCTGTAAATATGGCGCTATGATACTTTAAACAGTTTATTGATTAGTAGTGCTGAAGTACGGAATATATCCTTAAACGATGCTAATTTTCGCATATTCTTTTTTTTCACACAACCCTCCAACATTACATTAACATTTGACTTCTTGTTAAACGACTAGCATATTATTCTACGGCTCGGTCAGCGTGGAACATTCCATCGCACCGATGCACAAGATTGACGTTTCCAGCCTGCTGAGATATGCATACCTAGCCCGACCATGGCCATTGCTAATCGGATGCCGCTGCCAGACGCGTTCTTGGAAGGGCGAAGCTGCGGAATCTCGGATATAGGTCAAATTCCTGCAATCGTTAGCTGATGTGTAGAAGCTAGCGGCTTTCCGCGCAATAATTACGGATTCAGCAGAACAGTGGAAAATAATAGCCTTGTCCGAACAGTTTGTCGAGCTAGCTTCATGATTTATAGGAAACTTATGATACGACAGAAAACAGGAAAGTAGTCGATGAACAATTTATAACAAACCTACAAATTTCAAGCGTCCATTGCTGGGAAAACGCCCGTTTTGTGTTATAATTAACTGTGGGTCCTTGTTAAGCGTAGATAGGGTCGCAGTACCATTCACACGCAGTACCAGTCGGGTCGGTCTCCATCGAAACGGCTATCGTAAAACCCGGCCCAGGATACCGTGCCATTTGGGCCACGCCCGCCACGGTCAAACACATCGATTTCGCACCTGTGCGTGACCACATACCAGATACGTGCCGGTAGGGCGGCCCCGGTGGGGCCACAAACATACCATCAGATAAAGTGAACCTTCAAACGGGCGCTGTAATCCCGCGGCCCATCCATCACAAACGTCCGGACGAACCGGGAGCTTTACACGATCGACGGCAACGGCAGAAGTGGAATCTCACCCCATCAGGTCAATCACCGATTCGCATGCAACGCGACCGGTGAGGAGAACATCGCCCCCACCCGTTCGGCCGCGTGGGTAGACGGCATCTCATCCACACTACTGCTGGCACACTGGCGCATGCTAATCATAATAAAGTGACTAGCCCTTCGCGGCTCGCCGGAGGGCCGCAGGCAACAAGGCGAGGTGAATGTTTACAGCAAATAAAAGTAATAATACTTCATGCCTCGTAAAGAGGCGTAAAAGTGCTTCGCCGCATAATCAACCTTCGTACAGCTTACGCCACTACAGGGACCCCTAAGCCATGGGTACGGTTCCTGAAGTGGTGTTGTTTGCGGTCGACCACCGATGTTTCGCGGGTGTCGCCCATTTACAAAGACCTGTGTGTGTGTCTGTGTGTTCGTAAAGCGGACAGATGCAGACATGATAAGGGTTGTACAGGATAGACCCAGCCGAGTGACCAACAGGCGGATTCCCATCAGATCGCGAATCGGGCTCTCGGGGGATGGCTGTCATAAAAGTTTATATCTGTCATTTTTACATTCATCCGAGACGGGCCCCCCTGCCGTGGCAGCGTCAGCAATCAGTTCCCTCGAGCGTCAGTTGCATCTGGGATTGTACGTTCGAAGCAAGGAGCCGGCTAGCGCTCGCCGCCACTACATTGCCCGTAAGTGTAGCACGAGCGTACTAAGTGTCGATTATTGTTCATCACAATCAGCAATCACGACTGAATCGGCCCCGCTGGAGCTCGGGTCGGACGCCAAGGATGGTGGCAGGACCCGCAAAACCTAAGCCCATTCGATCCAGCCATGCGGAACCTCGAGTCCCGTCCAGTTGCTACGGGGTGTAATAATGTGGGCTCTTCGACGCACGATAAGTACGTAAATGGGTATAACAACTTCTGGTCGGCTCCCACCGAGCGCTTCTTCGCCTCCCGGGCAACTAGCCCCACTCGGTCCATTGAGGCTCGTACGGCAATTCACATTACCAGGATTCTTCCACCGGGAGACAGAAGGTGCCTGTGTACGTCCCGGAATGTGCCGAGTAAACAATGGGAAAAAGCTTTTGCTCACAGAAGCACCACCGGTGAGCGGGACCGTGGGCCAGCGGACTCCGGTGGATGTTTGTTTAGGGTCCTATAGGGGAAGCGTAGAGTGGCTTTCGGAATCAACCAGAACCGTCCCTGTTATTGGAACGACCCCGACGAACGGTCGTGGGGCTTCCTGGGTGAGCTGGGTCAATAAGAGCTCGAATACTGGTCCCCAGTACCGTTCGTCACTGTAGCCAATCTCTAGAGAATCATATTACATAAATAGTATTACATAAATAATAAGCCCGGAAAACAATAGCTTTGCTGCCGTGTCGTCTGTCGCAGGCGGAAATGTAAGACTCATGAAGCCGATGCACTCGTCAAGTGTTCGTTTGCGATATTACACCGAAACAGTCACACACGCATGGTCCAAGGACAACGCGTGGGGACTCCAGGAGTCGAGCGACTCCGCGGACGGCTGACGTCTCTCGGAACGACTGCTGCTTCTTGTTGTGGTTCCATTTATAGCCTACACCTTAGCGCACTGCGTCGGTTCGTTTTTCCGGCCCGTTTCGCCCGTTCGATGTATTCTCATCTCCTTGAAAGGAACGCACCATAATAGGCAAACATGGTGCCTCGTGGAACCGCGGTCTCCGGCCTCCTAAAGTCCACACCCTCTTGGGTTGTCGCGCGGACTCCCGTCGATCCGAAATGGAAGGAAAAAGTGGTTGATTTTTATTGATCGTACCGAACCGTAAAAGCTACCCACAGTTAGCAGTTCTGCTTCTCGGCCGTGGACCCGACCGTGTTTACTGTGGCGCTTCCTCGGCTGCGCTCTTGGAATCTGATCAAATCAAAACTTATTGCCAACCTGCTATACGCGGCCGGTTTTGTGCGCAGCGTGCCTGTTGTTCTGGTTGTTTTCCGAGCAGCCGAAGTTGATTAATAAAATTGAATATAAATTGGAAAATATTTTCCTTCTCCGCTGTGAGTGAAATTGTAATAAGTCAGGCCGGGTACATTCAATATCAATACATCATTCCTCATTTGGGGCAAAGTGCAGCTCGTTTGAATATTTTGTGTGTTTTGCGTATCGTACGGGAGTAGACGAAGAGTACTTCGAACAGCAATTTCGCGTTATTTGCATGATAATAAATTCACAATTCATTCCAAAAGTTGAGTTGCAAAAGATTTGAAAACAAGAAGCAAATCGAATTCAAATCAGAGTTGCCCTGCTTCTGATTTTTCGTATGGAAAAATGTAGCCTCCCGGAGCAGAGGCCTGGGGTTCCAGGAGCAGAGGTTCATATCTTCCACAAATTCCCCCTTTCATTTTCCCCCAACACTAACGCTCCACAAAAAGGAAGCTGTTTCGCCAATTGCACCGGAAATGGGAAGCAACAATCTCCGGTCGCGCAATCGAACAAAACCACGGCGATCTCGTAAAACAATTTCCCCCTTTTCACGGCGGAACTGGCGCAACATTTAACCCGGCCACCATTTCGGTTTTTTTTTGGTTTGTTTTTCTGTTATTACTTCCATCTCATTACCGTTCTTTCTATCATTTTTTTTTCTCTCTTTCCCAGTGATCGACTGCATCGTGAGCGAGTGGGGACAATGGAGCGAGTGCGACACGGCCTGCGGCAACGGCATGATGTCCCGGACTCGCATCATCGAGCAGAAACCACAAAACGGTGGCAAGCACTGCCCTTCGCTGGTCCAGAAGCGCGGTTGCCAGGGCCTGAAATGTCACAACCATCACGATCGGAAAGCGCTGCGCGGTAAGTTGAAGCAGAGCGGGGGGTAAAAGAAAAACATAAAAAAGGTGTAGGGTAATGGAGGGGAAACCTAGGGCAGTAACGGGGGGTTAGGCTGCATCTGGTCAACCAACCTTCATCCACGTTCCTCGGGGCTGTATGGAAAGGATGCATGCAGCTTTTTTGTAAAGCTTCCAAAGCGTGACCACATAAACGTCACTCTGCGGAAGGTGCCATTGCAATACTGGAATGGCTTCCAACGTGCAGTGCCAATGAATGAAATCCCAACCGTCCCTGTTCTAGGGGCTCCCAGTATGGGTACAAAAAACGTACAACATGTTTTTCATGCAAATTTCGACAGCCACACACCGATACTTGACAGATATATTGGCCTAAACGCGGCCGAATGGCCAACGCATGAATGGACGATGAATGGTTTCGCAGCGATCAAAGGAGTCTCCTTTCCGATCAACCTCACATGATTTACGAACTATTGTGAAGCTCGCCGAAGAGCTTTTTTGTTTGCTGTTTGTTTCAGGTTCGATCGCTTTCTGGCAACACTGCCGTCAAACGGTTTGTCGTTTTTTTGTTCGCTGTACTCCATTTCCATGCAAATGTGGTGCTTCCGTGTAATACGTATATAGTTTCCGATGCGGGTACGTTTCGACGAGCTTTTTTTGGCAATACTTTGACCCCTTTTTTCCTCCTGGCCCTTGACCGTGGCCCTTGAACATTGCCCTACGGCCAGGCACGTTGGATTCGAACCAAGTAGAACCAAACAGCGCCCTTTTTTTGGACCCTTCGTTACATCAGTGTTTTGATTCCCAATCGTTCCATGGGCCCGCTTTCTGGTGCTCCAGGTTTGGAAGAACCGGCTGGATGTGTGTGTGTGTGTGTTTCACCGGCCGGCATGCCAGAGTTTGGGCAAAAATTTGAAATTGAACATTTTATCACTCAGGACAATCAATAGCTGTCCGACGGAGCGCTCCGTTTGCCCGTGGTCGAATGTTACAGCGAACACATCCGCCGACGTGCTGTTTGACTTGTGTATTTTATTTTCTCGTCTCGCGGAACGCTCGCGCCAAACTCTTCTGCCTTCGGGACGGAACGACCACCCCGCCCCAGTGATTGATGGCCTCGTTCGGTGTCAAAGTTGTGCTGTAGCGCTTGTCAGAATGGAACGAGATTCGAACGTTTCCTGGAATGCGCACCGATCCGATTCGCGGAACTTGTTTGCCACGGATCGGAATGTGCCGGGAACGATTCAGTCTATGCAAGGTCTTTTCGTGGTTTCTTTTTTTTTTCTTTATTCCCTTCGTCTCAATGGCGAAAAAAGTTTGACAAGATTTGAGATTTTAAACGCCCTTTTAAGCGCTCGTCATCTTCTTGGGTTTTTTTTCTGTTTTGCCTCAACGATTCGCATTTTTTGGGGTAAATTAAATCTACGCCACAAGAACAGAAAAGCTGACCAACCTCCGACGGACGATTTGATTGCCCGGACAGTGATTAAAACCGGGGAACGGGGAGACGATCCCTTGCACCCCCTTTGGAAAGGGTGTTACGACGACAGCGATTTACATTTTAATACACTTTCAGCGCGTGTTTACTTGGATGATAAAGCTGTTTGATCAGCAGCATGGATCCTGCTACACGTGCGCAAAACTCGAAAGCCCTCCGCTGGGTCCCTCCGCTGGCCACGGAGGGAGGAATATCTTTTTTTTTTGCCCGTGGAAGGAATTTTAATCTTTTTCCGGGTGATGCTCGTTTTATGTGAACGTGCAGAAAGGAATAAAAAATGGAATCGTTTTTTTGCCCCGCCATTTAATTTATCTCTTTGCCCAGGCCGTGCTTAATGGCGTACCTGTTGAAATGTGAATCACAAAATACTCGTTTGCAAGAGAAGATTAAGGCATCCTACCGAAATTACTAAATTAAGATAAAATGAAACACGACGCAGGTGAAGAAGTAATTACGAACATATTAAACATATTTTTATGTTGAAAGTTATTCAAAGTAGGACTCGTGGAATATAAAAACAAACTAAGCTAAATAGAGTTTTTACAAAGATAAGATTGGCAGGAAATTATACCAAATCCGTGCTCCCCAAAAAGCTTATCCAAAAGCTGAGGTATTGAGTGGAATTTAACAGACTTCATCGACCCCTTTTACGAAAATTCCACCATCAGATCAATGTTGATTACGATTTTGATTTTTTCCTAATTGTTTCTTGCGGTTGTCGGTTCGATACACGAGCAGTGGTCTCAATTTAAGGTCTCAATCAGGGCTCCCAATTAGTGCAAAATTCTGCAGCAGGATTAAACCCCGATGCCTCACGTATTATGCTGGAATATAATCATTAGGGTTCGTTTGTTCCTAGCAGGGGTTGAATACGGGCGCACCCTGTCGGGGAACAAGTGCAACCATATGTGCAGTATCCCGTGCTGTATGCCGTCCTCGCTTACATGTGTGTTACATGACAGGCCACGTCGGGCAACTCGTTACTGGCCAACCCATTGTCGATGGATTGTTTCATCATTTCTACTTACGGACTAAAGCCCCGCCGGTGCCACTCCATGGTCACAGATCCATATTTGAACCGGCGGGCCCAGTTGCGGCGCCTGGTCACTGCTGGGTGCATTAGATTAGTGTCCATATTTTACCGGTTCGTACTGCACAACATCCGCGGTGTCGTGATCAAGCCGTCGTTCGCCCGGGGGCCCTCTCCGAATGCCATAAATTCGCACGAACAAACACTCGTTCCCTTTCGCGATGGCCACGAGCGGACAGCGAAGGTGAAAGCCCGTTTGCCGCAGCCTGATCCAATGGAGCAATGACGTCTCTCTGTGTGGAACCGGACGCGGATGAGAGACCCCCTGAGGAAGAGTTTTGGTGGTGCGCTAGGGTTTCACCACTCTAGGTCCACAAATCTAGTCAGACCAGGGTGCGCGGTCACGGTCGCGTCATCCTGCACCATTCGAACGCTTAGAAGCAGGAGCTCCCGGGCAGTCCTCTACGGAGCGGATGCAAGAAGTCGCTGAAACCTGGCCTTGCATCGATGCACCCGTTGCCTTCGCGCCACCGTCTTCCCACCGCATGACAGCGCCCACCATGGGTCTGCTAAAATAATCAAAAACTTCGCCTGAGTGGAGCTTGATTGCAAAGCTGCCACTTCCACCCGACGCTGGGAAGTCCAACAAAGGCCGGCTTCCTGCGCTACTGCGGACTGCACTGATGCGCCGAGACGGCCGAACTTCGAACCAGTGCCGTGGGATTGGATTTTCCGTCCGTTTTCCACTCCGTTTACTTACACCTAGCAACCATGTCTAGCCAGTCTACCTACCAGCTCATCCGCCCGTTCTGATGGTCTGTTCTCTCTGTTCCCTATTTCGCAGAAACGGCCCTGCTCCTGCCGGCCGCCCTGTCCAAGAGCCGCCACGAGAACGATACCAGCGACATTCGGCGGAATCTACGATTGCGCTACAAGAACGCATTCAAGCACAACCGAGGAAATGAGTAAGTATGGCACCGACCCCACAATGGACCCGAAAGGCTAGGGAGAAGACGTGGTCCTACCGGGGAGAACCGCAGGACACAACGGGGATCGGGAGCAGTGACTTATCGATTTGTAAGCGATGCCGTCCTAACACGGCTGCAACTGTTCGCCCGGGACGTGGTCACGATTTCGGAAGGGATGCAGGAATGATTCGCAGCCATTTCCCAACTCTACCACATTCGGTCAGCGGTTTACGGACCGCATTTCGATTCCCGCAACTCCTTGGAGAGCTTGGGGGGCACTGGGAAGCGAAATGGACGCAATGCAAACGGCAGCGCAAAACTGTTTCAAATCGAAATGAACATTTTCGATCATCGATTGTGGCGCGTAATGGATTTACACTTCCCCGGTCAATCTTTGTAGGATTTTGTTTTGAGTTATACTGGAAAATATCTGAGATTAGGTCGTTCCAAAATGTTTTTATATTTTCTTTTATTATACGAAACAGCACACCACACATATAATGGTCGAGTACCTGTCCATTCTAACGAACTATAAATTATCTAATGACTCTAAACTTAACTCTGGAACTGACAGGTGTTTAGGTCTTCATGTCTATCTCCATCCGAGTACTCCTAATTAGTCATAATAAGATTGAACAAGATCTTCGATTTTCGTGCAAGTTCTACCTTTTGTACTGATGCTGGATAGGGATAACTTGATTGACCTGATTGTGGATCCCATTTTTCGCGAATTAAACTCCCTATGAACCCACCCGTACGGAGAGATGCCGACGAAAACATCCATCGCAAAACCAATTTGTCTGCGAACGCAGATATTTTTCGTTTTTCCTCAATGGAGAAGGCTAGCGCAGCTTCTCATCGAATTTGGAGGAAGGTTTCGGTCATCAATTCCTAAACCCGATCGGGCGGACTCTTCCAACCAGTGCTTATTGAATCACGGGCGCCTTCCGGTACCCGATATAGAGCCGGTGCGTATGGGTTGGGTTACGACGGTACCGCTGGAAGCCAATCGAGTCTCGCAAGTGTAAGTTGTAGAGTACGGCCAGTGAGACTGGAACCGTGTACCTGCCTCGGCGCCCAACGGGTGTCGGGTTTCACCCCGGCAATCGGCAAGTGAACCAGAAGTAAAGCGAACGGTTCGCTCGCCGAGTTGTTTAAGGTCTCGGTCACGTTCGACTCGGCACGTCCTCGACACCTAGACTTGTCTGAAGGGGTCGCGCGGGGAACGACGGCGACTGACGTGGTGGTGGTGGTGATGGTGCCGTGTCATTCGAGCACTCTTTTCCCAGCTTTCAACGCCCACGGTGAAGGTTTTCGATTACGTAGACGAGCCTTTCTGCTCGTGTAGTTTTCTGCCAACCAAAACCGGTGATATGGTGCCGATATTTTTCTCTTTTATTTCTCACCCCCCGCGGGGGTTGGCGTCTCGTTCCGCCTCGGAGAGTGTGGCTCCGAAACGGTTGGTCCGTTGACCTAGGCAACGATATGAGCCGTGTGGATATGGCGTGTAATATTTTCCCTATCAGTAATCAACCAGTGTGTCATGCCGGGTGGTGACTCCTGCCAACGCTAGCGCGATGTTAGCGTGGAACGGAGATATTGAAATTTCATCGCAACCCTGTCCCGGCGACTGATCCAATTTTGGGTAATCATCTACACGAACCGTATCTGCTGCTGTTGCCGAACCTGATGATACCTGTGCACTAGTCCCTGTTCGCTCGCTAACCTTTTCTTTTCGGCCTACAGGTACTGCGTCGAGTTCGAGGTAATCAAGGCGACGAAGGCGTGCCACAAGGACAACACCTACCGCGGGCTGGCCGAGGGCGAGCGGGTCATCGTGCGCTGCGACCTGGAGGCCCTGCACGAGGACAAGAGCGCCGAGCCGCTGGCGAGCAACTCGATCCAGGACGAGGACGAACCGGAACCGGCGCCCAAGTACCGCTGCCGGGGCGACGGGCTGACGGGGCGCAACACGCGCTTCACCACCCTCGCCATGCCCGCCTGCCGGGGCAAGTGGATGCGCCTGACGGTGGGCCAGCCGAAGAAGTGTCCCTCGAGCGATGCGCAGTTCATTTTCATCTAAAGGACGAAATCCGCTTCCATTCTTTCTCAATCTCTTTCTCACCCAACTACTTCCCCTCTACCATCTTCCCCGTCTTCCCCGAAGAAGAAGGGGAGTCGGGAAACACGCCCGCTGGCCCAGTAGTGGCGGCGGTCCTGTGACTCCTTCGACTCCTCCCCTGACCACGCACAAACCACACGCATACACACACACACACACACCGGCATATCAGTGGCCCGCTGGACCGAACGGCAGCGGAGCTCAGCGCGTTCGCGTACGCGGAGCGGCGAATGTTGTTCTAACGTTAGATTTACCTTATTTACATCCCGCGTGTCCAGACGAGCATTTCGTTTTCCACCCACCATCACCAACCCCTTCAAGATGACCCTTTCTTCATTAGTCATGTGTAAGGCGTATAGACGTAGATACTAACACAATTAAGTAAACTGTACTTCTCTACCAACCAACACTACACGGGGCAGTGTTACACCGAATACCACAAGGCTACCAACTGGTACGGCATGTTTTAAGATTAACGCTAAAGAAACAAACGATACACACCCACACACACACACAGATTATACCAGTAAAAAAAACAACCACTCACAAAAAAAAACACACCCATACAAACTCGGGAACTAGGGTGAGCCGGCCCCAAAGGCTTCCCTCGCGGGATTTTCCGTTGTCGAAAGGGGTTCTCCTACAATACAATTAGAGTTCTTCCTTGCTAGGCGGTTTTTCGTTTCATATTTGTCCTTGCGTTCTTTTCAAATAACTATGAAAAATGTTGTACGAAACCGGCAAACGGAACGGCTGCAGGCTGCCCCCCGTCACGAACGTCTACTTAACTGTAAATAGTATTTTATTAGACTATTTTTATATGCCATTAAGCCGGTTAAATAAGAAACTGAAGTATTTATTAAAAATAGGAAAAAAAACAATACACACACCTTGCACGCGTTCTCATTCCTAGGCAACCATCCGAAAGCTCCAGACGTCCGCGCAGTAGGCGTAGGGCGTGTGCTGAAGGAAAGGTCTTAAAGGTTTTCTCCCACGACGTGGTTACGAGGTGCGGATGGTGGTGGTTATGGTTTGAATATTCAAATCAACCATCCAGTTCAAGTTTTCCGGGTGCGGTGCGCCCGGAAGTGGGACGGGTCGTGCCCTAAACGCCTCGTTGATTAGGGGTGCCGTTGGCTGGAGCTCCGGCCCTTATAGCAGACACTATCAACGCGCGCCTATTGTTTACGCTCCATCTGTCAAAACACGTAAAAACCGTTTGGAAGCGTTCATTCAATTACACCACGTGGAAATGGGTTTCCCTTCATCCGGCTGACGAGATGAGCAAATGATTGAACCCGTTAGCGAGGTGCTCAGATGTGTGGATGTGTGTTTGGTGTGTTTCCGTGAGCGCCGCCGAATCAAACTGGGGGACTTTAATGTGCCTGAACCGGGCGTGAGTCAATTCGGCGAAGCTGTGTGCCATTTCCTTTCGCCATCGATTTCTGGTGGAACATTCCGTCTTCAGCTACGCGGGACCGCACCCTCATGCATTTAGACGATTCGATTATGCTAATTATGTGCCTGCCAAAACCGGAAGACGGCACGGCACGGTCGCCGATCACCGTCACACTTGAGACGCGTTGGAGGTGATCGGATAAGACCTCGGATTCGGGTTGCCTTCTGACGCACGCCGTCACACCGGAAGACGTTAATTTATTCCCATCGATGTTTGTCCAACAGGCTGACAGCCGGATTCCTGATAGTGCCAAAGACGATCAGCATCTCGGCAACACCCTTCGCGCGTCTTGACATCGAAACCGAACTTATCGCCCGTCGCCCATTCGCTTGAATATGACGCTATCAGGGGATGCTGGTGTGTCGGGCTGTATAATTAGCTAGTGCCCTGTTGACACTCTGTCCGCCATTCAGATGTAAATGAGTGAAAGTCTTTGATCACCCCCCCCCAGGGGCGTAGGTGTGCTTAATTATGAATTCTATTGATTCCAGAATCGGTCGACCTGTCAAGTCGACTGTCCCTTCGTTGTAAATGAAAAACTAAACAACTTCACCGGTTTTCTTTATTGTATTTCTATTTTTTCCCCCGAAGGACATCTTAAATCGAACCTTGTTTCGCAAGAACAAGGGAAGCCGCTTTTTATGATTGATAGAAATGTTGACATGTTGAACCTTTTATGCAAATATAAAAAACTATAACATCGTATAAACGATGATAATTTTTTTCTTTATGCAAAAATATCGTATTTTTTTTCTTAAAATAATAGACACTTGTGAAAAATAAACCTCTCTTTTAACGAATTCGGTAAAAAGTGGATAGAAAATTAAACAAATGAAAAAACATCAAATTTTAACAGCTTAGTAAACATAGGAACTACTGCGAAAACATGACAATACTCCAGTTGAACACGGAAAAAAAGCTATTGGTAAACAGATTTCCATTGTTTAGCACCATTAGCTGTTTATCGTGTTCATTCGAAAGTGATTGCAAATGGAAGCGTACATCCAGGAACACTAAATAATCGTCGGAACTCCGCATAGAAATAACAAACCCGCGCCTTTTGCTAAACCCAAAGTGTTGGTGCCCCGCTCTGCTCCGGGCAAACGGTAAAGTTTCACTTGTTGCTCAAACACCAACGTTTGCCAGCAATTGATTGTTTACCCCGCCGTGGGACGAAGTTTTCGATATGACGCCCCACTCGGGGAACGCCCCGTGTTTGTCCTGTGTGTGTGTGGGGGCCTTTTATTTATCTTTGCAACAGACATAATCGTCCAAGTTTTGCAAGGTGCAAGCGTGCTAAGCACAGTCCCAGAGCTTTTTGGCAACCGGCTGCGAAGAAATGACCAACTCCTTGAGCAGGGTAAGTTTTCTGTTTTATCAAACGGGGGTTGCATTCATTTGGCGCATAATGAACATGCTGCTCGGCCCGACATTTTTCACCACCCGCGATGCAACCCTTTCGGGAATTGGGAAAACTTTCCCACCTCCGAATCTCCGGGCGCTGTTAGGGGTTGGTTTTGGGGGGAGTGTCACTTTCTGAAGAGGTTCGTTGTTCGCGACACTCCACCACGGTGGTGGTCCCTCGGTGCAGCAGGGAGGATGTTTCACTGTTTCTCTCATCTTCACTCTCGACTGTCCCAAGGATTGGGCAGCACCATTGCATCCCCATCAACTGCACCCTGCTCCGCTGCAACTGCTTTTCTTTTTCGATCCCATTAACGGCACCGATGGGAATAAAATTAAAATGTGAAATATATACCCGGTCTTTGGCCGGGAGCGAACACTTTCTCGCGCAGGTTGCAAAGCACTTCAACGGTGAGTGCGCCGTGAGCCGCTCCGTACGCAACGGGCGTTCCGTTTTGTGACACAGAGGCCCTGGCGCGCCCCATGGCCACGCCGGGGCCCGGGGTTCCTGTTTGCTCGCCCGGTTATTCAAAACGTCTCTTGTTTACGTTTTCACCAAAGCAAATACCGTCCGAGATGAAGTTCCATTCATCGGCGCTTCGTTCGCCCGTCCGCGGGCGTACAATAGTTGGGTGTGTGTGTATGGCTATTCGCGCGTGGAGAGCGAAGAGCGTTGGTTTGTTGTGAGGTCTCCATGCGCCACACAGTTATACTGGAACACCCCATGCTGGATGCTGCTCACTGCGGCATTCAAGGGATGGACCTACCCCGGAGCGGCAGGGGAAGATGAACAGAGCGGACGTTTTGTGCCGGAGAAGCACCATTCTTATGTTCTAGTCTGTGCGGCCACACAGTGAAGGAGCACCGCAGCGTTATGAAGGGTGTGTGATTACTTTTCGTACGATTTTTCTCCCACACCCGCGGCGCTTGGGCTGGCGCACGGGATGGCAAACTCCGGTGAAAAGCGTGGCCCACGTGTGGATTCATCAAGCGCTCCGCTAAAGAGGATGGATTTTCAGCGATTACGGGTGCATTATGGTGTGCAACGGAATGGCGACGGCCGGCGCATTCTTCGTTCCGAAATGAGAAAAATGTCTATTTATGCCGGGCCGCTTTTTTCCACCCGGCAAGACTACGGCGGCTACGAATAACTGACAATGGCAAGGTGAGTGGAAGTGAAGCATCGTGAAGGAACCAATGTTTCCACCAGCGAATGATGCCAAGCAAATTAACAGCACTTTTCACCAGAATCTACGGTTTACGTTTCAATGGTGGGTATTTTGCAATGTTGCTATTCTTGTGTACAGTGGATTTCGAATAATGACACGTGTTTTGCAAATAAATGAGGCATTCAAGTTCCGTGGAGTAACCAATGATCCAGAAACAATTCATATGCTGCTTACTATGCGCATGGCGAAGAAATTTTCATGTTATTCAACCCTATTAATTATACAAAGACCGATTCAAGTTTAAACCCAAATCTTTTCAAATCATAGAGGAGTTATGATTCTCATGACCGCATGCACGGAATAAAAATAATAATATGTGTTCTATTTGTCGACTTTTACTTCATTAATTTTTCACTCAAACATTAGAATTGTTTAAATCTCGACTGGAGTATTATGTTATCGCCTTTAGGCGCGTTCATCCTCTACATTTTATTTTCGATCTTGAATTGCCGGAAATCGAATAAATTGCTGGGAAGCCACAGCCGAACTCTGGCAACGAACAACGAGCGACGTTTCGAAGAGTATAAAAAATTACAGACAATTCAGAAAACACACACACTTGTTGAGGACATTCATTTGCGTCAGTGTTTTTGTTCTTCGATTTCCGTATCTGATCACAATCTGCAGACAAGAATCGATGAAAATTTAATAGACGTCTGTTCGATGCGCAGCAGGACCTCATCAAAAAAACCGCCACCCCCGGCCGCCACCCGAGTCCTGTTCGCGTTCACCACGACACACGTTTTGGCCTTCAAAAGGAAGAACATTCTTCGTAACAACTCCTGTCTTATTTATCAACACGTTCCATCTTTCTTCGGCGAGGCGGTCGAGTAAGTGCGCGGCTGTTTTTTATCTCTCTTACATTTCGCTTCTTTTTTTTACTTTTCCCGCTTCCCACGGTGTGGAAATTATCTCGACTCTCGGTCGACAAGGGAGAGGGCGCATCGACCACCACCACCACCACCGGAGAGGGGCACCTAGTCTTTTATGCTCCATCAAACTCCACTTACTTTCATCACCTCCGAAAGCTGTCGACGCGTGCTATCGAATTTCATTTGATTTTAGAACCGATATAAAAACCCGGGCAGGATTCTTTCCTTTCTCCCCGAACGACAACGAAAAACCCCCGGGGCAAGAAAAGAAAAGCAAACCAAAGCGAGGCCCAATCGCGGACCACAAATTGTGAATTCCTGCCGCAGGATGTAATGCCGTCTGTAACTGTCATGGCTTGTTGGGGCCGGGGGTGTTCAGACCTGAAGATGGAAATGGGCGAGAAGGGGACTGATGAAAACGGCAACAAAATAAACGGGCCCGAGCGAGTCGTTTTAAAACCGCCGCAAAACACACTGCGCGGGACTTTGCAAATAAAAGTTTGTAATGAAAGTTCGCGAACGCTTCTCGGTGAACGTTCGGAATGTAACGTGGCTTCATTCGACAGGGGCTGGATCGCGATATGCCCCTCGAGTTTTCCCGCAAACTTTGTTAGGCTGCTGCTGCTGCGCTGTGTTGTGGAAGAACCAATTCGAAAGCGAGGTGAAAAAGTCAATAAATCTAAAATCAATTTAATACCAATATACAAAGCTGTCTGACAGAAATGAGTGCTGCACTCTGCTTCAACGCTTACGCCACAAATGGTTCGAAAGAAAATTACGTTACGACATTGACCAGTCTACCGTGGACTAAAACTAACTAAAATTTACAAGAAATGTAAGGTCAGCTTAAGACCTCAGTGGCACTGGAAGGATGATCAATAAAAATAAATCATTTACACATTTAAGGATCAATCCTTGCTCAGCCAAAAAAGCACTTTTTATTTATTAGCGAGACCAATCAGACTACCCACACCACTAACCCCAGTGGAATTGGAGCAAACCACCGCTTGACTCACTTGGCTGCCCTACGTTGTCTGTCAGACTTGTCAGGGATACGCTGCTGAAGCTGGACAACCGAACGGAACACAAATCGAGCGGAAAATACACCGGAATGGAAAATGTTTGACAGTTATTGGAATGATATCGACCCGGATGGAGGCGTTTTTTATTTCTCTGGGAGAAAACCTGCCTAGGCAAAGACCGGAAAATATCCTTTTCGACAACGAAACAAACAGAACATGTTCGACCGACAATTTGATTCTTTTTCTGGTGAAAAGTTAGTAGGGAGACTGCGTCAGTGATATTTGAAGTACGTTTACAAACCTTCCTTGATCCTTTTATGTTGCCGAAGCCTTGAAGGACTTGTTTGGAAGTACGTCATCACTGAAGGTTGTCTTCAAGTCACTCAAATGAACCTTCAATAAAACATCTAACTACAAGGCGTTTTAAATGCAAAGCGAACCAACAAAACAACCGATGGATAAGCAAAAACAGTTATTGGCCAAAGCAATATATTTCTGCTATAAATCTGAAGTGGAAAAGCATGTCAAGGATACCTCGCACACACCTTAAAGCCGGGGCCAGCAACATGCATTCTTAATCCCCTTCGCTGGCTGGTTCGTTAATTACCGGGAATCCACACAGTCCGGGAGTGGGTGTGAGCGATGCTATAATTCCCGATAAGTCATAAATGGCGAACGGAAACGTCTGGTTGCTTCCTCCGTCCGTCTTTCGCTTGATCCGGCTTTGGAAAGGGAAACAACTCAGAAAAAAACAATATCCCAAGAAGTAAAACACTGCGAGGAAAGACAAACGGAAAAAAATAGCGTGCGAGAAAAACGGCGATTCAAGGATGCAGCCTTACAGGGGACCGCTGTTTATGAGATGGAATAAAAAGCGAGAACAAAAAGAGGTGAAAACAAAATACGACAAACAAAAAACGGTTCCGTCGGATGTCTTCCCGTGCAGAAGGAAGATGCGCCAGTAACGATAAATTATTATTGAGAGAAAAAGAAAACCCATTCCAATGGACAAGAAGCATGTAGGCTTATTTTGTCGGCCAGGCTTTGTCTCGCGATTGCCCGCAACCTTCGGAAACTGTCGAGCCCTCGTCAATGATGACTCTGGGGGCGAAGAACAACCGTAAAAACCAAATGGACAAGAAGCCAAAGACACAAGGAACGCAAAAAAACAAAACCCCCGCGGTTCGAAGTGGAATGCGTCCCGCCGGAATGCAAGCGATTCGCATTTGTTTGCTCGGTTTCGTGGAAAAATGTAAACGACTCCGGGAGTTAACCAAAAAGGGAAAAACAAAACAAAACGGGCGAAAACATCCCAGGCTTCATCGCAGGTAATGGCTACCGATGGCCGAAGAGATCAGACCTTCCAGGACAGTCCGGTGACCACCTGACCCTATTGCCGCTTCCAGCACGATCGTTCGCAGCAGCTTGCACTCGGAGGTAACAAAAATCCGATCGATATGCAGGCAGAAAGCAGATCTACCGATGGTCTCGGCAAGTTATTCGATTGCAACAAATGAACAAACAGGGGCGAGTCCCTTCTGTCGTCGTCGAGGGACGTCCGAGTTGAGGGTACAATTTATCGATGGCCATTTGATTCCGTTTTCCCCTCCTGGGCCGTGTTTTCAGTGATTTATAAATGTATATGCTTTACCATGAATTTAAAGGAACCTTTAAAACGTTCATCTCATCAAATGAAAACGAAAAAAGTATGAACATTTTCGGTAAAAACCTTCAATTATTGAACCCGTGCAGCTCTCTTTTGCTCATCTTTAAAACTCTTCACAACTTCACGGCAACAGTCGGGATCGGTAAACCGTAACCGTAAAACAGGGCAAATGCATCCAGCCCCGATGTCCAGTAGAGTTGGGAAAAGTGCTCTCGAACCACTCCTGCCATCCCGGCATATAGTGCAGTAATTCATAATGGGACGAACGCATTAGCATAATTAGTATCGAGTGCTGCCGAGGAGCTTTGCGAGTGCGAGTTCAAGCTCTAGTGGGACAGTGGGCCGTTGGTTGTATGGACCTGGATGAATAAATCTAGTGCAGTTCATACAAGCCAATGTTTAGAAAAGCGAGTGGTATAGTGAAAACTATGAAAACTTTCTATTAATATATGTTGAATATGTCGAAATTGTGTGGTATTATAAGACGTTGTTTTGGCCTATGTTTCATTCTTAGTTTGTTGAGCCTTTCGATTTTAAACGTGCTCAAGGATTCTAGACATTTCACAAGTACAGGAAGTTTAAATTATTGCCGTAAAATGGACAGCTTCATCTTATTTGTCAGCCGCTAAGTATGTCCACACTCTATCCCAACAGTCCGCATGCTTCATCCCGCCAGGGAAGTGCAATTTCGAACGAATGAATTAAACCGATCGCTTCAAACCGGGTTGCATGGTGAACAACTGTGTGATCCTCTATTGAGAGCGCTTCCGTAAATGTAAGTGTGCGTGCATGTGTCAGTTCCGACGCTGATCTCCCCTATTGCTGTTGGGAGCGGATTTTACAATGTAAATTATTCACCACCCAGCTGATGAGCCGATCGGAAGGCGGCCACACCGGCGAACAGTGGCAGAACCGCCCGGCCGGAAAACCGTTCCCGTCTTTTGCTTCCTCCGGACGTCCGACGGGCGGAGACAAGACAGAGGAAACCGTGCGAAGAGGCTCAGAAGAGGACGCCAACGACGGTGACGGCGACGATTCCGGTGGTGATAATTCCCAGCGCTTGGAAATCTCTGCCCCGCATAACGAAAAACTCATTATTGATTCTATAATATCGCCATCCGCGCCGGTGGTCCGCGCAGTGATTGAACATTATTCATAAGGCTTCTTCGGGTGTATGTGTGTGTGTGTGCAACAGGAAGGAGCAAAATCAAACGACGATAAACAGAATTCCTGATGCCCGTGCCAAACATGCCTCCAGACCCCTTGAGGCGATGAGTTCATGATTAATTTTGAATTACAATTTCCTCAGGTAGTAACATAACGATCATCGGGGAAAAAAATAAACTGGGAAACAAACCTACTCCCGGTGTAGTCCCCTTCCTTAGCTTTCCGGTGTGTACGATTCAGGTGGAGAGGGGGGGGGGGGGAATGTTTCACCAAAATACGCATGCCATGCAAACACGTGGCGCATACCATGATCGATCGCTCGACGCCGGAGGTATTTGCTTTGAAATCGTTCTAAACATTCCCTTCCCGCCTTCCACGGTCGGGAAATGGAATGGAAATTCATGCCCGCTCGCTCCATTACAAGCTACTGTACATCTATGGGGGCGCACATCGAAACATCGTTTCGGAAAGTGCGTAAGTGCTCAGAAATTTAATGAATTTCATTAGGACCATCACACGGCCGACGAGTTTACATTGCGATGTTTGATTTTTCATAGTTTGATGTAATGATGAAAGGAAAAGCATGATAAGCGAAAAGTCATTGGGGAACATTTATAGAAAGACATGTTACCATTTCGCAGGATTTGAAAAGGCTGTCCATTTGCAACTGAAATTATTGTAGATGAAGCTTTTTTCAACATCGCCTTCTATAATTTTGATCTGGAAAATTCGTTACGAAGGACTGTTAGGCAACATTCATTCTATTGGTTTTTGGAAGAATGGTGAGAGATGATTGACTGGGAAATATTCACGGATACACTTGTGCCTTCAAGATTCATCCAAATCAGTATTGCATGTAAAAGCTCACTTCAGGAATCAACACGGATCCTTCTCGTATATCAATACGTCTTACGAAATGTGTAGTATGAAATAAATGAGTAAAAACAGTACTATTGTTCCAATTTGTTAGGAATGCGACAGGCGATTGATTGCTGTAACAGTTCACTGGAAATGGCGTTAATGTAATATGATGTTCCTACTTGACGTGTTACTGCTTTTTGCTTCATTAGTTCACTGGATGATCGTTCACATACAGAACACGACGGGATGTGTTCCTACCCGCAAGCAGGAAGACACACGCACACACCACACACACTACCCGGTAGATAAATTTATCATCCACCCGGTGGCGTTGTATGTGCGCGGTGCGCAGGTTAAAAGCGGCTGCTGAACGATGAATGATAATGGACCATGGGAAAAACTCACCACCCCCCCTGATGGACGGTAGAAGGGAGCGCCTCACAAATTACTTTATTGCTGTACGACACCGCCGCACCCTCCCCGCCGCACTAAAAGCCCCCAAGGGCCCCCAAGGACGCGGAGCGGGGTCAACGGGGGTCAAGAAAAAACTACTCCCAACCAGAGCGACCTGTCAGTCACACTGCGGGAAGATAAAGCGTTCCGTGACAGTGTGACAGAGTAGCACGCACGCCTTCGGGCTTCGCCGTCGGGGGGTGGGCAGGCAGATGGCCAGCCAGCCAGCCATCCGGGCACCATATCTAATTTTCACCTAATTAATTATATCATCACAATGACGTGATGTTTGATGTCGTTCGCCGAGGCCGCAGGCAAACAAACAAGCCGTGGGTCGGGGTGACCGCAAACCGGACGAAGGGGGGGGGGGGGGGGGGGGGAAAAAAAGGCAAGCC
>JAOEFI010000007.1:4629302-4669189 GCA_034621735.1 Anopheles plumbeus | reverse complement strand
AACGCCATTCTGTTAAATAGAAAGAAAGGAGATTCTAATCAGATTTTAACCAAATGCAGCCCACTACTAGCGGAAGCCAATTCATGTCATAGGGGCGCTAGTTCGACAATTATACAAAAAAGTGTGTGAGTGTGTCAACACTTCAGTGCTTCCAATTCCCATCGCCCAATCGTTCTTACTTTTCCAAGTCATGCAAAATGTGTTCATTAAATAGTGACGATTTTTCGATTGTCAAGATCCTCTTTTTAATCATCCATAAAACCTGCTCGACCATAGCCCACCAACACCGTTTCTCCATTTGCTATCCCGGGTGATAATGTGATCGCAATTCTCGCCTCAATTTGCTCGATGATTTGGATCATGATCAGAACGTTGCTCTTTTGAAGAAAAATAAAAACAGACCAACATAAAAGAATCATTGATGTTTGTTTGAATAGGATTTTTATGGCTAGATCGCGCATGTGTAGGCATTTCATTGTGATAAACTTGTCCACATATTCCCCATTCATTACATATTATGAACAGAACGGGATGATGGCGCAGTCCTAATAACAGTATCTCCCCGACGGCTGGCGGTCAATAAACTCACAATGGCACGTGTGTCCACCAGCGGTGACCGTATTCGCCCACACGTATCTGTTCGGACACAGTCACAGATCACACTGTTTTCATTCAAATATACCACACCACAACATCCGACATATTGGTCGTCACCCGCCCGGAACGAACCTTATTTACTCATCCACGTGGACGTCTTAGTTCTAGCTTCGAACATTTTCGGGGAAATGCGCGAACTCACCTGACTGGCAGCTGGTTTCAACCGAAGAGGTCCGGTTTCAGGTTGATGTGGAAACCGACGATCCGGAGAACCGTTTCGTGTGTTTCGCCAAAGATCGGAATTATAATTTCGGGCTGAATCCGTCGGGTTGCCAAAATAACGCCGATCTGCTTCGGCGAACCAGAAACAAAATCACTCGGATGGAGGTTTCTTGCTGTTTTTGAAACAAATTTGAAACACTTGCCCTTATAGGCAGATAGATGAAATGTGTCCCAGGAACTAACTAACACAACAGACGAAAGATCGATTCAATTTCTGAAGGGAAAAGATTTTCCACTGCGTTTGGGATCGTTGTTCTATCTATTCTAGAACTGTGTATGAAACATTCCCCTCATTCTCGGACGGTTCTATTTTAGGCGGTCATTTATTAGTTTTCCCAACAGATCGCGCCGATTTGTGCTGGAATAAAAACATAATAACTCTAGGGCTGCGACACTTTCACTAACTTGCGCCCAAACGATCTGTGGGTATTTTTTTGCTTTTAAACACAATTCAAACTACTTCACACTGCGTCGGCGTGGGAGCAGGAAAGCATGTACGATTCCTTGTTTACAGATTCCTAGTTTTTCACCTCGGCGGTTAGCGAACCGGTGATGATTCTAAAAATACTAAACCACCAACGGGACGAACACGACAAGCGCAACCACCAACCACCGAATTCCCGTGGAGGACGAACGTATTGGCTGTGTGTGTGTGTGTTTGTTTGCTGGGGGGCGCACCAGCACGGCAGACGATCACGCGGCGATCGATACGGGACGGATCATCCGCCTTCGTCACTTGTTGAACGCGTACTGAGGCGCTAGGTCGCGAGCGATATCACACGGAACCGCTACACGACGAAGTAATAGGCGACGAAACTAAGGGCTGCGGCGGTGGGAGGGCATGCACCGCGCGGTCCACACGCCACTATCAAATACGGCCACACACATACGGCGCGCGCGACACAGCGTCCTGCGGATTATTATTGGGGACCGCACCATACGTATGTTAACGCTTGTTTCGGATGTTGGGTGCGTATGGGTTGTGAAGGCCGGTCCCGATTTCTATCCACCCAAAACGGTAACAACGGCTTATCAATTTCATTCTCAACTTTGATACGTACACGGATAGGTATGCTCCTGATTAAAAGTCACACAGCGGATCGTAAGTCCTGCCGTTTTTTTTCCATGGTAACGTAAGGTGAGGTTAGTTAAGGCAACGTACACGATGCAGTTTACGATTCCGATACCTTTCTCATGACGGGTATTCATCAAAACAGTACCCCTGGTGAAATGGAAAACACATGTCGAGAAGCATCTCCCACAGCAGCGCGAGCCCGCGTTCAGTTGATTGTAAGCTGATCGAGTACCACCAACACCACCCACCGATACGTACTCGGATCGGCGAGATAACGAGACGCGGCGCCGGTTCGTTTACAACGAACAGCTGATACACAGCGCCGCGCTAACCAAGGGCAGCACATGGCGATAATGGTGTATGGACACCACACACGTTATGGAGGTGGCAAATTTCTTCATAAAAGAACGATTGAAGTATTGTTCGCATAATCTCCAACCATGCACAATAGCATAACGATCAATCATAGATCACATCGTGCTCAACCACGTGACCCACACACATGCGAGACCATATTTCCCTCTTGGCAACATTGTGCGGCAATTTATAGTTATTTTCTTTATCCCCCGCCCCAGCCCCGCTCCCAGCACAGCTTTATTTACCCTTCAGCTGTTCATCGTGTCAGTGTTTATCTTTATCGCTAGACACACGAGCCCAGAGCTGGCGTGTGGAGAAGGGAAACGCGTCCTGATCAGGCACAGTGAGCTGATCTTTTCCACACCTGGCGGAAACGTATATGGCGGAAGAGTCACCGAGTCATAGCGTGTAGTCGCGTGTGGTCGTGGAATGCAGCGTAAATACCCGAGATCGAGACCACATAGCGTCAAAAGAGCCGTTACAGTCCCGCCGAGGGGAAATGGCTTGTTTTTATTGACACTTGCACTTTCTGTAGGAGGGTGGATCGAAAAGACACTTACCTTTATCGATAAATAGAATATACAAACAGTATATTCTTGCCAACCGAGTTTGAAAACTTCCAAACGTGCTAAAAACAATGAGCGAGAAAACACAAACTTCACAGTTTTCGGGAGCGTTCCAAAACCAGAACTCCTCTCCTACTCGAAGATCACTTCCAACTGCACTGCCTCGCAGTTGCATTTGTGCAAGCAGCATTCATCCGCCTTTCCGTCGTTCAATGCATTTAGTTTTGTCTATTTCCCTTTTGTCTTGTGAATGTATGTGTGCATTCTGTTCGTGAATGTGAAAAAGTGCAAGATGACGAAGATGAAGTGCATGTAAAGATATCGGAAAAAGCGTCCCTAGCGTCTTCGAACAAGAATGGAAGGTATCGGGATGTATGAATCATGCGGGAAATATTGGCTCGTATGAATGGTATGGACAAAAAAGCTTATCTCGGGGTGTTGCACATTGCACCAAACATGAATATCTTTGTCAAATATTGTGGACTATAATCAGTTTGGGTTGCACAGGATCGATTTGCGCACAGTCCGAAGCACAACATTTCGAAAAATGCAAAACCCCAAACAGCCAAAAACTGGTTACAATGTACGTCACAATGACGTAGAAATTGCTGTGAAATAATATTCTTGGAAAATTATAACAAAACCGGTTCGACACGCATTTTTCTAGACCACGCGCTAACTGGAATTCAAATTTCAATGTTCATCATTCAGCTGATAGATTATTCAGCATTCAGCAACTCTGTCAAGCAGCAACACTACTAAACGTCATATTTTCATCCACAGCAAAACAAAAACTAGGGTACGGTTTGTGCGTACATTCTGTTTCCAGAAGAGCGTAATAGAAAATCATTACATCCTCGTCTACCCGCGTTGGACGTGCTGGTGCTCACTAATCCAATTTAACAACATAAATCGCGCCGCGTTGCAAGATTAGAGGAGACAATTTTTTGTAGCATCCCGCACCGTAGAAAAAGTCCAAAGCCATGGATGCTGATAGTTTAAGGTGTTTGCTCAGTGGCGATTACGATCTGGTGGAAGAAGCTTTGATTAAATTCAAAAAAGAGGTAGGGAGATACAAGTTCCACAATCCTCCTTATCGCAACGTTATTCACTAATCGTTCGCTCCACTTCCGTAAATATAGTACTCCCAGGTGTTTAACTTCATGCACTTCACCAGCACCGGCCAGTGGGTGCTGATCTGGAACAAGCTGTTTGCGTACCTGGCCGATCCGGACATGCCGGACCGTGTCGGTTGCCTGATCGCAATCAAAGTGCTTAGCCGTGACCAAACGAATCTGAACGAAACGCTCACAGTGGAGCAGGTGGACTCCCTGCTGCAGCTGGCCGGTATCGGTACGCCCGAAGCCTGCGAGGCCACCGAGGAGGTGCAGGTGGAAGCCCTGAAGTGTCTCAGCAATATGATATACCAAAGCACCCGCTGTCAGGAAATGTGCCTGACCAATGTTTCCACCGAGGGCATTATCCGGCGCGTTAAGATGTACAAGTAAGGAGACCGCCCCAACACATAAACCCGTCGAGTACATTGTAAAACCGTATTTTCTCGTTTCTCGTCCTTCTAGGGAAGCACCTTACGGATACGACATCAAATATTTCGACATGAAGCTACTGTTTTTACTAACAGCGATCAATTGTGATATTCGAGCCAAAGTAACAGACCAACTGCACGGGCTGGTGTACCTTGTCGAGACGCTCGACCTCTTCATGGGCCAGGCGGCAACTTTTAAAGAATTTAGCGTATGTCTTACCATTTCAGTAACTGCTCTTTGAGGTGCTGATATCACTCTCTTCCTTTTCTCCAGGACAAAGATTTAGATCTGATAAACGAGGTGCTGAAGGTGCTGTTCAACCTAACCGTTCGCACCCCGGACACCCTGGCGCCGGAGGAGGAGGAAGCGATCCAGTTTCACCGGCTGGTGACGGTGCTGCACGATCTGTTCTTCTACCGCACGCTCAACCGCGACAAGATCGTCTCGTTGCACTCGAATATCGTCAACTTGCTCACGGGCGTCCCGGTGGGCTGCTATGTCGAGCTGGTAACGTCGCTCAACGCCAAATGCGACAGCCCTCCGGCCGACGATTTGGCAGCACCCGTACCGTTCGAGGGCAAAAACATGTACGTGCTGCAAGTGTTGGTGGAGTTTATGCGCAAAAATTTCCAGAAGTCGGAGAAGAGAAGGGATAAGTACGAAATCCTCTCGCCGATACTGACAGTGCTGATCAAGGTGGTCCGTGCCGATGCGATAAACCGCCGGTACGTGCGATCCATCGTGCTGCCCCCGCTACGAGACGTCCGCGATCGACCGGAGGTGGGAAAGGAGCTACGAAACTACCTGTGCTCCCTGCTGACCAGTCCCTGCATACTTGCGGACCTCTCGGCAGAGCTGCTGTTCGTCCTGTGCAAGGAAAACGTGGGCCGCATGATCAAGTACACGGGCTACGGGAATGCGGCCGGATTGTTCGCTAACCGCGGGATTCTCGGCGGCCGGACGGCGAAGGGAAGCGAGCAATACTCGTCGGATAGTGAGGATAGCGACACGGAGGAGTACAAGCGGCTGCAGCATGCGATCAATCCGGTGCTCGGCTGCTACGAACCACCGAAACCGAACCCCCTCGAGGGAATGTCCGAGGAGCAGAAGGAGTACGAGGTGTTGGAGGTGGTGAAGCTAATGGAGAAACTGCAACGGCAGGGCCTCATACAACCGTGTAAGATCGGCGAGGACGGGCGGCCACAGGCGGTAGAGCACATCATGGAGCTGCAGGAGGAGATACCGGAGCAGCAGCGGGACCACAAGAGAAAAACGTAAACGCTTGGACCGGTATCCAGAGAGCTTCCCTCAATGCCGCGCGTATCCTGGACCAAACCCGAAGCGAACGGTGTGGCTTCAATCGTAGTATTTTCAACTATCTTGCTGGCGGAGTTGGCGCTGTGCGTTGTACTGGTCTCCCGCCTGCGAATAGGGAACGGTGGAACGCTGCCAAACATTTTTGCTCCAGTATTCATCGCGCTTGACGCCATCTAGATTGCGCCACGGTGTGACGATTGGTCATTATTTGCCAAAAACAGTTAATAACGCTTATTTATACTTGCACGTGTTTGGAATGCAATAATTTGTCCTTCGCTCGTTCAACGCCACCAAGCGAGATCCAAACTGTAAGTGTTCATGTGTGTCCAGCTCGATTCCAGCATGTCTAAACGTGGCAACCTATAATCTAATGGTTAAACCTATTTTGAAATGCAGAAATTGGTGGCCATTGATTAAAACAATATTCATAACATTCAGTGCACCTCAGAGGCATGAAAACACAGATGTACGGATTCATCTTTCTCATTCCTTAACTAACTTCTGCCTCACACGAGGTGTGAAACTCGACTCGTTCGGTGTTGGTTGTTATTCGTCATTTAAGCCCATCAGGGTCACTTGTAGCCCTCGTTGTTTTGTGTCTCTATATGTAAATCCTAACGTGTTTTTGGTTCTACTTCCCTGGATGTTGTAGCCTGTTGTATTTATATCGAAGAAACTAAAATGGATCTCCAGCCAAATTCAGCTAATAAAATAAAATATGTGAAGACGCTAAACGCCTAGTAGTTGATTCCTTTTCGAAGAATGAGTGTTTAATTGGTTTTGTTTACCGCTTTGTTTACATTGGTTTATTTTTCCTCCATCGAATTGAACGATTCACTCGCTTTACACTAGTTCGCCTCCGCGAGGTGCCCATTTTTTCAAACTGATCTACTGGATGTACTGTGGTGGCGTGGGCTTTTCAAACTCATCCAACTCTGCGTCATAGTACAGAGCAGCACGGTACGGTCTCAGTTCCCATGGTACCTAAAAAAAAGACGAAGGTCGGTTTGGTGTCCGCTTCTGAAGGCTTGTTGGGCCTATGGACGACGAGGAAATAGCACATACCTGATCTTCCATATACGTCAGATTGACACCCAAATCTTCCAGCGTTGGGACACCCTTCTGCACCTCATCACTGTGGTACTCCCGCTCGACGCGTTCCGTGTGCAGATCACCGACAGGGAACGACGGAGAGACAAACTCCGTCAGTAGCACCTTCATGCGGAACGTTGGATCGTAGCGCAGATCGTACCGGTAGTAGCCCCACCACTTCTCGTCTTTGCGCATCACCTGGTGGAACCAGTCGACCAGCGCGGACAGCTTGTAGCGGCGCGGCCCGACCGCCTGGTACGTCTGGCCCTGGCTGTCAGAGTCCTTGATCGCGTTCACGATGCCCTGGGCCAGATCCGTGCAGTACACTGGCTGCTTGATCGTGCGCTCACCCTTGTGCCACAGCGGCATGGCACGGAACTGCCGGCGCCAGATGTGCGAGTAGTAGCGCAGGAAGCGATCCTCCTGCCCGTAGATGTCCGACGGGCGGAACACGATCGCATCGGGGAACTCCTCGCGCACGGCCTGCTCGCCGTAGTACTTGCTCTGCAGAAACTTGCTGCCCTCCTTGGTAAAGAACGGCTGCGGGTGGGGCGTCGCGTTCAGGCTGGAAACGTGCACAAACTTTTCCACGCCGGCCTGACGAGCGATCCGCGCCAACCTCCTTGCGCCGTCTACGTGCACGTCTTTGAAGGTGAAATTCTTCGTCTCCCAATCGCGCCCTACCAGGTTGATGACGACGTTCGAGTGTTTGACCGCATTGTAAATCGCTTCCTCGTCGCGCAGATTGTATGGGTGGAAGAGCACCTGGCCCAGATCGCCGACCAGCTTCAGCCGCAGAGCTTCGTAGTGATCGGCCCGGTAGGGAATAATGACCTGACTGCCGATTTTGCCCAGCTTGTTGCACACGTACCGGCCCATAAAACCGGTGCTACCGAACACGGTGGCCACGATTCCATTAAAGCTGGAACGTCCTCCGGTTCCGCGTTTCATCGCGGCCAGGTTGGTCGTTTTTAGCTTACGCGGTGCATCGGTGCTGTAATTAGCCTTCAGGCAAACAACACCCAGCAGACCGGGTTGTTGTTCTGGCAAAGAAGGGAAAACGAGATTGCATGGGGGAGAGATTTGATTAGTCCTCGATCTAAACAAATTACATAACAAACAAACAGATTCGTCCCGAAAACCGTAACTATTTGCACGGGAAGTCCTTTCTATCTGCTTACGTATACGTACTTGCCAGCTGCACCCCGTTCACGAGAATCAGCGATGCCATTTTCAGACCGAAAATCCAATTTTACGCGGTCCACTTGATCACTTCTTTCGTTTCGGAATCGTCTACTCGTCTACTGTTTTTGCGAAAAAAAATATACTTCACCTGCTGTCAATGTTTTGTTCTTTCACTGCTGACATTTACCAACTCTCAAGACTTATCTAGAGCACTGCAAACGTTTATGTACGATTTGTTACCTGTAGATCGTGAAATCATTATAAAAATCATGAAACAATGGTAAGTACAGGTAAATGTTGCTGGTGTTTTTGGAAAATATGCTTCTATGGCTCTTTTTAACCAATTATGTTTACAATCGTTTGAGAATTCAAGCGTTCATACGTCTGAAACAGAAAAATACATAATATTTACCTTTTTGACAATTACTGGGTTGACAGCCGGCTGCAGCTAAAAACCGACTCGTGTAACGCGGGGCTTGGTTCCGCGACTTTTTGTTTCCCAGTATATTTAGTATCCCAACTGCTGTGTTTACAGATATGTTACACAATATTTTAAGGTTGCACCAGTGCAGGCGAAAGGTGCGCACCATTTTCCCACACATACAGTGCTTGGAAAGAAGGAGGGTCTCTACGGCACAGCTGGAAAGCTCTGAAGTAGATGTAGCATTGAGCACTGGGTACGTCGGTCAAGCTGTGGTCGAATTATGTATAAAATTGTATAAACCGGTTTTCTGTGTTCTACAGGCGCGTTGTTAGGATATCTTCGGGAAAGTACGCGCGGTTTGCTGATGGTTGTTCCGTCGTAACGATAGGAGATACGGCCGTGATGGTAACGGCCGTGGCAAAGCAAAAGTCCCAAAACACATCCTTCCTGCCGTTAATGGTGGATTATCGCCAAAAGTCAGCCGCAGCCGGTCGAATACCAACCAACTTTCTTCGGCGAGAGCTGGGACCGTCGGAGAAGGAAATTCTGTCCGCCCGGCTAGTGGACCGTTCGATCAGGCCCCTGTTCCCCGTCGAGTTTCGCTACGATACACAAATCGTGTGCAATATGCTCGCAATCGATTCGAATAATCCACCGGACGTGCAGGCCATCAATGGGGCGTCGGCCGCGCTCGCTCTAAGTGACATTCCCTGGAATGGGCCGGTAGGTGCCGTGCGAGTAGGCATGGTCGAAAGCGAACTGATCATCAACCCGACCCGCAGGGAAATGCAGCTGAGTGCGCTCGATCTCGTTGTGGCCGCCACCCGGCAAAATTTGGTAGTCATGCTCGAGGGCCGGGGGAACGTTGTGAACGAGAATGAACTACGTATGGCGATTAAAAAGGGAACGAAAGAGGCGCAGCTCATCATCAACGGTATCGAACGATTACAGAAATCCTTCGGCAAACCTAAACGGCCACTTGACCCACTGCCGACGGTGGACGACGTGATACAGTCAGCCGTCCGGACGATGTCGGAGATGCGGTTGAGGGAAATATTTCGAGACTTTTCGCACGATAAGTTCAGTCGTGATCAGGCAGTCAGCAGCACGCGCACCGATACGATCGACAAGGTTTGGTCGAGTTACCCGAGTGCTGACCCCGCCCTAATTTCTGAGGCCTTCAACAAATTCACCAAACATGTGTTCCGCGAGATGGTGCTAGAGGAAAACCGTCGCTGTGATGGGCGAGGGTTGGACGACCTACGCAACATCAGCTGCTCCGTAAATCTTCACAAACCGCTGCACGGGTCGGCGCTGTTTCAGCGCGGGCAAACGCAGGTGTTCTGCACCGTCGCCCTCGATTCGCTCGAGAGTGCCCTCCGCCTTGATCAGGCCGCGTCGCTCGACAGTGGGATGAAGTCGAAAAACTTTTTCCTCCACTACGAGTTCCCGCCCTACGCCACCGGGGAAACGGGCAAAATTGGCCCCATCGGCCGCCGTGAGATTGGGCACGGGGCACTGGCGGAGAAAGGGCTCGTGCCCATCGTTCCCAACGAGCACCCGTTCACGATACGGCTGACGTCGGAGGTGCTTGAGTCAAATGGATCCAGCTCGATGGCGACCGTATGTGCCGGTTCGATGGCACTAATGGATGCCGGGGTGCCCGTGCATGAGGCGGCAGCCGGGGTGGCGATCGGACTAATCACGAAGTATGAAAACGATGACACCAAACACCTGCAGGACTACCGGATACTGACGGATCTGCTCGGCATCGAGGACTATATGGGTGATATGGACATGAAGGTGGCAGGGACCCGGCGAGGGATCACGGCAATACAGGCCGACCTCAAGGTGCCTGGCATACCACTGAAGGTAGTCATGGAAGCGCTCCAAAAGTCCATGGAGGCGCGCTTCAAAATTCTCGATATTATGGAAGCAACTATCGGCACGCCCCGGACCGTCAGAAAAGATTGCTGGCCCGTAACGGATCGGCTGGTGATTGAGGTACACCAGCGCTCGAAGTTGCTCGGCCCGGGTGGCATCAACGTGCGCCGGCTTTACCTGGAGACCGGCGTTCAGCTGACGCAGGAAGACGAAACCAGCTTTCGCATATTCGCCCCCTCCGAGGCGGCCATGCACGAGGCGAAGGAGCATCTGGAGAATCTGATGAAAACGGAAAAGATACCGGACCTCGATTTCGGGGCCATCTACACTGCCAAGATTGTGGAGATCAGAGATACGGGGGTGATGGTGACGCTGTATCCATCGATGCCACCAACGCTGCTACATAATTCTCAACTCGATCAGAGGAAGGTACGTTTATCAAGATCAACTGTGACGACTTCGTGCTTTGTGCCGGGATTCTCTATATTCATTTGTCATCTCCATTGTACCTTTCTGTCGCAAAGCTAATTTCGAAAAATTTACACTATTCTGTTCTTCACTCAGTTTTTCATTCTATGCATCTGTGTGTTTTTTTTTTTTTTTGTAGATCGCCCACCCTTCTGTCCTCGGGTTTCCGGTCGGAACCGAAATACAGGTCAAATACTTCGGCCGTGACCCGGTGTCCGGCTTCATGCGCCTATCGCGAAAAGTCCTCCAAGCGCCTGCCACGGCCATGATAAGAAATCTCGATCGAACTCCAGCATCACCGCCCGCGCCAGGACCGAATCAAACTCCGACAGCCAACGGAACCGAGGAGGTGAAAACGTAGATTTTATCACGCTGTATTTGTTACGGTCACTACCGACCGTGTGCGGTACAGAAGTGATAAACGGAAAAGTAATAAACGTGTAAATATTATACTAAAGTTCAAAGGGAGCCTCTCCTGTGGTGCAGGTTTGTGTTGTGTTTCGTAGAAAACTTGCTTAATTATATTACGCTCTTGTCGCGTCTGACGAACATGTTTCGATAATAATTTGCGGACTTTTAAATGTGTGAATCCTCAGGAATGCATCAGTGCTCTGTGTATCCGTTGGCCGTGCTCCCTTCCGGTGTTGATTTGCCAATGCCATTACTGATAACTTTCGGGTACGATCAACGCAATGCCGGCGGAAATGAGTGCAGTCTTGCTCAAACCGGGAGCAACGTCCATCGCGATCGTGCAGAGCAACGTGTCGCGGGAAATGTTGTTGTACAGCGGCACTGTCAGCACATCGTCCCGCGTGGCCTTCGCCGACCCCGATACCCGTGGTTCGTAGTTCAGTTCAAACTGTCCAGTAGTTGTGTTCGCGTCGGACGCCTGCTGCGGTGATGACTGCTGTATGGCCAGTTTGTTCTGCCTCAATGTACCACCATCAATCTGTTGGAGATGGGTTCAGGTGAGAATGGGGAAAAAGCAGAATTTTTGAACTTATTCCTCACCAATAGTGGTGCCACCAGAACGCCACGTTTCGCTAATCCGTTCACCCCAAACGTTGCACACAGCGTCAGTTCAGTCGTTGAAATGGCCCTCTGTTTGGATCGGCACAGCTTGAGGGCCGTTAGCATCGCCTCAACGTTAAAAAGGTGATTGAAATCAACCTGCTCAATGGCCTGCCGTTCGAGGAAGCTGCCAAACATCCTTTCGGTGTGATTTGTCTTCCAAGCTACCGCCCGCAGGTACTCGATGACCGTCTTGGGACCACTCCAGATTCGACGCCACTGTACCGGGACCTGATTGTCGCAGATCGTCGTCAGGAGGGAACGATCTTTTGCGTTCAATAGCCCGGCATCTTTAAGGACCACCTTGAGTGCCTGCAGGCTCGCAGCGATCGTGGCGTGAAGGTTGCGGGCCACCGTCAACTCCGACGCGATGAATATAGTCCAGGGGTCCGTGCTATCGCGGGAACGTCCCATAAGCGAATCGAGGCGACCAATCGTTGACGAAGATGGTGCCGATGTGGAGGAGCTACCCGTCGACGTCGTGGTGGTCAGTTTGTTCCACAGCCCAACGATGGGGCGGAGGCGCTTCTCGTAGTTTTGAACCGTCCCTGCGGAGAAGTACTGCGAGCGGAGTATTTTCAGCGTGTTCCGACAGAAGATGAGATCCCGAGATGCATTCGTCGAGGCAGGGATGCCGTACAGTGTGGGATTATCCGTGTCCGGGAGTTGATCGAATGCCTTCACGTAGTCCTATAATGGTCGGGAACAAACAAGATCAAGTAAAATAGTAAAACAATTCAAAATATACAGCAGAAATCATGACCACACACCTCCACGTGACTAGAATTAGGCACGGTGACGTTAAGAAACATCGGCTGCCAGCGGCTGGTCATGATCTTCTCATCCAGAAACTCTCTTATGAGACACTCCAAGCGGGTAAAGTCCTGCTCGTTGTCGATTCGGCCACCGTAGCTCAACTTCTCACTCAAACCCTGCACCAGCGGCCAGGGAATTCTTTGGCTGCTTCCGGTCGCCGAGCTCTCCACGTACTGGATCATATCCATGGCGGTGCGTAGATCGGCATCGGAGAAGTCGTACCGCTTGCTCCAACCTGGCCAAAGGGAAAAGGATAGTGGAAAATAAATGAATGGTTCTCTTTGCTCAAACGCAATCCTTACCCTGCGGAATGTACGAACGCCGTTCCTGGACGATCGAGTGCAGCAAGAACAGTCCAACGTAAAGCTTGATCGTTTTGTAATCCCGTTTCTTGGCACCAATGGCGTCGGCATGTTGTTCGAGAAGTAGCTTCAGCTTATGTTTCAATCCCGCCGGCGGCTCGTAAAGAACCTTGTTGCATTTCTTCAGAAATACCTCCCCGATGTGCTGGTCCGTTTCCGACGTCAACCACAGCCGGAACCCGTCGGCAAGGCTGATCGTTTTGAGTGCGTCATCGAGCGTGGTCGCCAGAAAGTTGGGTACCGTGTGTACATTCTTGATGCACATCCAGCTGCCCGTGTTGGCCGCATCCTTTACCAGCTTCAGCGCCTCCATCTCCTGCCCCTTGCCGATCGCGAACTCGCTGTACTTCGCCAACCCGATGCCGACGGTTTGACGGGCGTGCTCTCGGATTTCCTCCGATGGATCCATCCCGGAGGAGGTGACCAGCAGTAACGGCTCGGCGGGAGATGATTCTTCCGCGAGGCACTTGATCGAGGGGCGCGTACTGTAGAGTGTTTTCACCCCCAGCATGTTTCGCGCCGACCGGTGAATGGTTTTGATGAGCAGGTCTGGCCGCAGAACCTGTGCGATCAGCACTTGCTGGAACTCGGTCAGCGAAACGGGCGCAACCGCTTCGTCCGCTTCGGTGTACTTGCGCCAGGCCGTTTCATTTTCCAGCTCCAACCGGCCGTAGAGTTCCGGGAGGAGTGACTGCAGTGCGAGAACCTTTCCGCCCAGCTCTGGCCTCACCCAGGCGGGGCATGGGGGTCCATCGGCAGCCGTCGCCTCGACGTTGGTGAAGTTGTGCACAAAGGACTCCCACTCCCGCTCAGGCAGCAGCTCCGGGAAGGCCTGCTTGCACACGTTCAACCCAAGGATGATCTGCTCGTCCTTCGGTATGCTCCGGCTCAGCAGGGAATACACTCTCCGCACGAGGATTCTGTACAGCTCCTCCTGTCCCGTGTGCTTGTCGTTGTCGATCACGGTGAGGAAAATCGTCACATACTTGCCCACGTTGATCGCGTACAACCGGTGCAGGCCGATGTACAGCTTGGCGGCCAGCTCGCTGAGCGCCGTCCGCTGCGTGTAGTGTTCCATGATCGTGTCGCGCACCTTCATGAACTCGTCGAGCGCCTTCTCGATGGCACCGGCGCTACTCTTGATGCTGTTCAGCGTGCTCAGCAGCGGCCCGTTCTTCAGTAGGTCACCCTGTGCCGAGGACAGCTCCTGCAGCAGCTTATCCTGCAGGTTGCGCTTCTCCTTCATCAGTTTGCCCTCCTCCTGCAGCAACTCCGCACGCTTACGTTCGATCACCGGTTGCTGCGTGTGCACCCACCTGTACGTCAGCACGTCCGTCAGCCCTGCGGTGGTGGTGGTGAACCGGAGCACCATCAGCTGCGCCCGCAGTTCCTCGCCCAGTCGCAGCGTTTCGTTCTGCGTCACCAGTATCAGCTTGAAGTCGTCGTGCAGGTCGACCGTTTTGTTGCCCACCTGCAGCAGCCGCTTGTTGAAGCGGCTCTGCACGGCCGTGCAGAACAGCGATAGCAGCGGCGGCTCGATAGCGTGGACGTTCTTCACGATAAGAATTTTCCCGAACCGTACGGCCAGCTCGAGACTGTAGGCGAACCGTTCCGCACCCTGGGTCGTCAGCTCGTACGTGCGGCCCTGGTAGGACAGGTAGTTCACTAGCCACTGCTGGCCGTACTCGGAAGGATCGATCAGTAGCGGGATGGGCGTGGACGAGAACGGTAGGAAGAAGTATTTCACGAGCATACTGGCGTTCTCGCGGTACTGCTGATCCGCCGTTAGTCCCATACTTTCCCAAATAATCTTGTCCTGGTTAGAAACCAGCTGCTGGTCCAAGTCGAATGCCGGAGTGTTGGTTAGCTGAGCCACCTTTGCCATACATGCTCTGAAGTAATGAAGGGATAAATAAAGTGAACCAGGTTATAAATAGTAAACAGTTGTTCAATTCCATCCACCCACCTTCTTTCCTCGAGGCTCATTTGCGAAAGGTGGGTTATGTTGAGTGCGGTCATGAAGCACCTTCCGTCCAGGTGCTTGATCGCCAGGTTAAGTTCGTCCAATTCCTTACTCCAGCTCGTATACTCGCTGTTCAGACTCTGTACCAATATTTCGGCAGTATGAAGAGTGTTTCTGTAACAAAAAAGGATAGAAAGATTTGTTAATAGTTTACCAAGGACCCCCGGATCCTTCAGGGAGTCTGCTTTGTATTTGCTCTGTTACTTTGCTTCGTCCAGCTTAATCTCCAACATCGCCGCCTCCTGCGTGTAGACGTTCAGCTGCTCGGACAGGCTCCGCACGGTATCGTTCACGTTGTCGAGCCCACTGGACAGTGATTGCATTTCCGCCTCTGCCTGGTCTAGGTTCTCCTTCAGCTGGTTCTGTTCCCGTTCGAGCGGCTTAATGCTCTGCATCACCTTGGCGTACTTAACGTTCGCGATGACCCACGCGGCCAGCGGAGCCGCCGCAGCTGAGGCCCGCTTTGCATTGCGCTGCTCGTATGAGTCCGCCTTCGCCTGCAGGAGCTTCTCCACGGCGGCACAGTTTTCTGGGGCAATGCGCGACGGGTCGAGCGACCGGATGTCCTCCTTCACGCCCCGTTTGGCCAGGAACGTTTTCATGCTGTTCCACGACGTGTCCCGAATGCCCATCAGCCGCAGCACGCCCTCGAGGATGTCGCGAACGATTTCGGGCGGGGCGCGCAGCGACCGGATCTCCGACAGGGCTTCCGTTTTGATCTGACCCACGGCGGCGCTGGCCTCGCGCAACGTGGGCTCCACCAGGCTGAGCTCCTCCTCGATCGCCCGCTTCCGTTCGATCTGCTTCACGCTGCTCTCCTGCGTTTGGCGCTGCAGCTCGAGCAGTTCCGTTTTCTTGTCGTTCGCCGAGTGCATCGTGTTGGAGATCATCTCCAGCGATTGGTTGGCCAGCTTGCGCTTTTCCGCCAGTGCGGTCTGCTTCTCTTGCGCCTCGATCTTCAGCTTCTCCACCACCCGGTGCGTTTCAGACAGTTTGTCCACACCGATCTGAATCTTCGCCCTGTACTGCTCCTGGTGGGTTTTCTCCTGCGCGTACAAGTGGAAGTATGCACGGATCAGGTGCACCCGTCGCAGCGGACAGTGGCTCCACTCGGCCAGGCGCAGGTCGATAAGATCGTTGAAGTACGCCGGTAAGGGCACAGTTCCTCCACCATCCTGGCCGAGCTTTTTCGGGCCTGTTTCGCTGGCACTTCCTCCAATAACGTTCAGATAGCCGCGCAAATCTTCCACCCCCGTGACGCACTCCTGCAGCATCCAGACCATCTCCGACTTCTGATACAGCGCAGGGTAGCTCTCGAACAGCGTTCGTACTGTGGGCGAACCCGACTCCAGTACCACCACCAGGTGAAAGTTCATCCGGAGCCGCTGCAGGAAATAAGCCGCGAGCGACATCTGGTACGATTCTAGCGCAGCCTGTGGCTTCAGCGGGGCGGCAATGTTCTCCAGATCGTCGCCGAAAAAGTCCACCAGATCGCCGCCGGCCAGGATTGCCTCGCACGTTTTCATCGCACCCGGGAGGTAGCTGGCGACGGAATGGTGCAGCACGAACGCCACCGGTTCGTTTTCGAGGGCAGAATTTTGGAGCACTATTTTGAGGTCGTTGTTGAATTCGCCCATCGAGTAGTTGCGCGACATTTGCGGGAACGCCACCCGGACGCTGAGCAGGGTGCAGGCCGTGTAGAGGGCCTGCAATCGACCCGAACCGGCCCGACCGGTGAGCACCAGGTTGGCGTAGGGCCGCGACAGGGCACGACAACTAGCCGCGATCGTCTCACAGAAGGCATCACCCATCGGCAGGTCGATGATGACATTCTCCGCATCTACAACCGGAAAACGATTAGAGGTCTGAAGGCGAACAAAACACACCATATACTTACTGCAAATGGACACGCTATGGTCGACCGCTTGTCGCCACTCGTCCGTCGACACCATCTGTAGTTCGCCACGGCGCTGGGCGCCCTCCTTCGGCACGAACAGTTCACTCCGTGCCAGCTGCTCCAGCATGCGGAACTCGTCTCGCAGAATGTCATCGAACTGATGGCGCTCCTCCAGCGACACCAGCCGATCGCGAAAGATCCGTTGGCACTCGTGCTGGAGCGCTTTCGAGAAGTTCTCCTCCGGGTAGAACAGCAGGCCCGAGATCCACTTCTCGATCATTTTCGGCGTGAAGCGGTAGTGCGTCACCTCGCCGTGCCGGAACTGGGCGTTTATCTTCAGGTACACGTTGATGATCGCGAGTACCAGCTCGTTCAGCTTCACGCGCACCGTTCCCTTAGCCAGCTGATTGTACACCGGCAGGAGGATGCTGCGCACTATGCTCTCCATGTCCTGCTCGCTCGGGTAACCGAACCGGACCAGTCGACTGATCGAGAGGAACCGTGGCGACAGGTGCGTCTTCTCGAGGTCCGTTATGGACGCGCAAACCTGCACCCCACTGACGCAAATCCACTCGACGCCGTCCGAATAGAACCCGTGCCGGTGGATGAGCTGTAGCAACAGTTCGACCACCTCGCACGTCCCCCAGCAGTCTACCGGGCAGAGGTGGATGTTCTTCAGGTAGAGGACTATGCGAGAAAAGTTCGGCCGGTACTCCTTCCCCTTCACCGTTGTCACTATGAGCGAGTTCTGCTTAAGGGTGTACAGAATGTTGGCCGTCGTCAGCTGCGCACTACAGTTGACCGTTACCAGCTGGTAGCCACTGAACTCGCTGACGATCGTCTGCAGCAGGAGACTCTTCCCGTTGCCACTCGGGCCGACCAGTAACGCCACCTGACGCTCCTTTGAAGCGATGATACGCTTCAGGAGGTCACTGTTCAGTTTCATCAGGGGCGTCTTGACGAGCACGTTGACGTACGCGCCGTTCTCGATGGTCGCACCAGTGATGTCGTCCGTGCTGTACAGCTCAATCATGTCTCGGAAGCTGTTGTAGTAGTGGTACTCCGCCACCGACCCATCCGTGATGGCGACGTCCGCCCAGGTGTAGATCTGATTCGAGAGCCCGTTTTTGGCTGCCATCGCAAGCACACCGTTGAGGCCGCACAGGAGGTCAGTGCAAAATTGGTCCACATTTTTGGCACTCTCGATCGCTACCAGTGCGGACTGGGCGAGACTGACCGGCGAGTAACCCGCCGGAAGTTCTTTGTGTTCCTCGATCCAATCGATGGCACGATATAGGTGTTGATCGATGTACTCCTTCAACAAGTCCCCCTGGGCGTCCGGGTGACGCGACAGCCAGCCAGCAACGATCAGCTGGTAGGGAAGATCTTCGGCGTTCAGGTTGATGATGCCCATACGAGAGATCGTCGCCGGGGAGGCCGTCGAGAGGTCGTGCGTTTCGAAGAGGAAGTTCACGTTGCTGCCGAACTGGATGCGCCAGCCGGAGGGCAGCGTGAGCAGCCGGTTGTCGTCCAGCACCGAGTTGAGCGCTTCGATCCACTCCGGATCGACGTCACCGTCGCAAATGATCCACGAGGTCACGTTGCGCTGCTCCGCGTTCACCGCAACGGCCATCGAGGTGAGGACACCGTCGGACCACTGGCGCGTGTCCGGATCGAGCTTCCCGAGCAGCTGCACCCGGTTCATTGATTTGGGCGATATGGTGTGGATGCGGATGACGCGCCCCTGCGCCACCAAGGCCTCCTTTAGCAGGGCAATGATGGTCGTCTTACCCGACTGTGGCGGCCCGATCAACACAACGCCCATGCGCTTCTGGAGCTGCGCGTGTAACTCCAGGCACTTCTCAATCTGCCGTTCGTTCTGCTGCTGCCCGAGGATAGAGAAGGCATCGGCGAGCGACGCCCTCAGCTCGCCATCGGTGCTGGCCGCGATGGCGATGTCTGGGAACACGTTCGACAGCAGCACATCGAACCGTTTGGCGTCAGATATTGTCAGCCGGCACATCAGGTTCGATCGAACGACGTTCACTACAACGCCGGCCTCCTGTTCGTACGAGCGGGTCGCCTCGGCAGTCTTCAAGGCAACTCCGCAAGCCAGCAGGACCGCTTTCAGCTCGCGCAGACCCCAATCGTAGTGTCGCTGGCGAGAGAGGATCTTCTGGGCCAACTCGAACAACTCCACGATCTGCGCACCGATGCGTTCCGCGTGGACAAACCCCTCGACGAAGAGCGTCACGCGAGCGATCTGCTGCGGACGCGGAGCCTGCATCGCAATCGGGCGGAACAGTGCCTGCAGGTTGAGTGGGAGCTGCTGCCGGCCACCGTACTCCTCCCCGGCCGGGTTGAGTGTGACGAAGACGCAGCAGTGCTGGTCGAGCGGGATCGTTTCTCCATTCATGGCCACCTCCGGCCGCTTGTCCTTAAGGGCGCGCTGGAGCGGCTGGATCAGCATCGAGATGGAGGAGAGCGTTGCTTCCTGCAGGCGGTTGAACTCGTCAAAGCAGCCCCAGGCACCGCAGCGCGCCAGCCCGGACAGGATGAGGGCCATCGCGGCCGTGTCGATGTTTTCGTCGCAGTTGAACACCAGCACCAGCCGACCGAGCATCGCGCCGAGCGACTTGACGCACTCCGTCTTCCCCGTGCCGGCCGGCCCGAACGGGTTCCCGCCTAGTCCGAGCTGCATGGCCTGCGTGAGCGTGAGGTAGCAGTTGTGTGCCAGTGACGTGTACACGAGCTTATTGTAGTTGCCCAGGAACTCGTACGAGTAGCGGAACTCTGCGTACACCATGCGCACGGTGACGTTCGCCTTGGGGTCGGCATAGAACTTGAGCTGCTGCAGCCAGTACCAGTCGTTGGCGTTGGTCACGTTGTGCGCGAGCAGGTAGTCCACCGTGGTCTGCTGGTACACGAGATCGATCAGCAGCGAGCGGAGCTTCACGCTCGTCAGCTGACTCCGGCTCTGCTGCAGCAGCGTCGAGTACTTGGAGATTTCGTTCTGCACATGTTGCTTCAGGTTCGCCAGCTGCATCCCGATGATGGCCTTCTCGGCGCGCTTGGTAAAGTGAATCGCGTTGGCCAGACAGACCACCTGCATCGGAAAGCGCTCGATCACGGTCAGGTCGAACGAATCCGCACCTTGCAAACACTGCCCGATGGAGTTCTGCAGCGTCTCCTTGATCTTCTCCACAAGGACGTTCAACCAGTCCTCCACCGGAACGCCCGCTACCGCGATTGGCGCGACGAGCGCCATCTCGTCCCCTTGCTCGCTGGCAATACCGACCACCTTCGTGCAGCTCTCACCTTCGAGCAGCAGCCGGTAAACTCCGGGGAACAGCTTCCGGATGTGCCGCTGGATGATGCTCTCCTTCGACGACTGGCCGAGCAGCTCCAGCAGGTCGTCGTCGGAGAGGAAGTAGAAGCGTGAGAACGCGTTCCGCTTCGACTTGATGTACGTGCTGAGCGCGTTCTGGCAACGCGTGATCTGCCCCTGCAGCGTGTCGATGATCGACAGGATGTTGTTGATCTTATTCACCGACACCACCCGCGGATCGTCCGCCACCTCCTTCATGATGTAGCGGAAGTTCTTGTCGATGCTGCGGAACACCGCTTCCTCCTTCTTCAGCGTGCCCACGCCGAAGATCGGCTCGAGGTAGATCCAGCGCTTCTGTATCTGGCCCAGGTGCGTCACGATGTAGTCGAGGTTGTTCAGCTTCTCCTCCCATATGTCCGCCTGGTCGGAGAACGACTCGAACGAGGCGGAGTTTTTCGCCGACTGCAGCAGAAACTGATTGTCACCGATCTTGTTCAGCGTCTCGACGTAGTCCTTGATCAACTTCATCGGCGCCCCCTTCGAGTCGGTGTAGTCGATCAGCTTTAGCATCGCGGTCACGCTCCACTGCTCCAGCTCGACGATCGCCTGCCGGATGACATGCTCCGAGGCGGCCCCCCGAACGATCGATTGAATTTCGCCCGCCTGTTCCAGCACCCGGTCACTCGCTGCCAGCACGTCGCCCAAGCAGAGGTCGTGCTGCGATCGCGACTCGATCGCCAACATCATGCACAGCCGCGCCCAGTGCTTCTCGATCAGTGCGTCCGACTGGAGCGTCACGAGGACCGGCAGAGCACCCTTGTACCGATCGATCGTGGCACTTATCCGCGCGCTAGCGACACTGACCTGCCCCGACTCGGAGGTGTGCACCTTTTCCCAGCGGCCGATGAAATCCGTCAAAATGTGCGGCCGGCGGCGGTAGATAGTCCATTCCTCGTTCGCCACCGTGTCGTAGTCGTTGAGGAACTCGTTGAAAATGTCCCAGTTTTTTCCCTGGCCCGTTATGTCTCGCTCCAGGTTGGTGAATATTTCATTGAACTCCTTCGGCACCGATATATTAAACTTTTCGGTCTGTTTACTAAAATATACAAAATAAAAACATTCTATAGAAGCAGATCGTCCAAAAGCGGTGTTCCTGTACCTACTTTAAAGTTTCTCGTTTGGCAAGGATCTGTTTCCACTGGCTTTGCCGATCGCGGAACAGCGACATATCGGCGTTTTCATTCGTCTGTAATTTGAAAAGATTATTATTATTATTGACCTTTGATTTATACCTACTAGTTTAATCGTACCTCCAAATCTTTGATAGTCGATTCCCAGCGAATGGAAAACTTTTCTGCCTCATCGTTCAGCTCGGTGATTTGCCGCAGGATGTTCTCCTTGATAATGTCCAGCCGGCCCTGCAGCAACGTTTGATGATTGTCGATCAGGGGCTGCAGCTGGTTCCACTGCAACAGGATCCCACCCAACGCGGACACCCGCTCCTTACACCAGCCCGCTAGACAAGAGTCCTTTCCCTGGAGCGACTTCATCAGCTCCGTCATCTTGGACAGATCGTGGATGATCTTCTCGTACTTCGCACTGGACTCCGCAATGCCGAGCTCGTCCTGCGGGATGTTCTGTAGCACGTTGAACGAGTACGCCAGATACTCCTGGACTTCCGCGATGCTGTCCAGAATGGACGTCCGTAGGCTGCCGGCTAGGGCCTCCCAGTAGCGTCGACTCAGCGACTCGATGTCACTGCACAGCGGTGCGTAGTTGATCAGCAGGCAGTCGATTTCCTTCTCGCGCTCCTGCACCCGGGCCAGCTGCTGGCTGAAGCGTTTGCACGCCCGAAAGTTGTTGTCCCAGTGCTGCCAGCTCGTGCAGTGGATCGTGCAGAGCTGCTCCAGGTCGACCATCCCGAGCGCCACGAAGGGCAGCCAGCTGTCGCGAAACTCCAGTAGCTGCCGGAACACGATTTCCGCCTTCTCGTAGATCACCCCAAAGTGCTGATAGTTCCGATCGATCATGGTCTTGAAGAGCGTTCCGCTCTGGTCGGAAAGCCCCTTGAAGTTGACCGGTTTCTCGATGAAACGGCGCACCTGCGAGTAGTACTTGGATCGGATCTCCTCCAGCGTCGGGCGGAATTGAATGCGCTGCTGGCGGAAGATGAGATCCACGTGAATTTCCGGCAGCTTCTGGTGCACATCGAGCAGACCGGAGATGTACTGGTACTCCAGCACTTTGTACAACTGATGGTCCCAGTGTAGCTTGAACGGGTTGAGATTCCCGTACCCCTGACGTTCCATGTTTGCCACGATTTCTCGCAAACTCCTGATTTCTTCCTTCCACACGGCCGCTTGCCGTATCAGATCCGTATCCATGAGCTTCAGGATAGCCTTGCGGGCCTGCTCGTGGTACCCGGACAGCAGATTGTTGTCCTTCAGCAGCCGCTTGACGGCATCCTGCAGCGCCTCGATGTACCGCTCGACGGATTCCTCCTCGCTCCACGACACCGACTCGCTCTTGACCAGCTTCGAAAATTCCATCGCGTTCTTCAGCATGATCGGCCGAATGCAGGGCACCATCACGCCACCGATCGTGTTGTGGAACGTCGCCACCTGCTGCAGGCGCCGGGCGTGCGCAACGAAGCGCATCGAGTGCGACACGTTGCGTAGGATCTCGGGCGAGTGCTTCAGGCCGAGGTTTTGCAGTTGGCGCGCCTCGTCGATGAAGGTGACCAGTTTCGGCCCGAAGGTGACCTTCATGAGCTGATTGTCCGACTTGTCGAACACCACCACCGGTTGGTTCTCTCGCAGGCTGGAAAGTTCAGTAAAAGCTGATTAATGATGCATCCCATCATCCCGCCCTTCCCTTCCTCTCCATACCTCAGCACGCCGTCCCGTATGGCCATCATGGAGTTTTCGGTCCACGTCTCAAAGTTACCCCTAACCAGCGCCTGCATTTCCGCCTTGAACTCGACGATTCTCTTCAGCACTTCCGCGTGGCCTTCCCGGTCCCGGCACAGCGTCCCGACGATGGACTCGAGCTGCCGGAGCTCGTCTTCCACCACCTTGTAGCAGCGCGTTTCGGCCACGATCGGCGTTACGTCACTCTCGGTAAAGTTGGTATCGGAAAGCAACTCGCGCAGCTCCCGCAGCATGGTGTCGACGTTGCGAAAGATTTGATTCCTCTCCGGGGCCAGCGTTTCCAGCACCAGCGGGCGGGTGAGAATTTCCCTGTACCGGTTGAACACCATCACCGCGTGACGCGCGTTACCGCCCGTCTCGAGAATCTTCTGCTGCAGTACGAACGCCGCACTCTCATCGATCTTGGCAAGCGCGTGCTCCATTTTGGCCTTCGCCGTTTCCCAGCGTTTGTTCCCAAGCGGTGTTAGATCGAAGATGTTCATTCCTGCAACGAGAATCGTTACTTTCGCATGACATACGAAACTAGTCCAAAACTAGTCCAGCGGAAAACTATATCTCACCGTGAAAGGGTAATGCTACTTCGTTCACCAATGGGAAGTATTTTTCACTCTCAAAGAACAGCGCATAGAGAAGGTCCTTCACGTGCCTGATTTCCAGAATCTGCGAAAAATAATAAAGAAAACAACCCCAACCATTAAAAAACGTCCCGTTCGAATATCTTCTCCATTTCTTCACCTCTTTGTATCTGATTTGAAACTTGCTCAACAGCTTCGACCGATACGGATCCCCGAGCCACGGGTGGGGTTCATAGTTCGGCCAGAACAAGCGCGTCAGCGAGTCGAACGTTTGTATCCACGAGTCGAGCGTTTCCCTCACGTGTGCAATGGCGTCATCTTGCGCCACCGTGCCGATGTCCCACATGTCCAGCTCCGATAGGTGCTCCGTACAGGAAGTCACAACGTGGACGGCTAATCGAGGGTCGAAACGTTCCCATTAGTTTAATAGAAACTAAAGCATTATGGACTTGAACTACAAACGTACAAATCATGTCAAAAATACTGCACATCCGATTCTGCGGGTAATGGTTGGGCAAGCGCCATATTTCGTCCAGAGCCGTCTGACAAACGTCGATCAGTTCATCCAACCTGTTAAGGGTCAGCGCTTCACTCTCCCTATAATGACAAAAGCAGTTTTCGGATCGAACATTGCACTTCGCTTCCAAAGCATTTCCATTACCCAAACTGTTGGCTGATCTTCTCCAAGATCGTTCCGAACGACCTTGCCGCCTCCCGGTCCGCTTTGGTCGGGAGCGATTTTGTCTTGTGCATCCAGAAACTGACCTCATCCTGCAGTGAGAGGATGCCCGACTCGGTGAGCCCCAACGATAGGCCCAGGCTGGAGTGAAGATTCTGCAGCAGGCTCCGTATTTCCGCCGGATACTCGCACTTCTTCAGGATGTACGGCGAAAACACACGCTGCAGTGAGTTGTAGATGGACTTTGCCAGGCCACCCTCGAGCGTGAGGAGACCTATCTTGGCCGCTCCCGTATGGCCGCTAAAGTCCAGGTTAGGAATTTTGTAGAACAGCAACCCGTACTGGTCCTCCACCGGCACGGCGTTCTGCAGCAGCACCTCGCCGTCCACCGAGACGGCCGCCAACACGGTCACGTCTTCATTTTCCAGAAACTGCCTTATGATGTCCCCGTTCTCCAGCACCGTCACGCCGAAAAACTCAACTGCAAGGGGAGGAAATACCACAACGCAGCAAAAATTAGTGGAACCGTTTTTAATCCTAGCCGCCTGGAAACGGCGCCTCAAAACACTTACCGCACGCGTTGTAGATGAATCGGTACCGATTGGCCATCGTTTCGATGGTCTTTTGAGCATTAACTTAAACTAAATTATCCACTTTTTCGCCAGCTCGACGTGCGTGGGTCCAGTTTGGAAATGCAAAACCGGAGAAAACCGTTTTGTTTTCGTTAGTTGGCTGTCATGGCGACGATGACGAAAGCAACGACATTGACTGTGAGTCGGTCTCCCGGGAAGCAGAACCACACAACCTTGGGAAGTGTTATGTGGGAGCGTGTGTTCCAGGGGTCTGGCGGGGTTGGAGGTTGTTTACATCCTTTTTGCAGGGTGCTAGCGTTCCTGCTGGAGTGCAACAGGTGGTCGTTCGCGATGCATTGTGGTAACCGGGCCAACCGGAATGGTGCGCTCCCTTCCATACAAAACACAAACAGGGGTCGGATCACTTTCACAAAAAAAAACATCCAGGGGTGTGCAATCAAACACGTATTTTATTTGTACGAAAACAAAAAAACAACGATATAACTTTACTAAAACTACTTCAGTATATAACAAGTACGCATAATGGTACGGATAATATCACACGGCAGCACTTTAGCGTGAAATAATTTCCCGGAAAATGCTCAAGATGGCGATGATGGTAAGTAAAAGCGATGCTGGCATGTCTATTGTACCGGAACCTGTTAGCAAATGTAAAGCAAAAACGGTAATATTGACTAGCTGAGCACATTATGCAGCACGTCCTTCCGAGAGGCAGGACGTTCTACTTACTGGTTTTAAAGCAGACGTTATTCTTTTCAGTGTAACCGCTGACACATACGCATGCGTTCATGAAACACTCCATCGACTGCTCGTGCGGTCCAAGATGGAACTGGTAGCAGTTTTGGTCATCGTTGCAACTGTCACCATGCACTGAGCAATAGGGGAAATATAGAGGAAAAATATGAATAAAGAACAAATTCTACTAAAATGATGATGAAATGATATGAAGATCGATTTAAAACACTACTACTGCACGCTTAGAATTGAACTACTAGAGTGAATTGATTGAACCAGCGATAGATAGAAGATAGATAAAGATAAAGAAGGACTACTTGACAAGCAGTCAATGTGAATATCAAATTATCGTTGCAAACAACCTATTGTCATGATCTTTGTTCGAGACCACGTAGCATGATCGTTTCTGGTTTTTTCTATGATGATCTGCCATAAAATCAAACAGCACGACTTCGGATAATTCTACACAAGGCATAAAATTAAACTTCGAAAGATAGATCAGATGCAGTTCATATCATTTCAGAAGGCATCATAAATCAGGAGCGAATTGATACAACTGGATGGATTAATGTGAATCACGAATCAGCACACGGGTTTGCCGTGGCTAGCGGCCACGAATACTCACCAATTTTACGCTCGCAAACATTCCGTATCTTCTGCTGGCCGCTGGTGGCGTTGGTGGCGTGCAGCGGAAACTGGAAGTGATTGCTATCGCAGGCGCACCGCTTCTGATAGCAGATCGCGCCGACCCCGAGCGTGGCTATGCACTGGTTCGAGTCGGTGCAAGGCTGCTCGAGCTGCGCCACCGCCAGGCAGCTGCCGTTGGCCGTATCGACCACTAGTCCGGGCCCGCAGATGCACTGCCCACCGTGGCAGATTGACCCGTTGGTAGTGGCCGTCCCGTTCGAGCAGTCGTCGTTCGATTCGCATGGTTTCGAGCGGTTAGCGACGGCTGCGAATAAAGGAAGATGCGACACAATGGCGCGTGATGAACGAATGGCCGATCGCACCATGCGCAACGGCTGATCGATTGCTTCTCTCACCTATGATCGAGTGGCAGCTTCCTTCGTAGAGGACGAAATGCTCCTGGCACTGGCAAACCTGTTTCGTGCGGTCACATTCGGCAAAGTGGTCGTGGTGTGAGCACTGCTCGCTTTCTTCGCACTCATCACCCGGCGGAACGGATTCTGCAACGGAGCAAACAGAAAGCAAAGGGCAGCGGCTACTATGAGAGGCGAATTCAACACCCAGAAGTGAGGTTAGGCTACGCACACTTACTGTGGACGCATTTTTTCTCCACCCGGCTCGGGAGATATCCGTCCTTACAGACGCACCGATGCGTCTGCTCGTGGCAGAACGAATTCGCGACCTGACACGGACACTGGCCACCGATTTGGTTCGACACTCGGTTGACCTTGCAAAAAAAAAGGAACAAATAACCCATTACGAGCCCCTGAAGATCTGCGATTCGCGCTAGAAGCGGAAAGGCATGGTCGAACTTGTCGCACTTACCAGGGGCTTGCACTCGGTAGCATTGTTGCCCTGCTGGAGGTCAGTGCACCGGCAGTGCTCCAGTACGCACGTGGAGTTGACCGTCGCGCTGCGGAACGGTTCGCAGTCGTGATCACTTTCGCACACCAGATCGACGATGCCTATCATAATTGAAGATGACGTGATCGATGCCGGATGCCACCGATCGTGACACTGTTATCGGACTGTTCTCTCCCAGCTCATTGACCCCTTGTTGTTTCGCATACTTACTACTCGACCTGGAGAAACCTAGCGCCACGATCACAAGCAGTACTACAAACCGACACATGCTGGCTCTTCACTAGGGCAATGTGTGCTATCTCCGAGATGGTGGAGAATACTGAGATCGCTTTATTCTAAGCTGATCAGTTCCAGCGGAAGGATTCTGTACAATCATTTAGTGGAAGATCAAGGTATGGCAACACTGGAACGTTGTACTAAAATCGGTAAATTATATTTTAAGCGTTTGATGAAAACAAACAAACTAAAGTATCTGATTTGAAAATTGCTGCAATATGAATACCGGTATTTTACTGGAGGAAAAAGTCCAAACTCATGCTAAAAAGCACACATAATATAAAGTCACCTTAAAAAGAAGTAGAATAAATTATTAATTATGTTCATAAACATCCGTCGCGCTGGGGGCAATCCGATGATCCATTGCTATCGAACTTTGAATAGGCCGTTGTTCAAAAAGGGTGCGTACAGAAAACACGCTGAAAAAGGGCGGTAGTTTTGTTTTGCAGGGCCGTCAAACCCATCGCCCCAGAGACCCACTCCGGACACGTGCGCATTGTGAGCAGAACACGTTTGCTATTGTTGCTATTTTCGTGTTCCAACGTGAAGTTCCCAACCGTAGAGGTATAAAGGTTCGCATAGAACAGTGGGTCGGATCAGATCTATTGCATCTTTATTGCTGGCTGTAGAGCAACTCTGCGTCGAGTGCAATCGTGTTCAAACAGCATCCATACGTAAAACAGAGATCTTCGTGATTTTCAGTGATTTTTAGTGAAATCAGTGCCGTTCAGATTGCAGTTTGTGAATCTCTAGTGTGAAACGTTATTTGTTCGGTGCAAGATACCAAAAGAAAATGAACACAGCCTCACCAGCGACACCGATTGACTCTTCTCCACCGAAGGAGCAGGAAAAACTAAATGTGTCCGAGTTCTACCGCGGAGCGACCGTGCTCATCACCGGCAGGACTGGGTTTATAGGAAAAGTGTTGGTGGAAAAGCTATTGCGAAGCTTCGAGAAGGACCGGTCAGTGTTACCTCCCGATGGGTGTTTGGCTCGTGGTGATGTTACGCTTCCAATATTTTGAAGATATTTGATACGTTACTCAAGACGAACGTTGATGCTCAAAGATGTTTCGATAAGGTGGTCGCAATGGAGGCCACGTTCGAGCAAACGGATATTGTTGACGGCGTCGATAAGGCCAAAATATGCAACGAAGTGCAGGTACGTTCCTGCTTTTGGCAACAGCTGTTCTGTACCGATACGTTGAAATCTTTTGCCCAGATTTTATTTCACATGATGGCGTCCATCCGCTTCGACGAGGAGCTGGACGATGCGATCGCCATGAATGTCACCGTCCCACGGCGACTCTACACCCTCGCGAACACGATGGAGGGACTGCGTGCGATCGTGCACGTGTCGACGTTCTACTCCAACTGCCACCGGGAGCACATCGAGGAGCGCATCTACGACGACGTCCCGTTCGGAGGGCTCGAACACATCCAGCTGATGCTGGGCCGGCTGGACCCGGAAGAGAAGCAGTGCGTAACGCAGCTCATCCTAGGAACGATGCCCAACACGTACGTGTTCAGCAAGAACTGCGCCGAAGCGATGATCGGCCAGGACTTCGGCAGCCTACCGATCGGCATCTTCCGGCCGCTGATCGTAATCTCGAGCTACCGGGAGCCGGAGCCGGGTTGGATTAACTGCTTCCATGGTGCCACCGGCCTCTGGGCGCCACTGGTCCTCGCCAAGTCAAGCCGGAGGTGAAACCGTTCATGGCGCCGGTCGACTACACCGTGCTGGTCAGTTCCGGTCTACCGAATCGGATCGATGGATGACGTGAGTTACCAAAAATCATAAAATAAAACATCAACAACTAGTTGGACCCAATTTGTAACACTTTTCCGTTCATTTATTCCAAAGTCGAATAAGGTATCGGATAAGCCCTTGGAGAATATTCCCCAACATTCTGCTGTGGCTAACGACGCTCCAGCAATCGCAGCTCTTGCGGACGCCGTGGAATACTTCCGATGCCACATGTGGACGATGAAAAATGCAAACGTGAAGCACATGATATCGCTATTGTCGAGTGACGACGCACAGTGCCTCAACAAGGATGGTGATCGGATCAACTGGTGGGATTATCACAAAACGTATGTAAAGGGTATAGCTCTGGAACTGATGCGAAAAACAGACAACAGAAACAATAAAGTATCATCATTACATCACTTGTTTACCTTGTTTGTTGTTTTGAATCGTAGCACATTCCTAATAGATGATTACTAAAGTATAAGATTCATTTTAGTTTTAACTCGAATTATATTTTGAAGAACTGTAAAACTTACTGTTGTATTCAAGAACACTTACATCCGAAGCATACTGTTTTTTTTAATTGTTTCATAAAATCGTACTATGTGTGTTAGAAAGGGGACGATATATTAGAGGCTCTTATGAAGATGTAGAACCCACTATGTAATACCATATGCCTAAAATCATGTATATTCCAATTAATGGAAAAAATAATGAAGAAGAGACAATATTTCAATAAATGTAAAAGAAAATAATTTGTACAACAAGCATTCTTGTTTCATTCACGGTTTCATGCCATTTCACACCTTTTGGAACGATTGCGGTTACATCTTTTTTTCACTGAGCTTACAAGATGTTTTGTCGGTTCCAGAAAATAAAATTATGAAGTTCCCCTTACGCCTAATTCAACCCCTATCAAAAGTTGCATTTATCAATTTGAATTAAGCAACATTGCAACATTGCACAGATACACATTCCCCATTGATAACGAAAACAGGGTGGAAACATGCGCTAAAGTAGCAGTGGACGTCGTGATCCCAATTTCTATGTCTCTAATCCATCACAAAACGCCGTTCCGAAGAAACAGGAAACACCTAGCTAAGAACGATTTGTTAGCAATGGATTTTGATAAGATATCAGTTCCAGCGTTGCTTCTATTTATTCCAGACACACCCAACGATTCCGGTTCGGGCGCTGGATCAATCGTTGCATTGCTGTTCCAAGCTCTTACGCGCCATTTGTTTCTGCACACGTTTTTCCAACCGTTAACTTTGTATACGCCTTAAAGTATGCAGTGTTGATTTGGCAACGACCGCGCGATGGTTTAAAATTCGTGGAGTTGTCGGTTGAAGCGAGATGAAAATGGGTTGAAAGTGAATGGGCCAATTGGTCAATCTTAAGACAAACCCAATTTAACTCAACACTTTTACGTGGCAGAAATACTTCTAAGAACGAGCGGTTCCCAAGGTGTTTGGTTTGGAAGTAAATTTGAAGCCATTACTGTGTTAATTTTCCATTTCTACGTGTGCGGTAAGCATGGCGACATTCAAAAACAAAAACGAGAAATATCATTGTTCTTGTGGTTGCAGGGAACAATTGGCCCATTTCCCACAGATCTAACGAACAAAGGTTTTCGATCAGTAGCAATTTTTCCGTTGAAACTAATCGCGCGGGTTTTTGAAACCGAAACACGCGGCCTGGAGGTCCTCGGCCATGTAGAGTCCGCTCCCAGCATCATCCCGCGGATGCTGCACATCTGCCGCTCGTCAGCTGATTGTAGGTGACGTGTTTCCTTATGTTTCTGGGTATGGTTGTGTGTGCGTTTGTTTGTTTGTGATTGCGATCCGCCGATGCCGCGTGCGTCATACGCAACACACCGCTTCACACGGCTCGTTGCGCACCATCATCTCGCCGCGGATGACCCGACACTCTGGGGGAAAGTTCCGTCTGCGGCTCCCGACCCCTCGCCGGCGAAACACCCCGTGTGCCGAGCCAAAAATAAAAAAGAAACAAGGTTGGGAGTGGCGGAGGGACAACGACAAAAATCGCAACATTCGCACCGAGCTTGCATAATCCGCTGGCCAGTCGAAGAAAACGGGGGGGGGAACCAACCCACCCCAACGATTGGAGAGGCGAAGATGAAAGGTAGAGTTGGTGGTTTTTTTTGTTTTTTTGTATCGGCGAATGGTGTATTGGCATCATCATTTACGCGAACGCAAAATCGATGCGTTGGCTTTTTATGGCAATTGTTTTGGTTTTGCTTTTTTTTTGCCACATTTTTATGTATCAATATTTGTTCCTAAAACATTTGGCGGGAGGGAGGAAGGGAGGAAGGGTAGGGTAGGAGCAGCACGATCGATCCGAACCTGAAACGGTGACCCGTTATGAGGCCAATCGTCAAGCGACCGCCAGGAAATCAGTGTCACTGCGTCGTCGGTGTGTGCTTCTCAGGAGAAAAAAAAACCCACAAGGATGTCTTTCGGCCCCAAACCTTCGAAATGCCAGCGCTTCTCAACCCCTCGAGTATCTTCTATTGAATTTCCTAAATTTTCTGCATCTTCGAATGCAGGAGGCTAGGAATTATTCGACGCCTATGTATCCCCGGGTCTCAGACGAGTTCAGTATTAGGCGACCCTGGATGATCCGTCGATCCTTTTGAGAAGCGCTGCTCCACCCCCTCCCAATGGGTGGCCAGAGATTGGCTGCATTCCGAGTTCGAGGCGGTACTATAGTAAACAGTAGGCTCCGTTACATCGGTTTCCTTGGTCTCACTCTTTGTGGGTCACGGCGGCTCGGGGCCTGCTCATTGAATGGGAAAATTATATTCGCCCCCTCCGCTACCCGAACCCCACCCTCGTTCGTCCACCACAGAGCAAAGAAAAAGGAAACCGGGTGCGTTTTAGTGTACTTTTATATTTACTATTATTGTATTGTTATCCTTCTTTTCTTTGCTTCGAAGGAATGGAATTCGGGGCGCTCGGGCTGTTGTTCGGTTCGGTTTGCGAATTGTGTAATTTGTATTTCGCCTGGATGGCTGGCTACCCCGACTGCCGATACCGATCGCATGAAGATGTATGGGAAGGGTTTATGGTTCTGTGCACTAAATTTAATGATCTCCGCCACGGCGGTGCGACTGTTATGCAGCCGCGGCGCTGGTTGTGATCGCAATCGTTTCAGTGGTTCATCACATCACAACTATTTCGCAAACGTTTCTGACATTGAAGCTGCTGATTGATCAATATTTTTACTACATCGTAGGTGTTTTTATATTGTTAAATTAATTAACAAAATAATAATCGGTATCCACGAATCGTATTCGTAGAACAGTGAAGTAAAACTACCAGAAAGCAATGGTTTGCATCTTATAAAATAGTAAATTTATTTGAAGGAGAAGGCTTGATATGATCCTGGGCCAGCGTGTTTTCTGTGTCTGTGTTCTGGGTCGGCTTTCCTCGCCGAGACGAGTTAGCAAAAATATATTTCACTGGATCGTGCCGCCGTGTTAACTGTTCAAGCTTCAAGTACTTCGGCATCTCGTCAGATAGTCGTTCCTAAAATATCAATCCCCAATAATGATGACGTTAAAATGTGAACGTTTCTATTTTTAACCAGCAACTAGGAACAACTATATTTTTGGAAAAATAAAACATATACCGGTTTTCCCTTCGCTACACGTGGTGAACGATTGTCTGCAAACATGTTCTGATATCTTCAAACTCATACGAGTAGAAAAAGGATGGCAAAGGGGACTTTGTAACTGAAAATTCTTTGTCTTATCCAAGGGAGAATACTACTACCAGTAGCAAACGTTATTGCACAAGCAATTGAAGCCGTACTTAGGTGAAGCCTATTTTCACACCTTTACGCTAGTGATAATTTGTGTTAGAACGATAAAAGGGAGCAAAAAAAAAATCCACACACACACACAGTTCCTGAACACTGACCGCCGCAATCGACCGGCAGCCGGCAATATCCGGTGTCAATTGGCACACACGTGCGACTTTTCCGGACAGCCTAGAATCCCGCCGGTTCCATCCCCACCACCAAGGAGCGTGGCGCACGCGCGCCCCATGGGGACGATGCGTTTCCTTTTCCGCTGTTTGTTTCGTTCTGCCTTTTTCCCTCTTTCGCACTGACCCTGGACCCAGCGCTGACGCTTCCGTTACGTCATCATGCCACATACGGCACGCGGACGCAAAGGAACGTCAATAAAGCGGACGTATTACGAACAGTGATGGAAAAAAACGTCCAAAATCAATCCCAAATCGAAACGAAAACCCGAACGAACGGCAGCCGGCAGCTTCGGCTCGGTCAGGTTACTATTATTAATATTGTTTTCGCTGTGCCAACCGAGACGGCGGCCGGGTTCGGGTTCCATCATGAGAAATATTTATATATTGGTTTTTCTTTTTTCCCCTCTCTGCTCCGTTTTATTTGTGTCGCCGTGTCGTACGATTTCTGGGCAGCTTGTGCAAGCCGGGCGACGCATACGCCAGCACCTCGGAGGGGCGGAGACTGGGCCCTGGTGAAGGTGAAGGGCTCCCGCCCCCCGCCACCCGCCACCCACCCCGATTCACTGCGGCGGCTTCTTCGCAATCCCCAATCCCCAAATCGGCCACTGACCCGATACGGTCGAGCCGGCAGGGAGATGGCCCCGGAGCAGGCGGGAGATGGCCCGTACGGCCAACGAGTGTGCGAAGGAGCGGAAAAACGGCGACGCCTGGAGAAGGGGCGAAGCGTTACGTAAATTCTAATGCCTTACAACGCACACGCAGCGGCAGCATCAACATTCGCGGTCGCGGTTCAGCTGGTTCAAAAATCTGCCCCAAAAGTAAGGCGACCCAGGCCAGGCCCAGAAGCGCAGCTGGGCTATATGGCCGCGTGCCGTAACTGCCGGTCGCTTCTTCGGCTTCGATAAATGAAAATTATACCGCCTGACCCGAATCCTCGCCCTCGTGCAGTCTCAAGTATGTTCAGGTGCGTCTTCGGTTGCTTCATTCATGCGCTTAATTCGCCCGAAAAACTGGACCAATTAAAAACAATCAAAGGCGGCATTAAAAATACAGAACGGCTGTACATTTACCTCCATTTTACGCAGTACGTTATGGAATTCGTCTGCGGTGTGGGAAACTGTTGTAACGAGCGCGACCCTTCACGGCTGGTACGGTTCGAGGATCGATTGATCGAGTGCCATCCGAAGAGGGATTTTCTATTAAATCGCCAACAAAACAATTCGGCAATAGTATCAACTCTAATACCGTAAAACCGTAGCTTACGGAAATTTCATATCTAAAGCAATAGAAAAATGTCAAGAAAAATAATAGTAAGAATAAGCGAAAAGCAACAAAACCTATCAAATATGTTATATGATCACTTCGGAAAGCATACAACGCACACGATCAATCAAGCTGCTGTCAAAGATCCGCGGTGTTATAATCCGCGATCCCGTACTTGACCGATAAGTGCGTGCGAGCGTGGGTGGTTGCTACAGTGGTGGACAAAAAGATTGTTTGTGGCGCTACGTTGAGACATTCGCCGGTTACTTTTCCTATGACATGCTTTCGTTTTTTTTTATTTCGTTTTGAACTCTTTTTTTTTTCATTGGTCGGGGGTCGCGTGATTTCGTGCCCCGCATCCCACCCCTCCCCGCGACCAATGGTCGATGTAACGATGAAGAGACGAGAGGCCGCAAACACTCTCGATCGAGCTGCCCAATCTACTCTGGCAAGCCTCTGCGTGGTTACGTAACGTGGAGCCGCAGCCCGTACGCACCCTGCGGTACATCCTGGCGGTTCCCGGCGTAGGGAAGGCGCGTGACATCACTCCGCACGGAGTGAGGGAGAGACTGTGGGATAAATAAGTATATCCCAAACGTTGATGTGCGCTCTGGTCCTTCTCTACCACTCCGGCTGGACCCATTTTCCTTTCCAATCTCCGCTGGCTCTCGCTCGTTTGTTTTGTTTTGCTCTTTGTCCTGCAGGTGCAGTATAGTTGCCGCTGCTGCTGGTGGCCTCATGTTTCGAATGGTGTTTTCATGAAAGTGCTTGTACACCTTTCTGCTCTCCACTTCCCTTCCCGGTGCGGCCTCCGGCGCCCACGATCCACAGCCGTGCCTCCAGCGCGGATGGCGCTGAGAGTGAGCAAAGATTTCATAATTCATACATCCGAAGCCCGAATTTTGGCCGCCCCCCAAACCAGCGACGGTTGTGGTCCACAACGTGCTCTCGCGGGACCTATCACTCACTCCCTCTCTCGGCGAAGGGTTGATTGAAGCTTCAGCAGCGACCGCGGGCGGGTGTGCCGCCGCAGCGGCGTGCTGAACTTCGGGCGGGTTGTGAAGGTAAAATACCAGAAGATCGCGCGAGATACTTTCTCCGCGAACCGGACCTACATGGACGCGGACGCACCTCTACGTGCGCACGGAAACGCAAACGAACACCGGGAGCATAGCGTGTGGCCGTCCCGCTTGCCCTAAAGCGACAGCGCGGTCTCTGTCGCTCCCTTTGGTGGCACATTTCCCTTTCGTTCTTGTGGCGTCCCACCGTGCTCGGTGGCTCCATTCACTTTCTCTCTCAGACGGGTTTTCCTTTCCGCGGTTCTGTTCGGGGTGCCGGTTTGACATTCCAGACATAGTTTTTCTGCCTTCCTCAGGCGCGGTACGGTGTACTTCGGTGTTAAGTTTAGATATTGTGAGCTGTCACTTATTTCGGGCTGCACTGTTGTTTACCCCAACACAACGCAAACCTTCAATTCCCGTAGGATCGAATGGACAGGCCCACTACCGTTAGCAACTGAGCCGTGGCCAGTTAATCTTCACTTGATTTGATTAACAAATTCCCTTCCTCGAAGGGCCTGTCAGGGGCACAATTTTCGAACCCGCGAACAAGTGGCCCGATTAGGACCGGAACCCTTCAATTCGTTTCGAAACGGAATGGCAATCAAAACGGAATACACGGAATCGTCATCCTCGGTAGCCCGGTGGCGTAATTCAGCGCATTTACGCTTAAGTTCAACGTCCCTTTCGACTCAAACATCGGAAAGGAAAAGGGTCTTTGGTTTATTTATCTCGTCACTACCGTCCACCGTGTTTTCTGTCCCGCTAAACGATCGTTCGCCGCTTGTCGTTCGAGTACAGTTCTGTCACGGATGATCCACAAACTGTCTGACCTACGCACCCGTCGTGCGCCGTAGTGCGCGTCGCTCGGCTTAACCTTCAGGGCGCATTAAGGCGGACTGTTATCGGTAGCATTATGCATTAACACATTCCGTGTCAAACGACGCGTTGTTGTGGTCCTGTCTGCGGCAGGGACGTGAATGTTAAAAGGACAAGCGGCAGCGGGGCACGTGTAGGAGGTAGATGGATGAGGCAGCATCACTACGTACTGGCCGCGAGGGTGATGACAGCATCCCGCTGTTGTTGTGGTAGTGCACACGCTAGGATTGAGTTCATTAAAGAGCACATTCCAGGCCGCGTCCGTCGTTCCGATTTGGAGGGATGTTTTTCCCCCCTTGTGGGTGGAACAGTGGTGGACAACAAACTGTAGCTTTCAAATTCGACGTGTTTGGCATAAAGCAAATTCGCATCTGTGCCCCCATTTTGCCAACCGTTTGTTTTGGTTCCCGAATCAATCAACCATCCATCCTGCGGCACGACTGATGACGGCCCACGAAGCAGATTAGTCGGTATATGGTCTTAATAGTCTGCCCATCTCTCTCTCTCTCTCTCCTTCGCCCCACCCCTCGACCCGGTCGGTTCCTACTTTTTTTCGAAAGGGAAACAATACGGTTCGGGATTTTAAACAAATCACGCACCTCCGTCCAAGAACTGCACCTGAAAGGCGCGTACCGGCGACCAGCTCCGTTCGGGCGAGAAAGTAGGACGAATTCCGTGAAACGGGCGCACTGAAAGAGAAAGAATGGTGAAAGTTTTTTCCACTGTGTGTGCAACGGGCACGTCTGTCTCGTTTTCCCTCTCTTTCCGTCACGCTTTCGCACACACCTCTCTAGCTCTCCGTTCTCCTTTTCTACCTGAGGGCTGCGCGAGATGGACAAGATGCAGCTCGCACACACGTGCGATTGAGATGGAACAAGATGGCGCTACATCTTCTAAGATAGATCTGTGTTCTCTCTCTCTCTTTCTCCCTCACACGCACGCACACAGATTCATCGCCTCTCTCCCGGCAGGTATACACGCGGTAAAGTTTGTTTCATTGCCGCTGCGACAACTTGAGACGTTGCGTACCGAAGCATTACCCGTGGCCGCGTGTGCGCGGGTGCTTCTGCGCATCATGCGTCTCCTTCGGAGTTTTGTGTAGCGACCGTTCACGGGGGAAAAAAGGAAAGAAAACCCCGAGAGCGAGAAAGCATCATACTCCCGGCCCCGCGGATATCGTAGAGCCCGCGCGGTGTGCCATATCTGCCCATCGTTGTGAGTGAGCGAGCCGATAACGGCGAGGGCCGCGTTTGTGTGTGTGTGTCAAGGGATGTGCGAGATAGCAACAACCCTGCGGGAGAGAGGGTGCAAGAGCGGGATGCAGCAGACCAGCACTTTATGGCCCGGACGCCGTAACCGGCCCGCGGGTGGGCCAGGGAACATAGCTAACGGCGGATCGCGGCTAGACAGAGAAATGAACACACAAATTCAATCAAGTGTACGCGCGAACTAACAGTAACACAGAGAGTGTTGATGCGGGGTAGGGTGTGGTTGTGTGGGGTAGGGAAAGTAGGATCGCACCGGAGATTGGCGTAGGGCGCGCGCCGGAGCGTGCCGGAGTGGGACGGATCGATCGGGATTGAGCGCCAGAGGGAGACGGACGGCCGGAGGCTAGAAAGAGCGCGCGGCGGTACACTCCACGCACGCCGTATACGACTCGGTGTTTCGGGACTGCCACACAGTCGCGTTTCAGTGATGTTTTGGATGTTGCGTGCGCCCTGTCGTCGTGTCGGTCGGTCGGTCAGTTGGTCAGCACCCGCGAGCAAGCCAGTCGGAATCGGAACCTTCCTCGAGTAACAGCGCCCTCTCTGGTCCTAGCAGTGACAGCGCCATCAGCAGCAGCGTGATCCAAGTGTGCATTGAGTCACGGTAGTGTGCAGCTAGAGGAACGGTGTTTGTTGGGAGAGTCGTTCGCGTGCGTGTCGTTCGTGCAACGCGTAATGAGTGCACGGACCCAGGGTAGAATTTACCACCACCACCACCACCACCACCACTACCAGCAGCAGCAGCAGGCGCAGGACCAGTACCAGGGCCAGGAGCTGGAGCAGCAGTATCAGGGCGTACAGCACGCGCCACCGCAGGACATCCATTCGGAAGACAGCTTCAGAGTGTGGCAGCTGCTGAAGCCGTGCGGTGCTGAAACGGCAACGTTATCCTCCTGCTGATAGTGCCAACGTCCGACACGTACGTACCAGGACGAACCGAGAGTGAAGCAGTAGCCGCAGTAGCAGCAGCAACACACCACGTCCTAGTTTACATCAATCCCAGTTGCCTTTTTTTCCATTCGTCGAGGTGGTGCACCGTGTCCTTACCGTGGTCTAAGGCGAGCGAAGGGTATACGTGCAGGTTGCCGCTAGGGTTGTAAACGAGGCGAAGGTGGTGTAAAGAAACAGAAGGCAAAAGGGACTGGCCTCCTCGGTGGCTACGTGTCCCGTGCGGCAGGGCGGTTTTTGGGCTTTTGCGGATGTATTATATGTGCTGTTCAGGAAGGATTTGCAAAAGAGGACGACTTGCTGGGTAGGGGCCGCCGGGGAACACCGAAGGGTGCAAATGGAAATGAGCCGTCGTCACTGCCGCCGCCAGCCTTAAGTAGCGATTAGCAGTAACAGTATATAGTGGCAGTTCTGTGTGGCTCTGGAGTAGTGGAAGTTGTCGCAGTCTGCGCCGCCGTCACCATGTGTGTCATCAGCAGCTGCGCCAGGCCTCAGACTTGACAGGCGAACTGGGTCTGCCCGTGCGTCCGGGAGCGAGCGAGACGAGAGAAAACAAAAATGCGAGGGACTATAGAGTTCAAACCAGGAACCGGGCATAACCGGGGCAACCGGGGACTTTCGGTTCCGTGGGCCACCGCCACCGAGGCACCCGACGACAACACACATTCGCATCATCAAACAACGGACGTGACGTTCCCGTGTGTTGCAGAGTCCCGAGTGTGCGCAAAAGGAAAGGCGAAGCACAGCCTACAATATATAGGGACGCACGTGGATGAAGGAAAAAGGCCCCTTTGGGCTGGTGCGGGAGAGAACGGTCGGTTTTGGCGAATTTCCCTTTCTTTTGCACTTCCTTTTTTTCTGCCCTCTTAAATGGGACACATTTGCAGTGCAGAAGCGAAACGTGCTCACGGAACCGCATGCGTGTGTGTGTGTGTGTGTGTAAATGTATGTGTTCCTGTGAGAGACAGTGGTGTGACTTCTTCGGCGAACGTTCGGTGTGACCAAATTTCTCGCGGCACGCCAACCAACCAACCCTGCACACAAGCAGGAAGATAGAAAGGCGAATTATCTGAGCTGTGCTG
>JAOEFI010000007.1:4604646-4620179 GCA_034621735.1 Anopheles plumbeus | reverse complement strand
TGGTGGTGGTGGTGGTGATGCTAATTTTTGGAAGCACGAAATCTCGCGACACTCCTATTACATAGCCACACCGCCACTCAAATGGAGGACCCCACCGGGACCCGGGCCAGTTATATCAGCTGGGTCAAGCGAACGGACGGCGCCTTCCTTCCTTTCGGGTTTCTGTGTTTCGTTTCTAATCTTGCCCACCACGCGGGCAAAGATCGAAGAAGATGCGTTCATTTGAGACGCACTTTCGGTGATAAAGCTTTCGCTTCTTTTTTTACGCTGTTACAGCAGTCTTTTACGGCGTGCCGGTGCCGGATAAAGCGATCGATTGTTTGTCGTAGGCCCACACTCGGTGGTCCGGTGGTAATGTTTTTATGGCAGGCGACACACATTCCCTTCAGTTTCGCTCGTACGATTGTTGACGTACACTTCACCTTCAGCCATGGCGCGCAAACACTGTGGCACGCTTTAACATGTGCAAACGAACCTTATAGAGTTCGTCCGATGGCGTACCGCCACAATCGGCGATTCGTTGTTGACCACCTGTGTCTCACCTTGTTCCTGCTTTTCTCTCTCCTTCTACCATACCAGAATGCAACGATTGTTCTCCAAGATGGTGACGCTGAGCGAGGTACTTCGCTTCTTCTGCCTGAACGACTGGAAGATGACGAACGCGAACATCCGCCGGATCAGTGACGAGATGTCACCGCTCGAGGCGGAACTGTTCCCGCTCGACATCAGGAAGATCGACTGGACCGAGTACTACCGGAACTTCGTACCGGGCGTGATCAAGTACGCCGTCCAGCCGCGCACCCCCCGCAGCAGCCCGAGCATCGCCGAGCGCAAGCTGAAGGAGTCGAAGCTGCGGGAAACGAAAAAGCTCAACAGCGGCCTGTTCTACCTGCTGTGGAGCTCCGTGTTTCTTATCGCGCTGAAGATATTCAAAAACCTCTTCAGCAAGGTGTGAAGAACTTTCCAACTCCAAGTACGCTTCCAATTTATTTAGGTTGAATTTAAGGACGGACAATGGGATATGAACACAGACACACACGTACACACACACACATACACGCATACACACACGCCTGGACATGGGATGGGCGGGATCGGCGCATTGCAGTACACCAACATAGCAGCAGCAGCAAGCAGCAGCAGCAGCAACTATTAATAAAGAAAATAAAAACAAATAACAACAATGGAAACGGAAAACATCAACTTCAACAAAACAACATTAAAATAAAGTATAAAAGTATAACAAGAAAAAAAAATGAAAAAATCAACAACAACAACAACAACTTTGCCACTAGCTACGTAGAGCTAAGATACCTGAGAGTTCAGTGACAGATTTTTTTCCACAAATGATAACGATTAAATTAATTGATAAATAAAATAAACATTTTGTAGGCTTTTTTGTACTTGTCGATTGTTTTTTTTTTCTTTCGTGCCCACTGTCTTGCACGTGGGTGCAGGAGGTTTATATCACAAGAGGTGTAATGGAGAACGGAAATATAGGAAGCTGTTTTTTAAATGTTTCTGGAGAATTTGTTCTGACTACTTTGTTTTACAACTTGCACAAACATTTGTCGACTTACTGATCGTCCAAACATATTAGAATGTTGTTAAATCATGTATGCTAAATAGCTTGCTATAAGATATATGTTACTATAAAATTTGAACTATAGATGCTACGCTATTGCATACACACAGGCGCTGGCTAAACCGGCATGGTAAGACGCTGCGAATGTTTCAAATCCACACGTTTTTCATGTTGAAATCATTCCCCTTTGGCATAGTAATGGGGCAAATCAACATTTTTATATGAATTAGAGTTTATCTTAGTACTTACTAAAACATAGCATAGCAGATAATGCCAAAAAACCTTGACGTAAACCGATCCGAAAGCTACGAGTGCCGTGTAATCAAATGATAAAAAAAATGCCATCAACGAAAAATGTTCAAACTTTATCCTCAATATTCTTCCAGCTGAACAGAACAACGCAGCTGCTTACCTTGATATCGACAAAACTCGGCTAGCTTGTTTATAACGAAAATAAAACGTGCGAACCGTTGCCCTGACGACGGTGCCCGTTTGTTTGCTATGCTTGAGCTGTTGATCAGCCGAGAGCTAGTATTCTTCCCGTTTTTACCCCACAGTAACAGTCGAGCGTCGAGCGTGAAAATGTCGAACAAACCGAAGCGCCTGCTGGAGAAGTTCGACCTCCTGTTGGATCACTTGGACTTCGAATACATCCGCGGGTGCAGTGATGGCCGCGAGGTGGAAAACATTCTGAAGGTGCTGCGTTCGGGTGAAGAGGGACATTTTCCACAGCTGACGGCGTTCGCGGAGGAACGTCTGAGTGTGCTGTGGCCGGACAGTAAGCTCTTGCGCAAGGAGCAACCACTCGCTACGCGCTACACGATACCGGAGGAGCAGTGGGACACTCTCCACCGTCAGCTGGGCGACTGGGAGGATGAAATAAAAATTCTTAGCGGTGAAATTCGTTCCGCGGAGTTGCCGGACGACTCGGACGCGCTGCCACCGGTGAGGAAAATTGTTTCGGAAAAGGATCGCGCCAGCTGTGAGGGCACGCCGGCGAAGAAAACCACGGAACGGATCCGGTCGTGCGATTACGATCGCTGGGACCAGTACGATCCCGAGACGGAAATGCTGAAAATGGACCTCGACGAGGAGCGCCACCGGGAGCTGGTGCGCGAGAAGAATCGGAAAAATGTCGAGCCAGCCAAGATCGTCGAGTTGCCGCCGGAGGTGAAACGGTCGCCGCACGAGAAGCAAGTGCTGGCAGGGAAGCTGCGCGAGAAGGGAAACGATTTCTTCCGGGCGAAAGAGTTCCAGGAGGCGGCGGAGGAGTATGGCAGAAGTTTGGAGCTGTACCCGTCCGCGGCATGTTTCAACAATCGAGCCATGTCATGTAGGTGTATAGATTACATCCTTTTCCTTATCGTTTTTCCTCGAATTCTGTTTCAATTTTACAGACATAAAACTACACCGATACAAGGAGGCAATAGCGGACTGTGATCAATGCTTGGAGCGTGAACCGGAAAACATGAAAGCCCTCCTAAGAAAGGCTCAAGCTTTGAATTCAACCGATAGTCGCAGAGAGGTGAATTGTCAAATTCTGATTTTAATTCGGAGGTGATACGTTTTTCAATTCTTCTCTTGATTCCATCTCGTCGCAGGCTTACAAGGTATACTGTGATGTGCTACGTCTGCAGCCATCGAACACGGTCGCCCTCAGCAGTACGGCCGATCTTCGCCGCCAGCTTCCGGACCTTCCACCACCGAACGCATTCCGAATGCCCATCGAGGAAGTGAGCAACCAACGCACGGAACCGACCCACGACGACATAGACTTCAGTGCGCTGGTGAAGCCGAAGAAGATTATCAAAGACAGGCTCCCGACGGCGATCAAGCAGCTGAAGAAGGACACGGCCAACGTCCTGCGGAAGGGATCCCAGGAGCAAGCATCGCGTGACAAGCAGGAGATCAGACTGAACTGCGACAGACCAGTAGGCCGCAGTCCATTGATAGAGGAAATCTAATGTAATGAAATCTAAGGTTGGTTGAATGGGAAATTTTTAAACTTGGACACGATAGATGCGCAGATTCGTGTAGGATTCCAAATAGTGAACCAAAGTGTCAATACTGGACGATACAATAACGGTACATATGCCTCCAAAAATACATGTATTAAAGACTTTATTAAACTAATACACCGGTTCTTCATTTCTACCCTCAAGACGGTCGCTTTCTTTGACGAAGTCGCTCCAAAGCGGCAGCCACTCCCTTCACGAAGAATCGAAAGTAGTCCTTCCAGTCGAGCGTCTCGACGTCGAACGGTAGCAGCTGCTTCTCGGCGTATGACAGCCGATCCCACAGCTTCCGAATGTTTCCGTTTTCCGCCGTCCACGAATGACAGCGGAAGTAACTGGTTGAATCGTCGAGGGCCACCAAGCGCCTAATGGAGGCGTAATGTCTGTGGAACAACGATTAGAATATGAAATACCGATAGTTGTCATTCGAACTAGAAGCCTTACATCCGCTTCTTTCCGGTCAACATTCTAACGAAGTCCGCTATCGTCGCTTGCAGTAGGAGGTAGTAGATGAATAAGTTCCGCATCAACACCGAGGACGTTACGTGAACGGTGTAGCGACTGCAAAGAAAAAAGAGCAATACTTGTCAATATCTAACAACTGTTTGAATGGAGGAAAAGTTGTTATTCTCACCCAAAGATCCGCACCAACTTGGAGTCGATGCCGAGGGCAAGCAGTGCGCCAACGTCCCGGTTTCGAAATAGATTGTCCCGAATGGTGTAGTTATAGACAGGTACCTCAGGCTGCAGTGAATTTACACGAGGTCTACATGCGAATATATTGGAAAATATCAATTAAATAAGGCCATGTTAAACAAATACAAAAGCGATGAAACTATGGAAACTCACCGTGAGGAGTTCTCCCAGCCCACTGCTAACAGCGCGTTGACGCAGTAATCAACCGGGACCATGTGCACCGTGGCATCGTCCTCACCGTAGCACCAGTAAACCTGTCCCCGAATGGCGGCCACTACGAGTCCCGCCGGTCCGTTGAAGTTGTTCACCCAGCCGGGTGTCGGCTCCCGGTACGCCGAGGTAACGATCGGTGGCCGAAAGACCGCGATCGGCAGGTGGGCGAACTGCTGCTGGATCATCACCTCCGCGCAGCGCTTGCTGAACGTGTAGCTGTTCGGCATCGGGCCGAGCACGATCGGCTTCAGTGCGTCCTTCTCCGCCGTCGTCAGGTGCTGGAAGAGACGCAGGATGTTTTCGAACCCTCCGAATGGGAGGTCCTCGTAGATGCGCTCCTCGATGTGCGCCCGGTGGCAGTTGGAGTAGAACGTCGACACGTGCACGATCGACTGCAGCAACGGGAAATGGTCCGCCAGGAGGAAGAGCTTGCGCGACGACAGCACGTTCGTGTCGATCGCCGTTTCGATGTCTTCGTTGAACTTGATCGACGCCATCACGTTGAACACTATCTGCAGGTATCGTGTATATCGGAAAATGTATTAAAACTATCTCAAAAATCTAAACTAAGGCGTGTTACTTGAACTTCTGCACCAAGCGCACTGTGGCTGTCCACGCTGAGGAACTTTTCCGACTGGAAGTCCACCGCAATCGGATGCACCTTCGCCAGCAGTGGTTTTCCGCTATCTGGTGATGCTTTGATGGTGTCGAAAATCTGGAAGGCGACGAACGTTTCAACTCAGTTTAACTCAGAACTCAGTTTAAAAATGTTTCGAATTCGTTTCGTTTCTCGCCATCTCGCATCCTACATAAATTGTACACAGTTGAAAAACGAACAATTTATTGAAATAAATGTGTGACCGCAAGTCAGTGTTATCGAAGAACCGGCTTGTAGAAAACAATCTGTAAAGCCAAGGCGAACCTTGATGCATTTGTATGAATGTACTCGACTGAAAGCAAATACTTCTCAAATTTTTAAATAGCTGCGCCATTTCCACTTCACTCGAGGATTATGCGTAATATAGTACCGAATCGTACAAGTAAAGGGTCAAGTAAAACTCAAGAACCGAAAAACATATGGAACTGAACTTCAAAAGCATCAACTTAGAACTCAACTGCCCAAACATTTGAAGAGACAACTAGAAGGGCCATCCCCGAGGTAGGAATTATACAATCAGTATAGATCCGAGTTGTTTGACGAGTTCAAAACATATAAGAACTTCTATTGGTATGTACTGACCACATCGTCGAACATTTCCTGCAACCGTTCACCAATCGACTTATTGCGCTTCTGCCGTATCAGCAGGAACACCTTCTTCACTTCGAAACACCGCAGCAACTTCTCCAGTAGGACCTTCCCAATGAAGCCGGTACCGCCTGTTATCAACACCGTTGTGTTTCGGTAGAAACTCCTTATGTCACTCTCTGCACCCCGAACGTGGCCGAAATCGCCCATCTTGTTTCACAAACAGCACAACCCGGGAGCCACGAGTCCCTATCCGCGATCGAATGGCGCACGTACGCTAATGAAAGTTCTGCCGTAGTTGCGCCGGGCTTATATCGTTCTTCAGACTCCTCCAAAACCACGCTCGATCGAGTGTTCGTTTGCGGTTTTGGGGTACTTTAAACGTACCGTTTTTTTTGTTCCCCCCCTTTGTTCCGCAGTTGGAGTTGATGAGAAGTTTTTCGTCGTCGGTTTGAAGAGAACCACCTGATCGCCCGGTGATTGAAGAGAATCACCATCATGCTGTGATTGGGGAGGAAGGGACTATTCAAATTCGTTCGAACTTTGTTCTTTGCCCGAGTGCAAGAGATCTATCCGCGTAATCGATCACGTCAGACAGGATCACTGTGTACCGTAGGCATAGGTTGGGTTGCAATTATGCTTATGAATGGCACCGCAATCCGGTGAGAATTGGTTTGCAAGTGGAACACATTAATTATGGCGATGGCGCACTGAAGTCTACTGTGACGCAGGTCCTGCGGAACTTGTAGATCTTTCTACAAGTGAATTCCAATCAAGGTTTGCGGGGAACAAAAAACGGACGAATCATGTGCTCCAGCAACTGATCTCCGACAACAACCACGAGTGCCGGTAAGTGTTTGCACCCATCAAACAGTGCTGGACGACAAACAACAAAGCTCTCTCATACCTGCCTGCAGTCAGCAGTTTTTGAATCCAGGATACAAAACAAAAAACTAACGTCGACGAACTGTCGCCTACCGCAATGTCAAGTAATCGTTGGAGCACGAGCTCAAGCTCGGTCCTAGTACACCGTGATGTCAACGATTTGTCTGGTTCGTTTCGTGCTCTTCACCTTGAAGAACTGCTTGAGCTACCGGTCAGTTCCCCTAAAACATACCGGTAGAGGCGGCCCAGCTAATGGTTGTGTAACATATTACTCATCGGGGATTTTGGTCCACTGTTCTGGCCTTCTCGAGGAAGGCAGTAAAGAACGAAGTTTTCTTATTAAAACATATCGGTAACAGTTTATTTTCGCAACGAAAAGAGAGTGTTTTGTTTCGGTATTTTGTTTAAAACTGCCTGAATCTCATGGGGAACTAGTATCGAACTGAGTATTACGTGTTAAACCGGATCTAGGGCTTGTGAACGATCAGGTCCCAGGTGTCCTTGAGGCGCAGCTCGAGCACATCGTCCGCCGATAGTGCCGTCGTGCCGTAGCTCAGCACACTGTAGCGCCGGAAAAAGTACAGGACGCCAGCAAACCAGGCGGCCAGAATCGCGCGGAATATGCCGAGCACGAGCCTGCGGTTCGGAGACGCCCGAATCGCCAGCTGGCAGTGGTCGACCATGAAGCAGAGGAGGAGTATTTTGAAGAGCAGCGCCGGCAGGTAGTTGTAGAGGAAGAGTGTCCGCTCCATGAAGAAGTAAGGCAAATAGTGGACCAGGTAGCCGGCGAGGAATATTTCGCCCCCTAGCCGGAAGCGGTTCCACTCGCGTGGGTCGAGGTCGAACAGCTGGCGCCGGCGGCGGACGAGGTAGAACACGAGGAAGCCCACGTACAGCAGGATGCCGAGGGTGGCCGAGTACCAGATGACGAGGTTGCCGAGCAGGTGCACCTGCGCGTTCGACTCGCCGTCGATCCAGTACGCGATGCCCTTGTCCAGTAGGGGCCACTCGTGCGGCTCGGAGGAGTACATGTGGCTTTCCAGCTTGTCCGAGTGCAGCAGCATCTTCATCTGCAGCTCGCAGAACTTGCTCCAGAAGGACAGCTTCGTCGGCTCGGTCGGTATCATCTCGGCCGCCAGCAGCTTGTTCAGGACGTCCTTCTTGTCCTTGTGCTGCGTGTACCGGTGCTCCTCCACGTTCCAGATCGTGTCGATCGTGTACTGGCGGCGGTCGGCCGCCACCTCGAACTGGTTGAAGCCCCAGTCCGGCAGCTGCTCGCCGGTGTACTTCAGGGCCGCCGTCGTGTTGACGTGCACCAGCCGCACCTGGGACGTGATGGCGTGCCACTTGTTCTTCGACTCCTTGCCGTTCAGCAGCTCCACCCGCCACAGCAGGTTCGCCGGCATCGAGATGTTGTAGTCGATGTAGCAGGACACCTCCTGGCAAAGGGGCGACATCGGCGAGGCGACGTCGTGCGAGTTCAGCGCCCGGCTCGTCACGCCGTGCACGAGCTGTATGATGTCCCCGTGCTCGACATAGTCCGGCTCGTCGTCCACCATCAGGTTGTCCTTGTCGGGACGCTTCACGATCCACCAGTTGTTGACGTCCTTGAACCCGTAGCAGGTGACCTGCTGCTGGTGGCTCGAGCCCCGATCGTCCTTGTACTTGATGGGGTACACGTGCGTGTGCGAGTGCAGCCAGCAGACGCGCCCGTGCGTGTGCTTCAGCGTGATCTGCGAACCGTGCTGCACGCGCAACGGTTGCCCCTTGGTGATCGACGCCAGGCCACCCTCCAGCGACGCCTGGAAGGCACTGGTCATCACGTTATCATGCGGGCCCGCCTTGTACAGGGTGGCGAAGTGAACATAGAAGCAGCCGACGTACACAGCCAGCGACACGGCCACCACGAGTGCGACCTGTGCCACCACCTTGCCGAGGATGTACGCGTTCGTCTTGCGCCTATCAGGCAGCTCCATCCACACGTGCCGGCCCATCATGTACAGTGCCAGTAGGTAGCTGTAGAAGCCGATGAACTTCACGCAAACGGCAGCCGTTAGAGAGCAGGCCGCCAGGGAACCAAGAGCCCACCAGCGAACGGAGAACGGTGCCGCTTGGAGGAACTTCAGCACCATCAGAATGCCGAACGCCGCGAAGAACAGCAGCATCGATTCCATCAGGATAAAGCGAGAGTGGGTCAACAGGGCATTGTCTGCAATGAAACAGGCAGTAAAGATTCCACCATGACGTTAACAGAACCTACAACACATCCTGTCCTATCATTCCTACCGAGAATAATGAGTAGTCCTCCCAGAATGCTGACACCCTGCCCGAGTCGTACCTGTCGCAGGATGGAGTACACGATCGGCGCCAGAAGGCTTCCACAGAGAGCCGGCACGAAACGCAGTGCGAATATTGGAACGGACTGGAAATGAAAAAGGTATGTTGTTAGCGATTGGGTTTAACGTTTTCAGACGGCAATATGTGATAACACACATGTTTGTGAGGGCCATTTAAAAAAAACTGAACCTCTGCCACTGACGTAAAAGCAATAATATTTGTACCGCATTCTTGTCACTATTCATTGCGGTTGAGTTTGTCTAAAAATTTGACACTGACATTTTAAAGATGAAAAAAAAAGCATCCCTTCAGTAAAGGGTAGCTTGACTTTACTTTCATCCGGCTTGAAATATTAGCGTGTACCAGCCCCCCATCGCCATCTCCCCGGCATCCTCGTCTTACAAGGTGAGCGAGATTTGTTAACACCTACTGTAAACAGTGCACCCGTCACGACCGCTAACGACGGGCAGCGTCTTCACTTTCATCTTCCACGGCGAATCGAACGCATCATCGCTCGAAACCGGCCAAACCCCGTACGATGCCGAAGGTTGCGCGGTAAAGCTTCTGCGCTTCTGCCCGTCTGTAACCAGTTTCAACCAAAAGCTTCCCTCATTAAGCGCATTATTGTGTGTGCGTGGAGGTTTGGGAAAACTGGTTCCCAGTTGCGGTTTAGTCGTTCCGTACACTCTGGCTTCTTCTTCGGGCTTACATACCGCATCGTACTCGCTGCCGATTTTCGGAAACTCGAAACTGCCACTATAACCGACGGTTCCGGCTGCGCCCGCTATGAGGAGCTTCCCCAGCGGTGGATGCTGATCGAAGTAGAAGGTGTTCTTGAGGTAGAGTGACATAAACTTCCCGAAGTGTATCTCATCGAAGCTGAAAAGATGAAAGATAAAAACGGGGTAGATCTCCATAAATGCCTTCGTCTTCCGTGAGAAATTTATTTTTCTTTTTTCACACTTACACAACTCCCCTCGGGTGCGTTATGCGATAGAATCGCGTCAGAAACGACAGCAAAAAAAGACCCACGGAGGCAGCATTGAACTGCACACTGAGCGTGAAGCTAAACCGATCGTCGACAACGTCGTCAGCTTTGGCCACTTCCTCGCTAGCTGCATTCCGTCCACCGACATCTTTGGGCTTGTCTTCGCTGCGCACAAACTTACCACCATCGTCGAGTGGGGCGGGTTCGTCGCTTGTTTCAGGTCTTTCGTTTTCCAAACTATCGGAGGTTTGTTCGGTGGCTTCTTCGTCCGCTTTCTGCGATTTCTTTTGCGCTTTTCGTCTGCGAATCGTCGGAACCAATTCTGGAGCATCGTTTACGACGTCCATCTCGATCGTGAGCGAGGAATTAAATGACCAACGCGATGATTAATGCCACGACATTTAAAAAGCTGCTTCACGGATATGCTTTACGCAACGGCACAGTCTACCGGACAATTGTAGACGGACCGTCCGATTTGTTTGAGGAAGCAGTTGAACGAGTTGCTACTGCCACAGAGAACCAGCAGCAAATGGGCTACAGCTCTACACGGCCGTAAAGTTGGGAGCAAACTGAAATTAAATCGAGCAAAGCAGAAGCACCGAATTGGGGATACACGGAAAGCTCGTAAGACAGCTGTCAATGTTAAATGGAATGAAGGAACTGACTGCCAGCTCGTGGGTGCAATACACGGAGGGAAATATTTGTAGCGTGTTAGCTATTTTGTAGATGAGGGGCATTTAAATTTGCGATAGATTTTAGTTGAGACATTCGACTAACGATAGATCGTTTGATAAAAGTGTTTGAAGAAACAGGTGCAACCGGCCTGTTTTATACAAAGCTTATACAATATGGGATAAAGAAGGAATCATATTATTTATTCACAAACTACATATTTTTTGTTACAGTCTGCCATTTCGATTGAACCCTGGATTGAATATCCAACAAACGAGCTTTACAGCAGCACGTGTAGCAACAGTTGCCTAACTTACGGCGTTACCATCAAAAGCCTCGTTTTTCACCTACACTAATTTACCCACCTGTGCGGCGACACACCTTTGAAACCAACCCCATGTCACGGCATAGTGTGCGTATGCGAGCCTTTGTAGGCATATAGAAAGTTGCTGCTGGTGCGATCAGCTTCTGATCAGCTCGTAAAGGTTCCTCAGTTTCGTTTGTATTTCGTGCGCGCACGGATCACTCCGATCAGGGATTCGGCTGACGGTTTCCCTTCGCTCGATTGCTACGATTGATGGTGATCTTCTCGCTATCCAGCGAATGGTTGACGGTCGATCGTCATAACTAAAAATATCACCGTGAGGCGAATTGATTTCTGTGGCGCTATCAAATACGAATGAAGTTGAACTACGTTCCGTGAAGCTGGAAGGAAAGAATAGAACGATACATCGATCGAATTAGCGGTGCCGGATTCGCTCTGTTGCGAAAAGTGTCAAGTGAGTGTCATCATTTTCTTGTCCCATTTTCGGTGCTAACTCTTTGCCAAAAAGGTGAAAATTTCTTCACTGCTGCCGCCGCTTTCTCGTTCGTTGAAATCTAGTGATTATTAATCGCGGGTCGCGCATGATTGTGGTGTCGCCGCTGTTTGTGTGTGTTTGGTTTTGATGGCTTGTCAACCCTTTTGCGGAAACGTCAAATTTTGTCGCGAAACGATCTTTTGTGCAAGCAACAGGGGTGCTCGGTGTGCGTGAGTGAGCGAGATCGAAGCAGGCAGCGCGTTCCGAACGCAGGAAAGAGAACCACCGCAACGCAGCACGTTCGTCGCCAGAAAAGCCAGAGTTTGTGTTGGTTGTTTTTGTTTTGCTGCCAGTTCTTCCTCAACACCACAAAAAGCGTTACCCCGCGCCGCCCGCTCACACGCGCATTCCACCCGCGTTGGGTGAAAATAATCCGATTGAAGAATGTGAAATTTGTGAAAGGAATTTCCCTTCCAGCCAACAATGTTGTCCACCGCCGATGATTAGATAGTTTTTTTTTCATTGATTAGTTTTTTTTTGCCCTGTGTGTTTATGCTTTGGAGCTTGTGGAATGCTGCCCAAGTGTTCGTAACTCGTGTTCGGTCGGCGTGTGGGTGTGTGCGGCTGGTCCCGTGGTGCCACCCCGTAGAGGGCGAACAGCGAGGGCTCGAAATTGTGATGAATCTTCCGTCCCGCGAACAATAGGTATGTATGTTGCGTGTGTGTGTGTGTCTGGTTTTCTTCTCTTCTTTCATTCTTTCGCGAACGCACCACCCCCACAACCCCAACCCCGTGGAGTTTCGGTTTCTGCGACCTCTGCGACGAACCATTGGACACGGTTAGCGTTTGCGCAGAGATTGGTCTGCCGTTCCCTGTGTGTGTGGACACAGTTTGTTGTGTACGTGCTCAGGCATATGCCTTCGGTCGCAGACGCAGAAAAAGAATGAAAATATGCAAATGCTTTTCAAGGCGATCGCAAAGGAGCCCCGCAAGAGGGCACAATCTAGCATCGGTTGTGGAGCGAGCCATTGTGCGCGCGGCAGCATTACGTCTAGCTGCAGACGCCTCCTTCGCCTACCCCCTTCCGTGTCTACCGTCTCCGATTCTCGTGATCGACATCCAGCGCGAAACAGCATTGCCTTGGCGTTACTATTTTGTTTTTTTGCTGATTTCAGGAAGTGCCGCCTGTCTGACTAAAGTTTAATAATTCGTTATCTAATGACACGCCGCGTTAGACTACGCGAGCGGCGCTATAGTGCGTCATTATATCACGACCAAATGCCACCCGATGCACACTGCACGAGAAGCATATACTGTGCGGCCACACGATGCACACATAAACGAAAGAGTTGTATGTGAGATACGGCTGGAAACCTCCCCGCCGTTCGGGATTTGATTATTTTCCAACAAACGATACTTTGTTTTCCTGCTTTGTTCACCGTGTTGGGCACGAACATGTTAAATCATCTTTCATTGTAGTATAACATACTTTGTTACACACTGTTTGCCATACAATGTGAACGGATGTGTTTTATTTTATGTTCAACGCAAACGGCACATTTTAATCGTTTTGTAATTGCTCACCTCCTGAGGGAATGATGTTTGAACACATTTAGTCGGGTTCGAGATACCCTTAAAACAAAACTACAATATACGAGCAACGAATATAGAAGTAAAACAAATTTGAAACACTTATCCAATATCGTTATGTTGAGCACTGTGTTTAAATCAATATTGAATTTGAAATAGAAATGATCTTCAAGAAAACCTCGTACTTACTCGTGGCGAAGGTGAAACTTCATATAAACAGTTTTTTGTTTTGCTTCTGTTGCAAACAATGCTGTAAACTCAGCCCCAAAACGATGTGGATGTTAATAGCAGCCATTATATGGAGGGCTCCTTCAAACTGCATTAGCCACATACACTCTATCGTACATAATTCTTGCCGCCAGGCGCGGGACAGCGAGATGGAAACCCAGCCCGCCTCGAGTGTTCGCTTTGACCTCAATACGATTCCTCGCCGGGCGATGGAAACATACACAGCTTCTAAACTGTGTTTGCTCAAAAGTGCGCTACGGGCTCGGGGCCATTTCGGCAATTTAGCGGAGACACTCAGGTGACTTTTGTTCGACGTATATCTGGAGTCAGCCAAATTAAGGTTCCTCGAACTTTGCCTCCAATTATGCCATTTGTAAGGTGTACTGTTGGATTAGATTTCAACGAGAAACTATCGAAGACGTTCAGGGATCAAATTGGGTTTGAAGAGTTAAATACCTACCGTCCCCTACAGCGGGGTTTCCAAACTAATCCGACCCACGTCGCCCCCCCGAAGAGAGAACCGCCTTTGGCCCCACGGGTGAAGGCACAGTTTGTCACCTGCAATTAGTCTCGGTTGCATCAGAAGCCTTTGCGGGGAGGGTTTGTGAATTGTTTCGCCGCCTTAACCGCATCCGAGGAGGGTAATTGAAGTTGCAACCTTTTTGCCAGTACGATCCACAAGAGAGACTGAAGAAATCGTCCAACTCCATCCAACCACCATCAAGACGATGTCGAATGAGTTGCCTTTCCCGTTTTGATTTGATTTTTGTGGGGTTTTTTTTTTGTTGGGGGGGGGGGGGGGGGGGGGGGGGGGGGGGGGGGGGGGGGGGGGGGGGGGGGGGGGGGGGGGTTTTTTTTTTTTTCCCCCCCCCCCCCCCCCCCCTATTCATCCTTCCTTTGGCATAATCTTAAACTATGAAACAACCTTCAGAAAACAGGTTGTCCGGTGGAGCGGCGCGAGCAGTTGCGCCGTGTCGTGGAATGCTGCTGCCCCAACGTTGACGACACACACGAAGATGTTCCACCGTTGTCGGTTAGGTCGATTAATGCTGGTGTTGATGCTGCTCTGGTGCGGCTTATCTGTGCGGCTGTTTTTCCACGCCGCTGCTGTGTGTCGGATCGTGCCCGGGTGGGGAAAACTTGCACGATGTGGCTCATGTTTTTTTTTCTACCCCGACCCAAATCGTCCGATAGTTTTGTTGCATCAGCCGGCCATGCCCGGAATGCAAACACAGGGAGAGGTTGTGTTTTCGAAATTCCTCCGTCCATCAAATGTTCCCATGTTTATGCAGTGGGTTTTTTCTTCCTAAAAATTCTGTACAGTTTTTTTTCCCGCGTTCCGAAATGTTGTGCATGATCGTTTCAGCATATATTGACAATTTGAAATTTGTCCACTCTTTTATTTGTCACGCGGAATTGTGGGGCGAATTGGGGTATTGTATAAAGAAGATTAGCACAGAAAAATTATCTAGTGTAGTTAACCAACACTTGATGCAAGTATCGGAATATCTTAGGGGGCAAAATTACCCCATCTCGTGTGTTTTTCCTAGCCTGTTGAATTCATAGCAGCTACCTCGTTTTTCACTGCATCAAATTACTCTTTGCGTTTCCCCTCCAGGTTCCTTTCTTCTCTGGGTCCATTTCGATTAAAACAATCATTCATAACATGAAAATAATGGAACATTTTATTTATATTTCCAGAAATCGGTGCTGATGTTTTCCCCCATCACGCGTTGAAGAGACGGAGCAAAATAGCGAGAAAAACGCACTTGTGAATACGTTTGACTTCGCAAACCCGTCCCCACCAACTCGGACGCTGGTACAGCATAACTTGACGGAGCCAACGTGGGCTCACCGCATCCCAAAACATCAATCATCGCCGTCCCCAAAACAGGGCGTGCTATCATCCGTCCGACCGGGGCCCGTTTCGTACACCGAGGCGTTTCCTCGGCGGGAGAAATTTCCCGCGTCCCACCGGTCTATTAGTCGACGGGCAGAGAAAAAAAAAAGTGTTACAGGTGTAACGATCATTGAGCGGAGCACGCGAACGATTTGTGAGGATAGCAACAACAGCAGGAGGAAAAAAATCGCAAACCAGCGAAAGCGGCCGGCCGATCGTCGATTGAGCGTGGAGGGAAATGTTTGATTTTATTTTCCACCCAAGATCCACCTTCGACAAGTGCAGTCGACGGTGACGGCTGCTGCAAGTGCTCGAGTGTGTGTTTGTTCGTGTGTGTCTGTTTTTTTTTTTTGTATCTTTGTGGGAGCAGCCGTGCTG
>JAOEFI010000007.1:4565170-4584052 GCA_034621735.1 Anopheles plumbeus | reverse complement strand
CGGCAGTTTCTTACGCGTTTCATTCACCGGAGATATATCTCATTCCAAATACCTTTCCTCGGTGGGCGCATCTTCAAAGACGGGCTGACCTCTACAATCCACGACCGTAGGAAATCCTTCAAAACTTGCTTCAATACACCGAACATTAATTAAAAAAAACAACCCCTCTTTTAAAACTTCTTCGCTGCGGATTGTTCGCTGTTTTTTCGTATCTCTTTTCTCCATACATACATCCATCCGGCACGCGTGTGTGTGTGTGTTCGTCGCGATACTTGAAGGAATTACGTGCCGGAGCGCGCCCAACGTTCGACACGGTCCGCTGGCGTGCCGTAGACGCGACTAAAGCATCCGGAGTTCCTCCCATTGCCCGGCAAGACAATGGTGAAGCGGAGACAATATTTAAATCGGTGCCGTCTTCGTGGGGGAACAATGGGTCTTTTTTTTATATAGAAAATGGAAAAGCGCTGTGGAGGTCTCGGCAGCTGCGGAGTCAAAAGAACGCGGCGACGCGGACGTTCCGATTACTCCAATTCATAAGAGGTCAGAAGGTCCACGTGGAGCGTTGGTGGAAGGCTTGCACGTGTGGTCTAGGTCTTGCGTTAAGCCAACATTACACGACACCAATCGAAGTTGTCTAACGTAATGGAATGAAATATTTTTGAATTAAAGTTTTATACTTTTTCCCTATACAAGTAAGGGAATTGAAACATGGAAGACATAGCCCACAATGGCATAGATGTAGACAGTTTTGTCATGGTATAACATAGTTGATTGCCGTCTAGTCTATTTGCGTGTGGGATTTTCCGCGTTTTGTTCTATTCATTTTTCCATCCGTTTGCAACAGTTCTTTGCAATTTGTTGAGGATATCCTCCAGGCCTATTTCTGGGATTCGGTCAGAAAAAAAAGGCCCCCATTCTTGTTGCTCACGTGCTGTGACGAATTTGATAGACGTCCCGTAACTGCCCTGTCTTAAAGTTAGTGAAAATCTATGTGAGTTGGTGTTAAAAGTAGCGTGTCGATACGAATTGAATTGCGGAAAGAGAATATGTGTGGATGGGGGAAAGATGTCGGAATGGGGAAATGTCCATTGTGTTAAGCTCCAATTTACAGCAAAACGGTCCGAACAGTTGTACCATGGAGGAAGTGCGAGAAGTGACCCGGCGAATAAGAAAAAAGCGTCTTTTAATTGAGCGAATAGTTAAAGGATCACAACCTTGAACTCGCTGCCGGTTTCTTCTTCTTTTATGCCTTTTATTAATTAATGCCCCGTCTCCGTACTGACTCATGTGGGATGTTGTATGGGCACCAATTTGACGACTGTGCTACGCCGTTGGTTTCGACCGGATGCCGTACGAGATGTAAAATGATCCCCATCCATTGAGATAATAGCTAGCCAACTTCTTAGAAAACACTGATTTAATGGAAACGGCGTTTTTGTTTTTCTTCTCCACTTTCTTTCCAGCAGCCCACCTGGCGGTTGTGGGGTGAGGAACGCGAACAGGACGCCACCTACACTGTCTACCTTAAGAAGGTTCGCTACCATCGGCCGACGCCCAGTGCCAGCAGTGTAAGTGCCTGACAAAGGATCATATACCTTCATCAGCATCACCGACATCATCGTCGCCGTCCCCCGTTCGGCACTTGCTTTCTCCCCGCTTGCGGTCAAGAGCCAACTTCAATTAGGATTTTGTTTTCCATTTTCTCCATGGGCCATACCGAAAATGACACCACACAATGATGGACATTTTCCAGCAAGAATTCCGTTGAGAAAAACTGCACGGCAAAAGTGTGGCCGAGAATGAAAGCATAATTTAGTTTGCCAATCGATCGACCGGGGGGTTTTTTTTTTTTTTTTTGTTAATCAGGTCACCAGACATGGAGTATTTTCGTTTCCCTACCCCAATTCCCACTGCTCCCTTTGGGACTATACCCTTCGAAAATGTACATTTGTTGTGTTGTGCTTGCCTCTTGCCAAACACCCAACTCAATATCGTCGTGTTCGGCATGTTCAACCGTTTCAATCTCGTCCATCAAAGAATCCCGGGAACGTCGGGATTCACGATGCAGCATCTACCATTGCACTTCACTGCTGCAGTCTGGCACGGCCAAGGATAACGCAGGCTGCATGGGCGGAATTGAGTTGTAGCTTTTAAATTCACTGGAAAAAGAGCATACAACCTCCGTCTCCGTACGTTGCGCTTAGTGTTTCCCCATGCGGATGCACTTAATGGATGCTAACGACGTTTGCCACCGGCCGGTCGTGTTAATTAGAATTGCTTTTGCTAATTTGATGGAAATGGAATGGTCAGCTTGGTCGATTTTTATTATCGTTGGTATAACAAGTAGTCGTAAGTTCTACACTCAACTTGATGAACGAATACATGCTCGTTTCAAATATTTCGATTTATTACTTTGCTGGGTTTCCTCTACCCTCGATGTGACTAGGTTTTATGTTCGAATTTCAACTAGAACTTCCTTGGTTTTTGTTCGGTTGTGTTTGGACTTACTATGCAATTTATTATAAAATGTAATGTCTCGGAAGTCTATAACTATTGAGGGCAAATTCAGAACAAATTTTCCTTCCAAATCCTTATTAAAACTCATATTAAATATTACATTCCAACACCTGGTTTAATTACCCTAAGTAGTGACCCGAAAACCACCAAAAAGAAACTAAACTATGACCTCATGCCTAACAATATATCCCCATAGCATGATTGCCAAGAATGACACTAAAATGTGTTAATCGAAACGGTCAGTTTCAGATATATGTGGCGGTGCACATATTTTGTAGCCCGTTCTACCGACCGACACCATTTCCACCCAACAAACGTGGGAAATAGTTTCCCCGATCGATATTCAGATACAGCCACAGTCGGAGATCAAATTAGACGCAGCCGTCCGTACTAAAACGACACCTCCTTACCTGTCAGGCTCAAGTGGCCATTGTTGAATCAATCGAGAACGTGGGAAGCGCATACCAACCACATGCCCAACCACCCACCCGGTGGAGATGGCACCGATATCGGTGATCCATAATGCCGTGTTGCATAATGTTGCATCTCCGTTGCATTCCGTGTCCCACCCAACACCCCGCGCCGGCCAGTTGTCGGACATCGTGGAATTAGCACGGACCCACCCCCGGTCGTTCTGCCGGGAAAGGCCGGGAAATGTTCTCGGGGTGCATTCGGACACCGTTTGTGGAGTATGGCGCAATGGGGTACAAACTATGTTTAGACGCCGGAACCTGTGCCCGCAAAACCATTTGTGCTGGTTGGTGGTGACACATCGTTTTGTTCCGAAGAAACACACGGGAAAGGTGCATTCGTACGGTGGGTGGGACAATCGCCCCCAAACGTCCCACGTCCCACGTGCAGTTGCAAATGTTGATGGCGGACCGAAAACTAATCCACAACCAGACGTCACTTTGTACGATCGAAGTGTGTGTGGGGCCAGTTGTGAAACAATTGTAGCGATCGGAGAAAGGAAAACCCGTAGCCAGCACCAGACGCCCGCGACCGCTGGTGTGTTGGGAGGAAAATCGATAATCCACCCCCACCCCAACATCATTTACATACAAAATTGATTTAGGGCAATTGAGTAGGCGGCGCACTTGCCGTTGGGAAAAGTTCGCTTGGAAAATGGTGCACGATAACGAATGGACGAAAAGGTGTTTTTCTTTTGTCATCCGATGACCACGGTTGATCCGCAATCATCCCCCCTCCGGGTGGGGGATGTTGAGGTTAGTTGGGTTGAAAAACTGAACCGTACAAACACTTGCAGCAGATACAGTCAAGGTAGTTAGAAGTTTGTTGTGGTGGAAAAAATCAATAAATCAAGTTTAAAATATTTACCACCCACCCCCAGCAGCCAGCGGGTGGCGAGCGGAGGTCCAATGACTCATGGATTTCTTGGCACCACGGTCACCAGCACCGGTAGCATTTTATTGCGCCCGGTCATGTTGAGACATTTTTTTACGTGGTCGAACTGTTTGAAGCTTTCTTTGAATTTTGTGATGCATCATTTTCACGAATTATTAGCACAATGAAAGGTGGAAATGCTGGCGTGTTTTCCACTCTAATTTCCGTGCGAAGCAGGCTGTCAATTTGTTGGCCATTAAAGGACATTTTTTTCTATTTTACCATCCACTTTATCGACTCGTCCTACGTTTCCTCATATGCTGGTTTTATTTGCCGCAAATTGTCTCCAAATGTATCTATATGTTTTGAAAACTTTTCAAGATGTTTTACACATTAACCTCCGTTAAGTGTTCTATGCTCTGAAATTCTGAATTTTCAAAACGAAATAATACAAAAAGAAGTTTTTATTGTTTATGGTCCATTATCCGTGGAGTATTGACTTACAGTTTATAGTTTCAGTCCTGGATTCAAAATATCTTAGAATTTGGAGTACTTTTTTTCTTTTTCTTTTCGTTCTAATCTTTGCCATTATCACCTGTTTCATTTTTTCTTCGCCATCGTTTGTCTTCGTTCCGACTTCGAGCCCAACTGACGTTTTCGTTCGATCCTTGCAGCAAGATTCCGATGACGACATTTCGCACCTGGAGTGGGAGACGGTCCGCGTGCGGTTCGTCAAGGCGGCCACCCTGTCTCGGCTGGTCGATGCACTCGCGACCGACGACGGGGAGCTGGAGAGCACGTTCGTCAACGTGTTCCTGAACACCTACCGGACGTTCGCCCAGCCGGAGAAGGTGCTGGAGCTGCTGCTCGAGCGGTACGAGCAGCTGCACACCGAGCCGGCCCTGCTGCAGCAGTCGGAGTCCGTGTCGGACCAGCACAAGAAAACTCTAGGTATGACCGGCGAGGCCGAGTAGAACGGCGTCAGGGTCTTTGACCTGTTAATTTGTCAATACTACTTTCACTTCCCCAGTCTCTGTTCTCCACGTGTGGCTCGATGGGTTCCCCGAGGATTGGGACACGGATAATCTGCAGCGGCTGCTGGCGTTCACCTCAAAGCGTTTGCCAAAATCGGAAATACATATGAAAGCTTTAAATAGGTGAGCCGTTACTGGGATGGGCGTTACTTTGTGTTGTCGTCGTGTTGATCTAACCTCACCTTTTTTTTTGTGTTCCTTTCCGCGGCAGGTTTACACATAGGTTAGACAAGTACAGTAGAATACCACCGCCGTTGCCATGGTCCAACGATTATCACGATTTCGCCGACCAGTTCGGTGGCCTCTGTCTGACGCCGGCCTTTCGCGGGCCACCGTCGCATCTGCTAAATTCGTACCGCTTCCCCAACATCCCGGTGAAGCACTTCGCCGAGCAGCTGACCCGCATGGACATGGAGCTGTTTAAGCGGCTGATCCCGCACCAGTGCCTCGGCGCGATCTGGTCGAACCGGGACAAGCACGAGTGCAGCTCGGTGCTGGCGACGGTGACGCAGTTCAATGCTGTCTCGTTCCGCGTGATCTCGAGCATCCTGATCGAGCCGCGGCTGAAGCCGCAGGAGCGTGCCCTGCTCATCTCCACCTGGATCGACATCGCGCAGGAGTTGCGGCTGCTCAAGAACTTTTCCTCGCTGAAGGCAATCATCTCCGGGCTGCAGTCGAACGCGGTCTACCGGCTGTCGAAGACGTGGGCCGTCCTACCGAGGGATAAGGTAGGAACCCTAGTGAGAACGGTAGTTGTGGCTAAGACATAAACCTTTTTTTGATCTCTCACCACCCTACAGTTGGAGATGTACAACGAGCTGGCGAGGATATTTTCCGAGGACAACAACGCCTGGGCCCAGCGGGAAGTGCTGATGCGCGAGGGGACGGCCAAGTTTGCCGACACGGTCGGCGAGAACGATCGCCACCTGCAGAAGGTGTTCCAGAAGCAGAACACGCTCATCAGCCACGGCACGATACCGTACCTCGGCACCTTTCTGACCGACCTGACGATGATCCACGCGGCAATACCGGACTCGCTGCAGGATGGGCTGGTCAACTTCGACAAGCGGAGGAAGGAGTTCGAGGTGCTGGCGCAAATCAAACTGCTGCAGGGTGCGGCCAACACGTACCACCTGCCGGACGATCCGCTGTTCGATCGGTGGTTCGCCTCACTGCTGGTGCTGGACGAGCGGGAGGCACACACGCTGAGCTGTTCGCTCGAACCGGCACCGGAAATGACCAAGCGACCGCCAGCGCCGAACCCCGGCGGCGGAGGCGGAGGTACGCCCGGGCACAAGAAGAGTGACTCCATCGCGTCGAACTCGAGTAGTGGAGCAGGCTCTCAGTTTTACTGTGATATTAACAGCACGTCTAACGCTAGGTAGGTGTCACGGTTTTTGCCCGTGTGATATCCCCTCCAGTCCGCTTTACTAACACCTTGCTTATTCTTTTGTAGCTACAGTTCGCGCAACAATTCCCTCGACCGTGACGCCACACCCCCGAACGCCTCACTGCTTTCCGCCGCCAGCAGCGTGTCGTCCCTGTCGATGGACTCCACGACGTCCGGCAGCCAACGTTCGAACCATACGAGCCAGAACGGCGGTGTCGGTAACGTCCGCACCCCTCAATCGGGCCGGGCACACAACGGTACCGTCACGAGCAAGAGCGCTAACGGTGGCCTCCATGAGACGCCCGTCATCAACGGGCAGCTGGTGGCCAACTCGCCGCTCAAGGGCACCTCGCCCGATTTCTACATCATCAAGGTGACGTACGAGACGGAGCAGGTCGAGCTGGACGGGATCGTGCTGTACAAAAGCATCATGCTGGCGAACAACGAGCGCACGCCGCAGGTCATCCGGAACGCGATGCTGAAGCTCGGCCTCGAGGGCGACCCGGACCGGTACACGCTGGCGCAGGTCCTCCCGGACAAGGAGCTGCTGCTGCCGAACAACGCGAACGTGTACTACGCGGTCAACACGGCGTACAATTTGAACTTTATCCTGCGCCCGAAAAAGGACACCGGCGGCTCCGCGGCTCCGAGTGTGGTGGGAGGCCAGCGTCCGTAGGGTTGCTCGTAGTGAAATCTCATCAAGTGTACATTTCCCTTACTCCCGGCGACACCGAACGTTGCGTCCGGGCGTTGTACATTTATTTTACGCCACATAGTAACTATTGGATTGATTTTGTTGCTTGTTTTTAACCCAACGATTCCGCTCGGTCGCAAACCATTCGTTATTAACTAGAGTATTACAAACTCCTCACTGCATCGTGGTCATTTTATCCTGTATCTTTAACGGTAAGCTAGGGCAGTAGGGCAACTAGGGCATAGTGAAATTGCTACGAACAAATTAATTCCCTTTTTATAGTTCAACTTAGTGGGAAACAAATCCAGGACACAGGATGAACTGATCTGTGAGCCAGACAGAAAGACAGTCGAGCGAGCATAATGTAAATATTATACATTCGAAGCGAAAGTAACTATACGGTATTACAGTATCGCGGGCAAAACATTCACACAGACCAACTAACAAGACTATAACCGGTGGGTATTCAGTGTGGTGCTGCTGATGACGAGGTTTCCTAGCTGTTTTTTTTTACTAAGGATGTCCTTTCCTCAGTCGACGCCATTAGGTGTGTAGTGCTGAACCAAGGTAGAAACGGGATGGTGCATCGATTGTGAATGCTTTACAATGAAGCTCGTTGCAGGGTAATTTTTCTGGATATATCTATACAATGGAAAACGCAAGCGTCGAGCGTTTTGATCGTACCGACGCGTGTATGAGTATTTTATTAATAGGAAATTAATAAACTGAAAACATGTTATTCTGAAGTAATCAGCAAAAGAAATCAATTACGAAAGAATTCTCACAGTTTCGACGTTGAAAAGCCAAAGAAATCGCTTTTGCTTCAGGTACGAAAATCCGAACATCGTCTAAATGTGAAATTGTGATGTGCTATAAAATTAGGCGCTGCTATCCCATAAACATCTGCTATAACTTTCCTGCAACCCGTGCTGCAAGATTGGATGCAATTTTTTCAGCTCGTGTACAGTGTGTTTGATGATAGCAGAACATTGGACAAAGAAAATATAACCATCGAAGGGTAATGAATTATTTTAAATCTATAAACCAAATAATGAATAGCGAAAAAATCACCATATTTGTTTCCAAAACAACATATACTGAGGCACCGCTGCGTATCGCAATAGCAGAAAAGTAATTGCAATCTGTGCCGTAGCATGTTCGACACTCATTGCTTCGCAGACCATCGCACACCTCGCCGTCTCCCAAGTCCGAAATGCAACCGCGAGACACTGGAATTAGTTGACAAAATGAGTATTGGCACAACATCGCTTCATTCTACGTTTTACCTTCGTTTTCGAAGGCTTTGGTGTAGCAGCCATCACTCCTTCGATGCATCTTGCACAACATCGCCCGCTCGAGGTTGTCGATGTTCTGTTCCGCACCACAACGCGGGTGTTGTGAACTGTTGCACTGATAGCACGAAAGTCGATTCGCGGGAAATACGTCCCGATTGCAGTTGTTTCCGGAACAGAGCGCACAGGTTGTCCCCGAGTCCGGGGAACACCCGGAGTCTTCCGGAAGGTCCGATTCGCAACCTCGCTGAAGACTTCCATCGTCGGCAGTACGAGTGTAGCAACGATCACGTTTGACATGGCGTCGGCAGAGGCCCACACTGTTGTCGTTTAGCTGCATCTGAGCACAGGACACACTTTCGCGTGAGTCACACTGCACACAGCTGAGCGTGTCCTCCGGAAGAAAGTTGGCGTTGCACCCCTCGCCATCGCAGATATTGCAGTTGAACCTATCTTTGGCGCAGCTCGCTTGCAGTTCCGGTTCGAGATCCGTCAGGCAGCCGCGCATGAGAACACCCTCTTCGGTAACTATTGAGAAACATTTTCCATTCGATGGTACCGAGCAGGCCGTCGCCGACCGCTTCCCATTAGAACAGTTGGTCATGTTCGACGTACACTGAAGACACCGATCGTCCGCACGAACTTTGGCCGTGTTGCAGTTCCACATGGAGCAGGCCGCACATTCGGCCGTTCCCGACCCGGCACACTTCGGTTGATCGGCGTCCAAAACGGCCGACAGGCAGTCCCGGAAGGACACGTTGAACTCATCGAACACCGTCACGCACCGATCGCCGGCGACGTACCGAACGCACGGTTTTTCGAACTGTCTCTCGTAGGGAAGCGCCCGACAGGAAGCGGACAGACTCGATTGGCAAATGTTGCACCGCAGCCGGTCCGCCGGATAGCGATCGACGTTGCAGCCGGAGAAGGGGTCACACTTTACACAATCGGCTCCGGCAGCGACACACTCCGCGTCCTGAGAGCATCCGCGAAAGAGGTGGCCGTTCGGAAGAATCACCGTGGCACAGGCATGATCCCCAGCGGCACAATCCTTCGTCAGAGACGTGTGCGGATACCATACGCAATCTCTATAGCTCGACGAAACGCAAGTGTGGCAGTAGAACCTATTTTCTGGCAGAAAAATAGTAGTTCGATTTTAAGCATAGAACTAGCATAGGACGAAACCAATAAAAACTATAATATTTACCAGCTCCCTTTACTAGCACAGCAACCATCAACTGAAGCAGCAGGAAGTGCATCATTGTCTCAACCTTTCTGAATCTTGTCGTAAGTACTACTGATTGCTTGTCTTGTCTGGGAGCGTACGCTTTTGTGGTTTCTTATCGAACCATGATAAGAAAGCGCTTACTTATTTTCGCTCACCAGAAGTGATCCGGTTTAATCCTTTCATTGTCTCCACCCGATACTAGGGAGCCAATTGAATAGGGTGTGATTGGGTCGTATACTCCAGCGTGAAGTTGTTGACAAATGTGCAAGCTGCATGCGTTCGTTGCTGTTGACTTTCGTATTCTTACCCATTTTTTTTCAAACAATCCTCGTGTTCCGTAATTTTTACAGTGCAGAATAAAACATAATACACTTGTAAAGCGATTTTTAGTTTTTTAGTTACGATAGTTTTATAATATATGGGTTTTTAACGACGACTTCGAACATAAAATTTAAATTATTTTAGTTGTGTAAGTTAATCATCTAGTAGGACATGATTCAATCAATAGAGAACAACGCAAGCAGGCATTGTGCCATTACCATAGCAATGTACACAAAAAATGCTTGCCCTGACATTAGTTTAGCTCCATTTAAAGATTTATAGTTGCAGTCGTCACCTTCGCACACGAAACAGTGCTTTACACCCAGTTCCTCGCACACATCTTCCGGTGAGTCGTAGTCAGATTCACATCCTCGAATTACTGTGAATTGAAGCAAATTAACTAAGGAAACGAAATATTATAGGTCGAAGATACATACCTACTCCCATGGTGTCCTTCGCGTAGCACCGATCGCCCTGCTTAAAACGCTTGCAGAAGTGCGACTTCAACGGACTCGCCTCCCTCGAACAGTAGTGTCCGACTTCCGTCGAGCGGCACTGTATGCACTGTCTCCACGGTTCGCGATTGCAGGAGTTGCCGTTGCAAACAACGCACGAGGGATCGCTATCGTCCAAGCACTTAGGTTTGTAGGTCAAGTCTAGGTGTGAGAAGCAGCCACGTTCGAGAACTCCATCTGGAAATATTTCGATTTCGTTTACGACCACCGTAAGGCTTGGATTCTCGGGAGGAATCGATCAATTACCACTTCGGACCATCGAGAAGCAGGACTCGTCGAGGTGGTTACAGTACTGATCGGCCAGTGTGCCATTAGCACATAACGGATCGCTGGATTCACACACCAGGCAAAGTGATGGCATCAGCGAGCTTCCGGGGTTTCCATTGCAGCCGTCTTGATCACATTCAACGCAGGTGTCCTTGTGCGAGCAGTACGACCGTCCACATCCTCTGCGAACTGAAGCGAGAGATCACATTAGGGCTGAATCAGGCTCCTATCATGGTCCCAGTAACACAACAACGACGTACTCTCCTCCTCAGTGCGGTCCTCGAAACAATAGTCGTCCACTTGCTGGCAAAACCTCAGGTACGTGTCATTCGTCTGCACCAACTCACAGCCCATCTGGGTAATGCTGCTGCACTGGTAACACGCGCGCCATTTCACACTGTTGCAGCCATCTCCGATGCACGTGTGACAGGACCGACCTGATGGACTTCTGCACCTCTCTCTGTCTGCGGGGGAGAGATCTAGCAAACATCCACGGTCGATGGACGTCGCCGAGATCCTACGGTAGAAGCAAACATCATCGGCGTCTTGGCATGCGACTGAATCCGCGGTTCCAGCCAGGCATCCAAGGTCGAGGTCCGAGTTGCAGCATAGGCAAAAAGCCGGATTGAAGTAACTTTTGAGGGAGCCTTGATTGCACGCATCGCCGGAGCACGTGACGCAGCTCTTCGGATCTTCGCATTGGTTGACCTCCAGATCGGATGCGCACCCTCTTATGACTGAGAAGAAGTGATGTAAGTAATCAGTTATCTATTAGATAGATTGCATCAGGTGCTTCGAAAGTTATTTAGTTCACTTACACAAAGTTTTATCGAGCATGGCAAAGCATTGTTCGTGTTCAGTGTAGCGTTGGCAGTAGTGCAATCGTTCCCCAGTCTTCTGTGTACTCGAACACTCCACGCTGGCCATATTGCTGCACTGGTAACATTTCGGCCATGCCAGCTGGTTACAGTCTTTCCCATCGCACACCAGACAATTGATGTCCCCATCGCACTCTACTTCATCGATATCCGAAAGGCATCCTCTCAAGAGAATACCGTCCAAAAGCCTCGTGAAGCACCGATCGTTGGACTGCTTGCATTCCTGGCCAGGTCCTTCCGGAGCGTCATAGCTGTCACTACCTGTGCTACACTGGTAGCAAGTTTGAGCGGTTTCCAACGCCTCTTTCAGCTCCCTGTCAGTACTCCCAGAGACAGTCGTGCACTCCTCAAACTCATTGCAAGAGTAGCCAGCTAGCTCTAGCGTTGATTCACAGCCTTTCATCATCTGTGGCTGGTTCTGATCTGTTACGCAATCAGTACTTAATCTTTATGGTCATTCCACTAGAGGAGACTTTGTTGTACCTACCGTCTATCGGCGGAACTATTTCGTAGCAGCGATCCTCCGATCGATATTGAGGGCAAAAACGTGCTTCATGTTTATCACCACAGCTTGGCTGATACTTTTCATCGCCACACTGCGGACACTTACGCCAGGGATTACGGTTGCACTCGGTTTCGGTGCAGCTAATGCAGGCGCCTCCTTCCACCAGTGAACATTGGTGGCGTTCCTCTTCCGTCGCCAGGTCCGACAGGCACCCACGGAACAGCAGTCCTTGAAGTGTTATCGTAATCCACACAATTACCGGCGGAAAAGACCCGTGCATGCTTCCACTTGAACCCCAGGCTTACCGTTGGTAACACGCGTAAAGCAGCTCTCGTTTTCCATGGTACAGTTTCCGATGAACTTTGGCCATGCTTCCTCGCAACCGTCCAAGGTGGAATTGCAAATCAGACACCGATGATATGACGATTCAGCTGAAATGGAAGATTCAATAAGAGTGATTTAAAACTTAAACCGATGAGTTGAGAATCAATCGGTAGAGAATGAATCCACACACCAAATAATCCCTGAAACAGACAACAACAAACAAGAATCGTTTGTAACAGGTTAGACAAGATCCACATTTTCCCTGCGATGAAATGCGACCTGTTCGAACTGCTCGAAGACGCAAACTAAAAACGGTGGCTACCGACCGCTAAACTAGTTGTAACCGCAAGTACATGTGGTCAAGAGTATAGATTAAACGTATATCTTATCAGCACTGTTGCCGATGTGTGCGGTAAACTATCTAGTAATAGTTTATTTCGTAAAGTCTATGACTATGATAAATCATGCTTAAATGTGAATTGATGAACAACATCGAGGAACATATTGAGCAATGTTTTACTTGACCCCACAGAGTCATAGGGACTACAGTATCGTTGAGTCGTCAGTTGTATGTTTAGCGTTTAAGTGTAGTGTACATAGCAGGTGTAGATTTCTTTTAGTGCCATTTTATTTTCTACCGGTCAACTTAAAAATCGATGTAATCTTTCAATATAACCAACACAAACTCAGACGGGAAAAGAGGATATTTTTGTTTCTGTCACTTACAAAATATCCCAGCTGGACGGACGCTGTCAAACGTCAGCTGCCGATATTTGCATGGGGTGTTGAATTACAAAAACAAGTCAAGCTTATCCTTGTTTTCCGTTTCACGTCATAACTTTCTCAGAAAAGCTTTCGAGAGCTTACATTCTATCACAACGTTTTTTCATCCCTTTCTCTCTCTCTTTAATCGTATTCAGTGTAAAGTTTTGCTGGCTCCTCTTTTGCTCTCTCTTTCTATGTCTTTTTTCTCTCTCTCTCTCTCTCTGGCACTAGGAAATATCGAATGAGTTTGACGTGACAATTTCCACGACACACGTACGCACACTCTCTTCCCATCTCTCTCTCTTGCGCTCACCAGAAGTTTCTCTTTCCATTTTCGTACTCGCTTTCGCATTCTGTAGCATGCTCGCACATTCGAAGTTTTTCCTGTGGAAAAGCTACACCCATCCTGCTTTCGCTTTCATCACATCTTCCTCTCTGCATTGCTCTGTGTGGAAAAGCGCTCGCAGCACAGCAGCAGCGACACTCGGCACACATTACTCGCTCGCCAGTAGCCATGATGAATTTTGTCAGTTCGAGGTGAAACGTTGCTAGTTAAGCATACGACGGTACGGATCTGCTTCGCTGTTGGGTTTCCTGGGGATAAAGGAAATAAGGGGATTTCACTGTTCCAGTCCAGTCCAGCAGCAGCACAACAGGCCACAGGGTTGTGACAAAAAAACGAGTGTTGGGTTTTCCCTAGTGAAAAGTGTTCCGAATCGCACTCGAGACGGGCAAAAGGATTAGGACGGGGTCGCAGTCGCACCAGCACCAGCAGTGTGTCGAGTATTTACAGCCTGTTTTACAGCGCCGAACCTGCGCGAGGGGGTGACAATAACCTTCCCGTCGGGTTTTCATTCCTTTCTTCACTGGTGCTGACTCCATGGTGTGAGATTCGTGAGTATTTTTTTTTTTGTTCCTCCTTCTGCCTTCATGGTGGCGAAAATTCCGAAAAGCATTCACGCCCCCACCAGCCGTCTGCCACATTCCGATGGCGGCCTTGGGGGTGCGCCGCGTCGTGTCGCGTGATGTGCCCACACTAGTCCGCCCGTGGAAAGATGAGGTAAAAGTGAAAAACGAAAAATTCGCCCTCGAACGCTATCTAATCTCGCTAGTGTGCCCAACAATCAGACACTTCGTCGACGGCCGAGCAGAGGCCGTGGCGTTTGTGGGTGGCTCCAAAGTCAATGAAAGTAGTAAACCTGCTACGGGGTGTGTTTGTGTCTGTGTGTATGTGTGTAACTGGATGTAACTGTGGACAAGTTCGTGCTAGGGGGCGCTCCGATTTCTTACACGGTGTGTACCGTTTCTCAGGACGCCCTCAACAAGGGACCCCGAGACAAGGTCCGCTAGGCTTCGAAATCGATTCCAGCATGGAGGTACCTGGTGCTTCTGTGATTCCTGGAAGTAGAAGGGCAGCCCAGTGTCCTGCAGGTCGTAGCGGGCCAACGAGAAGGAAACTCCTCCCAGGGGAAACCCCGTTATTAGAGCACAACAAACGCCACGCTCTCTAGGGGCGGGAAGAAAATCGACCCCGTCAGCTCCAGGTTTCACTGATGGTCCCGCTGCCGACGATTTGACTTTGAACGCTGTGTCCCTTGACTTCTCCACAAAGGAAACGCGACCCTTCCTCAACCGCGACGGGCGTATTGACAACTGGCGACTCTTCCGCCCGCCCCCTCACGCAGTGAACTCGCACGCACACGGCCCGCTCCGACTCCTCTCGGGCGCCAAAGGCCGAGCTTTTCCATGCCTTGACCATATCTCCTGTGTGCGTGTATGTGTGCACCATCAAGAGAGAAAAAGGCAACAACAGTGGGCTAAACAAAAAAAATACACTAAAGAATACTGTGGGTGTGAGCCAGCACTACTGAGCCATTCCGAGTTTCCGTTCCGACTTCCCGTCGCTGGTGGGAAAGCATCATCTCGAGCAACAAGAGCAGCGGGAACAAACGCCATAAAACGGTGTGTCAAATGAAAATTTTCCACCTCACCACATCGTAGCAGTCGTCGCCGTCGTCGTCGTCGTTGTCGTCGTGGACGTCGCAGTCGTCATAGGCGTCGTAGTCGTCATCGTCATCCTGAATCGCAGTAGTCGACGCCTCGATTCGAACCGTCGTGCATCGACTGGAAGTCGTCAAAAGGAAAAGTGAAAAATGTGCTTTCCCCCTGGCCTGGTGCGCTGGAATAGGAAGTAGGGCAAGGTGGACCAGCAGCACACAGGGTGCTTCAGCCAGGGTGTGCGCGTGTGTTGGTGTGCACTGCCGTGCATGGGCGACCAGTGTGCGACTGTGTGTATTCCGGCGCGGAGAGGATCCCTAAGCGTGAACAGCAGCAGCCCCTATTGAAGTGGCACGAGCGTGTGGAGCTTCCCCACGCGACGGTAGTGTGTGTTGTCCGTTCTCTCTCTCTCTCTCTTTCTCTCGCGGGTGCTGCGTGTGTAGGAATGAAGACGGGCTGGGTCGGACGTGTTATGCGAGTCTCGACACAGCGACGTCGACGTCTGACCGAGACTCTGGAACTCGGTTGGTTGTGATGGAGGCGCCTGGTGGTGGAGGCACCTGATGGTGGAGGCGCCTGGTGGTGGAGGTGCACATTACGAACACGTACATCATCGCGTGGCCGATCCTCTCTTCTTGTTCCTCTGACGTGCGGACGGATGGGCCGTTCAGGATGATGTGCAATTTGTGTACCCCACGACAGTAGCAGCCGCAGTTCCCCGAGAAGAAGATAGATAGTCGGTGACGGTGGTGGGCGTGCGCGGGTGTATGTATGTGTTTGCGTGCCTACACGCGCAGCAGTAAACGCGCTCTCGGATGACGTACACCGTGTTTGTGAGACGCTGTGCTGGTGTTGGTGCATTCTTCTGCCAAATAGCGGCACACACAGAGCGCCACTCATGTTTCATTTGGTATGGCAGCGGGGCAGCGCCACCAGTTAGCTACTGTAGAGTTCGCTTCGCCTTCCGTACGACTCCACTGCTTCTTGCGTCAATTAGTGTGCGTGCGTGTGCGTGTGTGTGTGTGTGTACGTGTGTGTATGCGGGGGAGCTGCTGGCACCTGTCAAACGGGCTCCTGCTTCTTTGGCAATCCCTAAAGTCGCCCCATCGGTGGTTGTTCAAGCGACGCAAAAACATATCGAAAGCGAGCTAATAAAAACGTGATGCCAAGAAACAAAAAAAAAACAAGCAGCTCGACCTTTAATCACATCCACCATAATAACTCCTTCTACGGTGTCGATGGTGTGCGGGGCGGATGCATTGCTCTGGCTGGTGGCGTAAATTATGCGGACATTTGTGTGAAGCATTACTAGTGTGCGATTCTGGGATTTTTTTTTCAATTCGATTGCTGCGAAAGTAATTAATTTACCCTCTTGCTGGCGCTACCGTCGATGTTTGTTTCTTTTCGATTGTCCTCCCACCTGAGCAAACGGATGACAAAGGTGGGAAAAAGGGCGGAATTTACAGCCCGTTTATTTCGATTTGCCTAACAAGTAAATGCGACATATTTTTTAAAGGCTGGTAACCCAAGATTGGTACAGTCAAATTTAGGCATTTTAAATTCTCTAGAACAAGAATTTGATTTCTTATGGTTTATGGCAACAGGCGTTCTCAATACCTACAATAATCGCGCAGCACTTTGGACTGTTCTATCCCTCGATAACGTCACGCGCCGTTTACAGCTTACCCTTTTCACGGTTCATTTCCACATCGCGTAAATTGGCATCCCATATAAGATGTACGAATGCGGCGATGGCGAAACTAATTGAATCGTTAATGTTCCTTTATTGCTGAAAATACTTATTCCCAATATCGGAGCATTTTTATGTCAACATCATTCTACTGTCTAACTGCGTCGCGAAATGCGATTGTTTGCCCACTTATGTAAGATGGGTTTTCTTTGCACTGTGTGTAAATCTGGAAACAAACAAAACCAAAGCCGACGACTGGCTGACCGTAAGCAAACGGTAAAGTTTTTTCCGCTTTCGGACTGGTGTTTTCCCTCACATCACAGCAATAAATATCGTCGTTAAAGTCAAAGGTCGCCTAGAATATTTATGATTCAACTTCAGCTGCACTTATTGAGTTTAATCATCAACTTTCATCAATGAGGCAATCCTTTTGAATCCCGTAGGATTCTTTGTAATGTATAAAAATTGCCCTTTTAGGAACTGTTCTATAATTTGTGCGCAATTCGTAAAGAAAATCCCAACGGGTTTTCAATTTCGGTTGATTTACTGAAATTGAACAGGAATTTGTTGAACCTCCAGTATGGGATAGTTTGCGTAACGGAAAACACTCTCCGATGCCGGCGATTTTTTGTTACATTATGTAAAACAAATGAAACGTAATACCTACGAAGAGTCCACCCAGCTGTTCAGCGGCTCAGCAACCCCCCGTTGCTAGCTTCGCCAAAGTAGTTGAATGGATACTTCCACGAATTGTCCTTTCCCACGAAGTTCAACAGGAGAACAGGCCCAGGGGGGGGGGGGGGTTGCGCTGGTAGGAAAAGCTAATAAAACTCGGTAGATCAAAACCTTGGAAATTTATAAGCTCACTACCGCGTGCGCTCCGATGGCAAACTTCCCCTCGTCAGCTCGCCCCTCCCGACTTCGCTCGAGTCCTTGTTAACGAAGGAGAAACAAGAGGGGAAAAAACCCATAACTAACAAAGCCTGGACAACCAAAAAGGCTCCAATTCAGGAGTTCCCAAAAAAAGTGGAGGATTCGCTGGAAACACGACTCCACGCTGTTGGCCCTACGCAGCCTTTCGCAGTCTTCAGGGGCTGATGGGGAGCGGAGAGGGTGGGGTGGAATGTGGTGTGGGATGGAGCATATAAATTAGTCCTCCTTACGCGGTTTCATGTTTGGCAGTCCCCAGTCCGGTCGAACCGGAGCGCGGGCCCTTCGGAAGCACACCACTGCGACTAAGTGCCAGTGTCGGAAGATTCGATCGATTCGAAGGGCCAGCAAATAGGCCAATACTACGCGCCCGGCGGCACTGATTGTTCGATGCATCCTCCTTGTCTTCCTTTCTCTCTCTTTCACTCTCTTGCTCTCTCTCTCTCTCTCTGTCTCGGAACGCCAGCTTGCCTGTGGTTGTGGGGTTCCGATTCACTCTGATGTCGTCGTGGTCTTCGCCGTCGGCGTTATTTCCGGCGATTGACGATAGCAACTGGGGGGTGGATTGGCCGGGTGGGTAGGCGTTCGGTTGGGGTGTGTGTGGGAAAAACGCGGTTTTCAGTGCTCGCCTCAAAAAGGAAGGGATGGAAAAAAACAAGCGCAGAGGAATGGGACTTTGAGAGCCTGCTAAAGTTCAACATCATATTCGTGCCCTGCATACGAATATTCGCTTTGCAGCGACACGATCCTCTTTCGTCATTTTTTTTTTAGTCCTTTCCCCTCCCTCTGTCTCTATGACTCTTTTTTCTGACGTTTTTTTTTTCTTCTTCGGTTTGGTCCATGGTCTGGAGGCACATCCAATGCCCAGTGGGAGTCAGTGGCTAGAACAACAGCGCCAAAAAAGTGCAAAATTAGGACACGGAACTTTTCCCACATGGTTTTCTGCTACCGCGAGGAGGGTTGGATGTATGGGACACACAAAGAGGGACCCATGTTCTGTCTTTCTTCAGGCGGGTACGTGTATAGAGGCCTTCGATGTTCCGACGCTTCCAGTTGAATCTTCTCGCTTCCCGCAGCTGGAAAGCCAGCCCGGACGAGAACGGAACGGGGAGAGCCATTATGGAAAATTGCTCCGCCTGCCGTATGGCATCGAAACCGGGACCCCCCCGTCCACCGTGTGTGTGTGTGTG
>JAOEFI010000007.1:4548779-4565070 GCA_034621735.1 Anopheles plumbeus | reverse complement strand
ACCGTTCCGATTGTGGTGGTCCCAGCCGTGCACAGAATGTTTTCCACGAATTCCATCCTTCATTTGTGAGTCCAATTACGCACGTGTCCGGTCTAAGGTTCCAATGTATTGGAAGACAGAGAAATAGAATCAATTTTTATGGTTTGCTTTGTGGCATTTCGCCTTTTTTTGGGGGCAGGGGGGGAGGGAGGCGGGGGTTAAGGAAACCGCGTACCACAACATGAACGATGTAATACGTGTTCTTATATGAATGGTTTTAAAATGCGAACTCTCACTCGTTTCATGGTGAACGAATGGTTCGTTTCCTCGCGCGCTGCTGTAATGCCGCTGATTGCTAGCAGACACTGGGGAGGGTGAGTTAATCAATATCGCAAAGGTTAAAAAAAAGAAATGCCCCGAGAAAAGCCACGGTTCACCTTCCGTCGTTTGGAACAAAACCAGTCAGCTTTAATGCCCGAAAAGTCAGTCCGCGCTTGCTGTGTAACGCGCGCCGTCAACAGTCGAGCGTCAGCCGCAACTGCTGGTACGCACCCCTATTACAGGCCGTCTTGTTGTGCAGTTACGTTTGTTCGCTGTTGGTGTTCGCCCCCCACCGCCGAGAGAAGAACGGAGAGTTTCAAAAGGGTGGATAGAGAGAACACGACGGTAGAGAGACGGTGTCGGGCCGACACCATCACTGTGCGGCGCACACGACGGAGGAAAGCTCGCCGTAGTTCGCTCGGATGATGAGGGTGAACTCGTGTAGGCGAGCATGGCGCAGGCGTTCCACACTGGAACGGGTTTTTTGACAGTTCGCTGCTCCGTGTGCGAAACGGGCGAAGAAAGGAGGGAGGTGTGGCGGGAGCTCGCTGGAGGAAACGGTGGCGAGTGGCGAGTCTTGAAGGTTCACATCACGCTTCTGGGGCTGCATCACACACGTACCCAAGATCTCGTGGTTTTTGGGTGAAATGTTTTTATTTTTTTTTTTGCCAACCAGCGCACGTTTTTGTCGGGGTTCACTGAAAATGAAACGATGATATATCGCACACCCACCCACACCGACACGCACCTGCTAATGCTTTCTATTGCTACTGGTGGTGATGTTTAAAGACTTTCCGTCGGATTGGTACGTGTCAGTGACATTCTTTCCGCAAAACAAGTGCAAAAAAAGGGAAAGCAAATAATGGACGGAGCCAGCGCAGACTCCATCCACTCCTCATTTCGTTTCCCAACCCGCCCCCAACCCTAGGGGAAAACAAGCTGTCAAAAAGCTGCTGTCATCTCCATCAACAGCCAGTGGATTGCGATTCCGAATCCTATAGATCCCCGTTGACTGGTCTGCGTCTGACGCGTCTGAGCAAACAATCGACGGTTACACACGGACCCCTCCTCCCCCCCCCCCCCCTTTCCGGTTTTCTCACCTTGTTAAGGTCACGGAAACAGGGCATGAAAAACCAATCCTGCCTCCCTGCAGGAGGAAAAGCACACACACGGGGAGCTTTTCTGGGTCGCCGCAGAGAAGAGAAACGTGTGTGTGTGTGTGTGTGTGTGTGGCCCCGCGCGAGGTGCATCTCAAGGCCAAGATAAGTGTGTACGCCAGCAACTGCAGGGACAGGAAGCTCCCGGGTACACGTGCACCGACGAGCATGCTTTTCCCAACTGTCTCTTCGTTTCGTGTGTGAGTGAGAGCGTGCACAGAGAAAGAGAGCGAGCGGTGCCAGAGAGTGAGAGAGAGAGAGAGAGAAAGAGAGAAAGAAAGAGAGATGGATCGAGCGCGTTTTGGGGATCAGCCATTCAATGGTGGCTGCAGTTCATCTTCCTGCGCCTTCGGAAGCGGGATCGTTACGGTCGTTCGGAAAATCCGCTGACGCGGCGTGTTAGTGAATTTGTAAGGTTATGTGCCACCGTGCTGCCGTTGCGCTTGAAAAGTTGCAGACGGTTGGCAAAAAGCTGTCGCCTTTGTCGAGCGACTGCTGCTGCTGCTCCACTGGGCTCTACAAGTTCCTGCCGCCCCGTGGCTGCCCTCCGTGTTTGAGCCGTGGGAAAAACTGTGTCAATGAGCCAGAAAGTGAAACAAAGCAATCGGTGCACCAGATCCGGCTAGGGCAAGCAGTGGGGATGAGCTCCAGTCCAGCATGGGGTGGCGGGAGAACAGCAATGCCAGAGATAAGACGGGGGTTCACTTACTACGGACTGTTTTTTTGTGCGAAGAAAGGAACACTTTACACGATGAAGTGAAAAATTAAGACACGGGCGAGCGCTCCGTTTTCTTGGTACAAAAGGTCGCACGGTACCCGCACCGAAGATCGGGGACACTAATGTAGGCCACTGTCAATTGCTCGCTGGTACTTCCTACTTGGCAGATTCTTTTCTTCGCCCGCTGTCTCCTGCTGACTTCCAACCATCCGCGACTTCCTTCCGGACCAGAAGCAGAAACCAAACAAAAAAACGGGATGTAGGTTATCTCCATCGCCCCCCTCCACCCTGCATTCGAGCTTGTGGAAGTGACGGGCAATATCTTCCATATTTATTCACCAGCCAGCGGCCAGGCGCGGCGGCTGCGGAGTACATCCTTCAAAGGGAAAACTTGCAGCTTTCTGCCACCGTCGAGTGCACGATTTCCGCACGAATGCAATGCAGCCATGAATTTACGTCACATCTTACGTCGATAGCAAACGGGGGGAGAATGTGGGACGGATGCCATCTAGGGAAACCCGGCACAGAAAGGGGGAAGGGCAGGGGGCAAATAATCGCTTCCTTCCTCCCTCGTCGTGCCGTTTTCACTGATCGTGGAGGGTGGCGTGGAGGCGTTCTATGAGGACGTCATCGCAATCGTTCGCTTCGATTATGCCGCGAGGTTGCACTTAGCTATATTTCGTCCTATATATGTTGTGATAGTGCACGGTGATTGGCGGATTGGTGGACGGGTGGAACAAACCAGCGGGGAAATGGGATGAAAAAAGTGGGCAAGTGAATGAGTGAAGGTTGGAGTAGTGCTGGAGGGCCAATGCGGGGATGGTGGAGATACAGCATCTCATCCATTTCACCGCTTCCTGGAGTTTTCTATGTTAGTCTTTTGTTCAACCACATTTTGATATTTTGCAGAGGTCGGTTTAGTGAATATTTCAACACACAGATAAATAGGCAAATAAACAAGTGAGGCGGGGTGTGCGTTGCAAAAGAGTGAATCCGATACCGCGAAGTATGTGTGTGCTGTGTGCAGAGAGTGAAACAAAAAATAGGTTGATGTGCCTAATCAACGGTGATCCAATTAATTGAACCTGGTTCGAAGTGAAGTGAAAATTGAGAAGAGTCAGCAAGGAATAGAAAAGAGGAATGTCCGGGTGCTGTTGGTGAACGTGGCTGGTGGTGGTAGTAGTGGTGGTGTTGGTGGTGGTGGTGGTCGTGGTGTGACGAAGAAACAAACCCGAAGCGGAAGGGAAGATGAAGTGTCTCGTGCGCCCTTACTAATCAGCTCCTAGTTATGCCAGGACCATCTTAGAAGCAGGAATGACCTGATACGGTGAAACGATGGATTATTCTCTACTCAACTGTTGTGCTCCATATTTCGGATAACGTTAACAGAAAAGGTAAACATTTGAAGGATAAAATTGTTTCTAAAAATTGTACAATTCTCAAATTTATTACGTTTTCCACGTCTACATAACATTTTGGTTAGTTATGTGCAGCGTAATGCTATTCTTTCCTTAAAATGTCAAACATGCATGTCAATTCAACTGTCATTTGATTAGCTTATTGTTTGACATTGGTTGCAATGCCCCAATTAAGTGTCTAGCGACGTTTTCAAAAACTTACATACCCTCGAGTAAATGGTTATTCAACATTGAAATAATTTCTATCCTAATTTTATAATTTTAACTTTATACTTATGCTTTTTTTCCATTGGAATGGTTCCATATTTTCCATGTTGTGTTGTTGTTAGATGTTTCTTCATTTGAGTTCCGTTAGCCACATGACTTCGCGTGAAAAGCATAGTTTTGGTGGCGGGGTTATTCAAACGTACGGCACAATATGGGATCTGGTCACGCGTTTGTAAGCCACCCGGGGAACGGAAAAGCTAAAATGTACCGCTCTACCTCCACCCACACCACACATCTGCTTCCGAATGCCGTAGGAAATGAAGCATTGTACCATCTGACGAAAACGCAAACCAGAATCCGCAAAATGGAAAAACGAATAAACGAATCAACAACAACAAAAAATGGTGGAACCAAATAAAAAAAAAACTATCGCGCACTCGGAAAGCACTCCAGCACTCCGGTACGCACTACCCTAGGCCCTTGCCCTGCCGGTGTTAGATTTGTCCGCTTGTCGTCCTTCGGCTTCCACTGCCGACGCCTTGCGTAATGGGGAGTAATTTTCGGAACGGACGCCTTTGTTGATGTTGAATCAGAAGCGCCAGCGTGTTTGCCATCGATTTTTCCATAAATATTTCGTAACACATATTCTCACGTCGGGGCGCTGGTGGCGCGTGTATCGCACGCTTTTTTGTTCCACTCGTTTGCGTTTGCTTCCTCTTTATGTGTGTGCGTGTTTGTGAGTGTCTGCGCTTCTATTGTTCTTTTCCTCAAGCCGGCAAACTGAATTTCTCTTGCCCCCAGAATAGTTTTCCACCGGTGCCGGTAGACGTTCGTTCCGGTGCCTTTGTGCCGGAACTGGGCCGCAATACGGTTGACACCGGTGCGTCCAGCGCGCAAATAGAGGTGTCCTAGAATGCCGTATGTGACAGACGGCACTTGCGTGTCCCGTTCGCTACGCTTATCGAGCCGCACAGCGCAACGCTGCTAATGTACAATGGTACGCAGATGGGATCGTGCAGAGACCTTGCGCACCTTCCAATATGGCTTCCGGGTGGTCGTGGGCGGATGTAAGTGGCCCACGGACACGGCTGGACCCACAATGCAATTTACGACATACGCACCGCAGCCCCGCATCTCCACCGGGGGGGCTTTGTGCAACAAAGTGAAACCAGAAACCCCGCGACTTGCCCGGTTACTCCACGGAGAGATTTATGAAGGAAAGGGCGTAGGGTGGCATAAAAAAGGGGTGCAAAAAACCCCATAGTCCCACTTTGATGTGGTGAGGAGTTTTACAACCCGGCAGCCATGTCCTTCCAACACATTAGCAACTAACTGACGGCGAGAAGGGAGCGCCATTCTATCTTTTTATCTGACCTGCCACTAAGGGAAGCTGACGCTTTGAAAGCATTCGATTCTGCTCAAGGGTGTTAGATACTCCCTAGCTAGATCCCGAGTGAAAATGTGATGCTTAGGCAATGATTTGACATACCACTACAGGTTAGCTCAGCGATTTCTTTCTGTTCTAATAGTGACCCACAACAAACCTACATTCTGGGGTTGGAACCGTGAATCTGGTAGACCCGATTTTTCATTACAAAATAAAGTTCGCAATAGGAGTAGGCGAACGATTCTAGACATTCGTTTCACTTGCTTATGCCATGCGAACTTTGCTTATTGGAACAAACGTGTGGAACAGTTGTACAGCAACGAATTCATTCTTTTAATGGACAAATGTGTCACGATGAATGATTCATCACAATTTATGAAACAGGGTTCAAATAGGTTTACTGTCATTGCGGCAGCAGGGCTTGGAATAATTTCGACAACATAAATTATTTTTTATAGCACCCCACATTTGTGACACTGATTTAATTCGACTCGCGCACAAAGACTTGACAATCTGTGCCATTGGCCACATAAATTCACCGAGAGGAAGAGAGGGAGATAGAGAAGGGGAGCTTTCCGACTTTGTTTTCCGTTGAATAGTTCCTCCAGCGGCTGGGTAAACGATTCTAGATTGCTGTTTTAAAGCGAAATTTATGGCTAATGTTTTGGCAGTCGCGATTTTTGTGCGCCGCAAACCAAATCACATTATGCGCGTTCCTCCGGTCGGCCGGCGACGGCGCCCGCTCGGCGTCGACACAGATCCATCGGATGGCTGTAAATTATCTGTGCCAGATACATCCACCGGCACCGGTTCATGGCCCCCTAATTTTCCCCCGATCCCGAAAACACACAAAAATGCCGCCTCCCCGGAGAGAGCTTTGTCATTTAGTGCGCCCACCCAACAGTGGGAGGGAGGCGACACCGTGAGCAAATAGAAAATACGTGTATTACGTATACGAGTACGTGAAAATAGGGGGGGGGGGGGGGGGAAACGGAGCACACGAACAAGGATACACCGTACTGACAGGTGTGTCAACAACAGTCTAGCCCGGCCAGCCAGCTCACCGCCGACAAATATTTCAAACCCAAGCGACACACAGTCGCACGGCCGGGCCCGGACCGACCGCACCGGGAAACGCTCCGTGACATGACATGCTCCGGCCGAGGAGTGGGGGGGGGGGGTTTGGAACAGACGTACATCTCTCTTTTTTTTGCCTTCCTGTGTGTGCCAAACCTGACCCAAACTAAACCACCAACAATGAGGAGTCTCCCATTCTGTGGTCCGCGTCCCGTGTTGATCGACCGATTGGCATGTCGACTAACGGGCTACACGCGTGCGGCACGGAACTGCCGTTCCGAAAGGCTCCCGTGAATTGGGCGACCGGTCGGTCGTCATTAGGCAAGTATGACTCTAATTTTAACGAGCAAAGGATGAGCTCGTCGCTGCCCGGATCCGTCGACAAATGGGACCAATGCTCTCCCATGTTGGCGAGAAAGCAGACATTCGGTTTGCTTCTCGGTGTCATAATTACCGGCTGTAAAATATACCGTTGGAGAAGGTATCGATCAATCTTGGGCGTCTTGCTAGAGTCAGCACAAATGCTCAAAAGTGTTGGCGACACTGGCGAATCAATAATTCAATGTACACTTGCCATGCTGATGATGATGATGATGATGGTGGTGATGAGGTTCAACTATTCCTTCCACCTATTTTGGCCAATCGATATTTGAAAATGGTTATTTTTGGTATTCTTATGTTTATTTTATTTCCATTTATTTTATTTGGTATGGCGAAGGAAAAATAGCTTCTTTAATAGTACTGCTTTTCTCAACACACACCAATGCAACCAAGGGTCGCCCTTGACAAATGCTTGACTCATACTATTATACATGAAACATGTATAAAATATGCAAATTTTTAAATCATATTTGCCATTCCCAACAATAAACTTAATTTAAAACATCGTTGATTGACATTCTTCTACACATAAGGCTTCTGTGGCAAAGTGTTTCAAGTGCTGAAGTTGTTTGCAAATAGATAATCCACCTCTCGAAGCTGCTCTCCAATTAGTTTTCGCATCCTTAAGTGATCGATTATTTATTTATCGTTACGCAACGAGTGATCGTTGGCAAACGGAGGGAAGACCACATTTCTAGTTCGTCCATGCCGTGCAGACGGCGAAGGAAAACTTTACCCCCTTCCTTATACAATATTGGGAAGTACTCGTCATGTGCAATTATGCTGCGCAGAGTGTTATTATGTTTACCAATCATTTAGTGGTATTAGGAGATGTAGATCGTGCTAGAACGTAACGTGCGATAGATTGAAACGTAATTCAACGTTAATTTATTTGCTAAAATCTCATCTAGACTTTGTGCCACCAGTGCCTGTTCCGGGGCAAGTTTTCCCAGTCTTTGTTTCCCATCCCAGACTGGGAACAATAGCTGTTGGAAAGTACATCTATGTAGCGTCATGTTTCATGTACATCCTTCTAGGAAAATGCGCCGGGCGAGACCACCTACTGCATGCAAAACGCGCTCCCGTCAAGTACGGAGTGCCGGAGCGGAACCGTACCGGCGTCGAACGATGCGCCTCCGTGTAACCGGTCGGTTGAAGGACTTTCGGTGGTGGCCGGTGATTAGCAGGTTCCTTTCGCGGGCACCTTTACCCCAAACCCACCCGACCGCGGGCGTCGCCCACCCTAGGTCAACGATGTTGCGGCAAAACGTGCTGCCCTCTGCAGACGCCATTAATTGAAATTTATGATGTGTGGAAATTGGAAAGGAAATTCAATAACACGCGCGCCCCCTTTTGCCCCGGATGCGAGTGGGCGGCGGTGGTTCGGAGCGGGATGCAGCTTTGAAGGGCCGCAGTGCTCACCGATGGAGAAGAGCAAAACCCTATGGCGCAAAAAAAAAGTGTAGCGCAACTAAACCATGCCACTACCAACTAATGATGTTGCCCCCATAGTCCGATCGTCCTGCGGACCTGCGCAAAAAAAAAGGGCCAACCCGGGGGCACACGCGGTGATGATTTGAAACATTTCAAAAACCCCGGCCCGGGGGGCACAACTTTCGTGTAGTATTTTTGTGCGGTTTCTTTACAACGTCAAACTTCGGAACATCGGGTCGAAGAAAGCAACCTGTCAAGAGAGAGCCAGAGGGCCACCACACCGGAAAGCTGCAAGCTCATGGCCCTTCGATAACCTGTTGGGGGTTTTATTTGGGGACCGGCTTTGGCGTGGGAAAGCCGAACCGGGATGCCCGGACGACGGACGGGGTTTGGTTCGTTATCGAATCGGTTCAGTTTCGTGCGTTCCCGATGGACCGGAAAAATTCGCGCATCATGCCAGCTGTCATGTTCGTTGATGCGTAAGTTAATTTATAAACGAAACTGACACGTTCGCGAAGGAACCCACTTTTTTGCCCGGTGCACATTCCAGCAACGGGTTTAAAGGGGATGGGAATGTGCGAGATCCTTACCTTTCTCCATTCCTTAATGCCGGACCCACATACTTGGCATTACACCGTTATTATTGGGTCCCTTGGGATGAACATAACATTACGCTGTCCTTTTCGGAAGGGCCCTTTCGCTTCAAGGGCCAGAAAAATTGTTGATATTGAATTATAATGGTAATCTATAGGAAAGGTTTCTTGTCTAAAAATTATGGTTTTTCTGCCGTCTTTTCCATCATGAAATTAAAACCCAGTTGGAAAATATTGTTAAACGATTTAAAGTATGCAACTTTCCCTAAACATATCATCAACATGACCTTTTTAAATGTCAGACGAATAAATTATTCATAATTTCCAACCTTGTAAAAAATCCATTAGGTTTAATGTTATCGAATGAAAGATTACACATGTCAGTTTTCCAACACTTGTGTCAAGTTTTGTCCAAACCGTTCAACGCATGTAAAAAATGCTCCTTCGGGGTCACATTGACCCCCCTTCGTACTTGAGCACTATTGTTTGAGAAGCTTTTTTTTTCTTTACAAAAACTGTACATCAAATTATGGTACTCCAACAAGCACGAATACGCTGGTCCGGTGTTGCCCATGGTGGAGTTTGATCGATAAAAGTTTAATTACGAAAATGACAGCCTAACGGGTTGTTAATCACACGCGCTGTAAATCGTACAATAGCGTGGACTCGTCCGTTGTTGTGAATATTTTCCCCATCCCTTTCGCAACCAATGGTAAATGAGCCTTAAGAGCTGCAAATAATTTAACTAGGAATAAAAATGATCGAATACGGAAATATCAAAGTGTAGATGAGGCGCTATCCTTTTGCTTTTCCATCCTTTCTGTCTTCATTCAATTTTTCTCTATCCCTATCTCTCTCTTTTTATAGCGTATTCAATTGCTGGTTTCCGTTCTCTGTTCTTCCATATACTGTGCGAAGTGCAGACCGGAAGCAGCGTGGGAAAGAAAGGCCAGTATAGCTCCGCCTTGCCCCGGTCGGCATCGGCCCCTCAAACGCCGGTTCGCCGATTAATGAAGGAAATGAATGAGCACATGCAATGGCAATTGCAGCATGCAGGCAGCAGAACGCCGTAGTATGCGCCACCGTTCGCTTTAGTAGAGTTGCGCCCCGTTCCGTTTGATGTGAGCTGACTCAGTGTCAAACAATCCAAAGCGGGCGAACTGCAGGTGCTTTCCCGAGGCCGGAGCCCGCTAATGCTACACCAATTTGCACCGATTAACAAACGGGTGTAGCGCTTCCCAAAATGGCGCCTAGTCGGATGGGCGGGCGGACGGGCGAATGGTGGCGGTGGTGGTGGTGGTGATGAAAAGTTATGCATAAATCGCTCCGATGCCTGCAGCTTGATAAGATCGTTTGGGGCAGGATGGACCGACCGAAGGCGCTGGCTGGCGAAAGAGCAATGAGATTGATTTTATCCGGGCAGAAAATTTCACCAAACCTCATTTCCGCCACCGCTTACCATCGTTTCCGGTGGGGAGGTTTTTATTCCGTCCGTGCCTTGCCGGTGGCTTTTTATTTCCCTTATTTCCTACTTACTTTCTTCGCCGGCCATCAGAAATGAGGTGGAATTATTGGCATTTGCATACCTGATGGGAAACGATAGCCGAGCGCCGCCATTGATTCTTGAACCCTCAATGCAGATGATTGAGATTGCATTGCTTTAATCTGCGAATGTAGTTTGCTTTTTTCTCTTCTACTGCACATAATCAGCAGTTCTTGGAGTTTCAGATCTTTCAAATTCAAAATCGTATCCGCCATTACGAAGAAAAGAGTTTTCTTGCCGTTTATGCAAATGGAAACATTCAATGGACATGCAACCTTCAGCGAACGGACACAAAAATAGAGCCGGATTCAAATGAGCATCTTTAGAAGATGGCTGGTAGTTTTTTTTTCTTCTCTTTTCAATTATTTTACAAACAAAAGTTCCCCGTTCGCACGATAAACTCGAACCGGAAAAGGAAATGTATTTCTCTGCCTTTAAAATAGCTCTGCTGGAAACACGGCAGCCACTTGAGCAGTTGGGGCACCGTAAGAGCCCTTGAAAACGCAAGATCATATCATGCAAACTATTTACGCTCCACGTGTGCGTATGCGTCTCTAAACTCCACACAAACATGCACATTCACATGGAATTCCCGCCTTCCGCCTGTTGCAAATGTTGAAAGGATTGACAACAGTCGAGAACCGCACTCAAGTTTTTTTTTCCTTTCAAGATCCTATCTTCCCGACAGTGCGAGTCTGTCCGAGGGCCCACAATGAATCCTTATGTCTTCGGTGGTGTTGAAACCTGTTGGGTGTTGACTGCGCAAGCACCTACGAAATGTTTGACTTTTAAACTAAACCAAGCTTTAGCAAATTCTATCATTTCTATATTTGAAATCGTTATTTTCGGGGGGAAGACTTTTCCCACATACATCCGTATATTCGTTGTGTGGTCTTTGCAAAATCACTCTAACCACCGTTTATAATACCGAATTGTTTAGTAGCTGCAAACCAGAACACCAGATTTGCTTTCAAAGCTGGCAAGAACTAGTTCCCGTGAAGTCATACTCTGTTGAAGTCAATTCTGTGCACCAGCATTCTCAAACTGTTGGTGCCATTGGAAGTGCTTGCGCTAGACGCGCCTATCCTTTCGGCCACAACCATGATGTCCCCATTGTTCGGCACTAAGTTCTCCTCCGGGACTCACTACCGTTCTAACGGGGGGAGGGGGGTGCCAGGGACTCCATTATGGTGCCAGCCGTTGTGCTACATGTCCGTTCTCCCGGCGGGACCAAAACTCCGGGGAATCGATCGATTATGCGTGCACCACCATGTCATGTGCCAATTTCACATCAGCGGAAACGCTCTGATCAGCGAAGCCGAGACAACCAGCAGGATCGCGGGTTCATAGAAAATAGCAAGCACAACAAAAAAAAAATGATAAAAAATAGCAAACCTTCAAACAAAAGACGTGAAATGGATTGATGGTACGATGAAAAATTAATTAAATTTACTCGACCATGTTTGGCACCGAACCAACTGTCCAAACCGATGGAGTCGTTGGTATATCGGCTCAATCAGCTCTAGATGTCTGTGCCTGTCTGGAAAGTGTGCCGTGCCCTTTTCGCGCAGTTCTGGCTGCCAATGCTATTTGTTTCTACCGGCTTATGGTATAGTTTTTGATGCCATAAAGCTAATTTGCGACATGTAAGGGGGTGTAGGAATCATTCGCCTTCCGTTTATCATTTATAAGTACATTTATAGTTATAATATTTCATATTAATTATAAAAGAAGGCATCTATTAGTAGTAATTAGTAATTAGTAATAGAGTTAAAATAGACTTGCACCAGTTAACAAATTAATATATCGTAATTTTGAAACATATCCCGGAATATCATGCGATGCGGAGTGGCGTTTGCTATATTGCACAACTCCACTAGAGAGTATAGTCAAATGAAGCGGGGCTTGTTTATTATCGTTTGAGAGGGTTTGTTTATTATCGTTTATATTATTATCGTTTGACATTTCTCCCGGCGAAACAACATCCATATTGTATGTTATTATGATCTGTTAGGGGCGTTTAGGAAAGCAACCAGTCTGATATAAATAATAGCATGAACCGGGTACTAAATACACCGCTCCTGGGGTGTAATGGGGGAAATCTTTTCATTCTACTAACCGTACGCAAATCAGTGCCAATGAATCCTACCATACGCAAACTTCGGTGGTCGGTTGGTGGTGTATGGAAATTGATTCATTAACTCCGTCCGGTTGCGAGCGAGATTGGCTGCATTCAGCAGTCCCATGTGTGCCATATATATGTGTGTGTGTGTGAGTGTGGTTTGTTTGCTCGTTGGCGCAAACTGTTTGTTCCGTGCCAAGGGATATTAGCATGGCCGCCCGATGACAATCACCTCGATAATGAATCCTTTCGTTGTTTGTTTGTCGAACAACGATTTCGCGGTTTTATTGTTCCACTCGGTGAAGCTAGTAGCAACATACATGGGAGCGTATTGAATTTGTAAAACGCAGTGTTTTGGGGGGGGTAACACAATATGTATGTTCCATGTAGGACTTACAGGGATGCACGACGGAAGCAAAGTGCTGGCCGGGTGGGGCAATTAAATAAACAGATTACAGCCAACACGCTGAACCGCTACACACTGGCTATTGGATGAATTGATAATCCAATTTTGATGAAGGACTTTTGCTGCACAAGAAAAACCCATGTGTTGTTTCCCGGGCTGAGGTTCGATAAGATTGAAGCAATTTTGGGGAGTGTTTTTTTCTTCCATTTATCGGCTGACAAAAACAAAAAAGCAACGTACACACATGAACCACGGGACCAGTTCACTCGCCAGCACCGAAACCAATAACGTAATTGGCCGGCTCCGCTGTTCGTGCTCCGCGGTGGTTCACTCCACGCCGTAGACGATCAAGCTGGCCACGTATCAAGTAACACAAACCGCACAAACATACGCACTATCCCCCCACGACTGCGAAGGGATTTGGAGGACGGCCTTCCAGGAGTGGGCTTACGTTGTCCGTGGTCGTAAAAGCGTTAGGTAATTTTAATAAAATTCAACTCCGTTTGACGCACCATGCGTCCGCTTGGGCCCGACGCTGATGTCGAGGGCAACGTACGCACATGATAGTTGCCCGGCGATGGCTCACGGTGGACTCGGACTGCGGTACCACTCGCATGTTAAGGCTTCCTTAACGATTCTGTCCACCGCACAACACTGTAGCGGTATTAGAAATATCAAATTTCAAAAATTGATTTGAAGGTCGATAGCACCGGTTTGACGCTTCGGGGTGGCGGGGCTTAACACGTGTGTGCACGTGCAATTATCTAACACACTCGTAACTGGACCGGCCCTTCACATCCACGATGATGAAAACTGGGAAATAATGGCTCGGGAAAAACTTCCTTTATTATTCGTGTATTACACAAGTGTATTCTACAGCATTGAAAGAAGCTAAAAGGTTCCGTAGTGATATTTTTGCGAGTAAAGGTTTAAAAAAAGGGACTTCTGCTGACGTTATAGACACAGTTTCACCAGTGTGTGTTTCACGAGTTAATGTTGTATAACTGTTTAGTATTTTATACTAAATTAGTATATAAATATATATAGTTTTATGAGACTACATTTGAAGTGATCTTGAAGTACTTTTGTACTATTTAACATACCTTTTGTTTAGTAATTCATAGAGTATCTATACATGTCACTGAATAAGTGTAGCTCATTGTACGAATCTTCGACGTCGCTGTACACGTTCAAATCTAATCGAAGTTCACATCGACATTTATTCACAGCTGGAGCCGCCACCTCTTCTGTCATTCATTATGTACAGACACTCATGTTCGCTGGTTTCTTACACATTTTCTCTCTCTTCTTCCCTTTCTGATTTGCAGGTGTTTGGAAATGCGGTTAGGGGGCGCCCCCGGTGGCGGAGACCCCCTAGCAATGGGTGCCGGGAACGACTACGCCGAGCTGTGCGACCTGGGCCCGTCCCGATGGAGCTCCCGGAGCGGCTACCAGCAAGTGGCGTCGCCGCCAGTCAACTCAATCTACCACCACTCGGCGGCCGGCATCGGCGGTGGCGTGCCGAGCGTGTCCGGGTCGACGCTCGGCGTCGGCGGCGGTGGGGTCGTCGGCGGCGTGGGCCTCGGATCCGGCGCGGGCCACGTGCGCTCCAACAGCTTCGAGGCCGAGGACGTGATCGGCCCGTACGGCAGCACGCGCATCGGCAACAGCACAAGCTCGCTCCGCGGACGTTCAGGTTTATATTATTCACCACCCGGTACTTCATACACAATAGTAGAAAGAGAAAGACCAAACTCTCCTCATTATTATTATAACACGGCCGGCGTCCCTTCCAAAGGAGGTTCTTTGCCAAGTAGAAGTAGTTATTTAGAGTCAGCTAGCTTAGGTGTCTCAACTGGTGCAGGTAAAGCCTAGTCTTCTACTAACACACCTCAAAAAACCCTTCTCCGTTAATAATATGCTCCACACCAAAAAAACCCCGCCAACCTCCTTTAGAGCGTTTTCTCGAGGTTACCTCGCGGTGGCATTCGTAGATCCACCGATTTTAGCTGTCCTATCGCCCTCATCCGAACCACTGCTGAATGTATCTCTCCGCTGCTGCTCATCCGTTTCTTTACTCGGTCTTGTACTAGCGCCCTTTTTCAATTTCTCTTCCGCTCGCTCCATGAGTTGGGCCTCATGAAGTCTTCTTCTTCGATGTTGTGCCACTCTCTCTATCTCTTTGTCTTTCTGCCTCTATGCTTAGAGACGTTCACTTACTTTTCTTACTACTTTCATATACGACCTACGTGTGTTCTCCTGTTCTTACTACGCACAATGTTGCATCCCTATATTAATTGCTTGCCAAAACCTATTAACGTGCTCCTATCGATGTTGTTTTGTACTCTCTTACTCTCTCTCTCTCTCTCATTTTCACGTCTTTGTCAATCACTTTACTTACAGCAAAAAAGGTTTTCTTGATCTTCGTCAAGACAATTTCTACTTCTCACACCATCACCTTTTATCGGCATGTCCTTGTAGTGTCTTCGTAGACGTTTATCTGACATTTTCTCACAATTTTCTTCCGTCTTGATACTTGTCTTGATAACAACATAACACAAAATCTTGTCCTGATGATGCCCTGATGTAATGATTTCTTTCAAGCACGGATGAGAACCAATAGTGATAAATTCCAAATGTTCCTGAAACCTTCCACATTACACATTTTCCCTAACACTTTGGAATCAGTTGATTCTGATGATTCTTTAGTACGATAAAGAACAGCTTAATGTTGTCTTAAGAACCTCAGATCAATCAAGCTACGGAGTATCTGAAATGAAAGTAGTACTTCAGAAACTCATCTGAGTATTTATGGCAAATGGCATCAGAAAAGTCACTCACTGCGATGTGATTAACAATGAATTATGGACAATTTGGCATCTGATCTGGCATCATAAAGGGCACCTCTTCTAAAGCTGCCTTCTGGCTCCACTCGTTTCGTCCTGCCATTATTTCCTTTTCCAGCTAACGTCACCTAGATTTGAGTGATCAGTAGATAGCAACATTGAGTTACTTTCCCGCTCCACTCATTTCCTTTGCTCAAGTTCCTGCTCGAAACCTCAAGTAGAGTAGACGTACCGTTCCGTTGGTTTGACATCACCTAACCTTCACGGTAGTGCATATATAGTACTCATGCCCATAGTGACCTATAGTATATAGTTCTTTCCTATACAACTATATTTATATACAAATGCAATGCAACTGGTCCATGGTTCTTCTGCTTGCCATTATGTCTCGAGTCGTCGTGAAACGCGACCAAAATGGGAAGCGTCACCTCATAGCAGGTGCCACGGTTTCGATTGAGCACTGAAAAACACTGAGAAAAAAAAACCTACGCAACACCCCCCAACACAATTCCACACCCTCGATTCTGGCTCATTTCTCTTCTTCTTCTGTCTGTGTGTCCTTTCTTTTCCTTTCTTTTTTTGCTCGTGTGTTGTTCGTTAACTTCCAACTAAAGCAAAATAAGCTGCACTCCAGTTCCGATAAAATCACACACCCTGTTACACCGATAAATAATACACACAATGACTGAATATCGAAGTCCA
>JAOEFI010000007.1:4531987-4548679 GCA_034621735.1 Anopheles plumbeus | reverse complement strand
ATCGTCCTGTAGTTTTCCGAATGTTTTCTAGCGTTCTCCTCGATCTATGGTTCTCGGCAACACGACATCACTTTCCTCTACACTTCTCTCTTCACACCGATTTTCTAGTGAACCGTTGTGAAACATTCCTTCTCCAATCATATGTGTCCGTTTGCCCGTGTGTCTATTGCCTGTGTATCCGTGTGCGGATGTGGTCGTGTTGTTGGTTGCCAGTGTCCTTCGACGATCGTGTCTTTCGTTACGTATGCCACAGACAAGACAGATAGACATTTACATTTCCGGTTTCTCCCAGCAAACTTTTGCAGATGGCGCCAGTAGTGGTGCCGCCCCCGATTGGAAAATGTTTCGGATTTATTCTGCTCGCGTTTGTCTGCTTTTCCGTTTGTGCCGCGCTTTTTATCATTCCCCCCCCCCCCCCCTCCATACACCGTACGTGATCGATGCCGCCGTCAACTTCCATTCGTAGCCATTCTTTCTAGATTTCGATGTTGAATGGCGCTTCCTATTCGTGTGTGCCTGTTTGGTGGTGCCATGGTTTGTATTTCCGCCGTTCATATACCCCAGCTTCTACATGTGTTTGTGTGTCATATGTGTGCCGTGAGTAAATATCCTTAATTGCTGTCGAACGAATCGCGCACGGAGGAATCTGTTGGTCTCGGAATCTACTTCTATTTTCTGTACAAAAGTTACACACACACACAGAAAAAAAGGACTGACGAACCTTTCCTCGACCGCCGTTTTCCGTTGCTTTCTCCGGGCGAGAAAATTTTCTAAATTGCTTATCTAGGACTGTTTTCCTAGCTATCCGCTTGCCACTTGGAACAGAAACCCATATTTTATCGTTTGTGTCTGTGTGTGTGATTGTGCCTCTCGGCCGCTTGAGTCGCCCCTTACCGATTCTCGTTCCCTGCCATGGCTTGGTCCATCCAAGTCACGATCACTCTCTCTCTCTCTCTCTCTCTCTCTCTGTGTCCGCCCCACTGTTCCTCGTTCTATCTATCTCTCTCTCTCTCTCTCTCACCCTCCCTGTCACCCAAAGAATGTCCCCACGTTTGTCCCACGCTCCGGTTGCTATACTGTATGCTTGAAAACTTCCACTCTCCATTCTTTAACAAAATTAGGCACAGTTCCAAATTCTACCAGACATAATGGTAAGAAGCGGCCTATATCGCCAGAGCAGGTGCTGCGAATGTTTAATACAACTAGTTCGTCTTCTTCAGTTCCTACTAGTTATCATAGTAACGGTACACGTGACCGAGGCCGCCGCAGTCCTGCCAGCAGTCCGCCTTCCACCACCCATCAAGTAAGTGTGCGATTGATTGCCAACATCGGTGTACTAGCGTTTGCGTTTTCTAACAAGTCGATTGAAGTGATTAAAATTTAACAAATAACATTTACGGGAATGCCTATAAAACTAATTCGAAACAACAGTTGCAAAATTGCATAATTTCATTATAAATTATGTTTGAAACCAATTGCTCGGCATAAAGAAAATGCCTAGGAAGAATAAATTGAAATAAAGTGAGTTGGAATTCTATTTCGAAATAAAACATTCGATGAAGAGTAGAATGTCCTAAAATAAATCCTCCGATCAAGATTCCAACATCACGTACACGGTCACCGAATCATGTTCCGCTAAACATCTGCATCGATTAAATAAAACCATCCCTTCTCCGTCTCGCTCTCCATCACGCACAGATTTATCGCGATCGCGACCGAGATCGTAGCATACCGAACATACACCAGCTAACGACCCGAACCGTGAACATGTCACGTGATCAACAGCCCGACAGTAGCCACGGGTTTGGGATTTGCGTCAAGGGTGGTAAAGATTCTGGTAAGTAGTCGCCGCATCGCTGCACGACACACGACCGGCCCAGGGCCCGGGGGGTTGGGTGGAAAAGAGGCACCCGCGGATGCCGGCATGCCGGAAAGCTTAAATGGAAAATCTATCAGCCTCCGGTTTCCGCGCTGGTAACGAGCCAAGCGCCCGTTACGGGCGGCGCTGTCTTGGGCGAATGTTCTCACGGTTTCCGGACTCTCCGACAAAGGTGTACAGCGCGCCGGCTGTGTGTGCAGCATTGTTGCAGTGCCGATGCAGGTCTATTCAGTGTGTTTGGGAGTGTGTGTTTTTTTTTTTTACTTTCTTCTGCCACAACGACTTACAAAGAACGGTAGATTTTTTGCGGATTTGCTGGGGAACATGGTTTTGTGAATCTAATTTCAATTTGTCTGCGTTATTTAACAAAAAAAAAGGGAGGGAATGCAACCTGGGTGGGAAAAAAAGGAAGTGTGAAAATGATTGACAATTTGAAACAGCCCTGCAACTCGCCCAACGATGCCAGTGACGAGAAGGGCAAAGAAAAAAACAAGTAGATCAACGCTTCTCTCTCTTTTCCAGGGCTGTTCTAACAAGCTGCACTAGTAGGAGAGGTTGTGGCAGTATTTGATCAGGAAAATTGAATAATAACAAACCGATACCAGATGGCGAAGAGCAGACAGAGATGTGTGCATTAAAAATTAGTGAAAACCAAATTGAATTCTTCTGCTGTAACTCTTCGTTAGTGATTAGTCATCGACTGTTTGGTTCAATCATTTTTCAAATGTTTTATTCACTTAAGTGTTTTCCATGTAAATGGAGATTTAATTCAAGTTGGTCGTTTGACTAATTTCAAAAAGTTACCACAGGTTTTTTAGCTACAAAAAGTAAAAAAGTCAGCATAGATAATTGTAAACGGAGGTACAAAACCTAATCCACTATAAATGTTTAGCAATTTGTTTTATCTTTACTTCTACAACTTATATTATTGAAATAACTTTTATTTTTGATATGCATTTTCACTTTAAATGCTTGTGTGAGCAACAGGTTTTACAATTTCAGTTGAGGAAATTCCATTTGAGCATAACACCGAAAACGGTTCGCCAATGCGACATACCAAGTTTGGAGCGTAGACTTTTCCATGCTGTAATCGTACCGAACATACCCGCCCTCTCTCCGTTCGCGTCCATTCGCGGTTTTGGTGGCAATCAATACGGGCGGCAGACAAAATGCTTCCAGTCACGAAACCCCGGAAGGCTCCAAGGGAAAGAGGACTTATGCCTGTTGTTGAAGTCTTGCGAGCCTTCCTTGCGCGAAAGGTTTGACCGTCCTTCATGCGATGGGCGGCCAACGTTCGCAGTTTTTCAAGGATAGATTTGAGTGGGCCAAAAACCCGCATGGTCGTGTAAGTAATCCGCTGCAGGATTTCCACGCCCTCTACCACCACCTCTCGCGTTGACTGCGGGACAGCTCTTTGCCAACCGAGGTTTTTTTGCTCAACTAGCTAGTCGGAACTTGAATTCACTGACCTTCCGGCCAAAGTCCGCCGAATGTCTGGTTTTGTTTCTGGGGTCGCGAATGATTGGGAATTTCGGTTTCATTTGAATGCCAGCAAGTTTATTCGGTTTGTCGACGTGCACACGGTCATACACACACACACACACATATATATATAGACGTAATTGTTTTTCTCTCGTTTTGACACCTTTTTGGGCCACCGGCGACCATTTTCTAGTGCTCATGTGCTCGTTTTCCCGAGTCCAGAGCTTGAACCTGCAACGAGAAGTCGTACACTTTCCTTACCCCAGAGGGGGGGGGGGGGCATAGTCGAAAGTCATTCCGACGATTTCGATTGCAATTGCATTCCGGGTCCGCGCACAACCCCGGTGGGGGTAGGAGGAAAATTGGGCTATCGTAAAATTAGTTTCGGTTGTCGGTTGATCCCTTCCTTTTTCTTCTTCTGACCCGCCGCTCGGCTCGTTGGAATGCTATAAAAAGTAAACATATAAGAGGCACGTACGGAGAGCGATTGCCAAGCATGGGAGAAATATTTTTTTATTACTTTCCCCCCTGCCCGCCCGCCCAGCCAGCTTTGCCTGGGCTGTCATTCCGCCCTTCGAAGTTGCCCGAAACCAGAAAATCAACTGCAGGAGGACGAGCAATAGCTGCAGCTCCTTACCAACTATTCACCAAACTTTCTCTCTGTTTCTCTCCCTCTCTCCCCCTACACACACCGCCTATTTTTTCACCACAGGAGTTGGTGTTTACATTTCCCGAATCGAGGAAGGTTCGGTGGCAGAACGTGCTGGACTGAGGCCTGGTGACACGATACTCGAGGTGAACGGTACGCCGTTCACCTCCATCAACCACGAAGAAGCGCTTAAGGTAAGGAACGGCGGACTCCGGTGGCCGGATTCTTCTTGCGTTTCCTTTTTGTTTTGTTTGTTTCTTTTTTTTTTTTTGGTTCCTCTCAGTTTCTTCCCCCACCCACACGGCCACTACCTCTATTCGGTTGCGCATTGATTGGTTTTTCCACGATTGGCAAAACGGGTTTTGATACATTGCAAATGGCATGCGCGCGTGCTTTCCATTTTCGTTTTGAAATGTTCCGGAATGCAATCGAATAAGAATAATCGGAAAAGTAAACAGTTACATCATGGCCCCGAGCGAACATTCGGGAAGAAGTAGCAATGGGTTGCGAAACGGATAACCATATTATTCTTCTTCGGTAACGTACATCTTGAAAACGTCAATGCAAAATGAAAGGTAAACGAAATTTTTCGGTTTCAAAATTCAAACATAAATCCAAAATTATTCAGCATTACATACCACCCCAAGTTTCAAGCAAAACAAAAACTGTACTCAACTAAATGCAATGATTAAGAATTGATTTGAGATGAAAAAAAGATTGGCAATAGAATATCTTTCACTTCCACTATGCTGTCACCCTATTAGCTGCCTTTTTCCTGTTTCACTATCGCACTTCTCACGTTTTCGATGTCAAACTAGCTTACGTTTTCATCGTTACTTTGGATAGACCCAGAGCTACTGGTAATACGATTCCATTATTATATGCCCATAAAATCAGAGTTAGAGCTACCATCAGACAGTGGCAGTGTAATAATAATAGCACGTTTCACGACTAGAAGAGTATTTATGCAAAACCTAATATATCAAAGATGGCTCGACATTCGCTAGGGTAGACATTTTCATTCACTCCTTGAAGCAATGTACAAAACAAATTAGTACTCACGGGAAAGGAAAGCAATGACATCATTTTATGCCCCAAAAACTCCGCTCACTGCGGGCAAGGTGAGCAGAAATGCAACGGAACGCACCGTGCACTACAACAATAATGGAAAACAATCCAATCTTCCCCGGCAGCGAAACGGTTTCAATGGACAGTTGTAGTCGTTCAGGCGCAAAGTGTTAATTCTTCGCGAAGAGCAAGCAAATAAAAGCAGCGGGGAGATCAACGCAAACACAAACGGCAAAGCGAAGCAGGGTGGAAAAAAAATGAAACAAGTTTTAATCCCCAACATTTCTCACCCGAAGCCGGGAGGGAGTCATGTTTCCTCACTTTTACGCCGCAAAGTTATTAGCTAACTTCGTTTGCATGACCGCAAAATCTGAATCGGCTGCCCTCCGGAAGCGCATAAAGCATTTTTCTTTTGTCGTTCGGTGGGCGCGGACGTGGGTTTTCGTTTCGAATGGCCCACTCACCGAACGCACCCTCCTTCGAACCGACCCGGTGGATTATGGTCTTGCAGCGGAGCGGAAAAGATAAACACTGCACACAACAACAAGACGGCACGAAAAGGGGAAGCCCTCCAATGAAAAATGGGCTCACCAAGTTGGCGTGAAACTGGCCAGTCGAGGGGTGGCTACTTCTGGAGAGTTTTTCCGCTACTGGAAATAAAAGAGACCTAAAATGGAATTTGAATGGGTGGAAAACACGAAAGCAGTGGTAAGGGAAGCTGGCGACCGGCCGAGAAGACAGAGTGTCATACAAATCTGTAGTGAAATACTGTGGAAACAGCGACACCCCGAATGGGATAGTGGATAAGCGGATGCGAAGAGTTTCGCTTGCATAAATTAATACAACTTTTCTCAGCTCCTCAAACTGTTACTTACAAATTATCCCGGCGCATGATGGCTATCAGTGCAAGACTAGCTAAAGATTACAGGAGAAAGGGAGACGAAGTGGGGTTGAAGAAGAAAAAAAAACGCGCGGTCATGTGGCTCTCCTCTCCTCGGGCCAATTGAGCTGACTGGTAGTGTGCCCGGCTTTTTCGCCGGAAACTTACGTTACGCTCCTGGAAAAGTTCGGCAAATAAGGCTGCGGTGTGGTGTGATATAAAATTCAAATGAGTGGTTAGCTCCCCGGTAGTTAGTGGCGCATGGCCAATAGGGGCGCATAAGCTGCAGAACGGTCAATACAGACAGCTGGCGACACGCAAAACCACGCTCGGGCGAAACGAATGGCCTTACGTGAAAGTTGCTAATTGACGACCGGCCCCACTGCAGATTGCGCTCTTGCGGATGATGCGGCTTAGGTTTAATGTAAAATACTTCACACTTTCGCAAAATAAGCGTTTCGCTCGTGATGAGTTGCAAAAACGGCGCGAATTAACATAATATTCAGCGAGTGTTTTATAGTCATAGAGTTTCATTAGAAATTGAGCTCCCCGACGCGGTTCGGTCGGATGAAAATTTCAATTATATTTGATCCCGAATAAAATTGCCAAAATTGCCAGTTAGCCAACCATCAATGACCAGGCGTCTCCATCTGTAGTACACCAATCAGCGATGGAGGCGCCTGGTTATTTGTGGAATAAATGAATACAATAAAACTCATTGTCAACAAATCACTCTAACGATCGGTGTAGATAGAGACCTACCATTGTTCAAACCATATAGCAGTAAAAATTTACTGATCCGTTCCAATACATCAGTAGAAATGTTTCATGACATTGGCGACAGAAAGTTTACATGATTTAGGTAGTAGCATTGTAGATACCAGAATACTGTGTCCAACACTACAGTGAATGCTCTAGGCGTATGTCTGCAATACAAACTTGCAGGTGCTTGATTTAATTAACTAATTATTTCCAAAAGTTTATTTCAGGTATGCGCATTAGTAAAGCGTCTTATGAATAGCTCTGACAATGACATAATTGACTCGTCTCCAGATTTAGAGAACATGAGGGAAATTTCATATGCTGTTTTTTGATAACTTATTCAAACTGTTAATGGATTACCCCTGTAGTAATATTCGTGCAGGATTTCTTCTTCAGCGAAAATGTGTTGGACAAAACATAGTGTTAAAATGTTGGCACAAAACCTGCGGGTAGTAATGCAATGGACTGGTTAGCGACTGGCAGTGAACCCTTTTTTTTACATATTCCATTTAAAATGCCTTGTCATGTTGTCAGCGAGGAAGATTAATCCTTCGTAAAAGCTTCCACAAGTTCGTGCAAATGGAGTGTGCTTGTTGCACCGCAGGCAGTCCAGCCTGATTTATTAAGTAAAGAAGTTGAATAACGTGAAACCCATGCTAATGTTAGCCGCGCTACCCGCTATCAATGTATCGACAGTGTGCGCCGCTCCAGTTACAGTAGACCGCTTTGAAATGCTTTGATTTGATTTCCACCCTCCCCAGCTCTTTACTTCGTATGTATCGAGCGTAATATACCCCGCGTAAAGCCGCGTACCGCCCGCTACCCCCGGTCTGTTCCTTTTTGTGCTTATTTACCGATGCTTTGCTACACTTTCGTCCCGACTTCTCCTCCTTCTTCTACTTCTTCTTCTTCTTCCGCGCTATGGTTTAGTTTTGTGTCCCCGTCTAGACATCTTTCTCTCTCCTATTGCCATACTTTTTTTCTCACCAAACCAGAGATGTGTGCAGATTCTGAAATCGTCGCGGCAAATCAGTATGACCGTGCGGGCGCCACCGTCGGCCGCGTCGATGCTCAACTCGAGCGCTCCCCTGCACGGGTTCGGGCCGCCCCCGGGTGTGGCCGGGAGCCGGGTGGCCGGCGACCTCGTGCCACCGCCGCCCGGCATCTATCCGCCGCCGCCGAACCGCCAAACCTGCTCCTGGATGGACCGCCAGGGCCGGCCTGCCTCGCCACCGTACGAGTACGGCGGCCGCCGACCCGAACGACGTGATAGGTGAGTTGGGAAGGGGTCGCTACCGAATGCGACTAGGGCTCTATGCAAGAGGCAACATATTTTATAAAGCTTGGGCTCATACGAATCATTTTATTCTGTCCTCATATATTCCCAAATTATTGAAGTACTCAGAATGAATCATCATCATAGGTTGATTCCTTATCTATGAAGATATTCAAAAAGTGTAATGAATTTATATTTTTCATCAAGAAAGCTTCGCTCTGCCGTAACTACTTTACTAATCTACATTGATTTTGATATAATTATTAGCTCAAAGATAAATCAATTTAGCTAAATTGTTGCAAACGAATGGCTGCCCTAGTATCCTTTGCTTCAAAGTGAAGGTTACATCTATGTTTTTTGTCGCATAGGATATATTTTACATGATTTCCTTACGATTTATTTCCCTGCCGTATGTGGGCCACTGCCGGGCAGCAATGAATTATGCAAAGGAGTAATTTTCTATTCACAGCAACACCTCCCACCGAGCGGGGCAAGGACAGCCCTCCGGGAATGTGTTGCAATGCTGCATTCGGACGGGAATTACAATTTATTGCTCTATCTTTTACTGCTCTCCCGGGCGTCAACTGCATTCCCCACTGGATCGGACCGGGTGGCACCTTACCCTGATCGTAAACAAATGGTAATGATGGAAAAAAAAACACACATATATATATATACAAATATATATGGAAAATCCACACTACCATGCCCCACCGCAACCAATGGCAGGGTGCGAAGAGTCGACCTGCTGATAGAACCTGGTCAGTCCTTAGGGCTGATGATACGAGGCGGCGTGGAGTACGGCTTAGGAATTTTTATTACCGGTGTCGACAAGGACAGCGTGGCCGACCGGGCCGGACTGATGGTAAGACTGACACACTCGCGAGCTCGCTGCCCGCGGGTGCGGCCGAGCACAGCTTTGCGGCACTAAGCTCTCGGATGTTTGTTCTCCGGTTCTCCGGCGCAGGTCGGCGATCAAATCTTAGAAGTGAATGGTCAATCATTCATGGAGGTTACCCATGACGAGGCTGTTAGTCAATTTAAGTTCCACAAACGAATGTCGCTGCTGGTTCGTGACGTCGGGAAAGTGCCACACTCGTGTACCACCGTTGAGCCTGAACCGTGGGATGCCTACAGCCCAACCGGTGTGAGGTGAGTTCGATTCGGCCTTCGGCAGCAGGATGGGTGGGGTTTGGTTCCAACACACACCAGTAACACACGACCGCTTCTTCTCTCTCCCCACACCCTACTCCAGGACGCGAAGGAAATGCCCGGTGTCGGCGATGGTAGAAGAAAAAGCCAGATCCTTATTACCTCGTCATCATTTTGCTAACCTATCATATTATATAGCGGAATATGGTGCTAGAGGAATGACCATAGAGGCCTTCGTATCTGTTTTATTAGAAATGTTAGATACACCCGAGAAGGTAAGCGGTTTGGCCGGGCACGTGTACCATTATCCCACAAAACCCCAAAGTTTCTGACCGAAACGTGTTTCTTCTCTTTCTTCTCTGCTACGCTTGTTTCGTCCGTTCCACAGCATACGTTAGTGACAGAAATAAGGGAATTAGTTTTTCCCGAAGACAGAACGCGGTACGATGAACTTGTATATAGGCGAGGTAGAGACGTCTACGGTGATCCACTAGATAGGCATAGGGTGAGTATTACTTACAGATTCTAGTAATACCAATCACGTGAAATATATCCCTCCTGAATCAAGGTTTCTAGACACTCTACAGGAAATGGCTTGCAAACATCCGTATGAACTGTGAGCCACCCTGTGTAGTATCTAAAAAACATAAATTCACCCTTTTAATCATATCATCACAGTATATAGCTCTTTATCCGAACAGCTTTCATAATTTAATAATTAATCTTCTCTCTCGTGCTTTTACAGAGAAAAGGAGATCATTTACCTCATTCACACGATTTACCGGTAAGTCGGCCACTGGCCACCCTTGCTACTTCGAACGTACTTTGTTTTTCTTTCTTCTTCATCTACTTTCGATTGATTCGCGCCTCACTTAAAACCTTACTTACTGTTTCACTAATTATGCAATTGTTCTGGCGAATTGGCTTTTCGGCATTCTGCTACTCTCTTCAAGCCCTGTCGCGTTCTAGTTGAATTGGTCGCTTTTGAGAAGCCAACAAGTAAACAAGTTGTGTTTTTAGCATCATCATCATCCGGCGACGCCCCCGGGCGCCAAATCCGGGCGCTCGTATTTGTTTGTAATTATAATTGCTGAAACAGTAAAACGATCTCTAGTACACACAAGCCAAACACTTCTCGCTCTAGCCACTTCCTGCGTACGTTTTCTATTTTCTTCGGCTCCGTCTGTTGTATTGTTTGTTTCTTTTTAATTTACTAACAAAAAAAACATCCTATATACGGCTTGTCTATATTACTCATTTCTCTTATACTGCTAAAACTTTCCACTCGCGGACACAAGCTTCCCCTCACGATCTGCCAAAACTTTACCCAGTGGAATTTCGAGATTTTAATCGTGATTGCGGTTAGAGCTTAAATTTTAAAATTAAACCCACGTGCCCGCCCGATCCGCGGCGGCGGAAGCGTGGTGGTTATGAGTTCCGGTGTTGCACCAGTTCATCGTCCGTCACGGGATGAACGGTGGCTAGCCAGAGTAACAAGTTTGTACATATATTTCGGAGTCCCATTGTGAGTTTACTTCTTTTTTTGTTTCCCCATCCTCCCGTTTTCTCAACCCGTTTCACTCTCGGATACGCGAGAGAGGATGAAAACATTAACATTTCCGGCCCCCCTCATTAGCATCGCGATTATTTCAGCGAATTCCACACTCAAACGCACACACCACACCACCACACATACCGGCACAGTACACATCTGCCAGCGCTAGGCACACTCACTTCCGACACCTCCACTGGAACTTAGTACTAATTTCAGCACACTCACGCCAAACACACTAACACACACACACGGAATAGAACCACACTTAGCACGATCGAGTATGATAGTTTCTAGAGTCTCACCTTTTCTTCAAACGAGTTTGTAAAAACTGGGATTATGTGTAACGGGTTCTTTACGTAGGCATTAGAGTTTAGATTAGAATGGGACGAGATTTTCTTACCATCACACATACATGGATTGCAATCATTTTTCTTTGCTGGCGGGTCAATTTTTACCTTAGCAATCACTTTTCCGTTTAATTCGAGATTAAAACATTTCAACGATATAGCTATAATCCAGACATCAGATCTTCCAACAAGAAATTTACATACGAAAAATTCATAAAGTGAAACGATTTATACTAAATATTCACCTATTCACCTACGCTTGGAAAAATCGTCGACCCGAGGGCGACATATTCGTCTCTTGCCACGACTTTCGGTTTTGTCTACAAAAATCCACCGTCTACTTTGAATATCTCCGCGACCTAAGCCTGCGTTTGCCGTCGGGAAAACAAAAAAAATATGAATTCCACTTAGAGATATCCGAATCTAATTATCTCGCAGTGTCATCCTCTTGCGCGACCGCATATCTAGCGTCCTTGATTACATCTCCCGGCCTGGCTCCCTGTCTGCCTGCCTGCCGGAGAACAAGTTTACGCGTTCGTTTCCAAATGGGCCGATAGCGTTTCCATTCGCCGGGAAATGCAACTCACTTCCATGCGAGAAGATGGTTGGTAGCGTACCTCCAAGAGGTACGTGTATAGCGTCTTTGAAAAACCGACCACAATTTAGAAAAACTGGTCCACGCCATGAATGCCATGCCCTTAACGCGCGAACGGTACGGAAGGTGCCGCTGATGGAAACGCCGAAGCACCGGCAGCAGTAGCAGCACCCGATACAGCACCCCCTCGGCCGTATAAATATCGTGGGAAAAGCCAAGCCGCCAGTAGAGCGCCGCGAGGAAAACGGTGGTAATTGGTTTTCTTATAATCCACTCGCACCCAACCACACGCGGCTCGTCGGATTTTATGGTGTTGTTTGTTGCAGCGGAATACTCCTCTCCGAGATCGGCCTTTTTGCCGTCTTTCTCCTAATGAAATGTGTCCACGTTGAATGGATTAAATGGACACTATACGGATGGAATACGGATATACATTTATCGCCGGCTTTAGTGCTGTTGTGCCTCAGTTTAGGATACTTCCTACTTCGTGATACTTTTGTAAACGCTGCAATTTAGAACATGCGAACGTTTAGAAAAGAAAGAACGTATTGAATATAGTTTGTGAAAGGAAAACTTAATAGTTTCTATGTCGTTGTCAAAAGTAGGTCGAAGGTAGCTGCTTTGCAAAAGCATCCCATCAACTATTCGAGGTTGCCATACCTATCTTCCCGTGGGCTATTGGGTTTAAAAGAAAATTATGCAATCATGATAAGAAAAGCGCCACACTTCGCAGATATCGAATTACAATTTTAGTTTTTCACAAAAAGAATGTACATAAGCTCCTTTTCTCCGGCAAGCAAGCAAGGAAGTCTATTGTCATCTTTTCTGGCGTGCCGCTCCAGGAAGCCGATGCATTCAAATACTTTCGTGTTTCGGAACGAAACTTCCGACCGGGGCGACGAATTGACAGCATTCCTTTCCGCCATTCTTTGGTGGGCTTGCAAAAGACGTTTCGTCGGGAGACGCCGAGCCAACTTTGCTCAAACTTTAGCTCGCCCCGTTACCCGTCCCTATGGTTCCATTACTGTCTCCGTCCCGCCCGGTGGGAATGCAACGAGGAGGAAACTTCGTTGAACTTGCTGCGACAACCCCCGGTGCAGGTGGTTACTGGGCGAGGGAGGGGTTGATGTAGTTGGCAGGATGAAAGCAGCTTTTCTTTCCATTTTACGCTGTCTAGGTGAGGCGGCAGTGCAAATACTTTCGATACACCGAACAAGTTCAGCGGTGCATGGTCCCGAGGGAATTCGAATCGAAAATGTTTCTTCCACGCCAACGAAATACTTAACAAGTTTCCGCTAGCTAAGAAGCCTAAGATAGAAGACGGTACTTTCTTTTCTGAAGTCTCTTTTGGTTCGGAGTTTAATGATTTGTCCTCAATGGACTCAAAGAACGACGAAACCATCCCGGAAAAGTCGCGCAATCTTCATTATTGAAGCGTCGTTCATGCTTGAACGGGGAAAAACGCTTCGTCGAAATGATTCCTTGAGCAAAGGCTATTTGGTTGCTCTAGCGACCACTAGAGGACGCTGATCAAGCGTTTTATTTCACGTCGCGAAGCTGCGAGGAAATATTTCAATGGTGTTTTTCTCGGGTGGTTGGCAGAGTATGGCGGGCATCATAACTCGGAATTGGAAAACAATAATGATAATAAGCAGATAAGCAAAGTATTTTAGCTTCTAAAGTTATTCAGAAACATGAAGAGCGATATTTATCGGGCAGTTTCAAACCATACAGCTTTGAAAAAACATTCGCCGCCCAAAAGAATAAAAGTGGTCAGACTACTACTGTAGCAACAGTGCAGTTGGCCGTGTGAGGGAAACGATCACGTTCATTTCATGGGAATTAGGCATTACAATAATGCATCGATGAATCAATAACGCATCTCTGATATTAAAGTTTTATTTCCCTTCCACCCGGTGGCTGTAATTTATGGCGGGAAAATTTGGCAAAAACGTTTAAAATTAAAGCCAATTGCAAACACTAACGCTCGCTGGCATTATAAATTGCCTCCTTCTTCCTTCTGCATTCTTCCTCCCGACTTCCTTTTCCCCGCATCTTAACCCTCGCGTTCAGCGCTGGACAAAAGGTCAGGGCCGGCGAGAGGCCTGTCGCTGCTCCGGATTCGTCACAATTACGACCGAATTGCAAGCGTTTGCCAGCGATTTCCGCGCGCAAAACACGCCGAGGGGTCAAGCAGCCGGGGTCGGGATCGTCGACGCCTCATCGCCGTTGCCCTCTCTCATTGACCGTTGCAAAGGTTATCGGAAGCCTTTCGTCGCCCTTCGGCGTGCGAGTTACATAAAGGAGGAACCAAAAAAAAAAAAAAAGGGCCCATAAGTTGGACGGCGCCGGCCCGCGGAGCCTGTGGGAATCGTGCACGGCGAAGGATTAAACCGGGCCGGGATTTCGGGGTCATTTTAAAGTTTTCGCCAAAAATCGGTCCAACATCATCGGGGTCGCCGTCGGTCAGCGGCTGCGGCCACACGGAGGGTCCTTAGGTCAGCCGGGAAACAATGGACCGGGCTGGGGGAATCGGCCATTAAACGAGCGGTGCCAAGGATACGGCCGGGCCGCCCGGGGCCACGGGGTGACAAAAGTTCGCTACGAAAACATGCAAATAAATAACCTTCCCGATGACAGTTTGATTCCCCCTTTTTTTCAGTTTCTCCCTCGCTTTCTCGCCCTGTCTCGCTCTCGCCACGACGATTCGATGAAAAATGGCGCAAATAAAATAGTTTTCACAATCCGGTGCGCGCTCGAACAATGGTCCGGCAATGGTGCGCATCCTTCACGGGCGCATCTAGGGGGGAAATGGCCCATAATTGCCGGTCGGAAAAGTGGACCAATTTTCCCCAGGCCGGAAGGACTTCTTATTTTAACACCATTTATCAAAAATTCGGCCTCCGTCCACTGTCCGTTCGTTCCTCCTTCGAAGGACGACGACGAGGGCCGCCAGGGGGCCCACTCGAGGTGAACGACGAGGCGACGGGACGACGGGGGGAGTCTTGAAAATTTTTATTGTTTTGCTACAATTGTAATCGGCTCGCACGTTCGGGCACCGCAAACTGGGAAATGGGATTACGTTACGGAACCGGCCGAAGGAAGGGAAAGGGCAACGGGCACAGGACGCGCTGTCGGCCGGACGTTGGCGAGTCGTGCAAACTTCCTGCGTTCCGTGTGAAAGGCGATTGATTGGTCAGTGGTCCGTAACGGTCCGTCGAGATTGACCGCTTTCCTCCTTAGCGCGCTTTTCCGTGCTTTTTTTTTTTGTTTTGTGCTGCGATCAAAACGGCGCCAAAGCGTGTGATGGCGTCCGGGAAAACCCGCCCGGAGAGCGAGTTCGAATGGCGCGAGGGTTCTCCCGGAGTCCGGCCCCGGTCAGCTAATCCGGGACGTTCGATGAATGTAATCTGATTTCCTTGCGTAAGCTTCGTAATTACGATTGTATTCATCGAGATCGGAACGACCGAGTTCCGTTTGTGTGGCTGAAAACCGCGCGCAATAAAATGGCGATTGATCGTAACGTTTTATGACGATTCTTTTTGGGATCTGTGGCATAAATCTCCATTAAAATTTCTAATAATTTGTTTAAGCTTCAAGACCTTCGATTTACCATACTTCTTTCTGGAAACGTTAGTTTCTGCTAGAATTAATGTCGAAGGAGAATCTAAACAAGCAATTTTCATCATTCAAACGCACACATTTAAAACTTCAAACAGCACTCACAGCTAAACATTTATTAATAGAAATTGTAGCAATAAATGCAGACATCCTAATGTTTCGTCTTTACATTATATGTGAAACACTGCGTCATTTCAATGGCTGCCTCGGCGTCAATTTCAACAGTAGATCCATTGGAAGAAATTTTCCTCCCGATCTCGGCGACCAACAGATGTCGCCGAACGTGACACTTTAACATGATTAGAATTCAACAAATTGATAACTTATGTTATGATTTTACTACGGGAACTCTTGCGTTTGTCTCCTTTGCCTTTTTTTTTATTTTGCATTATTCCCACTCAAAGCGTACTATGTTACTTGTTCGAACTTCTTTTATCCAAGCATCTTACATATGATAAAAATAATTTAAAATTGGCCAGCATTTAGGTTTAGTTGGTACATTTGGTACATAGCTCACAGTACTAACCCTTGGGTAAAACTTTAAAAATAAATACCCACACACAAATGAATTCAAAATGTAAACAGCAAACGCCAACAGATGCCTCCTGCTGAAGGTTCTCCATTTGTTGTCCATTTAAAGAAACAAACTGAACGCGTCATGCTCGTGGCCCGTGCCGAATAACGATGCGCTTTTTTGTGCGAGTCATGCTTCGGTTCAATTTCAGTCTCCACCATCACCAACTCCACCATGACAAATACGCAACAAATAGCTGCCATTCAGCGTGGGCCAGTCCTCCTCGGGCCGGGACTAGCGGCAGGACCACATGGCATGCAGGCGCCGAACAATCCGAAACCGCACATTTTCGATAAATTCAATTAGCTGAATATCGGGCGAAAGAAGCGAAAGGCAAAGAAACCCCGTGCCATTGATGGATCGTTCAAGTGACTGCATCATGACTCCGTGACGGAGATACGATTCATCCCGTTCAACAAAACAAACACACTCACATCCCCGAGGGTGGTAAAAAGGCGACTGATCGTCATTAATCATAAACATCGTCCACTCGGCAGAGCGTGCGCTAAAAAGTAGTGCCTCCGGGAAAGAAGCATGGTTCGATCGAGGATAACAGTTATCCTTCGAGTGGGTGAACGAACGATCGGCGACATATCGGCCGATCGAAAAGTCAACCACGAGCCACTCGATGAATTAGATAGCTATTGTGTACGATCAAGATTCAGTCAGACCCGGAACTCACTGCGGAAAAGGCGGGCGAAAGGATCCTTGGAAGGAAAAACAAAACTAGGGTCCTTCTCCCGGAGTCTCGTGCGCGCCGATCTCGGGGCAGATATCGGGCAGCAATCGCTGCGATTCATCTGCTTTCCTTGCCTGATTTTACAGCTTTTTGCGCAAACCGTTCCCGGAGAG
>JAOEFI010000007.1:4479916-4518986 GCA_034621735.1 Anopheles plumbeus | reverse complement strand
TAGAAAACCGTTGAAATAACCCATGGCCTACTCGATAATGAGCAGTAATGTTCTTCTATAACCAAACTCTACCAGCCGGGATCATTTAGTGACAGAAAACGAATAGAAAATACCAAACTTCACGATCTTGTAGTACACTTCCGGCCACATTCAAACGAATTGAAAACACTCCAACAGATCCACCTTCCCAACAGCCGATCATTCGCAACATCATTTGGTTTGTATGGTTTAATGATCTTCTTTATTGTGTCTTTTCCGCGCTCCGCTTCCTTCAACCTTGTGTATAAATAATACTACTTTTCGAAAAGTCCTTATCCTAGAAACAACAATCTCTTAAAACGTTAAGATGCTTCCTAAATGCTACCTTGCATACTATCTTTGATTCCGGTTGCTCGTTTGCTTTATTGGCTCTTTGAAACATGTCTGCGCCTTCGGACGACTAAAACAAATACCCTGCCATAACTACTCTCCTACGTAACGATCTCACCTACAAGTAACTGATACCACTTTTTTCGGGACCCTCCATATGCTGCCACTGCTACAAATGTTTGCATTTCACGTGCCTAATATTGTTACCTACTTTACATTTTCCATTGCTCAGTCTTTGGATTGTGACAACGCCTGCTTCACCGAAAGGGTAGTAGTGAACGTTGGCGTCGTTCGTGTGCTGGTGCCGTTCTGAGGCCACCAGAATCAGACGACTGCAAATCCCGTCGTGAGGTCAACGTTTTTGGCGACTAGCTTCTCTGCCCGTGCATTAAAAGTATTCATCGAAAGTTAAAGTATTGCCAGCAAGAGGTAGTTTTGATACACACACAACGTACCACGAAGCACACGTTGCCCAACAACGTTCGTATTGTTCGACCTGGCCTGCAAAACGCTGCCGCACTGCTATTCGATAAATAAATACTTAGTTGGTAGAATGTTCTGCTGCGTTGCGTCTGCTTCGGCAGACCTCGAGCATCACAATGTGCCCCCCGGTCCCAGGCCTAGGAGTTTGGTGCGCGATTCGGTACGCCAGCACCTCCTTCCGATTCGATGATGCAAGTCCTCGTCTCGCTATTTACAATGGAGAAACTGCAGGTAGAGCAGATCTCGCCACGGACGCGGAGTGGTCCTTCGCCAAATCAATGCGCCTTGCGGGCGATGTGCAGGAAGAACCCGATGCGGTCCTCGCTCTTCTCGCCGCACATGTTACACTTGAACACGTCGTCGTACCCGTGGTAGCCCATGTGGATGGTGTAGAGGACGTCGTCGCGGAACGCTATATCACAGTACTTGCACTCGAGCGAGCGCTTCTCGAGGCTAGAGGCGGGTGCGCTGGGTTTCGCAATCGGCAGCTGTCGGCTGCAGTCTTCCTTGGGCGCTCCTGCGCCGTTCGGAAGCTGCGAACAGGTCACCGACGATGGTGCCGTCCCCGCAACCAGGGAGTCATTCTTCGTGATGACTTCCTCGTCGTACTGCGTGTCCATGTCGGTGGAGCCACCACCATCTCCTCCGCACGAGGTCAGCTCGCTCAGCTGTGCCAGCTTGAAGGCGCGCCCCTTGCGACGACTCCGCTCCGATTTCCCGCTCGTCGACGGAGTCTGCGGGTTGGCCGAGGGCTGTGGATAGTCCTCGAACAATGTCGGGCACTCGCCAGTGCTCGTCTCCGGCTCGCTGTCCGGTGTCTGATCGAACGAGAGCCCACTCTTCACCGCCGACGCGGAACTGTCCGCGGCGGCGGCCGTGATCTGCTTCAGCAGTTCCTCGCCGAGCGAGCTGCTCCCGTTGCTGCTACTGCTCGAGGTGGTCTTCAGCGACAGGTCGTTGTCCTCGGATCCACTCAGCCCGCCCGAGTTGTTGTTGTTGTTGTTGTTCAGCTTGTCACCGACACCCAGCTGGGCCATGAGGCCCATCTGCTGGAAGTGGGTCGGCGAGAGCTGCCCGACCATACTGTTCGCCTGCTGGTCGGCGAACATTTGGAAGTTGAGGTTCAGGTATGGGAATAGTGGCAGACTGCCATTGGCGGCCGCGTTCTTGAACATGTGCGCCAACGGATTGGGGAATAGCTGGTGGGGGAATAGGTTCCGCATGAGCCCGTTCGTTTGGCCGCTCGGAGGAGTGAAGGGTGGCTGCTGCCCACCCGCACCCAGGTGAAGATTCTGTGGGGTCAGTGGAGGCTGCTCGTTGTGATGTTGCTGCTGCTGTTGATGTTGCTGCTGCTGCAGCTGGTGTTGTTGAGACCTCTTCTCCGCCATCTCCAGCTTCAACTGTGCCTGCAGCAGCTTCTGTTCGGCGTTCTTCGGGGGTTTCGACTTCGGACCGCGACGCGTCCCGTACACGTCGATGATCGGCAGTGGATTCGGCGTGCCGTCCAGGTTCAGCACCACGTCCGGCTTGTGTGAGTACTTGCGCAGGTGCAGCTTGAGCGAGTGGCAGTACTTGGTCGCGTAGTTGCAGTCCGCGCACCGGTACTGGAACACGTTCGAGTGCGACTTCATGTGCGAATTGAGCATGGACTTGTTGACGCAGCTGTAGCTGCACTTGGGGCACTGGAACGGCTTCGAGCGTTGGTGGTTCCGCAGGTGATACTCCAGGTGGTGCTTGTACTCCGTCACGAACGGGCACTTCGTGCAGGTGAGCATCTTTTCCGGCTTGATGTGGTTGCGCGTGTGCTCCCAGAAGCTCAGCTTGGTCACGGCGACGAAGTCGCACTGCTTGCACTTGAACTTCTTCACCTGACCGTGCGAGTTCACCTTCGGCTTCCGGATGCCCTCCTCGTCCTCGCTGCCATCGTACGACACGTCCTCGCAGTCGGACCCGTGCTCGTCCTCCTTGACGGGCGTCTCGTGCGCCTCCTTGGGCGACTTCGGTGGCGTCACGTCCATCGGCGGCGTGTGCGTCGGCGTGAGGGCCGGATTGGTGGCATACACCGGGTCCACCTTCCCGTAACCCCTGCTGGGCGTGGACAACCGCTGCTGCCCTACCAACCCCACATGCCCTAGCTGTCCCTGCTGCTGTCCTTGCTGAGTCGGTGGCACCAGGAGTCCCGAGTATCCCGGCGGGGTCAGCGGGTTAAAGCCGAGCGGGTTGTATCCCGGCATCAGGCTGGCGCTTGCCTTCGACTCGAAGAATCTACTCTTCCCGCTCAGCGAGTCCATACTGTCCACACTCTGCGGGGACGTCGGGCTCGAGTGGTCGTGTCCGTTCGACAGTGGCGTGTCCTGCTGCAGCCCGTGGTGCAGGTGATGATTATGATGGTGATGATGATTCAGATGCTGCTGAAGCAGCGGATGCTGGTGTGGGTGATAGTCGAGCGGTTCGGATTTGATGCTCAAGTCGAACCAATTGGCCGGGGCGCCGTTCGCTGGTGTGCTTTGCTGGTCCGGCTGCTGCGGTTGCTGCGTCTGCTGTTGGGCTACTACTACTGTCGTCGTCGGCACGGTAGACATCACTGTGTCGAAGTTCTGCATTCTGCAAGTACGAAAAACAGGGAGGAAAAAGATAGCCGTTTAAACACATGCATCGAAGGAAGCCATTTTTGTAGAAAACGTCCGTACGATGCGTTCGTTCATATAGGACCTATATTTATGGGCCTAAAATTACAATGTTTGCAGAAAGCTTCACAATACTTTTTCGTAATATTATGGTCAAGATTTATAGCGATTACTGGTTTTCCCGATTGGTACAGTTTGACATTTGCACCAAAAGCAATGCGTTTGCGATTTCTTCAATGTTGAACCACTGTTTCGAAGTTAGTAACACAATTTCATCACGAGTTTCTGATTGTAAATGAAGCTGACCACCAACCCCATACTCATCATGTGTCTGTGTGTGTGTGTGTGTGTAAAAAACAGGACGATAGATTTGATTCATACATAGCTTTCTTTTTCCTTCCTTCGCACTTTCACCCACATGGCTACATGTATTCGCACAGAACTAAGCCTCGAATACACACACGTTCACAAAACGTTCACCCCGCGCAAGTACGCCCGGGAGAAGAAGAAGAACCCAAAACACAAGATGGGCGAGGGAGAAAAATCCCCCGAAAATTAAATGCCGTCTGGAAAAAGGCCGAAACGAAACAAACCGAGCGAGGGAAAAAAAGGGAGAGAACAGAAAAGAAAAAACACACATCCACAGCGAATGGCATCAGCGCAACTCCCGCCTCTAGTACGCCCGTCGCCCTGTTCCCCTTTCGGCCGCTTCTCCTCTCACCCGAAGCCCTCTCGTTGCATCCCCCAGCATCCGCGCTCTGGGCGCACTATGGTGATTATTTTTATTTTTATCGTGCTTTTTATTTGCTGCCTTTTGGGGGGGAGCAAGCCGTTTCTTCTTCCGAGCGCGTTCTGTCCCTTCCCCGGTCTGCGTGAGCCTTTATTACTACTCCCTCACACAAACCGGCCACGGGTGTGTTGGTGTGTCTCGTCTCGTTACTTCCGACACGGCAAGACTCTACCCCGGTGAAAGAGAGAAAGAGGCGAACTGGTGTGGTAACTGAAACCAAAATACGCTGCCAGCCCGGTTTCCGGATAAAATGCGTACTACGTGCGAGTCTTTGTTTTTTCCCAATTTTGCTCTTTCTTGGGCTATTTTCCGAGGGAAACAACCCCCACCACTCCATCCCCACCTTTCACGCATTGTACGATTTTTGCAGGTTTCCTTTCGCGCCGAGTGGGATTGGGGAAAATCGATAACGTGGTTGCGAGCGAAAGCGAACGACTGGCGTCGTTTGTGTGTATCCTAGTTTTTTTTTTTCTTCTTTCTTGCGTGTGTCCTCCCCCTCGTTGTAATCCAACAAAATTTTCCCTGGAAGCTGGCACGGTTTTTTGTTCCTTCGTTTGGTGCTGGTTCTTTTAGGCCCTCCGTTGGTTTGTTCTGGGCGGCCTTTTTTACTATGTACCACCCTTGGGGGGCTGTAGCTCGGAGCAGTTGCTACATAACGATTATATACCGATACGCGCGTTTCCAAGTCGGTTTCGGCTTTCGGCCGGGGCGCCATTACCCTCCGGCCAAAAAGCTCATCAAAGCGAAGGGGAGAACGCGAATTGAATCATTTCTTTTTGAGGGCACCGGTGAGATATTTATTAGAGGCTGTGTGGGAGTGCGCTTTTCCAGTGATTACTCCATTTTGTTTAACGAAAAGGTGGGCTTTTTGGAAGAAAGAAGAAAGTGAAATCATCGAAAAAGAGACTTCGAAACCAAATTCTATTGGGCTCAAACGGCTCGCTTAAAATCGAAGTCTGAACATACATTTTACCAAAAACAAATTGACTGAAAAATGATATATTTTAACAGTAATGAAAAACACACACTGAAGCTGAAGTTTATGACCCTTTTTTTTCCCAGCACTATGTACCGTTAGGGATCGTTCGTGTAGTCACTCCCAAACAACCAAAAACCCGCTGGAAACGTTTCGTCGCGGCTCGTAAAACAAACTCTACGACTTTACGACAACAACTGAACCCCAGCAGAATGGAAAGTGCGGCAAAAATGGGCAGCGATCCCAAGGGGTCACAGTGTCTCGAACCCCCAAAAAGGCGAGAGTGTGGATGATCCCGGATCGCCTCCTTACCCCTTGTTATTTTGCGGGCCTCCGGGTATTCCTAGAAAAGGGTAGACGCCCTCGGAGCGAAAGATCAACAGAAGACGGGAGGACAAGGAAAATAAAGGGGGCAGTAATGAAAACTTTCCCAGCTTCCCAGCCGAGCTCTCCCGGAACCCACACTATTTTCCCTTTTCTTTTTACAGCTCTCCCTTCCCCTGCACACAATCCAAACGACAATCGACGATCATTCGTATTCGAGAGGAGTACGCACCCACGGCGGGTACAGACGAGAATGGCCCGGGTACGGGCCGGATCGGTTTCGAAATGGTAAATGGGAAAGGATACGCCACGCCGGACGGTACACTTTCTCCGGTAGGCTTGGGCTTCGGCTTGGGGTTGACTTTCCCACTCCGATAACTCCCGATCCGTCACGCCCTCGCACGGGATGCAAATGTTTCGAATCGAAAGTCGAAACGGTGACCTCGCCGCCAGAAAGGGCGAGAAAAAACACCAACCGATCCTTCGAATCCCACTAATGGGTGCTACACTGCTTGCTACCTAGCATCCTCGCAGGACGAAATTTCGTTTTCGGGCCGAAGGAGAAAAGTCAACTATTTTGTTTCGTCCAGCGTTGTAAAATAATATAAAGCGAAAGTAAATGGCAGTGCTGTAAAACCGGAGCATGATCCTGTCGGGTTTTTACAGACACAAAAGAGTTGTCCTTCAGCCAAAGGATAAGGATGGATGGGTGTTCGTGAAGGTCCCCGGGGGAGACAGAATGGAGAGGTGGGCGTAACTGGGTCAATCAACTTTCTCCTTCGCCTTTGGCCAGTGTAGTAAAAGTGTTTTATAGTTGTTTTTTTTTTCTGTTTCTCTCCTTCTCTCGCAAAACATTTACTGTGGAAGGGATTTATTCCGTCCCCCGAGGTCGCCTACACTTTCCATTCCAAACATACATTAGTTCGTTTGCAGCATCGTTTTCCGTCAACACTGCAGACGACTATAAAATCCCAGAGGATCCGGGCGAAAGGATGCGCTTCTTACCTGTTGTGTTTTCGATGCAAATGCGATATCAATCTGTCAGCTTTTCCCTTCGACCGATCACCGACCGATCACAGCATGTCTTGTCGATGCTTTTCAACTCGGAACAGTAGTCCGTTTCCTGTTTACTTCTTTTCGCGCTTGCCTTTTACTCCCGAACGGGATTTGGTTTTATTTTCACAACACCTCACAACAACAAAATAGGACCAAGCACAATGTTGAACTGCGACTCTCGAAGCCGTTTTCCACACTGTCTTCCTGTCACCATGGACCAACGCTACCCTCAATACCTCACCCAGTGTCACTTCGTTCAATGTTTCAAGTTTTCCACTAAAAAGAACAAATTCACTAGCCGCTACTAATCTCGGGCATGAAGTGCGCAAGCAACAACGTCTTGCGGCTCGGGTTTGCTTCCGTGTTCTGCGTGTGTGTTTTTTTTTCTCTCTCTCTTATGTATCACTTCGCCGTTCCGTGCCGTTTCTTCCCCACGGTGGTGGGTGTCTCAGCAGCTCCAGGATCAACCACTTTACTCGACGGTAGCGATTTAAAAACTGATCTGAGATTTTTTGGAACCTGCCGTACAACCGATATCCCCTAGGGGTAGTCGCAGCAGCACCGTCGGCTCTGTGTGGCTGTGGACGGGAAACGGGACGGCGATAGGGTCCGGGACCGTCCCGTCTCGACGCTGCCGGGCACAGGGCAGGCCGTCCCTCTCGCTCACCCGCACCCGTGCGCTACTTCCTTCCTACGGGACGGCGATATGGGTTCCGACGTCTCGCACCCTTAAAGCCAGGCCGATTCTCTACCCTCGTGTGTGCGTATGAGCGAGATGGACCGACGGGGACGATGGAGGGGCAGGAGTGGTGCGGTAGCCCTTGCTCGAGGAGTTACATTTCGGAATAGAGAGAGACGTGCAAAACAAAACACACAAGGAGTGAGATAACGAGGGAGCGATAGAAAGAGAGAGAATGATCGCTGCTGGGCAGAAGAAGAAAGAAAAACATTACAGGCCAAGAACGTCAGAGGGCAACGGCGGAATTGATTTTCCTCCGGCTTGTGCTGCACCGAAAACTTTTCCCCGGCCGGTTCGTTCGAAAGCGAAAGTGAGCGGCCCGCGGATGGGAAGTGTGCGGAAGTGTAATGTTGTTGAACTGTTTTCACTTTCTTCTCACTCCTGCCCGAGGTCGCGGTTGTTTCGCCAGAGTCAGTCAGGCCCTTATTCTTCGAAACCTTCAAAACTCGTTCTAGTAGACTCCAGTTTTCCGAAAAAAAACTTGTTCTAACTAACGACCAAACGGGGGAATTTTGTCGTAGTGCCGGTTCCGTTTCGTAAGCGTTCACTTATGTTACAAATGAAGATGTTTAGAAGGTAACTTTCACAAACGATTCATTACGAGTTCTCGTTACTTGATAATTATTGCACATTTTCCAAATACCGAATAGTTGCTGCTAATGGATTGACTGGAATTTGAATGTAACTACCGAAGATGATTTTAACCAATGAAAGACTGAACAAATGTCATATGTCTCGGAATTGAAAAATCATCAAAAATATGTACTAGACAACGCATAGTGCGTTACTATTCAGACTCACAGTTAAAAAGGCTTTCATTTATGTGGAGGAAAAAGATTGGTTTTAAATTATCTGTACCATTTTATACCTTTTATCGTATTTTTCATTGGTACTTTACAACAGGGACTTTTGTGTATAATGATTATAGTTTTTCCTACGGTAAGCCTATCGGGTGTACATTTTTTCCCGCACGAACAATATCTGTTTATTTAACTCTTTCTAAAGTTAACTAAACCAAAGTGACAAGTGACTTGTTTATAATTTGTTTGACCCATAATATTTGTGTCCCATTACTTTTCGACTAGACTGCAATTTCCACCATTATTGCAAGTGTTTTCAAATCCTGTTTACTAATTTCAAAAACCTTCCATTCCTGTTTCCCGATGGAATGTCCACGATTTTCCGGTCCAGCCGACCGGAGAATGTTAGTTATATCATTTGGATTGTGCTCCGTGGGCCCAAAACTGTTTCCACAAATGCACAAATGTCCGCGCCAGCTCAACCCGGAGTAGAATGTTCTCGCTGCAGCCCGATGCGCCCGGAGGCACGCTTTAATTGCTTTTAAAATGCACTTTAACGACTCTCGGTGCGTCCGAGCGGCGGCTGCCCTGCAACGTGCGGTGTACAGCGTCCCCGTCAACGTGGTCCGGCGGGGACAAATTAATGAAAATAAATATGTATTTTGTCAGCGCGTAAAAACAACACCCATCGCGGTTCCGGGTGGACCGACGCGCTAGAGGCATGGAACCGGTGGGGAAGTGTGTAATCATAATCCAAAGCTGACCACTTCTGGTTGCCAACGCAGCGTTGCAGCTGGCAGACACTCGAGCTCGCATCAACATCACGGTGCATTGTTGTGGTGTGTGGCGGCTGCGGCTGTGGCGATTTTCCTTCCCAGCATAATGGCCACACTAATGGCCGGCGGCGTCGCGCGAGTTGTCGAATTCATTATTGACATTCATAATTTTACCCACACACACACACACGGGGGTTCCACCCGGGCGGGTGTGTGGACAGTTCTATTCGTGGTAATCAACACCGATTAAACAAAGCAGATAGTGTTCCACAGGATGAGTGTTGGAAAAATGAGAGAAAGAGCGTATGTTATGGAGGAGCAAAGGGAGTAGCAAAGGGAGTAAAAGGGATCGCAGCCCGGGCAGAGATGACCGATGGCAGGAGGAGAACGCGGGATGAAAAGATAAAGCAGCGGAATGAAAGATAAAACTAAAAGGTACTCCACAACAACTGCAACCCACACCAACAATTTCATCGGACGTTGTGTAGCAGAGAAAAATATTGAGCCAAACTCAAAATGGACAGAAAGAATTCACACTACACTTTCCCTTGGCAGGCCCCTCTCTACCAGGCTTCCTTCGATGGAAATTGATAGAAATTTCGCTCTCCTCCGAGAGTCGTCAAACGCAGGGAACACTCCCTCAGGACTTTTTACTTTCTTCGCACATTCGAACGTGTAGCGATGAACCATGCAACCGAAAGGGTAGGACTGGGGACAATGGGGAAACGTGAGGAATGACGGGAAGAATGGAAATCTTCCACACTCGGTGGGTAGAGTGGGAGGGATTCGGGAGCGGCGGAGGTAAAGTCCTGGGGACAATCGGGAAAAGCGATCTCGGCAGGAAATCATTTTTTCCTCCCCCACGGTTAGTTTGCGAAAAGGGGAGAAAGAAGAAAAAACAAGAATGGACGATGGATAGATTTTCCTCCCCCGTTGCACGGTGGGCTCGGACGCAATGGAAAACAAATCATAAGAACCTACGATCTGATGCTATTTTTTTCTATGAGTTAGAAAATGTTTGAGGAAAGTGAACCAGTGCGCTGTCTCTTGAAGGTTGATCTAATAAGTTTTTCATTCCTAAAAGTGGACACCTTCCATCACTTTTAGCTTATAAAAAATAGGACCGTTATATCTCGGAAAATCTATTTGCGACCAATCTCTCCCCTCGTTAAGATATTGCTTAAATGCTGTAGGATTTTTGACATTGAATTGGCATCGACATTGGACATATAATATTTATAGTACATACCTTAGAACTAACATAATTGATAACAACACTGTGGTATCCGGGTGCGAGATTTATAACATATTTTCTCCAACGTTGAATGTAAATTCATTCGGTAACATCGATTAGTTTAAGAAGTACTTTATTACAAGTATTTTATTAACATTCTCTGCACGTCTCTGAAACTTCGAGGCGAGCCTTAATGTATTGTTATTAAAATTGTCCTTTTTTGTGAAGTAGAACACAAATTCTACGTACAAGGAGAACATAAATGGATTGGTTAAAAACGTGAGCCCCGTTCCCATAGTGAGCTGCCTGCGTCTGTAAATCCTTTCCACATCATCGTTCGGTTTTCCGGCATCGCCATGGCAACACGTAATTTCGGCCGATTATCACACAGCAGGGACGGGAAATGGCGAGGAAAACGTTGGGCGTGGGGGCGTAGGCGGGGAGTGACAGCCCGTCCATTTCCGTGAGTGAAAGGACGGCAAACATTGGCCGCGCCGGAGTACGGAATCGTCGGAGCCACACAAACCACACACAAATAAAACGAAAACGAAACAAAAAAAAGCTAGAATCCTCCGCCGTACGCACAAAGAACAAAATCGCGCCACTTTCGCCAGGACCGTCCGTCTCCTTTCACGACAGCCCGTCCGTCCGTCCGTCCGTCCGTCTCGAGTGAGGGATGGAAAAGTCTGTGGCGCCATTTGTCGTTGTTTTTCGGTTCGCTCGGTTTGGGTTGGACCGACAAAAAAAAGCTCCCCCTTCGATGGAGCTGTCCGCCATTACTTACCATTACAACCCACGGGGCGGGGGAGAGAGCATTTGGAGACACACACAAACACACAGACACACACGTGCACACCGAACCGGAAATGATGGAAATGGCGGTGAGTCCAACGGGATGCTTACAGAAAAGGAAAAACAGAGAGAGGGAGAGAGACGGAACTAGTGTGGAAAAAAGATGATGCTACCAAACTGGGCAAAAAAGGGGGAGAAGAAAAAAAAATGACACACACAGAGCGCACAAGTAAAACATCGTTCTCCCCTCGTCACACGAGGACGCCATCATCATCATCATCGTCGTCGGCGGCGGGAAGCGATATTCCTGCGACCGCGTGCCCGCGTGTGTATTGGTGCGCCTTGCGTGAAGTGGAAGCGGCAGGAGCGAGAGCGAACGGTATCCCTCCTCCCCCTGCCGGGAGTCATCCTCATCCTATTTATTTATCCGCCGCTTCCACGTGTGTACCCTCGTCGGTTTATAACGCAGTGAAGGGCAAGCGATTCCCTTGCGGCCGCTGTGTGTGCGTTCCCAATTCCATTCGAAGCCACTAGGGGTGGTGAGTCGGCGGCGCGGGGTGGGTCGGGGAATCTTTTTTTACTTTTACATAAGCAGAGCGTGGTCCCTTCGGGGCGATCCATCCCTATCCCGCAGTACCAATGAAGTACGCGGCCACACCAAAGCCACGACGATGATGGGGCGGGGAGCGAGAACCTCGGCTCGTCGAGCCAGCAGCCCGCATTTTTTAGCTTTATTTACCCACACACACACACAGGCGGCCCGGTCCGGCGACGACGGTAAAGAATAAAGCCCTCGAAATAGAGCCGAGCGCACGCATTGGACGATTGCGTAAGCGTTGGTCGTCTAAACAGAAAAAAAAAAACACAACGTCGGTTCAACAGCAAAGAACACTCCCCTTTCACCGTTGTGGAACACGGTTGAGGTTGTGTGCGAGTTGAGTAGGGAATAAAAAACTCCTCGAACGCGATTGGAGAAAGCTCGAGGTTGGAGGGTTCGAGGGTTGTTTTTTTTCATGCCTCTCGAAAACATACCGTACCCAAGAAGAAATAAAATGGTGGCCCGGTATGATTCATGCAACCGCAAACGGTTGGATCGGAATCGGCGGGAAGATTCTGTTTTCAACTGCCAAATTGAACTGATCATTGTTTTACGAAAATTTCTACATCAATTTTTAATTAATATGACGGATTGCCTTGACGGATTCCACTCAGTTCCATAGGGCAGATAAAGGACTTTAATAAGGACCACACTTGGCCTGAAAACGTTCGTGTATCGATTCGCTTCCCAATATTTTTATGGACCATAAGAGGCTCTGGCTAACTTTTAAATGTTGTTAAATGAAATATCAAATCATTGTTTAATATGTTTATCCATCTGTGAAGCAATTGGGCGAAAAGCGAATACTAATTTCAAAGTTTGTCAATTGTTAACGTAACGGTCTGGTAAGGATACTTTAGGACCATTTACAGCTTTTTGACACGTTTAGTGTTTCTCGTAAATGGAAATCTTACCTAAAAAACAAGCCAATTTGGAAACCTCGATCATATTTGTCGAAAAGTTTTTAAAATCAATCTTTAGTCCTTAGAAAATTCCCCACCTTTCGTGTAAAATCTGAATGATTCTTCAGTACAATCTGCTTCTTCTTATCGACAACCTTTCTCCCCCGGAAACAGTATGGTAAACTGTATTTTATTTACCCACAAAACCTTGCTTGATAAACCCAATAAATGGCCGACGGAGGCGGAGGAGGCGTACCGCTGTGGCAATAAATAACACTATCAAAGCCAGCGGCCATCAACGTGTTGCACCCGACTGCTGCAGCCAATCGGCGGTGCACTCGTGAGCAATCGGGCAGCCGTATTTGCTAAGCGATTATTTATGGAAGGATTACGCCTAATCTCGGGCGTACGCGCGAACCTGCGCGGCTCCGATCGCTGGCCCACACTGTATGACGAGGTTTCGTTTCGTGGCAAACAACGGACCGGATGACACATGTAGCAGGCCCTTTCCAGCAGGGTAACGCGTTCGAACAAGTCCTACGCTTGACCGCCGCGGGGATCCGAACAACTTATCAAGGCCCGCCTCTGCCACCTCCCGCGGAGAGGTGGACGTTGTCGATCGTCTTATCTGCGGCCTGCAACGAAACAAAGCAAATGTCGGAAAGTGTCGGGGAAAAAAACACAACACCGGCCCGCCGGGTTCTTGTTTGCATGTTGATGAGCGGACAGTGGTGTTGCTCACCACCGGACCCGGCCGAGGGTGATGACACCATCCGTGGTTGATTTGTTGATAGCGGCCACGATAGTGAGTAGCCGATGTCTTTGTCCGTTGGTCCAGTTGGATGATTGTGGTGTGGGTATATTTAGAATTAAAAATCCGAGCTTGTTTATCCGGTGATAGTCCAGCGAGTCAGACTGGCCTCAAATAAGACACGAGTGTTGATGATTTCACCGTATATGCTACCGTATGATCATCCGTGATGCTGCATATGCGTCACTTTTCATTCGAAACGCTTTCCATTTTTCAAATGCATAATTACAATAACATTCGTGTGTAAAATATTCGGGTGAACCAATTTATTCAATTCAAATAATTGTCTCCGCTAAGGGTGTGAAATATTTCACCAACGAGCTTACGCCATCCAACACTAGAGGGCGTAGTTTGGAAACTTCGGCGATCCTCTTCTTATTTCATTACAAAACTTTACATATTCAATCTAGAATTTGAGGCTCCAAAATTTAACGATACAAACATCCGACAGCGTCCCACGTAGTACCTGAACACCTCGACACATTTTAGTACTAACCATTGTTCGTGCACTGTACGTTTTACTTGTATGTTATCGTTTGTTTTCCTTTCGCTATCTTTCTCGTAATGTTTGGCTGTCCTCTGGCTGCGTTCTGCTGTAGTGCGCCGCCGCTAGTGATTAGTAAGACATTCTCCCACACCACAAACTGTACATGTAAACGCATAAAGCCTGCTGTGCCTTGTGGCCTGTGGCACGTAGAATAGTAGTTAGTGATCGTGCATTCCTTACTGCAATGCTGTACCTACCAACATGGACGTGGATCGGCTCCCGTGTCCATGCTCGGCTTCCTTGCGTTAATGCACCACCGTAGTCCGGCTCTAGTTTAGCGATTTTTCTCTTCACCCTTTCGCCTTTCTCCCACACCTGTCGTAACACGAAATGATGAACTCTGGAAGACAGTTACACCCGTGTAGCCACACACCCACACGACCACCACCCCGTAGCCTGCCTGTAGTTGCGCTCATCTTTGCTATCTACCATCTTATCGTAGCGGACTGAATCCTTTAACTAAAGAATGAAAAGAACAACCAAAAAAAAAACTAATAATAAAACCACAGCTAAACAAGCATACGTAACGCAACCATCAGTACATCCGATAGTCACAGCCACCCAACCAATCGCCCAACTTTTCCAGGTGTCTGAAACGGATCTGGAAGTAATAGAAGCGACCGGTCGCAGTCCCGCGGAAGATTCCGGCCTAGGACTGGCATCGACGATGCCGGACATTCGCAATCGGTACATGCTTTGGCTTTAGCCCTGGCCGGAATGGCACCCCCCCGGTTTTCCCGACGATGGTTTAATGGTTTTCTTTTTCTTATCTATTCCCCTGTTTTCTGTCTGTTGACTTTTCCTTTTCTTTTACCATCTCTGTTACTTACTTTCTTTATGTGCTTCTTTGTTTTTATACGTTCGTGTGTGTGTGTGTGTGTGTGTGTGTGCGTTTGATGTGTGGTTGTGTGTGTTTTATTATGTTTTATTTTTTCGACAATCTTTTGTTTCAATTACGCGTTCTTGCCTTACGCGATGGGTTCCTGGTTTACCTCGATAATGCCGTACCATTACCGTACCGTTACCGTATACCGTTGTGGGTAATGGGCTGCGCAGGCCGCCAGCACCGCTACCGTATCGGCCCATGTCAGCAGGACCAATCCTTCACCAACACGCCCGTCACTTGAACGCATCGTTGGCCGATATTCCGCATAATCCCCTCACGGTCACGCCCAACCGCCTGAACTTTGCCGGCGGCCCATCGGCGGCCCTCGGCGTCGGCGGCGTCGGTGGCTTGCATCACCTGAACCGCCACAAAATATCCTCCTCGTCTAGCGACGTCGTTAAACAGTTGAAGAATAAGGTGATTGTTTTATTGCATTATTTTCCCGCTTACTTATGTTTCGATTCGTTTCGTTCATCCTCCGGCCACTGATTTTGGTAACCTTTCGTTTGTTTTAAACGACTAATGTACGACTATTATTTGTTACTTTTTCGTATCTCATTATTCATTTTTTCGTCTATTGCTTTCGCCCATCGTTTGGGCACATGCTTTGTCAATATTTTCTAATTCTTTTAATGCCTTGTTTTTAAATCTTCTCTTATTTTCTCTTATTTTCAGTTGGGTTTCACTTACTTTTAGTTTCCTTCGGTTTTCGTTTTTTTTTCAACCATTTGTTTGCGCTCAATGGTCCATTTCCGTAAAGTGTGTGTGGTCGAACGTTTCCCATGAATACAAACCCCAGCTTTACATTGTGTAGCTATCGTTTAGCATATCATATGTTGTAGCAGTATACACTAGCCGTTTACCTTGCTGTGACTTTTTGTTTTAAACTAACCGTAACTACATTCCCACCGTTACAAAAGTTCACCAATACCTATAGTGATATGATAATATTCTAATAATATCGTGCAGGGTATCCTAGTAAAACGAAATCTGTTCACTCATAGTTCATACACCTCATACTTGAAATGCTGCGTTCGTTGAAATGGATTACCGTTTCATACTACTTTCTACTACCAAAACATAGACTATAGAGTACTATCGTCCCAATGTTCCCAAACACTATATTTAATAGCATAGCGGAAGCGCCCTTAGAAATTTCTTCAATGCCGAATTACGATGAGTTTCTAAATGTAATCCAACACCAAACACGACGACTCGAAAACATAACACAACACAGACAAACCAAACACCGCAACACACACGCGCCCGCGGGACATGTCTTCCGAGCCGGATTGGATCCTGGCGGTGTCCGGTCTTCGTTGCTCCGAAAATCCGTTCCCCGTTTTGCCGTTCAACACACCTTCAATCAAACAACACCTCTCATACGTTGAATGCAATTGATTTTCTCACAACGTCACAACACTTTTCACCAAACTTCGGCTGTTCATGTTTTCCATTTTCCTTTACCGTGTTACTGTGAGTCACTCGCGTGTTCTTTTCGTTTTATTTTTTTCAAGAACACAATGGTTTTAAAATTTGTTTTCTTTTAATATTTCGAACGAACACTAATATCGTCTTTCTACATTTCATTTGTCACTTTTTTCCTCCTCATTGATGTTACGCAAACCGGCGAATTTCCTCTGGAAACAGGACTACAATGATCCTACACGACCCAGGAGAGGAAGCGAGACTCAGCTATCTAGGGCAGATTACGACTCGGTAAGTTTCAAATGAATTTCGGCACTTCTTGTAAGTTTTTTAATTACTCAGTTGTCATAGTTGTTGTTTGCTTCAAACCACACATACTAATCCGTTTGTACTTTGCTAATGCACCACCGAAGGATCAGGTAAGTAACGCCAATGCTGGCATGACTAGTGTCCATCAACTCACTTCGGTGCCATCATCTCATTACCGTTCAGCTGTTGCTGAACATTTGTTCTCTAGAATCAAACTATTTTTAGTAGGTGTCAAGTGTATAGTGCAAAGCTAAATTAAACGGTGAATTAGCTCACAACAAGTTCAGTTACTAGCAAAAAGTTCAGCCAGTCATTTTAGAGTACATTTTAAATACATACATTCACATAGGCTCGTGTTGCAAATTTACGGAAGCAATCAGCTAGTACATTCGACCTCGTAATAGAACCATTTCGATGCCAAGGTTAATATAGTGTTCAGTATAGCGCAACATATAGCAAACTTATTCTTAACTTTTACTTATTACTGTTACATATAACCCATGGGCGTTCCTCATGCTCCCCAGTTCCGGATAGTACTCGTTCCTGGTAGTTTCATTACTTATGTCTATAATTTCCCTTCCGCAAAACGGTTAGTGTGCATAATTCACGCAATTTACAAATGACGGACAAAAAAAGAAATCTCGGGATAGCAATAGTCATCTCGTCTGCTTCTAAAACATGATGTCAACTAGTAGGAAACTATTCGATGCCCGTGTCGCAGCCACAATGCAAAACCTTTGATTTCACGCGCACTTTTCCGTCGAATCGCCATCACCATCCTTTGCCGTGGTGTCGTTGTTTTCATGCCAGATTTTTAATGAATTCGCCCACAAACTTACAGGGAAGCTACTTAGATGGAATACGATCACATTTAGGTGGTTTAACGCAACGAGTCAAATCTTGGTACTGGGGAAGACCTCTCGTAAGTGCAACTTAATACATTTTACATCTAAATCTTTTCGGTTTCATTTCGTTCCATGGAACATGTTTCGGTTTCTCTTATTTGATTTCGTTTCTTCTTTTGGTTTTCTAATTACAAGTCGCGAGACAGTTTCGATCAACGTTGTTGCATATCAATGTTACATTAATTTAATTATCTTGTCATCCGTTATTTCCGTCTGTCATTTTACTCATATAAACTTTGCAATAATTTTTACTGATCTGTTTCTACTCCGATTTGAAATTTGTTATGTGTCAAATACAGACGTAATTGAACAACTATCCAGCGATACAATTACATTGCTTTATGTTTGTTTTATTACGTTAAACAATGATCGAAAGAAGAGTACGCATCCTGACGATAGTTACCAGGAGTCGGTGTAAACATTCATTCATTTGTGTTCTGTTAGTGTACTTTATCTTGCGTTTTATTAACGCCAATATGGCAGCATTTTTAGGATGCACCCATAAATCTGTATTGCGAAGCACGAATTGTGTCCATTTTTATAAGTATGTATGACTTTACTGTATGTTTTCTTGCAAAAGATCTACCTTTGCCATCGTTTCTCTCTACGTGTTTAACGTATCACAAACTTGGGATTAACAATTTAAAACGAAAACCCCATTGGAATGTTTACGTATAATTATTGTAATGGAAGTAATTTTAAATAGGTCATACTAAAATGCTTACTTTACCTGTTGCATACTTTTCGAAAAAAAAATGTCAAAAACAGTCTATAGATAATTTCAATCATTGTATTTCTCTTCTACTCTCGTTTTACATACAATTTCAATTTTTATTTCATTTTTGGCCGTAGTGATTGGAATGCGCATTAAAACGACTCAAAGTTCAATGTGTAGTAGATAGTTTACTTTGATAGAGTTTGTTCTTTTTCTTACACACTGCATGTATATATTTTTGCAAGTACAACTAGAGCTTAAATCGATTCCGAACACGACAAAAAATTAACCATTAGTCTACAGGGTTTCCGTTACTTGCAAAAGTGAGCAAAACATATTTATATAAATGGACACTTTCCTTAATAAACGATCACAATTTCCAATTAATCTTCCGTTAGTTTCCGCTCTTTATTGACAGTAAACCAAACCATGGCCACAACCACTTGCCGCCACCTTGAACTCAAGTGTTCTGATTTTTTGCACTACTAACAAGCATGGGGCACCTTTCTCTTAGTATCAAGGATTGAAACGAACAATTTTAAAAAGAGCAAAACAAAAAACTGTACGCAATATGCAACACAATGAAGGCGAGGTTCTAAAGCCTCTGATTCACACTGCCCTTCCAGATGGCATCCATTGTATATTAATGCATTTTACCGTACTTCCTGCTTCCTGCTCAAACCATTCCATACTCTTTCACGCAACGATCGCGAAAAATGGAGGGACATCAGATCCACACACACACAAACACTCAGTTGTCGCGCATTGTATGAAAAATTAACTTTAATATTAAGTGTCACACTGAGATGTCAGGAGAACCAAATACCTTCCCTACTTGTCACATCAATATATTGATAAGACAGAAGGCTGATACTGTCTCACTATTAGATACGGGAGCGGATAGGCATCAAGAGAGCTCCAAACCATTCGACAGTGTAGGCGCAAATCTAGTGTAGTTGGCTTTTCGTTTGTTATGTTACCAATTGTGGCTGGGTTTATTTGAGGTAACATTTTGAGTTGTGTACACTTTGTACTGTTATTATACCATGATGTTTTATGTTTCCTACTTTCTACTAGCAATACTTTTGAGTTCCGTCACCTTCAATTGCCACAAAGTTCTATGTTTCTGTTATCTGCCTTTTTCTTTAGTACACTCTGCCTTCTCTGCTAAAGTTTCATGCTTTGACTGTTTGTTGGTTAATTATCCTATTCGTTTGTTAGTTCGGTTGTTTGTTTTAACCTTTTCGGTTTTCGAATGTATGATTGTTCGCTTGTTCTTGTGTTTCTTGCTTATTGTTTGACCATTTGTTCTACACGGGGGCAGAGTAGTTTTGGAGTTTTTTTTTTATGCTTTATCAATCTGTTTAACTTTTTTTACCAGCTGATGGAGTGCAAAAGGTGTACGCGGAAGGCGCTGAATGTCTATTGAGTTACCAGATTATATATTGTACTGTTTTTCATTTGGGTGCCATTCTTTCTTTTCCTTTCTTCTATTTTTCTTCTTCCCGTTTTTTGAAACATACTGGGTCTGTCGGTGAACCCGACCCCTACCTTCACCCACCCACCTTGCCGGGACCCTGCCGGTTACCCAAAAACACACCACACACGCACGCTCCACGGCGCTCTAGGAATTGTCGATAAAGTTGTCTAGAAGTTTTGATATGAATGATGAAGATGGAGCGGGAGGAACACTGTTAGGAACCGAGCATCCGGGGGGTGTCAGACGGCATCAGGTAAATGATCAATGTGCTGTGCTGTGCCTCATATGTTCGATTTGTTTTCCCACACACCGAAACCGAAGCCACCCCAACACACTCTGCCGTCAAACTGTTGTCCCTTGTGGTCAGTGGGGCGGTTTGGCGCAAGGGAGTAAACATTTCACAAGTTAAATAAAATCAGCCATCTCACAAATGAAGATGCGGTCACTAATTATTAACAGAAACAGAAGTAAAAAATGCATTCCAGCTGCATAAAGCAGTGTGCAACAATTGCATTGAAAAAAAAGCTCTCCTTACTATCGCACGAGTTTTGTTCATTCAAACCGTTTGAAGGCATTTCCATGTTACTATTAGCGCAAACTGTTGTTTCGTGTTGCGAAAGGACATGCGTTCTATTTTTTTTTTTTTTGCTAGCTCTAGCGGTACGTAGAGGCTGTATGGGTGTGTTTGTCAGGTAGCCTAGGATGCCCAGTGTGTAGTTGGTTCGAGCGCTACTCAGTGACTTCCGCTAGCGAGTCGACTGCACCATCCTAACGTGCGGCATGTTAGGCCAAATATGATAGAGAAAACTTTACACAGCAAACAAACAAAACAAGCTACCACACACAGCAAGTTATACATAAACACTGCAACTCATTGCGCCTGACAGTAGCCACTTGGTACTCGTAGTTTCATCAAAGTACGGTAGTTTAGTATCCATTGCCATTCGAAAACAGCTTCGTATCGTTTGGAAGCCGTAGATTGAACACCAATATAAGCCTAACCACCAAGCAAATTTCTACGATTGGATTGGCATTAAACGTTCAATTATTTTCCATTCACGATACTCAACAATTCCACATGCAGAAATGACTAAAAACAATTTCATAAAGCACGCAATTATCCGGCAATGAAAAAGTACATTTTTCAAACAAAATCACGTTCCAGTTTTAGAACATTATTTAGTACAGCTCGGCTTGAACAGCTCCGTTAGTGTAGCAGTGTGTAATTTACCCTTCTTTCGGGTACCTATTCGTGTAAATCTGTATATTTTATTCACACTAGAACACTTTTTTGAGCATCTTACTTAGAATGTTTTTTGAATCTTCTCACCACGTATACGTAATTCTCAACGGTTGAAACAGCAGACTGTAGTTTTAATGCAAGGCTTACTCACTAACGATCAGTTGTATTTGCTAGTGGATGAATTTAGTTACAACCACGTGACTCTATTTAGTTATTTGAAGAAGAAAGAAAAACAGCAACGCACAATCCACATCGTAACGGATTGTGGAGTTTAAATACTACGCGAAACCTGTAACTCTCGGCGAAACTCGATCAACTATCGAGTGGAAAATGGAACAGATGTGACAAGGAAAGCACTAATCGAATGTAATGCGTTACATTCCGTGTAACATTCGAGTGATTTTCTATTATTACAGAAACAGTAAAGTCTTAGCGAATAATGATTATGCTTTCCTTGCCACTAGCGTTCCCGTTCTATGGCTTTCCTTTTCGAATCAACTTTCGGCACAACAATAACCGTAGAGAACTTGTTTGACATGCATTATAATGCTACGACCGTATTTCCGCCCACCTACCCATTCCCCCGCCTCCCCGCTCGTCACATCTTCGTCCCTTTTCTTCTCTTTCCGGAATGTGCCGCCCAATGTTGGAAAACAAATCAAAACATCAATGGTGCCAACCAGTCAATGCAACGGCTGCCTTTGGACCAGAACGGATCGTCGCTGGAACAGAATCAAGATCAACCACCACATATAGTACCTGATCATAGAGGAAATCTTCATATAACCGTCAAGAAGTCGAAGCCAATCCTCGGCATCGCGATCGAGGGCGGTGCGAACACGAAGCATCCGCTGCCGCGCATCATCAACATCCACGTAAGAACCGTACAGTTAGATTCGCAACATCGTTTGGCGTTTTTTTTTTTAACTCCCACCAACCGAACAGGAACACGGAGCTGCGTACGATGCGGGCGGCCTGGAGGTGGGACAGCTTATATTGGAGGTTGACGGAAACAAGGTGGAAGGAATGCATCATCAGGTACGTACAGGGGACTGGAGTACGCGACGAAGTAGGAACAAAAAACGCAATGTTTAAAATAATGTTATCCACCGTCTTTTTGAACCCGAATTTTCCTTTCGTTGTAGGACGTCGCCCGACTGATAGCGGAATGCTTTGCGGCCCGCGACAAAAACGACATCACCTTTCTAGTAGTGGAAGCAAAGAAATCAAACCTAGAGCCGAAACCAACAGCATTAATATTTTTAGAAGCATAGCATTTGCTTTCCCTGCCGGCTAGCGATCCGGATAATTCTGAAGTACCAGAAAAAGGGATCGACCTTACCGCTGATAAGCTGATGAAGTGAACGATCTCGGTATCGTGCGTTTTCGTTTCTTCCGTTTCCGACATTGGATTGTCTCCTTTTTACACCGACCTCTCTCCCAGCCACCCCCTCCGTCCGCCCCCGAAAACCCCATCATCGCACGCACGCACGCACGTCTCTGCCTTCGGAGCCACGGCACATAACGCCCTTGCTTACGGCTTCCGGCCTGTCGCTTTCTGTTTCACGTCAACCTCCTCTTGTCACCCCCGTGTGACGCTGGACCGGACGGTTAGGAAAAACACGTTTCTTTTCTCATGCACGACCAACGTCACCAACACCACAAAAAATAAAAACGACTGGAAATCGCTTTTCTATGCTCTCTACAATCAACCGCTGTTTGACGTCTGCTGACTTATATTTCGTTGTACGTTTTTACTTCGGTTTTAAATGGATATACCCGTCACTATAGCTATATTTTATTATTTAACTGTTTGATTTGCAACCTGCATGTGAACTAACCGAGCAAAGGAAATCTGACAGATGCTAGTGTACTAAGCTTTATGACAAATCAACTATTCACAAGCTCCTCCTTCGAAAGGTCCTTACACCCTGTTCCGATTAACTAGATCAGGGATATCTAGCTTCCCGCGCAATAGCTTTGACAATTCAGTGACGTTGCTGACACTAATGCGATGATGACGTCTCTACTATTGTGTTAGTACTACCTTAGTTTACCAGGAACAATTCGCAATCCACTAAAAAGCACCTAATGACGATACAGTTAATTAAAATACACTGCCGTTTTAAAAGTAACGCTACAAATGTCTGCATCAGCAAACAAAACTCAACAGGATTGCCTCAAATATACAGCAACCGAACTAGTACAGTAGATTTAACATACATAGAAAAGACTAGCCCAAACTGACTTATTTAACGCAGTCATAATACGATGTATTCTTTTTCTCCATACCGAAGTTTTTTCGCTTTATTATTAATTTTTCTACTTTCGCTGCCTGAGATAACACCGCTGGTAACTCGCATCCATATCGCTCGCACACGCACGCACCGTTCCAGTCTTTTCGAACGATTGCCAAAGATTTGTTTTATTTTTTTCACGATTCAACAATTCTCTTATGTTTCCTTCCCTTCAAACCTTTGCAAACGAATAACAAAAAAAAAAAAAGGCAACCAAAAAAGGAGATTCTAATCAGCAGGGAAAGGAGAAAGTGAAACAGCGTTCTTTATTCGCGGTAATTCAGAGATATTCTAGCCGTCAGGGATGATTAATGATGTTGACGAAATGATAATGACCCATATATAAACGAACAACCCGATACTCTCACAACATGGCCACCAGAGGGATGGGCGAGCGAAGAAAGGCGACGATTCTCGATTGGTGTGGGAACCATTTTTTTTTTTTTCGCTGTACCAGCAGATGGACAGCGGCAGAGTATTTATAGGATACGGGAAAAAAAAACACGAAACTAAATCTCAGTTTAGTTTACCGAAATGAAAAGCGCAAATACTCATCTGTCACCCATTCAGTTACACAACAAACAAACAAACCACATTATAGATTAGACGGACGTCCCGAGGAAGTATGAACGGGGGTAGTACTTACATCAAGTGTTAAGATGCGTTCGTAGTATCTACTTTTAGTAGCAACGGATAAGAAGGGCTTGAGCTTTAATCGACTTCAAACAAAGACAGTAGACACCTAGCTTTTTCGACAAAGTTTACGTGAAACAAACGATGTCCGGGGCTGTCTAGTGGGTGGCTTGCTTGGCACGATGTAACTATAGCCAAGTAGCATCAAACAACCAGATAAATAGTCATCGAGAGACTTTGTTTGATCTTTTCGGGAATGATTGCTCCAGCTTTGGGGCACCCCCTCCGATAACGTCAAATCGCAGGATTGGTTGGTGGAGTTGTAGCCAACGAGGGTAGGGCGTGCCTCACCAAGTCTTATGCCGGCAACGGGCGCCAGAAGTTTGTGCCAAATTCACTGATTTGGTAGAATTTTTGGGATACCGTTCGCCAGAGCGGGTCATTTATGATTCCACTATCGCAGGACGCAACAATAACTACGGCTGTTTGTGTCCACACCCAAGGACACCCAGGTGTCCAGGTGTCCAGGTGTCTGCCGCTAGCAACTCACCGTCAAAAGCAATGTTCATAACCCCTCCCCAAAAAGCAATGTCCTGCGTCCGCTAGTAGTGCTTGGTTAGTGTGTGGCTAATCTTTAGAAGACATTTTCCCTCCACGGTGTCGCGTTGTACCGTCAGTGTACCGTGTGGGTGTAGTCAGCTTGCAGCAAGATTATTGTTTGCCCAACAACTAAACACCTTAGATCGGTGAAGTATCGGACTCGATGGAGTTGAGTACAACTAGAGAAGGTCTACTAAAACGTTGAAGGACAAATAGTACACACAATTCGTCACACCTGCTCCGCTATAAATGTCTTAAAAAACGCTTTCCAACTGTGGAACTTAGAACACCCCTCCTGCACACGTACTCTTCCCACTGGAACACACATACACAGCTACTCGTTAACTAACACACAACTCCAAATACACACGTAAAACACACGACCACAAAATCATTGTTGTTCTTTCGACGCGAAGAAAATGGTATGAGTCTAAAAGACATTAATGCTGGAAGGTATGAATGTGAACCGCTTCACGTTTTACAAGTATTATACGAATCAGAATGCAACCTGTAGCAACTCTGTACATCTGTAGTGAAGCTTACGAGATCAAGCATGGCAGCGAGAACGGCAAAAGCTCAAAATGAACGAAAACATTGTTAACCATCATTTAACCGTACATTTGAAAAGCCATTTAAAATGAATGTTTATTGTACTATTTTTCTCTTATTTGCGAACTAGTATCTAAAGCATATTTAGTTAACAAGTTAAATAGCCATCATCAGTAGGCAGTTGTGTATGCTATGCTCACTACGTGCTATCATGAGACAGGGGAAAAGAGAGAGAGAGAGAGAGGGAGAGAGAAGTATTGAAGCGGTTTGTAAATTATTGATTTGGCCGATTTCGATAAAACATTTTACAAATTCTCTCCGATAACTCGTGTGCTATCCTGCTGAAGTCTTGCTTAATGGAAATGTCCAAAAGTTTAGTTCCAATCCGATAGTACCTTCACCATTTCACAAGTAGTATTTTCGAAACTAAAAGAAGCCGTATCAAAACTCGACCGCACTTTGCCGTCGTTCTCTTTTCCAGACGTATACAATTTTCATTAACAAAAAAAAACACCGCCAGAACGTGAAGCTAGTTTAATTGATCCGGCTAGTAGTTCGCTAGTGTAAAATTTGCTGTAACCAATTAGTAGTGTTCAACTGTGTTCATTCTCACCGGCCCGGACTCAAGTGTACTGGATGGCAACGTGTGGCGCAGTCCCGTAGAAAGGCAGGCACGTTGGTGTAAACAATCGACTGACGGAGACCATCCTAGGGGAGGCTGCGAAATGGTTTATATCGGTAGTAAGCTAGAACATGCCACGTTTACGAAACGACGACGCATTTACGCAACCTTGTCTTGTCCAAACTTTGTCCAAACTTTGTCCAAACTGAGTTTATCTGTAGAGAACGTAGCCATGCAAAATTTCTTGAACTAACTAGAGTACGCCCGCCTGGCGATAGATTTTCTCACACTCTTTCGTGCTAGGGGACGAACGTAGAAAGAAAACAAAAACAAAATTGATATTGCCATACCGGCCGCGACAACATTTGCCTCCGAATTAGGTTGCTTCGACGTAGACGGCGGTCGTAATGTTTAGGAGTTGACGAGTTTTGTAACGCGATTGGCTTAGTAGAAGAAAACGAATAAACGCGAGTAGTAGTGGGTTGGCTAAGGAATAAAAACGTCGCAACAAAAAAAAACTAAGTAAACAATACGGGGCAAAGAACGAATAGGAAAATTAATCTTCATCATAGCATTAACCGGCCTTTTTTCAACCAAATCGGCGCCCCGACTGGGAAACCAATCCCCCGAAAGACAGAACTGACAGAAATAAGTCTGGCATCGATACCCTGACCGACCCGGAAAACCCAAACCTGCAACCTTCTTCGCACCGAGAGAGCTTCGCTTTGAGAATTGAGTCGTGATAAGGTGGATAAGTTTGAGAGCAAAATCTTTAAAATTAAGCCTAACGCCCGGATCGATTTCGTATTCGTGCTGCGCACTGAGTCGTTGGCTGGCTACATCTAAGGAACGACTCGTGAATTCGTGTTAAAGTTAATGTTTCAACTAGCAGGACAGCGTTTGTATGGTAGTAGACGATAACGAACAAGCAAAAGGACAGTGGATGACTGTCGGAGGAAAACAAATAATGTAAAGGTACGATCTACTTTGTAAAACATAAAAAAACTCGAGGCACTGGCACTGTTCTGTCGCGGGCAGGATCTGGCAGAAAAACTCGAACGCGACTGTTATTTGATAAAACGTATACTCGGTTTAAAAAATGTAGGCTTTTGTTCCCGTTTTGCAAACTGGTTTCGATGGCTGTAAATCTTAATGTTACTTAAAACGGCGATGAAACCACAGAGAATGCATCCACACAGCATGTTAAATTAACACAGGCACAGGCGAAGGCATACACACGCAAGTAGTTGTAAAAAAGCAACACCCATTAATACACACACGCATAAAATAAACGGCAAAGTACTAAAAAAAAAAAAAAAGGTGAGCATAAAACTGCAATGAAAGTCTTATGACAAAACGAGAAGGTGAAATGAAGTATATATTTAAGATACAAACAAAACAAACTGCTTGTAAAATCTAAGGTTCAGTGAAGGCAGCAAAGCAAAGTAAGACAACTGTATCAAAGGAAGCCAGTTAAGGGGTCGGTTACCAGCATAAACCAACATGAACGAAAAGCGAAAAACATAAACCGCAGTAAAAATAATCCTTATGCAAAATTCGCTCCATGTGAAGTTGGGTGAGGTAATATAAAAAGATAAAAAAGAAATGAAGGCAGACAAATGCGTCTGAAGATACAACAAAAAAAAAACTCATAAAAGGGCTTGCAACGTTGTATGTGCGGTGAAAAAAGGAACGCTTCGTTGATGTACATAACAGTTGCCACTTATTTATACCTGTACCGATTATTATAAACAAATCAAGCATCTCAAGCTGCGAAAAACGGGAACGAATGCTGTTGCAGCTAACGCAAAACATACATATAATGTAAGCTGGAGTGCAATCAGTGGCTAACAGAGGGAAATATTTTGAAACACAAACACTACACGCCAGTCATCAGGAAGAAGATCAGAAAAAGGAGGTAAAACAGAGCATGATTAAATAGGTATATAAAACCACACAAATAAACAAAAGTGAAACGAAAACGAACGAAAAATCAGTATGTGAAGCAAAACCAAAACAAACAAACAAACAAGAACTGACGCAGTCGTTTTTGAGACAGGCAATTGGTCAGTGGTAAAAGTACACTAATAATCAACACATATTCAAACACAAACTGAACCTAAAACCACCCTATATTTGTAGCAACTCCCCAACTAAGCCATGATGATGATGTGACTGCAAGGAGAGAGCACTAGGCGCAATCGACTTGCGATGTTCTCGGGCAAAATGAACGAACGAACGAAACAGACTCTAGCCGAGTAGTCAGCCGGGGGACGGTAAATCAATCATTAAATCCATGCAATTGCATCCGTATCGATGGCTGTTTATACGGTTTAATCAAGCTAAATATTAAAACAAAAGACAAAGTAATGAAACCTAAATCCTAAGCCACACTTTGCCGTGGCACACGGTGAATAGTGTATGTGTTATGTAAAAAAAAACAGAACGAAGGGAAATCTATGTATAAAACCAAACCTATCTAAATGCTACTATAGAGAAAAAGACACATGCCGCCAAGCAGAGAGGGAGGACGAACAAAGTAAACCAAATCAACATCGATCGAATTCCGTTTCAGTTGATTGATTTCGAACGAATCAGAACTATCGTCGCACATCAGAAACACTACATCGTACCAGAAACCATCATCCGAGAACCACAAACCACCTAAACACCGAGCTGTCAACACTAGACTAAAAGTAACTAAAAGTCATAAATGGATGCTGAGTTGTCGAACATGCGCTAGTCTAATAACATAAAGTATCGAGAGAAAACAAAAAAAAAACGGACGGAGGGCAGCTGGCCCTTAGGGCTAGAGACCTCCTCGTGCTTTACTCATGCGAATGTGCGATATTACCGAAAGAGGCAAACACATCCCCATATATAAATATATGCATTTATCCATGTAAAACTATTGATATTTAAAAGCAAATGCCCGGGATGCTGCGAAGGACAAGCTGCACTTTTCGGCGAGTTGGACCCGTGTACACCTCAGCGTTTCGCAACCGGAATAGCATATATTATGTGTGGGCGCATTTCAATTGTTTCTATTCTTTTTTTTTTTCATTCCTCCAACTCTAACCGTTTGGTTTCGAATTATTGGTTTTTCTGGATGCCAAATCCACCCAATTCCAGTTAAATGCAAATTAGTTCTGGTTTTTATCTTCTTTTCTTTGATCAACTATCAGCTTAGCGAACAAGATAAATCATAAAAATCATAAAACCTACACTGGAAGCCACTCACACTTTACGTGATCGGCTAAAAAGCTTCATAAAACGTCGAAACAGCATTTAAAAACAAACAAACCAAACAGTTACTACATTCCTGTAGCTAAACTCCACAACAAAAAAGAGAACCGAAACATACCGGAAACAGTTGATTGGCGCATAGATAAATTGTAAAATAAAAACTTTGCTAATGGCCAAAGTAGGCGGATAGCGAAAGCGACTAGACACGGGGCGGAGGTGTTTGTTAAGTTTTTCCTTCAGATGCTAGAGTGCGGACAGTGCTAATATACTAAGCTAAGCTACGAATGAGATTATGTTCGGCAGGATGGGAGGTGTCACTAGTATCACCGGCGCCGTAGATGATGATGACGATGATGATGGTGATGAAGCATACGGGCAATGATTATTCCTACGATCGCAGTTATTAGTGTATAATAAACATCATTCAAATCGAATCATGCGCTAGGGAAACATGTTACATTTTTATTAGAGAGACACAAACAAAGGATAGCAGCTTCTGTAAAACCAGTTAGTCGTGCACCGAGCGGTGCTACCCGTGGCCAGTGGAAAAGCTCGAAGGACGGCCACGACGCTGGTGACTGACGAGGTGAGGGACGAGAATAATCATCACGAGCGAGGTAGAAGGAGTCAGACGCCGGCAAGAATAGGGAATGAATGATACGATGATATTGAAAAACGAAAACGAAAACAAAATTGCGACGAAGAACATAAAAGGAAGAAGAAAAAGATACTGTTATTAGTTAACAAGGTATATGCGATAATATGAAAAAGTATTAAACGAGAACATTACGAAGCAGTGGGATTGTGCGGAGAGTGCTGAAATAAAATTCCAATGATAAACGAAATAAATTGCTAACCGAGTTTTGTTCCAACGCCAATAAATGTTCCCTTTGCTGGGAAAGTTCATCGTTAACAACTAAACCAAGAGAAATCAGCTGGAATTTTCTTTGTCCAAGATCATTTACGCACACGTTCACGCATTTCTTTCCAGTGACACTGATAAATTCCAAATGCAACGGTTATCTTTTCACAAACAAGTGCCACATTCTGTAGCCGTGCGCCTTTCTGTTTTTATTTAAGTTAAACAAAAATATGTGAATAGTAAATAGCTCACTGTTCGATGTACGCTATCAACGGACATCATTCCAATGGAACGGAAAATGGGGTGTTTAACAAACTTGGATTAGTCGTGACAAGTGTATACAAAATAGTTCATCAAAAACAGACTACATGTTGAGTTGCGGGTCGCGTGGCGCGACCGAAGCGCTTTCCTGCCTCTCTACATCGCCCATTTTGTTCTCTTTCGCATCGGTAAAAGAGGGCGGAAACGCGCAGGTTATATATCATCCACCGGTTTCGCATTAAATACCAATCCACCCACCTCTCTGAAAGCATCCTAGATCTTACATGAGGGTCAGGCGACACAGGAACCAACAGCGTGGAATGGAATCACTCGAACACGATCGTGTCGTTATCTTCGACGGAGTAGAAGTCCAGACTGCGGCCGTGGTTTTCGAGCGGTATACGCACCTTGCGCTTCCGGTCCAACATGGACATACGAAGGGCTGTGTTGCCCTCCGGCAGCCCGAACAGCTTCACGATTAGATTTTGCAGTGTGTGCAGGTTGATGCGCTTCGGAACCTTCTTCTCGCGCAGCTCCGCCGTCATCTCGTTCAGCAGTTGCAGGCGGATCATGTTGGACACCTTCCGCGTGTCCGGCAGAAACTGCTCCGGACTACCCAGGCCTGAGAAAGTGAGAGAACGCGCACGTGAGTGGTAGGAAAAATGAAGATGAAACAACACATGGCGAAGAAGAGGCACTTTCACTTACGCTCCAACAGCCGCGGATACATTCGATGCGACTTGAAGAACGCCTTCAGCAGTTGCGCATCGTTGCGCACTTCCATCCACTGGTGCGCGTACAGTTTCCACATGTCGCACTCGGAGTCACGCCGTAACTTCTGACTGATCGTCGAGCGGTTGAACATGCGCAGGCCCCCGATCGTACCGACGATGCGCGAGACCGTCTCCTCGTAACTGACCGTCGGATCCGGATCGACCATCACGTGCTCCAGGCGGGCCAGCTTATCCAGCTCGTTGAACGCGCGGCAGTGGTCCTGCAGCGGATTGTCACGCAGGTAGATGGTGCGCAAGTTTCGATACAGCTCCACCTTCTCGTTGTGCGGACAGTCCTCGGAGAACATGAGCTCCCGAATGCCGTTTCCGTTCAGCAGTAGCTCCTCTAGAGCGGGCAGCTTTCCGAGATTGCGGATCGAGTCGGCGTCATGGACGGCATTGTTCTGCAGATCGAGATGCTTCAGTCGGCTGAGTGCGACAATGTACGGTGCTTCGTCCTCAATGTAGTGGATGTCGTTCTGCTCCAGCAGTAGGTACTCAACCGCGGGCCACATACGGGCCAGTCGGACCAGCTCGGTCCACGAACCGATAGCGCAATTTTTCAGAATGATTTTACGAATGTTTGCGAACTTTGATGCCAGCACGTTGATCTGCTCCTCGTATGGATCAACGAACCGGTTGTTACTGCAAGAACAAATAATAGTTGTCGCATTTCGAAGCCATGACTATTGAACAAGATTAAACTTACGAGAGGTTCAACTCCTTTAGTGTCGGAATCTGCTCGGCTATATTGCCAACCTGAGACCAGTTCCAGAGCAGCGTCGAGGAGACGTCGAGCATCTGCAGATTCACCAGGCTGCTCAGGTCTCCGGCCGCGCTGACCGGACAGTACCGGACCGAGACATCCATCAGCTGCTGCAGGTTGCTCTGCTTGTCGCCGACCTTCTCCATACCGACGATTTCGAACAAGGACGCGTGTAGCTGCTTCTGCACCGCCTGTATCATCTCCGAGTCAATCCGTAGCGTGTCCTCGGTAACGGTGTACTTGTCTGTAATGGCTTGCGCAAGCGTTTGCGACTTGGTCAGCTTCTCGCTGCGAATCATCGAGCCCGCGGTAGGCGACCTGTAAATCGAACCGGACGGAAAAACCACCATAATGTTGACACGGTTGATCGAGTTTTCGCAACAATCTCACGTCGATGTTGACAAACGTCCACGGATGGCAATGATGACACGATGAGTCATCGCTGGTGTTGAGTTACCTACCTTGTTTGGAAATACTGCACCCCGTTGATGGTGCCCGAATGCTTTCCACGAGCGGGATCGTCCCATTCGATACCGATCCATTCGCCTTCCGTGTTCGGTACCTAGGGATGCAATCAATCGGAGCGAAAGCAAAACGACAGTCAACAAAAAAACCCTGCTAGGCTAGCGAAAGCCAACCAATCAACTGCATACCTCGCCCACGTATCGTACGGTTCCGAAGTGCTGGCCCACTTTAACGCGAACACCACGTTCGAGATGGTTTTGGAGTATCATGGCGACGTTTTTTTACCTTGCACTGTGCCAGCCACGGAATCTAAGATGTGGGAAATATGCCACCCGCGAGCCACTTGCCACGGTAACGTTGCAGATGCGCTTAACTTACGACGAACACGGACGTTTGCACACTGCAGTACTGTTATGGAGCAATCAACAATGACGGAACGGACAGAGAAGGGCAATAGGAATGCAAAACAACGGTCCGATTATGGTGGGTGGTGACAGCTGAGGGGTAATGTTTTCGTTGCTGCCTTGATTCACAGTTGCGTCAGTGCGAGTGAAACAGCACGCAACTTGCTATAAAAATAGGAAGGTGCCTACTGAGCTAGCAGATGGTTGTGCAAAATTCGTCGTTTCGAAATGTTTTATAAATCCAAATCGTTTTACCATCAATTATGTGCCCGTGTACTGTTTATTGAATTACCATATATTTTTCGGGTGTTTTAACATGGCATTTCAAATCAATCGAAATTCTGATTGTATTGGGTGTCCTTTCTCGTCGTAGAGTAGTACCATAAACAACGTAAACATCGATCAATATGTCACTTCCGCGTCAAATAAATATTAAAAATAATAGACATTCTCCGTATTGTGTTGTCTGCAGGCGTTCACAGCTTCCATTCGCCGTTTATTTCCTCTGTAATCTGTCCTCTCAGTGTTCGTTATGGCCAGCGGATTTGTTACTGAAACCGAACTCTCCGAGGCCCGTCGCAAAAGGCAAGAAGAATGGGAAAAAGTGAGGACCGCCGAGCAGCCAATTGGTAGGCATTGCTGTTTACGCCGAAGGAGGTGGGTTAGAATAGTCTGACTAATTTTGGTTTTACCAAATTCTGCTTACAAAGATGCGCCAGAAGAAGAGTACGACTCAAGGTCCCTGTACGATAGGCTGCAGGAGCAGAAGCATAAGAAGGATCACGAGTTCGATGAAGCACATAAGCTAAGTGAGTATCTGGATCTCCTACTAGTCGTAGGATATCCAGTTTTAACTATTCGTTATTGAACTTGCATATCCCGTTTCGTGTAGAAAATATGATCAAGGGCCTAGATGATGATGAAGTGGAATTTTTGGACCTGGTCGACAAAAATAGAATGCATGCCGAAAGGCAAGCACACATTGAGGAGCAGAAGGAATTGAACGAGTTTCGTGCGAAGGTTGCAACCCTACAGGAGAAGCGATTAGATGAGGTAAATAAGCAATCCTAATCTTCAACGGCTCGCGAAACATGCAAAATAATCAACTGTTTGATTTCAGCAAATACAACAGCAAGTTTCCAAACCAAAGCCTACGAAGTCTCCCCTGGGGGGCGCACGAATGAGTCAAAAACAAATTCTCGCCGGAGTTGTTGTGCGCAAACGTAAACTTGAACCGGAGAGTGAACGTAAAGACCCAATCGAAGTAACTGAAAAGCTAGCCACATCAATGCCAGTCAACGGTGAATCAGAAGAAGGAAGGGTAACTACAACGAATGCCTCAAGCAGCAAACCAGCTATGGAAAGCAAGCCGTTAAAGGCAACCGAAATGGGAATGCGAGTTATAGGTATACTTCCCGGAATGGGATCGTACGATGATTATGAGTCTGATTCGGACAATAGTTCGGACGATTCCGAGATCGAAACAAGCCAAGATTACGATTTTGTAGGAAGAAAGATACGTAAAGTTTGCGATGGTAAATGATAGAATGTTTCGAAGCTGTTTTGCATTTGAATTGTAGCCAGGCAAGGTAAATTATACACTAAATGAGTTACTACCGCGTAAGCAATGTTTGCAGTTCTCACGGTGTATGTTTTATATGTATATGGCCGTTGGGGAGATGTAAAGCGTATTCCAATGTGCACATAAAAGATAGACCGCATGAGCTGCATTCAAGCTTTACGATTCTGGTTAGCTGATTAAATAATAAATGTTGAAATTAATGATTCCTTCCTCACATGCGATAATAATATATAATTCATCTTCAGTGTTAATTTCAATTTTCTCAATTTTTTGTTAGACGTTTGATAACATCCAAAAAGGTGGATACATCATGCTACCACAAAGACGGGTGCACACTTTGTCTGCAACAGCACTGCGTACAGATTTTTATCCATTTCCATAAGTATAGGCAACGGGTGTTCCGCAGGTAGTGCAATTCATTTCTTAGGGTATCAGTCCAGCGCCGTTTCACTAATTAAATGCACATCAAAAGTAGTTTACAGCTTTGTACGTAGTGGAGAGGGTAAACGAATCATTTTTCGAAACACATCCATTTGTTCATCTCTTGACATTGCGATTCGACTGTATTCAATAACCGAGTGTGGCAAAATCGGTTAATCGACTGTTGAACGGCAGTCAATTTGACCAGTCGATTTCGGGTCGGCTAGCACCCAGCCTGGCCTGAGTCGCATTTAATCGACGGTCGAGCAGCTTGTCTAGCGTCGGTTGGTAAGGAAAAGAGAAGGGATTGAAAGAAACACCAGTCGATGTTTGGTATGCGACGACACCCAAGGAAAGGCATTGACCAACAAAGCTCAAAATAAATCTCTTTTTTCATTCTGACAGGGTTTGTTCTTCTAGTTTTATTGGCTGTCAAACGCATCTGTGCAGCTGAACATCGATTCGAGCAAAAGCAGTCGGTTAATGACAGCTAACTGGCCTCTAATCGACTGTCGTTTAACTGTCAAATACCCGATTTTGCCACACTGGGTAGCTCTTCCATCGTATTGTGAAGTTCAGGTACAGGTCGGAGCACACAACCCACATCAGTCAGTGAGGCGAGCGAGTGCCCTGCGTACGCGTCGATATCATCCGTGTTTGTGAAGATTTTTTATTATTTCTTCTCTAATCAAATTATTATCCTGTGACTCGCTGACTTTGTCGTGAAACGCGCAGGAAACTGTCTCGTATGTGATGTGCTTTTTGTTTTCGATTGTCCCATTTGACCCGAAACGCACAACACAGCGCAAGCAGCGAGCATCACTCCATCTCCATCATCTGTTGTGTTAGCTGGCCCCCGCAACGGCTCAGTGTGTGTGCGTGAGCGCGCTCGTGTATGCGTGTGCATTGCAATTCGTGAAAACCGTGAATTCCGGCGACCCAAGAGCATTGCCTGTAGAGCAGCGGCAGCACCAAGTGCCAGGCAACGCCTATCGACGATCCAAGTAAACCCGAGACGCTCCGTGCTCAAGAAAACGGTGTGCCGCTGCTGCTTAGTGCATCCGGCTGCAACTGTGAATTTGATCGAAAGCGCAACCAAATCCGACCTCGTCCACAGTCCGTCGTCCCCAATTTGTGCCCTTTGGCCCACAGGAGGAGTCGCGAGATCGATTCGTTTTTTATTTGTGCACCAGTGTGTGTTGTGGACTGCGTTACGTGTGTGCGTGCGTGTTGGAGGCGGTGGATGGTTCAGTCGTGTGTTGATTGAGTGTAAGTTAAGCCAAATAGCTCAGTAATCGATCCCACAGAAGCTGTGTAAAGTCCTGTGTGTATCCTGGTGGAGTAGGTCTCCTCTGGAATGCTAAATTTCTCCTTCCTCTTTGCCACATGCAACCCCGTTCCATCGTCATGATTGCGTGATCGCGTTTCCAACACAACGCAACTTTGGAGTAGTAAAACGAGTGAGTGAGCGATCGTTGCGCTTCGATCGCGTTGATGGTGTGTGCTCCGTTTCTGGATTGTTAGGGCTGGAAGTCGGGAAAGTAGCAGAGGCGATAGGGAGGGCGTGATTTGCTGCGGATCGTGTCCTTGTGTGGCTGCATGCTGTGTGGGAAATAATCTTTTTTCATTCTCGCCCTCCATCCGATTTAAAAATGGCAAATGATCTATGTTGGTAAACGCGCGTGAGGTGACCGAAAAGCAGGATCCCGACTAAAGCGGATGAAGGGAAAGGGCAGGGAGGGGAGGAGAGAAAAATGCTGCACTATGCTGCGGTGCGTTTGTGTTTGTGTGCGCTTAAGCGCGTGCGGTTGTGTGTGGGGTTGCGGTGGTACAATGGTATACCCACATCGAGGAACATTGATGAATCCAAGTAGTGTATGCGGAGTGAAAGAAAAAATCTCCGGCAAAAGGATGGTCCTACATGATAATATGGTGGACAGTCGGAATTTAAGGACCGCGTGACGGAGCAGGGCAAGCTTCGGCGGTTGCCAAAGGGAGAGAAAGCGAGAGGGCCGAACCCGAATCGGTTCCGTCGTATCGGGTTCGCGTTCGTGTATGCGTGCCAAGCACGTCCCCGATCTCTCCCCGCGGCGGCTGTGTGGTGTGTGTGTTTGTGCGACGGTGTGCCCTTTCGTTCGCCTCCATAATTGTGTGTGGAAACGTGTGGGAATCCCTTCTTCTCGGTATGAAGATATTCAACTCTTCATCCGACACACAACACGGTCAAAACACTACCACGCGCTGCCGTCATCCCGCCGCCGACGCGGTGTCGCTCTCGGTGTGTGCGGGTGACGTTGACCCATCTGGCCCCAATTGCAGAAGCGCACCAACACACGGCCCAGCGTCAGAGACAGCCGCAGCAGCAGCAGTAGGCATTTGTATGGATGGAGAAACGCGTCGCTGTCCCGTTTTTGTGGATGCAAAACGCAGAATCTCGCTCTACATATGTGAAATTGTTGACGTTTGCATCCAAAACGCGAAGGTTTTACTTTGCCGTTTCCCTATTTCTCCCGATTGTGTATTCCCGTCATTCCCGTCATCGCCGCGGGCGATGTGCCGTAAAAAAAACGCGCACGCAATCGCACGCCCACAACGACAGCATAGGAAGCTAGCACAAGCAGGAGATGTCTGTTTTTTTTTTGCTTGATTCTTGCATCGCATAACGTAACGCTGCTGTCGTGTGTCTGCTAGTTTGTGTTATGTTCCAGAAATGTTTAGATCATCGTTCATCTCGGACGATCGAACGATCGATCTTTCTGTAGAAGGTTTAGCAAACCTTATTCACTTATTCGAGGTTTATACAAGTGTGATGCGTTATCATAATCCCGTGATCGTGTGATATTTTTTTTCTAGTACATTTAGAGAAAATGAAATGGCAAATGATTCCTCCAAGTGACCCAGTGTCCGTGGTGAGGATTTTCAGTTGTCCTCAATGCTGGCGATCGTGTATGTGGTGTTGGTAGTAGAACCCCACGGGCTTACGCGTATCGTGCAGAATTATAGTCTCCACGGTGAGGAGAGAGAGAGAGAGAGGCTGCCATTCAGCGTACAGTTCGACGATGTTTTAAATGTTCTGCAGAACCACACAAAGGAAACGGGACCCGCGGGTGACGAGTTGTGCGTGCGTGTGAGCTTCCAGTTTTTCACACGATTAGCGGACTAATTGATCGTGCACTGATCTTCCTCACACTCGTCCTTTCTCTGTTCCTCATCTTCACCCCATCTCGTTAGATGAGAGAATCGATTGTGTTGACAGGTTTCGTTTTTTTTTTGCCTCCCCCCACCCTGGACCGATCCAGTAGGTTCTTGTTTTATGTTCGTTTGGGTGTTTGCGGGTACTGTGTTGTGTTCCGTTGTTTCCCCCCGAGAAAGCCTTTTGCCTAGCATCGCTTCTCGTGGGGTTCGCAAAAGCCACCACAAAGCACGCGCTTCGGACACAAACACACCCGACGATGGTGGTGGTGTATGTACGTGCGAGTTTGGTGTGTAGCAGCAGCATTCTTGCCCACGGCTGCACGGAGCGAAAGTGTGGTGGCCAAAGATCGGTCTATGCAAATCGTGGAGATGGATTGGTCCAACGACAGCAGCACCAGCAAACCGGAAGAAGGAACGGACAGAAGCAAAGAAAAAGGCATGCAGGCATGGCCCTAGAAGCCAACTGCAGTTTCCTAGAATTACGCGGCCCTTTCTCTCTCTCTCTCTCTCTCTCTCTCTCTCTCTCTCTCTCTCTCTCTCTCTCTCTCTCTCCCCGTCTTTTGGCAGATTTATGAGATGGCAATTTGTTCCGGCAGTTGTACGACGAAGATGCTGTTGGAGCGAACGGGAAACATTTCCCGTCCTCGGTCTCACACACAACCCATCGCGATAAGTACTGGTGTTCGTCTCAAAGGATAAGGAAGTTGAAGAGAAACGATGTATGGCATTCAAAGTGCGACCGCCTTTTCTTGTGTTTTAAGCTCGCTGTAAAAGGCTACGGAAAAGAACACACAAGAACATTTCTTGCTTTCCTTTCCTTTGCTTCCTTCGTGTACACTTTGATGCTGCAGAACATGAAGATAATTTTTAATAATATCGGACCATTAAGTTATCGTTATTCGTTGCCTTCCTTTCCTTGGGTTTCTCCACTGACGAAAGCGGTTTCGGCAAAGCAAAAAGCGAAAGGAGAATAACTTAAATAACACTAGACTAGAGTCAAGCACTGTTAGCTACAGTTAAGCTAACTTTGATTCAACTCCATTCCCTTTGAATACATCATTAGGCTCCTTTTGGGCAAAATGAATCCAAATGGGAACACAAACGGGTCTGCAAGTTTCGTGCGTGAACTCCTTGCCTCAACGCAGTACGATTTCGCGTCCGGTCCAGTGTTTCCAAAACATTAAACGGTAGAAAAATAGAAACAGCTATTCCGTCCGATTACGGGAAACGAAAGACGTCAGACACTGCACACTCCAACGGTGTGTATTATTTCACACTCTTCATTTTCCTCCTCTCGCAATCGCACAGCAATGGGGGGAAATCAACCGGGGCCGGGGGAAAACAATGAAAGCTCGAACATTATTAGTAGGCCGTGATGATAGTAAGCATTGTACACACCCTCCACCCATTTTTCCTACAACTCCACGCATTGGGATGGGGATGGGGTTAAAAACATTAAATTCGATGAGATGATGAGCAACCTTCCCTCGCGAATCGACGCCAGCATCTCGCTGGGGTCGTCGGCCATTTGTGAAAATGATTGCTCCTTCTAATATCTTTACACCCGGGCACTACCCGAAAATCCTGTGGGGGGGGGGGGGGGGG
>JAOEFI010000007.1:4469300-4479816 GCA_034621735.1 Anopheles plumbeus | reverse complement strand
CTCAGGGTGGAAAGGGTAGGGAGGAAGCAAAATTGTAGCAGAAAAAGCGATATGTTGCGCGATTTCGGTGCCTGGGAGGGCTCCACTAGTCAGCGCGACTTCTTCGTGTTACACATTAGTGACATTAGAGTGTTTCATTAAAAAATAATATTTTTGAACTACGTGAAGTATGTTTTCTTTGAAAAGGTTTAATTTCATTATTTGAAAAAAATCTCCACAGAAGTGAAGAAGTGTTTGGTTTGGTATTTTTTTTTTTTTTTTCATTCGTGTGTGCTGCTTCGATTTGGAGTTGGTCGGTGGTGGGCAAGCCCCCCTTCCTCTGAAGAACGGTTAAGACATAACGCAGACCCAATGAATATGTCTCTTTATCGGGTTGTTTTTTTTTTCATTCGACCTAAGAAAAATCCCGCACAAGAACTTCATATCCAACAGCCCCTTTTTCGGGTTCAACGATACTTGTGTGGTGGAGCGCCCCCACCACGGAAGAAACCAAGACGTTAGTGTGCCGACGTTCCGTGCCCTTGTGAGGATGTGTGTATGTGTGTGTGTGTGTCCGTGCGTGTGTGTTCAAGTCCTGAGTGTTGTCCAAGTTCTATGTTCGCCGTGCGGGTGCGATCGCGCCCTAACCCTTTTGCGCTGCACTTAAGCCAATGCCGCCGCTAATATTATCACCAGTTTTCTTCACATAAACGGTTCGCCGTTCATCATCGAACTCATCGGCGGTGGATGTTTTCTTAACCAAACTTTAATCACATTTCTTCTGAAATAAACCCGAAACCTGATGGAGGCGGTTTTTAGCGCTCGCTGCTGCTCGGTCGATCGTAACATGCCATCTGGTTTGAGGATCGGTGTTTTTTCTATCGCTTTCCCTTTTCCCACCGAGTTCTTCGGTGTGTATCCAGTGTGTGTGTGTGTGAATCGATGGTGTGAGGGACGATGGAATGTTGGATGTGCTTTTCTTTTCTTTCCCATTCTTATATTACGATACTGGTGAAAGTAATACATATGTTTAACGTTTGTTTCTGACGAACGACATTTTGATAAAAATGTGAAACTAACTTATTTGTTCAAAGAATTATCCTTTACGTCGGTGGTTAGATTTTATGTTTAATTTCAATTATGCAACTTTCCTAATTCTATCGTTTCACATAATCGCTGTATGACCACCATGCATGCGGGGAATGTTCGTTTTTAAAGATTCTAAGTTTATTTATATATTACTGCGAATATTTTTCTCAAACATATGCTACATTCGATCACACCTCTCGCACCCCGTGGTTCCACCGGATATCCCGAAACGGTTGCAAGCGCGCGCGGAACACTCGGGCCAGCCCTAATTTCCACACACATTCCCAGAAGGCATCGATAACCAATCGCTCACTGACGATGCATGGCATTTTGCAGTATTTGTAGCATCATTGGTTTTTTTTTTAATTCATTCCCGTACATCTGTATGGAGTTGTAACCGGTTGCACGCCATTTTTACATCAACATATTAGTCGATTTTCGGGCGTACGCAATGCACAAAGATAAGGGGCGCATAAGAAAAGATTGTACACCAGACCAACCCACACTAAACTAAGATTAAAATATGCTTTGGGAACATCTGAGTGTTTGATAAAAGATTTCGAAAAATTCTACCGAGACTACTGCTCAAACTGCTTTACATAAGCCGGCCACTCACATGCCTTTCCCTTCCGTTCTTGTTCCCCGTCCCACTATCCTTCCTTCGCGCTCCTCCATCCCTTCCATGGCTCTAGCATACTTTATCGTGCGCCTAATAAATATTCGCTATGCATACTGTTGTCGAATGTCCTCCGCTCGCGAACTGACGACTTCTTCCGGCTAATATACCGCAAGCGTATTCGTGGACTGTTTTATTTTCATGCTCGTAGGTGTGTTTGGTACATAAGTTTTCCGTTCCCGGTAGTTTTGATTTGACGTTGGATTCTCGACGATGTTCGTCCCCGCCCCACAGTAGTAGAGAGAAAGCTGCCGGTGCTGAGTGTTGAGTTGTTTTGAATTTTCTCTTTATGTTGGAATGTGATTCGTTGCAAAGTGTTTTATTAAATTCCTTGCGTATGGTTCGTGTTGATTACCAGTTGGATTTTGCATTAGGTAGGGTTTGCATTAGCTGTTTTTTTCTTTTGTTTATACATCATTATATATTCAACTGCATATTCTATCTACTAGGTTATGTGAGCATGGATCGGTTGTACGCAGCCAAACTCAGTGGGCGAATGGGGGTTAGAATGTATTCTTTCGACATGGAGCAGCACCTTTGTGAACATTATGTAGTGGGTGTGGGTGGCACCTCGGTAACCGACTCGACGGCCGTTTGACGACTCGACTTCCGGCGTGACTGGGAAGCGGAATACTCTAAATTCATCCGATCGCCGGGAAAGTGTGGAATCTTATGTCGAACACTCTACCTTTTTTTCTCTCTCTCTCTCTCTTTCTTTCTTTTTCTTTTTCCCTCCTTCCACTGACCCTCGCTATCAATATGCACCAAATGGCTAATGCACCAACACGATGCACCCCATTTCTCTCCACACCACCCCGCCGCCCCGTCATCATGAGTACCGCTCCATTTTTAATGCTTGTTTCATTTCCCTATATTGTCTTCTTCTTTTTTTCCCTCGTGTGCTGTCGAATGTCCGTCCCCACTCGTCCACATTACCACCACCCTCCGCCCTGTATCCCTCCATCATCATTGCCATGGCTTGATGACTTGATCTGTCCACTCCCTCGCCCGCCCCCTTCTTTGTCACCCGCCCTGCGCGTTCTTGAACGAAAAAAAAAAACAACAACACAATACTCCAACAGACCGGCGTGTATCCTGCGTTCAGCCCCTCGTCCGTCACCTCGCCGCCGCTGTTCCCGCAGCCCCAGGCGCCGAACAGTGCGTCCATCTCGTCGACGCCGGCGTTCCTGTCCCGCTTTCCCCGCTCGCTGTCCTCGCTGAGTTTAGGCACGAAGAAGAAGTCCAGCGACGCCAAAGAGATCACCTCGCCGACGGCCTTCCTCGGCTCGCCGGAGTGCATGAGCCCGGACGGGCTGGGTGGCGCGGGTGGCGGCGGCGGCGGAGGCGGCATTGGCCTACCGTACGGTGCGGGAGGGGCGATGAACAGCAGCAGCAGCGCCAGCTCGCCAGGGTCGGCCGGGACGCCGACCAAGTCGTCGACGAAAAAGTACAGCGTCAGCAGTGCCTCCGACCACCACCATCACCATCACCTGCACCATCCGCACCACCCGATGGCGCGGAGTGGCGGACACTTCGGGAAGCAAGGGCCGCCGACGGGCCACTCCGCCGACATACCGCCACCGCTGCCGCAGCGCAACAACATTCCAAAAAAGCCGGAGGACACGGTCGACACGACGCTGATGGTCGGTTCCCGGCGCAACATTCTCGTGTCCGACCTGGACCACCATCTCGTGCTATCGTCCCCGACGACGGCCACAACGGCGACGACCACGACGGCGGGCGCGGACACTGCGAGTGTCACCTCTGGTGCCGCCTCGTCCGGATCGGTCAGCTCGAAGAAGTCGCGCGGCAAGAAAAAGGGCAACAGCAGCAGCAACAACAACAACAACCATAGCAACAATAGCAGTACGTCCACCGACGCGCAGCAGCAGCAAGCTGACACGTCCCCCGGGATGGCCACCGCCAGCAGCACCACGATGATGTACCTATCGCCAGTGGAGCGCCTCGGTGGGATGGTGGTGTCCGGTGGGGAGATGCAGGCAGAACCGCCGCCCTTACCCCCGCGGCAACCGGGCATGCTGGAGGTGGTCAACCAGAATCTCATCCTGAACAACGACAACGTCCTGGTGGGCGGCACGCAACAACAACCCTTCGCGGGTAGCTGCACCAACAACAACGGTGGAGCGGCAGGAACACCCAACACTAACGCTGGTTCCACTCCCAACGGGAACAATAACAACAACGGCATCAACCAGCAGGGTGTTGGAGGAGGTGGTGGTGGTGCTGGTGGTGGTCGGAGTTCGATGGAGATGCGCCCTCCACCGAACAGCATTAACACGCTGATGAACTATCCGCTCATAACGACGTGCACCTCGGTGCGGGACAATATGGCCGCCGCGTTTCCACTGTCCTACCGGCCGAACATAGTGCACCAGATGCAGCAGCATCAGCAACAAGCGACCGTAAGTAGCGTAGTAGAAGCAATAGCAAATCAGCCACCAAAACAACAACCAAAACTCTCCCCCACACACACCACACACAAAAACCTATCGCCCCCTCCCCCCCACCTTCCTTCGGTAGCAATAACAAATTCGGATCCATAAACGGTTCGGCATCTTTGGTCCGAGTGAGGTGTGTGATCTCCCACGATCGATCTCTGGCAATTCTTGTAAAACTATCACTCCTCACGCTTGTAAAAACGCGCCCCCTTCCGAGGACCCACGGTCAGTTTCAACGCTGGGCAACTGTGGTGTTTCCTCCTCTCCACTTCTCTCTGGCTGTTCGTCTATCTGTCTGTCTGTCTGTCTGTTTTATCAGAATCTTTCTTCCTACGGGTTGTATCATAAGCTTCTTCCAGAGACAGTGCGTGGTTTTCCTTTTGTACATAGTTTTCCTCCGCTTCGTCTTTCCTCGTGCGTGGTTGAACTGTTTTAGTTTTACAATTTATATTCGTCCCACACTACTAGTACTACTACTACTACTACTACTTCTACGCTTCTTTATCTTCACTATATAATATTTTCAGTTGTTGGTTTAGGTTTTCCTTTTTAATTTCGTTTTCTCTAAAGAAATCCCTTGTGTCGTTTTATCGAATTTTCTACACCTGCGTGACTTGAAGATTTTGAGTGTGTGTGCGTGCGTGTGAATATTTGCAGGAAAGAGGAATCTACGGCTATGGAAAGCATCGGGTATGGGAAGAAGGGAGGTGTACGGCTTCTACTAATCTATTAATTACATTGGCAGTACTTTTCGAATCCACGGGAGCAGGGGTTTGAATATATTTGTACATAAATTGATCCCTACCGATCGGGGTTTGTCTGGGGAAAACTGCTGGCCCAACAAAATAAGACAACAAATTCTACTCTGGGCTACTCTGTACATATTTTGAAGGGACGGAACAGACGAAACCATTGTATATTGCGTCAACGTGAATGGTGCAGCTATAATCTTCCGGATTGCTCTATTTTGTTCCACTCCCAAGCACCGTAATATCTCGTCATGCAAAAGTAGCAGAAGCGGAAAAAAAACTAATGTTCGCCAAATTTTCTGTACGAATTATCGTTTGCGTACTTGCAGGAGAAAATTGTTCGTGAAACAAATAGTGAAAATTAAAGTAATTCGCTTTCGTGTAAGATGGAGTAAGTTGTATATGTAACCCTGGAAAGATGTTATGGTGCTGCATGTTTGTTACGTAGAATGTTGTTACTGTGCATGTCGGTGGTAAATGTGTTACGAGTTCGGTTGCATGAATTATCATCCTGTTTAATAAAAAAAAACTGTATAGAAAATGCATATTTGTAAATGTATCGTCCGTGTTCTAATAATGTGCGAATGCGAATATATGTGCTTTTTATTTTCAACTTAGGTTTTTATATACCCTACAGGTTGGCTTATCTAAAGTTTATTGACAGCACGAAGAAGATAAAATTGACGTTTTCACAAGTGTCCCGATTCTTTGCTAGATTGTATCACGCGTGTCAAATTATGTAAACAAAAAGATATAACTACAATATGCCAACTCGTAGAGTATCTAGAAACCTTATTCTGAACGTCCCGGAAATGGGGTTTGGGTTACTTCAGGGCTTTCCTTTATACGCTATCAGACCACTCTGTGTATAACCGCTGTATTGGCAACATTCCTTTGATGTTCTTGTACAAAAACATGGGATTCCATTAAGGGTACGCAACCAACCAGATAGTGTGTTAGCTATAAGAGATCATGCGCTACATTCCGGATGTTGGTAGAAAACAAGTATCTTCTACAGCCTTGAATTAACACCAGTTCACTACAGCTATCCCTGACAAAGTATGAGATAGAGTTGCCAAACGTGTCCCGGTTTTTCGGTATACTTTCACTACTTCTTGTACATTTATTCCTCTCCCTTCTTGGCTATGCTACCCGTAGGCTATGAGTCACTCGACTTCGGCGACCGGGCAGGTGAACCAGTCGATCAACAAGAAGCACCGCCGCATCGTGTCGTCGCCGGAGAACATCGGCTCGAAGGACTTCGGGATGGCCGCCGATCATCAGGCCGGCTCCTACCGGCACCACAAGACGTCGTCGGACTCGTGGGACAAGCGTTCGGAGATAACGCCACCGGGCACACCCCCACCACCGTACCTCAGCACGTCGATGACCGGCAGTAGTGTGGTCGGTGGCCCCGGGCACCACAACCATCATCACCACCATCACCACGGTGGCCACCATCAGCTACACGAGCACACCACTGCCGGGGATCTGGCGATCGCGAGCCCTCTCAGCAACAACAATAACAACAACAACACCAGCAATCACAGCAACAACGGCAGTAGCAATAATAATCCTAGTAACGTCATCAACAACAATAATAACAACAGTAGTAGTCATATGTCCTCGTACCATCACCATCATCATCCGCTCGGAGTGAACGCGGGAGTGGCGACCACCGCCGGAGCCAACAGTGCGCCCGGTGCCCTCCCGGGCAACATCGTGGCGGCGCAGGCGAACGTGGCCCAGAAGCCGATCATCTCGATGGAGGACGACGACATCTCGGACCAGGAGAGCTTTATCGAGGAGAACAGCCCGTTCCGCTCGCTGACGCAGCTGCTCGAGGCGGAGAAGTCCGTCTACCTGGCGGTGTTTATGAACTTCGTGCTGACCAACTCGAACCCGTCGGCGCTACTGTTCTACCTGATCACGACACTGTACAGGGAGGGCAGCATCAAGGATATGCGCAAGTGGGCGTACGAGATACACTCGACATTCCTGGTGCCGGGGGCGCCGCTGTTGTGCGCGAACGTGGACGAGGCGCTAGCGCACGAGATCGACGACGTGCTGCAGAAGGAGAACGACAAGGTGGAGATCCTGCGCAAGGTGTTCTGGCGCAGCCGGCTTAAGGCGAAGGAGAGCATCAACCAGCAACTGCAGCTGTTCCAGACGAAGCGAACGGCCGGCCTGGGGACGATGTACGGCCCGAACGACCAGCACCTGCAGACGGCCAAAGGGGACAAGGTGAAGGAGCAGCGCATCGTGGAAGACACTCTGATGCCGAAGTTGCAGCAGTATCTGTAAGTGGAACCCTCGGAACATTCGCTAACGCTCCTTATTCACATCCTAATGAATCGAAATGATGTGTTTTTTTTCCTTTGTAGTGAAGAACTGGAGCGAGAGTCACCGAAGGAAGATGCTAAAAAGTCGGCCCTCTGCTCGGCCCTTTCGACAGTGCTGCAGCGGTTCTTCGTAACCCGCTCCAATCCGGGTGGTCCGATCGACAAGGTGCACCACTTCGTCAGCCGGGAGAAAAGCTTCAAGAGCCGGCTGATGGCCAAGAATCGGAAGCAGACGATCCTCGGACACTACCTACACCTGCAGCCGTACTACGAGGTGACACGCTGCAACCACTGTCAGAACATTCTGTGGGGCGTCAGTCCGCAGGGCTACCATTGTAACAGTACGTATCACGTGCGACGTGCAGTTTCGCCGACAGCGGACTATGGAAATAACTAACATGTGGCATGTTTTGCCCTTCCTGTAGATTGTGAGCTAAACATCCACCGGGCGTGTGCAAAAGATCTGACGGAGTGCTGTCCTGGCCCGGCCAATCAGAAGAATGACAGCAAAATCACTAAGCTTATGGAGAAAATCTCGAGCCGTAATCATCATCAAGGTAAATAAGCACAGATAGAGAGACAGCGAAGGAAAGAATGAGATTTGTAGTGCATCTTTGGTTTACCGTTATTTCTTGTGTGTTCTTTTTGTTTTAGACAAATCTCGCCGTCACGATGATGATGCGGCTGCAGATGATGCAACTGTTGTTGGTGAGTATTACGAACAACGGATTTGTAGCAGTCATGATGTGAAAGAACTACTCAAACGTATCAGAATTTGTCAAGTTTCTTTACAACCTGTAGTCTAACTGTAGACTGATGATCAATTGTCAATATGCTTTTTAACGCTTTTTTGTTACGCCCTCGCAAGGAGCCCTTAAATATGTTGAAGTGTTAGAAACTTGCACCATGCTTATGGAGAAAATCTCGAGCCGTAATCATCATGGCAAATAGCCACAGATCAGAGCCTCAGAGAGCGAACGAAAGAAGGAGATTTGTAGTAAATCTCTGGTTAACTGATTTAGTCAATATGTAAAATAATGAAATGAAAATGCCATAATAGCAGATAATTACTAAAGTTCGGTTCACTCAAGTAAAATCGATTTTGATATGAATCCCAATGAGAAAAGGGACCACCTCTCAAATATTTCACAACTCGATCGGCATATGCCAGGCAAGCGAATACAAAGATTTTACGTTTATGATATCGATATACACTCATGTGATATTTTTAGAGCATTGCTTCACCGATACTGATTTTGATCGTTTAGTATAGGTATTCATTGCTGTCGAGTGATGATTGCCAATAATTACTCAATGTTGGTTTCACGGATATTCGATACACCGTAGCAACAAATGATATCAGTTTGTCAAGGAGAAGGGAAAATCCGCCGAAGATTACTCTTTTTGGAGTGCCTTCAACGGCACTGATAAGAAATCTTCAGCGATGTCGCCCGTCTATAGAATGTGATTGAATCGCGCTGCTCAGATATGCAGCACCTACTTCCTGAAAACATAACTCGTTTTATCACCATCATATTCAGCATCGGACTGAATATTGATATGTGTTTTCCAATTACGGGCGCTGAGTGCTCTCTATTGCAGTATGTAGTAATGGCTTGCATCAATCAGCGCAATCGAGTGGCTCCCGGAGACCGCGCACCGGAATGGGTTTTCCTTTTTCAGGCGCAAAAGCCTTTTCCAGCGCCGTCGGGGCATGGGAAAGACCACTTCCATTTCCATCCGCGCCCTGCTGACGCCACCATAACGGAATAGCGTTTTCTCTCGTCCCGGTCGCCTTTGCGATAACCGGTCGGCTCGCGACTGCCGAAGCGAAATCGACCAAAACAGAGATCTGGCGATCGCAATCGCGGCGATGTGCTGTGTCGAGGCGAAGCAGCACCACCACCACCGACAGGTAAATGCCCTCCGTACGGGCAACCGCCCCTGGTCCACATTGGCGTCCCCCACCCGAGCCACTCCATAGAAGGGCTTACGTCATTTTCTTGTTTCCGAAGAAGGCATCATCTTTCTCCGTTCCTTTTTTGTGCGCTCTATCGCCTCCTCGAACGCCAATCGGTCGAGTAATAGCTGAGTATCTATCGGTTAACTTTAACGGAAAGACGTTGACGTTGTCACTATCGTCATCGGCGCGCCGCCTCGTTTGTTCTGGTCGCCGTAAATGCTTGCCGTGAACACCTTGCGCGCACACTCCGGACTCGCACGGTTGACGTGCGACATAGTGTGCGCTAGTGGATGACTAATTCGTAAAGAGTTTCTAGCACGTGCGTGCCTAGCAGCAGCCCACACTACTCGGTAACCTTGCCTTACCGCGCCCCACTATGTTGGCACACAGAGTGGTCGCTAGCGATAGGGAGACATTCCTACCCATACCCTGATTGGAGGGAGGTTGCAATTTTGTGCTGCCGGGGCACCACTCGGGCGGCGGTACAACATCTAAACCCGCGGCCTGTGTAGGTTCAGCCGCGAGATGCACGCCCGAGACCTTGATGGCCATTATTATTTTTCTCCGATGCATGTAATTAAACTGGAGCTAGCTCTAGCACAGTGTGCGATCATGATTCGCCTCATCGAGCGCGATAGATCAGCAAACAAAGTCCAGAATCGTTTAGCAGCGCTCTTGTAATTTACAGCCGCGCTGAGGTCACAGGCCACAGTCCTCAATCGATCCGACGATAGGTAGGGCCTACAATCTATGGAGGAAAGAATTGAACGCAGTTGTTTATACTACATTTGTCAACAGAGGAATCGCCTTCTCGTATTAACCGTATTGGGTGGGCTCTTCACCAACTGATATAAAGTGTAAAACAAGTTGCGTTGCTGAAGAACTTTTGAATAGTTAAAAGCAAAGAACTAGAGAGATTTGAAGCGGCCTCATTCGTTTTGAGTGTCGAAATCTGTAACCTACGCTAGTGGTTACCGCTATTGAGGTACGGAACCTAATGTTGGCTGTGTAAGGGAAAAACATTCTTTATCACTTTGAATTTCTTGTTGAAGTTAGTAATTCTGAATGGTTCTTCAATTGATTCATGATCGTTGACATTCCAATGCACTCTGCACTGGATTGTTCTTATCATGAACGACCTGGCATCATATTGACTCACTTGAGACCGTATCAGCGCGAGTAGCATGTTTATTTCCGTTCTTTCAATGTGTGTTTTTTTTAAAACAAATTCCCTCCAGCACACGCATCGCACCTCGGGG
>JAOEFI010000007.1:4446354-4464839 GCA_034621735.1 Anopheles plumbeus | reverse complement strand
GTGGTAGAGGAGTAGGTGACGAAGTGGTTGATAGATGTGACACCACCGGAAATGGTAAATATTTCGTGTTCGGCATGTGTGTGTGTGTGCGGCGCAAAGAAGAGTTGATAAAGAAAAGGCGCATGTCTGTGATAATATGGTTGTTGGAAATATTGTGTGTATGGAAATATAATGGTGTTCATTCGCTTCAAGGGGAACGGGTGGATAAGATATATCATATCTTAGCGATTGGCAATCTTCCGAAGTCTTCGAGTACTAAAACAAACAGTTAGCGCACTTTGCCCTTTCGCGGAAGTAAATGAGGGGAATAAATTGTCGAACGAAATATGTTTATTCGTGTGCGTCCGCCAGCACACAGCCGAAGATGCACTCGAAAATGACCTCCGAACTTGTCTGGCATGCGGAGAGGAGGAAGAAAAAACAAACAAACAGCAATACTTGCTTAGCATAAAACAAACGCCTTGCCGGTGGTTTGTCTGCGCTACGGCGAAAGAAGGCGAAAAGATGTCGGCGAAGTAACTGGTTGAGGAATTTGAAAATTTACATAGGTGACGCGGGCGCGGTTCTTGCTGGACTCTTGCCGACCTACTCGATGTCGCATGATCGAAGACTCGCGGACGATGACTGGTGAACATGATGACGATGAGGTCACCCTAAGCCCAAAGTGGCTTTAGGAGTGTCGGGTTTGTCTCGTTTCCTTTTCGTTTTCCAATTGAAACCTGTGGACTCGTATAGACTTCAATATCAGGATCTGCAGTACTCTTAGGGCGGGGCTGGTATAAAAATAGATTCTCCAGGATTGTATTCGTCAAACATTATGGCAACTTTTGTCTACCAAGTCGAAGTTTTCTAATAATTTGAAATTAATAACTGATCGAATTACAACATAAATGTGTTCAAGGCACGTGACAAATTCTGATACTGTTTGAACTTCTCTTATCATATTTATGTATATCGCTTTCGAACATTATTAACACTCTACCTCCACACTGCAGAGCGAGGACCAAACATATCGCTAGCCCGGCAGCCGTCAGACCGACGGCAGGACTCGAGTGGACCACTAGCTAACACTAGCGGCACATCCGACCATCTCAATAGCTCCACGTCCGATGCCTACGGCTACAAGCAGACCGTCGATGATCAGTTCCGCGAGAAGTAAGTGTTGCTCCAAGTAGAGTTTAACAACTGATGTACAGAAACGATGCAATAATGCCGGCGTTCGGTTTTCTTTCGCCTTTTTTTTTATCACCAGCATCAAATCCAAATCTGCGCCCGTATCGGTCAACCGATCGGAGTCGTACAAAGAACGATCGCAGAAGAAAACTCGCACCACGCGGCGGAAAACTTCCGATCCGAGTCTGACCAAAATGGCGTAAGTAGTTGGCTTTATTCTTGGATTATTTTTCAGAGCAAATTCGTTGAGCTGCTGCTAATTGCATGACGGTAAAGGCTAATGGAGAACTCTCCCGCATTATGGCTTGGAAATGCGGCGACATAAATGTGACATGATATATTTTAAATCGTGGTACCAAAAATGGCCCCCTGAATGATTCCTTGTGGCGGAATTATTTTCGTCCTACCGGTGAAAGTAACCGGCGGGAATACTTTTTTTCTAAAGACGAAAAACACCCGAATGCACACACTACTTGCACGCGCTCCCCTCCGTTTTGCCCGACTCGGAACTGTGTTGACGCGTGAACAGAACATAAACAGTGACATGGCGGCGCACGCAGCCTGAACAGTACCCCGTTCGCCGCACGTTTTCGGAATGCAAACACGCCAACGACGCGAAAAGAAGAACGGAATGTCCTGGAATGGCTTTCGAACGGTGCGAGTTCAACCGTTAGAATATATCTCATCCGCCGCTCGACCGCGCGCCCCAAGTCTTCGCTGGCAAGACGGGATGGGGTGGTGATTGGTCGAGGTATGATTTGTGCAGACTCTCGCGGCTCTCGTTGACACACCGTGCAATGGTGGAAAACGGAATGCCGGTCAGAACTACGTCACTCTGGTACGCACGGAGGAAGGTTGGCGAGCGAAAACGGGTTTAAAAAAAAGGAATCTCGATTGACTGCGATCGATTAATGAACCAACACCACCTGGTCGTCCTGCGGTGGTGGTCTCCCTGTGAGGCGCGGTCGAACCCGCGCACCCCGAAACCGACCCATAAAGCAATCGGCAAAGATAAACAGCTGACGTAAGCCGAAAATAGAACGCGCGCACGCCTGTTCCCCCTGCCATCCGGATCGGTGGTGGTGATGATGATGTTGATGTCTGTTTGCCTTCGTTGCCGTTGACCTGCTTCTCTGGGATGTTTTCTGGGACGCGAAGGTGGGCAGGCCATTTCATCACCACCACCTCCGGGCCAACCCTCGGCACACTCGGCACTGCAAATGCGTACTACGCAAACACCACCGCCGGCAAAATGGTCACTCCTGTCCACCGCACACACACACACACACACCCTGTGGACGACTTCCTCTTTGTGTACGCACACCGGCGCGAACGATGAGGGAAACCGTTGTCCTTTGCTGTTCGCGTTCCAGCGGTGTGCTAGTTCCGTATTGCGTAGTGTAGTACAAACTAGAGGAATAATATGATGATAAATGATATGATCAATGGTTATCGTTCGGTGCCGTGACGCTAATAGAAATGTGGTTGACATACTCCCTAGTAGTAAGGATCAGAAGAAAATATAGAATTGGAACATTTCCGGTATTGGAGACTTAGTACGAAGACAGGTTTTATGAACTTTTTTAAGTTCTTGTCTCGAACCCATGTGGAACTTTTAGCGCTCACTTTGTGTTCTGGGATGTTTTTCAATCCAATCTTAATAAAATAAGGTAATGTTTTCTTCTAGTATTAAAGATAAAGATACTAGATAGAAGATGAAGCTAATCTGGTGGCCGGTATAATTTACTCAATTCGTAGGAGTACTATCTACATTGCGTCTCAAGCAGTTAAATTCCTGCTTCGGTTATAGGCCTTAGATGAAATGTGTTGTGAAAACCTTGAGATGGGTGTTGAGTACGAAAGCACCCCATTAACGGCCGGCCAGTCCATCGAATCGTCCATTTGGATTTCCGTCGTACTTTCTTCGTCGAACGGTGGCAGAAAAAGTATTCCACTTAGTATTTGAACCGAAACGATTTCCATAATACCACCATCGTCCATTAGCGATGCCTGTTTGTCCCGTGGTTTTTCCGCACACACGTTACATTAGTGCAAGCGCCGGATCAATTAGAAAGCGCTATCCGGATGAATGTCTTACAACTGCGCCCACAACCGCGACCGTATCAAGTTCACTTGATGGGCTTGAAGCGATAAAGATCTGGATAGTATCAGTTACTTCCTACTTGCCTGCTGCTACTACTTGGCGATGGTGCCGGAGAAAAATGCCTGCCCGCCCACACGGACATAATCCAGTGGCAGAGTGTTTCGTTGGTCGGTCGGTCGGTCGGTTGGTTTGCTGCCCGTTTACTTCCGCAGTAGTGGGCCGGTTCGGAGTGGAATGGAATTTTCCCAGTCGCCAGCGCATTATTGTGTGTGGTGTGTGTCCCGCGCTGGGAAATGAATTAGAGCACCATCCCCCTTTTCTCGATAAACGCCAGCCCGCGCAGGGGGTCACTTCCGCACACACCTGCAGCTGAAAATGCATTCTTGCTTTTTCTCGCGTTTGTCCATTTTCCCGTGCCGCCTAGTGGCGCCGAGGGTGTGCTTCCACCACCCGTCCAGTCGGGAGTAATTGAGTGTGCAAGCTCCTATGACAGTACTCCGGCTGCCACACATCCCGATGCCGATGACAGTTGTTATTAGTGTCCACGAGTGACACAAACGCCGCCACGGCGCGCCCCGTCATACCGCACGGAGGACGCTGGTTACCGGTGCGCACGATCCGCGGTCCGATCGCGTGGGATGATGAGAGGATTGGGTCCTACGTACGCGTGGAAAACCATTCACCATTTCCTCGACGCAACGAATGAGCAAGCGAGAGAGAGAGAGAGAGAGCAAAGCGGTTCCACATAAACCACGTGCGTCTTCTTCCTGTGTGCGTGTTGTTTTTTTCTTCTCATTCCCGCGTCCGCGATGCGGTCGTTCCTAGTCGACGGAAGGAATGACCGGCCCAGCGGTTCGGCTTTCGGTGGTGCAGTGGTAGTAGTGGCAGTGGGTTGCTTCGAATCCACACGAGCGTAGTATCATCATCGATAGCGAAAACCACCAACAACAGCGGTCGCTCGCTCGGTATTGGTAGTAGTTCTGGGCAGTAGCATCGCCGACGGGGCAGTGTCGGGCAGACACATCGTACTACTCCGTCCGTCCGTTCGGGTCGTGGGTTACGACTCCCATCTTCCCAGCCGAGTTCGGCAGTTGTTTTCGCCCGTGTGCTGTGTCAGTCCCGTGCCTATCCCGCAGCGGATCGGGTTCGGCCGAGATATACCGCCCCAGTTCCCGTTCTAGCGTTCGCCGGCACGGAGAAGCATCAGCAGCTAATAAAAGGGCCACACAGGGGGAACACACCATGCGTAAACGTTCCGTCCGCTTGGCGCGTGTAAAGTCCGCATCGTTCTCCACCGGTGGTCCCAGTTCGCCGTGCCTGTGAGTGAGTGGGACCAGTTCTGTCCCAAGTGGTTATTGTTTTATTGATGTCGTTTCACGTTGCAAGGGTTCCAATTTGGATGCAAATCTTCTCAACTCCCAATTCAAGCGCTGGTATTACTCTTTATAAAACGGTCTCCAATGGCACATGGCAGCCAAAAATCCTGTGTGTGTAACATTAGTTGGGAAGTCCCAGGTGTACGAGTTTCTTCTTATTCTTTCAACAGAGAAAAGGTGCAACCACACAGAGTTCATCTCGGATTGGACTGTGTGATTCGATGGTGTGATTGCGACGGGCGATCCAGCGTATGGTGTGGGTGGGAGTGTGCGATGGTGAAGGCAAACAATTTCTACTTGCGCTCACAATCGTACCGTGTCGGGAGTAGTCCGAGTTCCACCACCCCCTACCACCCGATAGCCACTAATAACCTTGAGAAATTCAACACCATCTACTCCATAAACCATTTTGTGTTGTTTTTTAGTGTGCCTGTGTATCGTTAGTGGGGGAAGCTGACGAGGGAGGAGTGTAGGGTGATGGCGGTGGTGAAGGTGGCCAAGCCTTCCCTGCAATTCCTGTATATGTCCGTGCGCGGACGTAATACGCCCGCCGCGGACGATTGAAGTAAGACATATGAACCGTTAGAAAGGTAGCAAAGAAGCAGCAAGAAAACGAAGAAGAAAAAAAAGAACCACCATTTGAAGACATGGAGAAGCTTGTGTTTTTTTATGGTAGATTGATTTTGTTTTTCTTTCCTTCCGCCTTTTCGTTTGCATCCTCGTTGGCGTGTAATGTAAACAGAACACGCGGTAGAACAACATCTTCCTCAAAAAGCGCAAACTCCCGCATAACCCTAAAGACTCACGGTTCACAGATGGCCGGATAAGTGTACCGTGTGCGTCGTGCACTTGCCCTAACGGGGTTTCGGTCGCAAGGTGGTATTTGAAACGGACCGAGCGACATTTGCAGAGAATGCTGCTTCGCAAAAATGTACCTTTAAACCCGATCTGTTTTCCTGTGTGTGTGTGTGTGTGTGTGTGTGTGCACGCGCGTGGGATCGGATCGTGCGTGAGCTGTTGTACGCCTTCGATATAATTTTTCAATGCCTTTGGAACGGTTCGATACGGCGGACTAACCTTTCCCTTGTGCTGGCAAACGATAAACCCTCACACCAACCTTGGGAGACGAAGAAAGGGCGTCCAATTATCACATTTCCTTTGAACATGATTTCCACCCGAAATGGTACCCACTGTAAAGTTCCGATTGGACACTTCCATCAGTTCGCCAATGGAGGCGCCTAATAGTTTACATCACAAATAGGGAATCCATTTCCATGCCAAACCCATCAATGACTGACGGTTGATTTACTATTGTATAACAAAAAAAGGGGGGTGGGGTTTCGACGATTGCACACCAAATTGCTGTCGGCTAATCGTCATCTAAGAAGAAGTAGCCGACTAGAACATTCCCTGTAGAGCGACCAGCAACAGTCTGTCTTCCGGTTTGAATTTTATGGAAACTCGACTCGATGATAAATGAGGCGTCAACAGCGCAGTTGGTGTTGGTAGCGATGGGCTAATGCTGGTAGAAAGTAAGCCATCCAAGGGACCTAACCTAGTACACAAATGTCAACAAAAGTGTGTGCGTGTTTGTGTTCGACAACGGGAAGAAAAGCAATGGGAATGGGATTATGGAAGTAGAACAGCGTTGTCGTTTTTTTCCACAGCGATCGTTACTTCCACACCTCCACAACCACACCGAGAGGATGACGACAGCGTCAGCGCCTAAGGTGCTTCGTTCGGAATGCCCTGCGTTGTCAGGATTTCCCGCGAAGGAAACGTGAACTGGATCGTGCCAGGCGACAGGCGCACATAAAACGGCGCTTTTAATGAACTTTCCTTCACCCCCCGTTACCTGGGGCGGTTGGAGGAGGATGAAGATATGCTGCTAGAGAACCGTTGGTTAACTCCTCGGGGCGACGATTCTGGTTTGCCACTACTACCACACGGATTGGCTACGCCACCCACGGTCACTTCCCTATCCCACTATCAACGTCGGTTTATTATCCTTCGTGAGATACGAACCTGTGCGAGGTTTTTATTCGGCTCTTCTTTTTTTTTTTTCCTAGCACTTCCACCGACTTTTTGTGTTCGGTCTAAAAGGAGTCCCTGTCCTTCTCATTTGTTACTTTTGCAGTTTATGCAAGCAAGTTATGAAATGTCGGAATTTTAAAACAATACAGTAGGGTTAGAGAGAGAGATGCAGAACGGGAGTTAAAGTTTTTAGTCGATTTTAAAGGAAAGTACCAGAACTTGGAAAAACAATTTTCCGGTGGGATGATGAAAATTACAATCGTGACTGTACACATCATTGGAAAGGAATTTAAAAACACGTTTGCCCATAGTCAACGGCGCATTCTCCACCACCATCTGGAAACATCTCGGCTGTGCCACCTACGATCGTTACTGTCGCCAGGGAACGCCAGGGTTGTGGGGCTCATCGATTTTCCCGACCGTTCGTGCAAAAACAGGAAAAGAAGGAACCGGAATAGGGAAGGAAGATATTTTCAGATCTGTGTGGGGGGTGTGAACGTTTTCACAGTGAAACTCTGAATCACATTTCTTTCTACCAACCCCAGTGGTTGGTGGTATTGGCAAAGGTTGTCTCTCTTTCCCACCCTAGAACAATTGTTGCTTTAACTGTGGGAGGAGAGAGATTTTGCTTCCGATGAAAAAAGGAACATGAATAATGTGAAAAAGGTTTTTTTTGTGAACATCAAACATGTGTCGTTAATTTTGTCTCCCGCACTACTGTGCCGCTCGGTGTAGGTGGTGGATCCAAGCATCTGCAGTTTCAAAGGTTTCCTGACCGAAATACCTGGTCTGGTGCCGAAGCCCAATTACCCGATGGCATTTGGTAACGGACTGCAGCGCCCACACCCACCCGGTGGTAGTCATTACATTGGCAGAGGCACCTCTAAAAAAACATGCCATAATCTACTGAAAACATACCCTCCCAGTGCAGTGCAGCTCGTTGCCGATTGCGTGTGGGCTGGATAAGAGGAGAACGGTGTGCGAGAAAATGGCGAGTGCAGCGGAACTCATTTGCTTTCCCGGACGGGCGGACCTCCTCTCGACGTGTTACCTCTGGGCACATTGCAATTGACGAGCTGCTGCTGATTAGAAGTGCACAACACCGGCTTAGGCGGGCACAAAACCGCAAACGGAGGAGCCAATCGTACGTGTGCACACTGCTGTCGCCACCAGTCCGTTTTGCAGCAGCAGCATGTTTATGGAGAGGCCTGTGGAACCAGAGGAGTGGGGGACAGCATGGCAGCATACCGAACGGTGCATAAGAGAATCAGGTGGTGGTGGGCGGTGTTGGCGTCGATGCAGGAAGGTCCGGTATTTATAAGAATGATGGCCAACTCCGCAAGCTGCCGCTGTCGTCGTCCATCTGTTTGGAGGTGGTCAGTTGTACGGCTTGCGCTTGGAACACCATGCACCTCCATCGTCCGCCTCCGTTTCTCATTTGTTTGTGTGTGTCGGTCTTACTCTGTTTTCTTTTTATGTGCCCAGTAGGGTAGGTAGAACTGCGGGTGTTGACACCAATAGCAAACTACATAGTGCTTGCCACATGCAGGGCAGTCGCTTTCCTATGTGTTCGTCCGTTTGTTTAGATGGGATAAATGTGGATTTTTGTCCCACTGCCGTTCGAGTTGGTTCGGAATTGCAGAATAGGATTTTATTGAAATCCAAAGTGGAGTGATATATTTTCGTGGAAAGAGTTTAAAATGCTTTAATTCCTGCATTGGTTTTAATACCCTTTCGTTTACTTCCGTTCGTTAAGAAGCACATATTTATGGCCGTTTCAAAAAGCCAGGAAACGGAGAAAATATCAATCTTTCTTATTGTCCAGCCTCCGTGAAAAACTTCCTTTATGAAAACCAACTCAAACGATCACTCTCATATCAAACGATCACCAACCCGCTGACGGGCGCGGGGCCACTTTAAAGGCTATCACAATTATGGAGGTCACCTCATTCACATTCGCGAACGGTGGCGTAAAGTCGAGGTTGATGTCCATGTTGGCGGCCGGCCGAAAGTGATCATATTAGCATAAATAATTAAACCTTACAATAAGTGCGCGTGGCGACTAGGAGGATCAGCTGACGAGAGTGTTCAATTAGGGTGTCGCTCCGTAATGGATAGAACACCTCCTGTTCAATGATGTTCATGCACGCGATTCGTAATTCGAGTTTGCAAACTTCTCACTTACCTTTAGCATTACACTGGGTGATTTATTGAACATGATTTTATCTTTAAAAAGTGTTTTATTTTTATATTATGATTGTGGACTACGCAAAAGCTCAATGAATTTGTTTTCAGATTTAATCATTCTATTTTAAAAAAAACCGGTTCTAACACATGATTTTACAATCTTCCCCGATGACACAGTGATGAACAAAATGAGGCCTCCTCGTTGGCCAACAACAACTATTCCAGCAGTTCCACATCTAGTCTTCCATTGGCACTGGACAGCCGGTCGGCCTCGCTGGAGGCGGTCGGCGCGGGTCCCGGTGTCGCGACTGCGGTCTCCTCGGCTGGTCCAGCAGGAGCCGTCAGTGGTGTCGGTGGTGTTGGTGGCGCTGGCGTAAATCCTACGCACTCGCCGGGCGGCCTCCTGCCATTGGGGGGATCCTCCGTGGGCAGCGCCCCGGGTGCACTGCTGCACGGGTCCGGCGGGTCGAACGTTCCGACGGCGCGCGAATGGATCGACAGCGAGGACGAGGGCACGGTGGAACCGGAGGCGGACTGGAGCTCCAACATACCGCCGGAAATACTTTCCTCCATCAGCGACCTGGAGAAGAAGCGCCAAGAGGTGATCAATGGTATGTATCGGAAGGGTCGGTTGGTTTTGATTATCCATTTTCATGTTTTAATGCTACTTCTGTTCTACTCGTAGAAATTTACCAAACCGAACGCAATCACGTCCGTACGCTGAGGCTACTGGAGGGCATTTTCATGCGTCCGCTGCAGGAGTCCGGTGCACTGCCGCACGATTTGATGCACCTGCTCTTCCCGCACTCGCTGATCCACCTGAAAGATCTCCACACCGCGTTCGAGTTCAAGCTTAAGCAGCGGCGTAGCGAGCACGCGAATGTAGTGCGTGAGATCGGTGACCTGCTGCTGACGATGGTATGTACCGCACCTCTGCGGGGTGCCATCAAGTGAAATCGGATACCGTAAACTAACCACCACCTTTTCTCCACAGTTCGATGGGCAGACAGGCGAGGAGCTGAAGGAGCACGCGGCGCACTTCTGTGCCCGCCAGCAAATTGCACTGGAGGCGCTGAAGGAGCGCCGAAAAAAGGACGAACACCTGCAGCGGCTGCTGATCAAGGCGGAATCTCACAAGGCGTGCCGCAGGCTGCAGCTGAAGGACCTGCTGCCGACGGCACTGCAGCGACTGACGAAGTACCCGCTGCTGTTCGACAACCTGTACAACTTCACCGTACGCAGCTCTCCGAAGAACGAGAGCGAAGCTCACGCCATCCGGAAGTCGCTGGGGTCCGCCAAACGGATACTGGATCATGTCAACCAAGCGGTGCGGACGGAGGAGGATATGCATAAGTATGTGTCGTATTTCTATTTCTCTCGCCGCATGTAACGAAGACTGTCTATTAATGAAACTTTTCCTGCATTATTTCTATTGTTGCAACAAGGTTATTAACAATCCAACGTAAACTCGACAAGAGCGGACTGGATAAAGATACTTCTAGTGAATATAGGGTAAGTTTTCCAACCGTTTACACGTGCAACAAGAAACTCTTGTAATGCTATGGATTTAACATGTCTACTATCTCTGCTTTACAGAATATTGATCTTACCGTACGTAAGCTAATCCACGATGGGCCTTTAACGATGAAGAAGAATCCTGGTGTACAACTGCACGGGCTGCTGTTCGAGGATATAATGGTGCTGCTGCAAAAGCAGGTCGGTAGAACTATACCCTCTTTTCACCGTGACACAGTCAGTAGCGATTGCTGTTTCGAGGTGTACCACTTTGAACTTTGTTAACAACGTGTCTTTAATAATGCCCTACTCTCTGTTTTTTTCCAGGACGACAAATATCTTCTCAAGTATCACTCTAGTCCCGGCACCAGCAGCAGCGAAAGCAAGTACGCCGAGGGCCGTTTCTATCCCATCACCAAAATCAATCTTATCCTGGTGCGACAGAGTGCAGTCGATAAGAACACGTTCTTCCTGATCAACACCAACGTTTCACAAATGCTGGAACTAACCGCACCGAGCAGCACCGAGTGTAAAACGTGAGTACCAGCGCCTATTTTTAACGCCGCATATATCACCACCGTCCGACGTTGGCCGCAGCGCATGGTTAAACGATGGTGCAGATTAAAAGAGCGTGCGTCCTGCCAAGAAGTGCAACGATTATGAATATTGACGTTAATTGTAGGAGTAAGCATTTTATTGGGAATGGCTTGCGCTGTTGATCATTCCACGGAAGGTGTAGCGTGCAAACCTGTTGAACTCTCATTGGTCAAAAGGCGTTGCAGTATTTTTTTCCAACTTCAAATGCGTTTTTTAGCTTGGTTTCAATTCACTTTTTATGCAGTTGTTCATACATTCTCACGATTCCTTCAGAGCATTCGGGCATCGCAAACGTTCGTATCTCAAGGAAACGTATGAAACATTGTGAACCAACTAACATCTGCATTACAATGCGTCAAACACGTCCGCCTCCCGAGAATGTCGAACTCTGCTAGGCCTAAGTTCGAGACGGGGAGATAAGCAACTCAAATATGCCGCTCGTATCTTCTGCAATCTGAATGTAACAAACGGTACGTTGGCTTGTCATTTGGTCGTCTTCCGGCCTGCAGATCAGAACAGCCGGAAAACGGCTTCACCTTAGTTTGCATCATAAAGAAGAACTGACAGTATCCGAGATAACACTTTGTAGTGAGTTTTATGGACTGTACCCTATCTTTCCACAGGTCTTTGTTTTTTTTTTGTTCATCAATTGTTATGTGAAACGTTATTGTAGTATTACTTGAGGATGTATTGCATTTTCATGATATCCTGTCTTGTTTGAATTGAAAATATCCAATCAATGGTCGCTTCACGTTTTCCTTCCCATGTATTTTCCACGTATGAGAGACGTACGTAATCTGGTTCACGTGCAAACCATGTACCACCTCTTATTTATTTACAGTCCATCGGGCACACTCATTACACGCAAATACGGGCATGTCGTCCGCGTTTCGTCACACTCCGGCGCTATATTTAGTGACAAATTTTTTTTTCTCTTCCCAAAAACTCCACAACGGGCACGATGATTCACACAGGGAGCACCATCCGCCGCCGTTGTGTTGGGGCAGGATATTTTTAGGAAAAAGGTCGCCCTTTTTTAGTTACTAACAAATTATTCGAAAGGGGTGAGAAAAAGGAAAACCTTGCTTGGTTGGATGGAAGTGCGTTACTCATCGAACCATATTTTAAACCCATTGTGCGAATGAGCAATGAGGCCGAAATTTCATGTGGCGTAATTTTACCACAAAACCCCACACAAGCGAAAGAGAAAAACGAAGGCTTCTCGAGTGTGCGTTGCGGGTGAGAATGCAAAGGGAAGCGGTTCGAAGTTGTCATCTATCGACTCCACATTATCGCTTTCTCCTTTGCGTTTTTGCGCGGTGGAAAAACTGGTTCCCACCGTCGTGGCTCCTATCGTGGAGTGATGGGTCAATGGGCGAGAGTATGTTGTCGCCGGTTATTAACAACTGGTTATTGTTTCATCTTGATCATCGGCGTGATGTAAGGTTTGCATAAGTACGGTATAAAACATGACCGACCCGGGAGCCGGTGGAAACTCGCATGAACTCGTTAGGACCGGTGCCATTTGAAAGAGAGACAAGGCTTGTTTCATAATGGAAGATTTTACCGAATTGGAAAAGTCGCAGTTCAATGAAAATGATGAAAACTTCTTATTGATTGTGTTATCCTTTTCTTTACAACATGCCCATGCAGGTGGGGTATTGTGTCATGTACTTCTTTACTCTGTTTTTGATTTGTTCATTTGCTGTTCTACCCACCGGCCATGTGTTTCTGAAACTCATTCTGCCGAAATGACGAAAAGGCCCATGCGCGCTCGACGGAGGCGCACATCTGGCGTGTGTACCGCCGTAAGACATACTCTCTCGAGCACTGGAAGAAATTATTAGCAAACAAGCAACGGTAGGGCCCAACCCACGCCCCCCCCCCGGAACCCGCAATGCCCTTGATCCTTCTCAGAATGATCCCTGGTTTGATGAGACAAGCAACAGTGGTGTTGTGCTTTCAGAAACTCATTACGTTTGCGACGCCACGGTATTCTGCTCTCCTCCGTGCCTTTTTGGGGCAAAAGTTTTGACGTACTTTTGCCATTCGCAATGCCAGTGCGAAACAACAATGCGAACCACCGCCGCCGCCGCCGCTGCCACGCTCGTCGAAATGGCCGCTTCATTTTGCGCTGAATTATGTAGCCACCTTTTCCACTCCACGCTATTTACTTTTCACTCGAAAACGAAAAGGTTCGCTTCCAAGAAGCGGTGTAGTATCTTTTACAGGATGTGAAAGGAGCGGTTTGGGGAAAGCACAAGAAAAAGTGCTTTAAAGGACTCCTATACTTTAAGCATTGCAAAGTTAGAACATGAACAATCCGACCCGCCGTAGTTCATTTTTGATTATATTTGTAAATCAGGTTTAGGCGTAATTTATTTCATTCAATATTAGTGTAGCACTTTCCTGAAATTGGTTTTAAACTTCCTACACTCATTGAATTAATGAGAGTTCTGCTGTGATAGATGCTGTTCTCTGTTGGCGCTACCGCTACTATTTAGAGTCCAGGACTCTACCTACATAAAACCTTGCGGGACTATGGATCATTTATCAAACCGACCTTTTCGTTGAAAGTTCTACAGGCCTTGTCCAGGTGCGATTGGGAACCCATTACACCTTTCAGGTCGCTCAGGTGTTTGTGTGGGGTGGCTTTACTCGCTAGTACTACCTACTTTACCTTTTCTTTCTAATGTTCTGTAATGTTAGATGACATTAAAAATTGTCCGTCTAGATTTGGAACTCTCTCGGTTGTTGGAAAAACGTTTCGCGTGCCGATAAAGTAAACTGCTTAAACCCAAACACCCTTTCCGCGATAGGCAAGCAAAAACCTACCCAACATGTGCGTATGTTGCGTCTGCTACGTACATGTTTGCTTCTCATCGATCCAGAAAGGGAACAAACCACGCGTGCCGGGTCGGGTCAGGAGAATCCCTACCTCTCTCTCTCTCTCATTCCCTCTCTTTTTGTGGAACTGCCACCGAGTTGCACCAGCATCACGTCGGAGTCTCGTCGACGACCGTGAAGAAACAGATCCGCGCTGCCCGCGGGTCGTCCGGATGTGTGAATAACGTTAACCAGCCGAACGGGCGCGGAACGTCTTTCGACCGACTTCCATTCCGTTCACATTCCGTTGCTGCACTCCCCCATCCGTGTTCCGGTGTTAAGCGTATTCCACGACACACAGGGTGTAGCAGGTCAAGTACACACAGCGACACACCGCATGGTCCCGTCTCGCTGCGCCCTTTGGCTGCCGCTGCTCTCCAGGAACACCAGGCGGCAGCTGAAGATGGTGTGTCCTGATTTCGTTCCTTCGTCAACTCCCACCCGTGCCGGCTACCGTTCCTCGAGTGTGTGTCAACACGAATGTAAACCGAGCGTTTGGTGCAACACGTCCGCCCTAAAGTCGGATTTACGCGCAAAGTCGAATATGAACGACACAAAACTTTGGTTAGAATTAGGCAGCAAGTTATTAGCATGAAGATGAGGTCGACGGCTCAACAGACTCATAAAATGTGCTCAAATGGAGGAACTACTCATTAAACAAGAAGGGTACTTGTTACCAAGATGATTAAATTCCAGCATTTCATGGGACAAACGAGAACTAAAGAACGTGTTGATGAATTATGAATCTAAACACTGTTTTCTTTTTAATTAACTTTTTGAAAGTGCCTTACAGTTGGGAAAGTAAATTCCAAAGTTCTTGAAATGAGAGCTACTTTTCCTCGTCATCACACCCACACACGCTCGAGATGTTCGCCTTTCTAGTCCAAATAAATTGTGCCATAAAGGCGTGTTGTACGAAAATTGTTGATGATGCGTTACGAACTTGAAATAGAGCGCGTCTGCTGCCCGACTCGTAGGCGCGAATGTAATCCTCTAAAAAACGTCGGAACCTGACGCCTTTTCCGGCCCATCGTCCCATCCCTCCCGAACCCCTCTCACTTTCCCCACCGGAATCGATTGAACGTCGCAACCGGGAAATCGGAAATCGAACGAAAACAAAATTATCATAACACCGCGTGGAAAAGTTTACGCATCCCAAGCACCAGCCATCATCGCCAGCCATCATCGCCATTAGCACACTCCGCCGCCCGGGGGGGAGTGCGCGCGTGCGTAGGTGTGTTGGTTGTTCGTGTTGCTCGGCGGAACAGGAAGGAAGTGACATGCAGAGGATCGTGCGCCGGAAGAGGAACTATACCGCGAGCGCGCGCGGGGGTGGTTTTTACAGCCCTTTTTAGGTGTACTTTTCACATTAACTGAAAAGGTTGGTGAACATCAAGGAAGCATAGGCAGCAAACATCTGGCGGCGAGTCATCCGTTCGTTCCTAGATTCCGTTTTTGACTGAGGGATGTTGACTTAACAAGGCGCAATTAGTATTTAGAAATGGTATAGAATTTAGTTCTCAGTAAAAGAATGAACTGCCCTTTTAACTCTGACAAAAAATATAAAAACATATCTGTTGTTTTGTACTACTCAACTGTAAAGGAAATATAGACATGGACACCTCAAACCTCGAGTGTTAGAATCGGAGATGGAAAGGATCTACGGTAAAATTTTTGTAAAAAATGATTTACAAACAAAACGTTAGTGCTTGGTAAAAGTGTCCGATCGGCCCGTCGCCAAACAATGCCGTCGTCTAATGTTTCGACTCAATTACCCACATTCCGACGTGTGCCGTCCCACGGTGGAAGTTGTAAACCATCGTCCGACAGCTCTCATCTCCGATTAGCTCCCCATCCGTAACACCATAGCGCACTCCCCGCAGACGCCGAGTTACATCGGACACACATAGAGAGCCGTAGACACATCTAGAGCCCTGCAAAATAGAGATAGAGAGAGAGAGAGAGAGACAGAGGGAAAGAAGCAAAGTGAAGTGAGATATAATGGGCCCAAAGGTTCGCTTGACGCGAACACCGTCTTCTTCCAGTCCCTATCCACTGTGCCTGTGTCGCCCTTTTTTGCCGTGTCAAGAGGCGAACTCGCTGTAGTAACGCAGTGTAACGTACGACAGGGAACGCGCACGCGGCGGCTACGGACACGAGGACAACCTTATAAGACACGTTCCGCACCCGAACCGGCTCAGTTTTCCTCGAGAGCGCGAGAAAGCCGGACGCATCCTTTCACCGCTTGCAAGCAGAGGGGGCGGGTTCGTTCGTTTGTGTCGTCGGGAAAGTCCGGACCGTGTGTTTTGGGAAAATCGTGAAAAACTGCCCACCGTAGTTCGCAGCAACCAGTGTGGTTGTTGTGTCATGCTCGGGAGTAATTAGGAAAACAAAATTTCCACGAAACTTTTCGTAAAACCAACTAGTCGTCATCCAGTGCGTCGTTGGATGGAATCTAGTGTAAAAAGTGTGTGTGTGTGTGCGCAATATTTGATAAATACCTCAAAACCCCAGTGACATTTGTTGCTGGAAACGTGATTGTAAAGTAATCCATTTCTCAAGAATCAGAAAGATTTGAATAATTATTTGAAAATGTGTGTGCCGTGAAAATGCCTCCCTTCGCCTTCGTCAATTTCCCTTTTCCACCAGTTGTCCCCTTCCAATGCTGGTGGTGCCACCGATGTTTCAAATCTGTCGAATTATATTAACGGAACAGATTAGCGCACGAGGATGGGAGGGAGTAGGCGGGAAGGGTACCGCGGGGCAACGTGTTGTGCGTAATGTTGTTGGTTTGGATTTTCCGCTTCCTTCTTCCCGTTTTTTTTTTTTCTTCCACCGGCCATCGAAACCATGTTTGTTTACACACCGTTTCACCATCGTGGGTGTTATTCGTCCGCCAGGGCTCGTCGAGCTAAAACGGTGCGGGGACTAACGGGCGACGGCGGCCCGACAACATTACCGAAGGCCCGTGCCCTTCCGTGTCCCGTCTTTGTCCCGCATCGATCGTCCTCCGGTGGTTCGGTCGCGCCATTCCTTTGCGTGCGCCACTGGCAGTGGGCTGGTGGGTGAGTGCGATGTTTTGAAGGTTGCTATAATTGTTGTAATCCCAGTGAACATGTTGTCGGTGGGGTCATCAATGGGTCGGGGAGGAGGATTGGTGGATCACGATCTGTGAACTATTCGTCCAGTTTATGCCGTACATTAGTGTCGATGAGGACGTTTCGGACAGTTAGCAGGGTGGATAAACAGGGCCCATTTACATGAATGATTGAACTGTTCCAATGAGGACATCTAATACAAAATTAAGGCCCAGCAGTAGAAAACACATTAGGGGAAGGAAAGTGCTTTTCCGCCCTTTCTTTGATGTCACTCTTGCAATATGTTGTTGTGCTAGGTGGAGTAACTTTTAAAGAGTTTGACCAACTGTTTCTTTGCACAGAAACTCCTGTCCTAACCCGTTTGTCCTCCACTCAACCTGTAGAACCAACAACCTTACAGTCTGTTGCACAAGAAAGATGACGACATTAGGCAGCACAGTGGAACGGAAATTATTTCTATCTTTTATCTGCTTCCGCACGATTGCACCGATCGCTACGTTGAGTATACGACGCAAACATTATTCCACTCCAGAGTGTCGCCCGATACACTCCACTCAAGATGACGGTGGATGTTTATCAAGCCGAGTTCCACCTGTGGAGGGCACAAACGTTATTGAAAACTGATGGGTTTCTTGTGAGGAGCAGGCTGCCGAAAGGCACAATTTGGTGGAACCTCCTTCAATCGTTAATGGTTGGTCTGATCTTCCACCAAGTTTTGTTGAAAATGTTGTCAAAAGTGTGCCCGGTGGAATCATTCGCTGGCCGCTGGCAGTTGTGATAAAAAACAAGAATGTAAATATCTAAAGTATTTGAAGTAAAGAATGCCACCTCGTTTGCTGTGAAACAGACATTGCATTGCAAAATGCTGATCATGTCTACGGATACGACGCAATGCAAGTGAAGCACTCAGTACAGGACTGAAATTCTCCAAACAAATCGTGAAACAGTCGGACACACTGGTTCTCGTTCGACAGCTTTAAGAGGCACGAGTTTTCTGCGCATCCTACCGGAGAATGGCGTATCGTCTCGAACACCGGAACCGGAGCAAACTGTCTACCAGTCAGTCAGTCACTGATTCGAAGCTCGAGACATGCTCACTGGCAGCAGTAAACAACATTGCGAAGCATTTAGAGTTTGAGATTTAAGTGTTCCGAAATGAGTCACTTAAACGAAAGGCCACCGCGTTTAAACTGTTGCAAGAGTTCGGACTGACGAGTCAAAATTGCAAAGGTGGAAAATCTTTTATGATAGTAAAATAAGAGCATAATCTACATAATCTGTGGATTTTGTGCTCCCGAGGGCACTAATACATCAGGGGTCTAATACTTGGAAACATCGGATAAAAGTAACATTAAAAATTGAATTTATCGCACCCCTCGATTCACGATCAAGTTTAGAAAAGGCACCCCGATAATATGACGCATTAATATCCATACATACACAATGTGCGTTTGGAAGGCTGGAACTAACTCACTGCGATTGTTTACAATAAGGATAGATTTCATCATCCCCCGC
>JAOEFI010000007.1:4410759-4435983 GCA_034621735.1 Anopheles plumbeus | reverse complement strand
AAATGTTTCGATTAGTTTCAATTTCTTAGAAACGGCGTAGTAGGATGAATTGGTGAAAATTTGCCTAGAAAACGGTCAACGGCCGGAACGAAGTTCGGTTTCGAGCACACTTTTTATGCCAGAAACGAATTTTGTGGTACTAACTCACAACGTGTTCATAGAACAACTCGACTAGCACTGGGACTACCGTGAGTGGGTTACGCCAGTTTCAATTCCCAATCTAGAAAGAGTCATCGTCGTAAAATGAGGGAAAAAATGAGTCAAAGTTGTGCGACCTTAGCGAAGTCAATAATCCGTTGCGAGTTTTAGGTGCTCCACCGTCGTATCTTTCTCATCTGTTTTCCCAAGGCCATAGACCAACCTATTTGCAAAAATCATGCATCAATGCATCCACCGGATTCCTTTCGGACGTATAAGGGAACGCAGAGCAATAGGTTCTAACTTTGGCACACCCGCATATTAGAGCGTGCTTTGCCGGGTTTGCGCTGCTATGCTGCAACAGAATATCGCATCGGTTTATTGCATCATATGTTCAACGACTGCGACCAACATTAAACCCCGTTTGGATTGGAAATGATTGAGTTTATTGAAAATCGTCATTCTATTAGAAATGTATTCAAAAGTTAACTTTAAACTAGAACCTTGACCGCCTGATGATAGCCGATTGCAGTTAATCCAACATAAAAGGGTAGCCCTTCTTGCAGCACTTTTTAAAAACATTTTAATCCAAAGATTGTAGTTGTTGTCTGGTTGCAAGGTGTTAATTGGTCAACGAACATTTGCCGAACCGTAGGCTTACATTACAACACATCGGCGGGGCACATGTGAAACGACACGTTTTCAGTTTCATTTTCCCGTGCCCCTCGATCTCGATTTCGATGTCGTAATACGGTTCACATATTCAACCGGCTCTTATCAGTCGAAAATGGCAGGGCGCGCTTTAAACCGTGGACGTCAAGTCAAAGGCGATGGAAGACAGTTAGTGTTACCAACTAAGTAGATCTTGTAAGCAAGTGGCAATGATCTAAACTATCACCTGCCCTCCTACCCCCTTAAACATAAGGCTCGATTCCCCACAAACATTGATGGTGAATTGGGGGTTGATCGATCGATCGATTTCGGGAGCAACGCAGCAATTAGATATTGTAGAATTTCTATTGGTAATTAAAGTTATGCACAAGACCGCACCGCAATTGCTGTACGATTCTAAAGCATGCTCCCTTTATAGAACTCAGCCTCCAACGAAAGAGATAGAACTTAACGAACCCATCCTAAAAATAAACATCGGATCCGATTATTTACTCAGAAGAGTGACTTTGAAGGAGCTCAACTAAAGGTTTTGTTATTTGGTTGTAAAACAAAAACAGGGGGTTATTCTATTTAAAACACAATTTGTTTCGTAGTTTTTTACACTACGCCCTTCGCGCCATGGCTAGTAATCCATCCGCTATCCATCCAGCCAAGCCGCGTTCTGTTAAAGGGGGGTTTAAAGGGGGTCCAGATGAAGAGATTCCCTTTATATTCAATATTCAAATGTTCACAGCCTATTGGGATGAGTTTTCAATTAGACCTCTCGTAGATATGGATGTATTGTTTTCTTGATTTTATTTGCCGGAGCCGAAGTAGTAGAGGGCATAAAGAAAGTAGCGGAACGGCGCCTACAAATCCTCCGGTTGTCAGTGACGGACGAAATACCTTGCCGAGTCAAAAGTTAACGTGCCCTTTCGCCAGCCACAGAGCCAAAACTGAATTGAATTGAGACCGAGTGTGAGAGAGATAGAGATAACGTGAAAAAAAACCATGGTGTGGGTCGAAACCAATGGAAAAGAAGGCACGTTTTTTTGCGATTGAAAGCTGTCCAAAAATAGTCGCGCACGTTTCTTCCATATTTGAAGCTTCGTTAGCTTACTTTTCCCGAACCGGATAACGAAGCTGGATATTGGAAAAGTTTTCCCCACAAGTTTCATTTCGGCAAAAATCGATGCATTTTTTTCAGCATTCGTCATTACTATCAACGCGATGTCTTGCACACTAACACCACCCAACTAGCACAACCACTACCACCAGACCAGGTGGCATTCCGGCCGGCGCTCCCCACACGTTTCATGCCATTCACAGCAGCCACGTCAACTGTTGACACTCGTACTCACTGTATCCAAGAGTTGGAGATGCTCTGGAGGCGGAAGCCACGCTGTTGTACAACAATGGTAACTGCACTTTTGCGTGCTTCCGAAAGGACAAAGTTTAGATAAGTGATAATTTTCCTTTAACGCAGGAATCGTGTCATCGGTCTGTTCAGGTCCTCAACAATTCCAACTCTAATTGCGAACATGTTTCCTCACTGGTGTTGGCGTTCATTGTTGCTCCCACTATACTGACAACAAAAAGGCACTTTCAAGGCTTCCACTTCACTTTTTAGCCGAACTGTTGCTTCTCTATCATTTGGTATATGATGATAATACACAATAAGTTGTGTAAAAAATGCTTTAATTTCTCCGGGCCAGATGCTCAACTCCGCTTCTGCAGATAATAGAAGGCTACTTTGATTCCATAGGCTCTCCATGCAGAAGCCTTTTTTTGCATTCGATCTGTCATTGCTGACATAAGTACAGAGCGTAGCAAAATCTGTGTATTTTTCATACGACTAGACTATTTTTTGGTTTCTGTTTTTACGGATCTGTAATTTCTTTGCAACCGAAACCTTACTGATACGTTGGACAGATGTAGACAAACGAGACGATGGCATAGTCCAGGCTGGATGGCTGTGCAGTATGCTAAATATTCGTTCAACGTCGAGGAGAAAATGAACACGTCCAAGTAACCTTTCACCTCCAATCGAACGACTTTTAGAAAGATCAGCAGATCCGTTCTGCTAGATTGTGCTTCATTATCCCAAAGTAACTGAGGCGGCTTCAGACCATGACGACACAGTAAGACGATGTTGCCGGTCGATGACAAGACGGAATGTGCACCGCACCCGAGAGCCCATGATAAGTTTTGTTCGTGTAGATACTGGTAAATGAAGATACCGGCCAGAGGCAATACCACACATTTCGAGTCAAACCGAACGTCAAGGCAGTGTGCAAGGGCCAAGGGGAGGCATCTCGACCAACATCTTCATTAGCGTTTCTACATATCAGCACCGCCACCGGCCGACACTGCTGTTGCGACGGCCCACCGCTGAAACACCGGAGTCCAGGCGGAAGGTGAATGAATTAACACTTATTTCTAGTGAAACGGTGGCTGTAGCAGTTGAGCCTCATGCATCTCTTAATTACACATCACAATCCAAATCGTTCCGTGTTGCCGATTACCGTTTTGCATCAGATTTTACACACTTTTCCGTACGCACTCCGCCAGAAAGTCGCTACTCACATGTGTGATCAAAATGGTCACGGACAAAAGAAGATCGCAACTATGGCGTTAGTTGCGGAAACACATCGCGATGTATGAAAGAGACGGCATATTTACCGCGGTACTGCGAATGACAGCCGCATTGCCATCAGTGGATTATGAGTATGCGTTTTTGGCGTTCGATGCGTTTCAGCTCGAAATCTGACAGCTGAGCTTCCGGTATTAGGACGGTTGCGAAATATGGACATATTATGGAAAACTTAAGAAAATGTTAGTGCAACTTGAAATGTATTGTAGGTCTGCACGATGAAATGACGCTAATTAGAATTTTCCAAATATACGATTTCGTTTTGGGCAGTTTTTTGAAGACGTATGTTGTTTGAATGGTATCACAAATATACGGTTGTTCTCGTGAGCAACCGAATTTGTATAGTAAATAGCATTAGTACAACAACATACAGCTTCGGGTACGATGACTAGTAATAATCAATCAAATTGTTTATGGAAGCTGCTTTTTCAAAACCTGTGATTCTTGTTGCGTTTTTTGAAAATTGGAGAACACTCCTGTGGAGAACATTCCTGAAGGCAGCAGTAAATGACAGCTGAATAATATTTTGACAACGTAAACAACTGTTTTTTGTGTAGGCTAGTCATGGGTCATGCTAGAGAACTACGTGGATCCGATCCGGTCGTGGGAGTTATCGAAAAGGAATTAGCTCAGGAGTCGACTCTTTTAACATCCTAAATCCGTGTTGCTTGGAAAAGAAGAGCAAAAATCACCCGACCCAAAAGCCGTTGGTCCTATCAGTTAGGTCTCAAAAGTGGTTGAGTATGATTGAAACGACGCATAAATCGTTCGGATTCGACTCCTGAGGAATCGATGTCTCTTTAGTAAAAGATACGACTCCTGAGAAAAGATTCGTGAATCATGAGCGACGAGCAAATCTTGAGAAAGAACGTCGAATCGTCGTTCCATCTATTGGGAACAGTTCGGAGTCACGACTCTCAGTCAGAGCGCACATCGCTATGTGGATATATTTACGTCGTCGATGTACAACTGGTACACCTTCACATCACAATGAGGAAAAACAATTAGACGCCGTTTTCCGCTTTCTCTGTATCATTGAACGGTTCTCTAGTTCCCAGTGCGTGTGGCCGTTGAGCGGGTGGTTTGTGCATACAGCAAGTGGCTGTAGCGAGATGCTTACGTCGAAAATAACTAAAGTCGGGAAAGTGGTAATATGTGGTGCAAAAGGTGTCGGGAAAACCGCTATCCTGGAGCAGCTCATCTATGGCAACGTTACGATCGATTCGGTGGGTAATCAATTATCGATGTCATTTAGCGGTACTCGGTTAGCGACATGCAAATTGATGTCAAACATTCCCGTTACTGTAATCTGAACAGGAACAGCATAGTACGATCGAAGATACATACGTGGCCAGCGTGGATACGGGAAAGGGCAGCAGGGATATGTTGCGCATTTACGACACGGCTGGTTTGCAGGGTAACGTACAGCTTCCTCGGCATTACCTGCTGTATCCCGACGCGTTTATATTAGTGTACGACCCCAGCGATCCAGTCAGTTTAGATATGCTTGCCGGAATTAAAAGTGATATCGATAAGTACAAGGATAAGAAAGAGGTAAGGTGCCAGTTTTTATATATTTGGAAAACCATCCCATATTCGTCAACCTTCACCCTACATATTGCAGATGATAATAATTGTGATAGCGAACGTGCGTTCTCGCCAGCTACGCTCAACTGGTTCGTCACCGATCAACACCTCCTCGTTTGGCGGAACGATAGCATCTTCACCAAACGGTAATCACTACAACAATAGCAATAACCAAATAAACAACAACGATCATATTGAATCCAATCTCAACCGCGCCAACAATTGGTGCGCTCGCGAGCGCATCAAACACTACGCGGTCAACGCAATGGAGCGCGCTTCCCTTTACGAGCCGTTCATCCAGTTGGCCATTCGCATGTATCCAACACAAACCAAAAGCACCTTTCCTCAGCTGAGGCAACTAACGCAAAAAACATCCAAAGTAGATAACAGTTAACTCGCGGGTATAAAGATCGTCATATGTGGATGTGAATCTAAATTTTAATTTTGTAAAGCAATTTACAAACTGTTGTTGGCTGTGGAGGATAGCGAAACCAAAAGAAAATAAAATCACAGACAAACATCGACTACCGAGAAAGCTGGTAGACGATCTGTAAGACTGACGGACGAATATCTCAACCTATTGTAACATACTGAGCAGCAGGATATGTGATCGTGTACAATGTTGTCTACATACCACTATTTTTTCCAGTTAGCATGTTTAGCAAAATGCTATTTATTTTAATATTTTTTGTAATATTGAATCTGCACTAGTTGAGTAATATTTTATTTTCAAAACGTTTGCTAGGTTTTCCATCCTCCATGAAAAGAGTAGCTCCTCTGAAGCAAAAAAGTATTTTATTTTGTCTGTGACAACCGTACTATACCTATGTGAAACTATTCGTACTTAAATATGGTAAGAAAACCTACACTGTCTACACAATAAATCACACTGCATCGTATTATAGAAAGGTATGAACGTATGTTGCTTTTATTATCAAAAATTACAGCCCAGTTTAATGCATGCCCACGCTATGGTATGGCATTGTACCGATGTGTTAGTTCATCCCTAGTGTGTTGCTCCCGAATGCTATGCGGCTTACCACTTTAGAAGGTATTTCAACTTTCTCAGCATTATTCGCGTTCCAAAGAGTTTATCCCACACGTCGCTGCTGATTCCGTATCCTGCGGGAACAAATTATAAGATATTATAGTACGATTGTTGTGAGACTTGGACCATTTGATTTGTTTGGTGGTATTTGCTTACAGTATCAACTTTATAGTGTGGTCTAGTGTTTCAAGAATGGGTTGCAAAAACGAGTATATAAAATTACTGTATAGGTTTTTTTTCCACTTAGGTATAATAACGGTGATACGCGAAGCTTCCCCCATAACTTAATTACTTTGAAGCTGCAAGCTAGAACTCCTTAATCGACAGTTCTTTAGTCGAAAGTAGGGTCACATTTAATTGATCCAATCTGTAATCTCTTGACAAGCCACAGCTGACAAGGAGGTAATAGAATCACCAATATTAAAAACGAATGTACTAGCTCCACTACAACCCTGATAAAGATAAACTGAACGCATATAAATAGGGCATATTACGCTGTTTTGAAAATGTTACATGTGTAGCTCTAATCTTTGATAAAGTATAAAGCGAATTTTTCGAAATATCAAATATCGATTCATCGATTATAGAACTTCAAAGAGAGTAAAATAAATCATTCGATTGCAATGCATCTTACCTTGATCGTGATGAACGAAATGATGAGAATAATGATACCGCTTCATATGATACAGATGACCTCCGGAAGGACTCCCATAATGGAGATAGTAATGTATCATATCGTAAATGAGATATCCTGAGGAAAAAGATGCGTGTGTTTATAATTCAACATCATACCGGCTATGTGGTGGTTTTAAACCAAACATTACCTATAAGACCACCGGCAAGGGTGAGTCTGGGGTATGGGAAAATATAGTAAACCGGTTGATAGAAAATGGTCGTCAGCAGGATGGCCGGTGGCACGGGAAACACCAGCCGGTAGGGATCAAATGGCACCTTGTGGTGCTGGCCGTGGATAAGAAAGTGGAATGTCTGCAGGAAGGGATTCTGCTTAGGATCGAGGTGGAATACCCAGCGATGAAGCGCGTACTCCAGCAGTGTCCAGGTGAGAGTCCCGATGACTAGATGCAGGTACAGGTCCAGCGTAAGGAAGGATTGCCTCGCATCACTGAAACCCCGGCTGCTGGCCAGATCGCGGGAACCGTATTGAACGATGATATAGCCGATGGCCGGTATCCAAAATCCCGGCACAATCCACCAAGGCGTTTTGGTCATGTTCTCCAACCAGGACGGTCCGAACAGACGCAGTTCCCGATCCACGGGTTTGTTCACCCACTCGGCATACTTTTCCCCAATTTTGTGTATTTGAAATATCATCGGTTTGTTCCAGTCCACCAGGTGCTGCGGAAAGGGGTTAGAAGATAACAGAACGTTTGAACGCGTTTGTTAGCAAGGATTACACAATCCCCACCGAACCCCGATAGGCCAGCCACCCTTATCGCGCGCCGCTCGTTCGTAGATAAGGGTGGGGGACGCGTCGGGTGAACTTGAGCATTTATGAATCATCCGCCAATCAGCTAGGTTAACAACGACGCGAGTGATGATGATGACGATGATGATGAAGATAACCGACACGATGACCGACATGATTAAATAGCTGCCTGCGATTGAGTGTACCGATAGGGAAGTACACTTGTTTTACAGCGTACTATAAGATGACGTACCTCCATACTTTCATCTGTAAGCTGCGTTACATCCTCCTCGCTGGCTCGTGTCTTTGGTGCGTGCAATCCGTTACTGGTGGGTTTGGTCTCATGCCGTACACCACTGCCTACGGAGCCGTTGGCCATCGCAGGCTTGGTGGCGTTTAGAGAGTACCCATTCTGTTTCCGGGTTTTGCCGGAGTCCAACGCGTTTATCTGGTACTCCTTCATCAAATATTTGGCAGCCTTCGAGTGTCCCGGCGCACGTTCGAATCGGTCCTCCATGTCCTTGTTGTGCAGGGCGGCTAGTGAGCCTTTTCCTCCCGGGTGCTTGTGCGCGAACTCGGTCAGATCATACCACTTGTTCTGGTACTGAACGATCAGCGGTTCCGTTTTCCCCATTGCAGGTGATGTTAAAGGCGCTCGAAGGGCTTGGATCTTGTTACTAAAATGAGAAGTATCACCGTATACGGGAGTGAAGCAATGTGTAAAAGTGACGAAAAGAAATTGGGAAAGGTTTTGCCGCTCAGTAACACACCAAACGGCGCCAAATCTTTCTTAATTTGTTACCGGCACTTCAAAAACCGGGAACACTAACAATCGGCCCTATCTAAACCTGCCGGAGTGCACGAACCTTTGCGTTGGTACAAATCCCTTTTTATATCGTTATCTATTCTCGCCGCAGTACTGATTGTGACACAACATCCGATCGATGCCTCAGGTATCCCTGTCGATCGCCCTTCGGTGGTGTATCATTCCATGGCAAACTTGTGAGGCGATAAATGCGTGCACCGTGTTTCGGAGTGAAACGGCAGATTACTGGCTACGACTATCTTCACACCTGTTATCTATTTACGGACATCCAGCTACGCAGGTTATGTGTGTGTGATTTCGAAAAGAAGTGGTTGCGATTAGAGGCAAATAATGGCAAGGAAAAAACAATTTTTCTGCTATCAAACTTCCTCGTGAAACTAACAGTAAAAAGAGTGGTACATTTTATAATTAATGTGAAATATTTCGAAGCAAACATTCCATTACACTCTTTTCGTCTCTACCAAACTTTTGTTGGAGACGCTTTATTTTGAAAATGAATATCTCTATTCGCTAAATTGGCGACACTTCTCAAAACGTGCTTCTAGGAGTGATATTAACAATCCTAGAAAGACAGAAACATTCATCTTTGATTCGTAAAAGCTAAAAGTAATGTGGGCTAGAATTCTGGCTGTCTGCATTGAACTATACTAACATATCTACTATCATTTATAATCAAACACTTGACCTCCATTGTAATAGATGTATTAATGCTTGGGAATAGGCCACACAAAACATTTAATATTGTGTTGAACGCATGATGGTACTTGCGCGTCTGCTCCTGGTTCCCAACTCATGTCTGCTCCTGGTTTGAGGATCTTATTCGGCCAGCCGGCCGGTGAGGTTTAACTCCTTAAACTGTTTTCTTTTTGCCACTTACCGAATGTTACATTTAACCGTTAACTTCTAGATGTAATCCTCATTCATCAAGAAACCGAAGTATAACTTTCCATGCACAAACCATGCAGAACTAATCAGCACGATGCGTTCATACGAGAACCAAGATATGTTTCGAAAAGTGGAGTAGGATCCATGCGCATGAATTTTACAGTGATATTCATTATTGAATATGCCGTTATGTCATTACGGATGGGATAGCATACTTGCTGTCGACTTCCTGTCGAGATTAGTGAGGCCTCTTATCAACGAAAAAATTCGCACTATTGTTTCTTTTTTGGCCCTGCGGCGCAGACCGACGAATCACTCGCACAACCACTGCTTGCTAGGATGGCAAAATGTAGCAAAAAAGTAAGAAACGGCTTGAAAGTACACACAACAATAAAAAGCGATTGATTCTTCATTCGGCGTCCGCGGTCGGCCACGAATCGCGTAGAGTGTAACGATCAATAACAATGGCCACTGTTCACTTCGATAGCAAAGGATGTTTGCACTGCACTGTCCCGCCAGTACCCTGCTAATTGCTGTTACGTCAACGAATGCCTTGGCTGCCGAGTTAACTAGCTTGGGGCTAGCTTTAGAACAGTCAATTATTAGGCCCATTTCTTAAGACCCTCGTGTTTTTTTTTGTTTAAAAATGGTAAGATCTTTTCGTTTGTTCCTTCCATATCCTAATGTATCATTTACTTCACTCACCAAAATGGTTACCACGTTGGGATGTAACGAATACTTCAACAAATTAGAATGTTTTTTTTTGGCTCAGCAATTTTAAAGGTCAGGCTTTCACACTGATCTTCTGCTGCACTACACTGTGATTCATCACATTCGATTCGATGTACTAGTGAAGTTGTAACTGATTTTGGATCAGATTAAACATCACCGAACCATGCACTGCGTTGCTTTCCCGGTAGCACAATGGCGTTCGCCAATCACAGTAGCGATCCGTTGTTCCAGTGAGGTTTTGAATTCAGAAAAACGGAATAAAAAACAAAAAACCGTCACGTGCTATGAAGATCTATCGGCGCACCATCCAATGCGGCCACTCCGGCCGGCGTCCTAATCAGTACTGCTGGTCCTGGCCCTGGCCAGCGAAACTGTCAACCTAGGTCTCAGCCGTTCGCCGGGAAAGGGGAAACGACAAATATTGATAGCGGGCAGATGATTGAGAAAAACGAAGCGGAAAACCGCATGTGAGTGTCGTTGAGTGCCATTTTTTTTTTATCATCATTATCATTTTCAACAATCATCAGCAGGGTAGGAAGGACCCTGGGGTGGGTTTACGAAACATCGGCGCAACCCAACGTGTGCAATGATCGCTGGTAGTAAAACTGATACACAAGGGTGGCCTTAGAAGTTATATGGAACGTAAATTAACTGTTAACAAAATTAGGGTTTGAAATTTTGATATTGGAATCGTTTGTTTTTATCGTTAGCATTCACTAAGCGAGACAATTTTATTATATTTCTAATAGATTTTTGAATCCAGTTTGGTCGTTTAGCATCCAGCCCAGTGTAGGATTTAATTAGAACAGGAAAAATAAACTGAGTCGAAGTACAAAACGTACCGCCTAGTGACGTTGTCCCTCCACACGTTTTGCTTTCGTCATACCGCATTTTTTTCCCAGACTGATAAGATAACAGCGAATTCGACAGTGCCGACAAGGGGTTCTCGACGACATGTTCTACTATGGCGAGTCTCAGACGCACCGTGAATACCACAGGAAGCGTTGTCACCTTCCACCGCGAATTATGCAGCTTTGATGTTTCGCTAGATCGAGAGTCAAACAGTTTTGATGTTTGTATTGGGCGCAGTTGCATAGTGGCGGTGTGTTAAATATCGCTGGAACAATACTATAAATTGTTTGTGCATTGACATGCACTTGATGGAATGTAACTCCACTATATGCTCGATCGTCGCTAGATCATCGTTATTGATTCCGTATACGGCTCACGTTTAGGTGCTTTAATCGATCCGTACACGCTCGTGTTTACATGTGATCCGGAAGTGAAACGTGCGGTGCTAATGAGCTGGAAACTGTCCATGTTACACACACACACACACACACACACACACACGAAATATCGCGCAATCGGCCACTGGGCATCGTCACGGCACGACAGGAAAATTCGTTGCTCTAACCGATGCCATCGGAACGCAGCAACGCATTATGAGATGAACAAGGCGTGAGCAGTTCCGATGCTTCCGAATATGTTTTTCAACGTGCTATCAATGCCCTGGTTAGTTGCGAGGACCACTGCTGATATTGCTTCCGATAAAGAGGCAGTGTGTTGGTGAATCGAGGCGATGAATTAAAGATGTTTAATAACGATAATTTTATGCCCCTTCGTACAATGGCGTACCGTGATATCGATCTAAAATTGCAATCCGCAATAAGAGGGGCAATCGATATTCCATTATTGGGTCAAATGGGCTTGTTCCTCGCTGGATCCGTAGACAGTGGCGGATCAATTGATGACGGGATCCCAAGCGGTAAGATTGGCTTGGGCTTCATGATGGATTTGGAATGAATATTTCCACGTGTCCACAAGTGAAAAGTAATAAAGCTAAAGGAGCTTCCAACTAGTTTGTTTTCTAGCTACCTTTCTGACTTTCTCTCTACATGTTTTGTAATATCTGTAGTACTTCTCAATTCCACTTCTAAGCATAAACTTGCCAGGTTTTTTATAGCCAGGTATTTGAAACAGTTATAGTCACAAAAAGTTTATGAAATATTTCCACGTTGGTGGACACTGTCAATCGGGTTCTCTTTTTTAACTGCAACACAAATTATAGTACAATTTGTTTGATTTAATTTTGTTCAATGTTTCAATTTGTTTTATTTATGAACTTCACTTCTTGGATTTTCTATGGGCCCGGTCCTTATCGCTCTTGCTTTCTTTCATCTTCTTGGGCACTTCATCGGAAGAAGGCGAACGTGATCGTTTCCTTGCATTCGAATTTGATTTGTGTTGCGAAGTAGCTACGTAGCATTTCAGCTTTTCCACCTGCGGACTGTACGCCCACTGGACCATCTTCAAATGCGCCTCTGTTGGTTTTCCATCCTGTTCGAACAGCTTCTCGCTAGAGCGAGGTTTCAGCGTCTGCAGCTTGCTGTTGCGAACAATGTCCCAGGACTTTGGCGCATTGTCATCCCGCCCCTCTTTGGGCGTTTTGGTGCGAAGATGCTTGTAATTCCCTTTGGCCGTGGTCTCGTAACAATCGAGAAACTCCACGGCCAGTTTATCGGGGTGGGCTGGTGCTGGCAGCTGTCTGATCAAGTCGATCGCCAGGTAGGGCATATTGAGCTTCCCTCGCTCCTCGCGGTCGAACCGATCCAGATAGTCTTCGAACAGCGCCACCGCTTCCTTGATCGATTTTAGTTTCTCCTCGTTCTTGGTTGCCGGCAGCACGCGCTTGGCACTGCCGAGCAAACCTTTGATCGCCAGCTTCTGGTAATCAGGATCGCGACCTTCTAGGATTCTTTAAAAATAGATATAAAACCATTAGTCTGTTCAAAAATGATCATGCTAGACAGCTTTTGCTACTTACTTAAGTGTTTGCTCAGCGGCATGCTTATCCTTGAATCCCAATCCGGGCACAGTTTCAACCTTATCCTCGCCGTCCTTTGGTTTGGAGGATTTGCTGCTGGGAGAACTGTTCGCTTCGAGCCATGATTCAAACGACTCGATTGCTCCTTTTATGTTGTTGATTTTTTCCTCTGCCTTTGTTACTGCAAAATAGAAGAATCAACCCAATGAAAACCAGAGTGCATGGTCATGGTCACATCATTACATCGATCTTAAATCAACATGCTCGCTCAAGATCGATCTAAATCAAAACAACCCCACGATCAACCCCCACAAAAAATATATATTTGAAAACCCTTTCTATCCGAGCGTAAAATTCGCTCACTAAACATTCCTAAGATGTCCCATACGATCGACTTTCAGTTCTGGTATGGCCTCGGACATTCTGGTCATCGAACTGTGCGGATTACTCATCAACAGATCAATATCCGACCGCAAGAGCCTGAAGGTAGTCTGCTGTATTCATTTTTAAGATGAAAAACCGGTTGCATTCACTTTTAAGAGTAACAAAATGAGTCAAAGTAATCATAATGAGTCAAAGTAAATCTGATCATCAAGTAACTGAAGATAGACCTTTCAACTAAAAACAATTTCGGCAGTTAAAGACATGATTTGTTTTGATTCGTTAACTCACACCATTTGCACTAACACTCGTTCAGCGTAGATGTACGATTTAGAAGATTCAGAAACGAAGAGAGCAGGGGCGACAAGATTAAAAATATCTATTACCTCACGCGACACAACTTTTGGCCTATTGGCTTGCGATAAAAACTCCGGATCACTCTACACTTACGCTCTAGTTCTGCCAACACCGCCATAATCTTCCCATATTGAGACATGCGGATCGGCAAATCTTACCAAACGTCCACTTTTTCAAAGGCTGTATGGAATGGACGTAAATTGCAAAATACTTACACGTTAGGACGCGCTTGGCTCTTCCGATGAGCCCCCGAACCGTCAGGAGCTGGTACTTGTGGTCTTCGCCTTTGAGCAGCTCCAGCGATTCTTCGGCCCTTGCCTTGTCCTTAAAGCCGTACTTGGATTCCTCCTTAGACATGATGATTTGTGAAGCGGTTGTGGTCTGGTGGCAGAAGTTATAGAATAATGGCCGAACCGATGGAGACCTGGCGAAGTTTAAAATACGACTATCCGAGCGACTGTCTGCGAGATGCTCGAGTACGTCTTGGAACGTTCGGGGTTTCTAGTGTTAGTAAACGCCCCAATGCGAACGTGGCGGGGGGCGCTTTGCTAATCATGCTAAACATAACTCTCAACGATGGGACATTGGTGTCGGTCAGCTGAGAGCGGAGCCTAGATCCGGTGCCGTTCGGGGGATCCGCGAGTTGGAGCAGGTAGTTGTTTACGCTGATGACGCTACCCGATGCTTGAGGTCTTTGCTTCAGGGCAGGTTTTAGAAATGACGTAATGACCTTCGAATTTTGAAACACAGACGAAACGATGTGACTCTGTTTTGATGTGAGTTGAATTTTGTATTCCATTTTGTTTTTGTTGAAGATTAAACACCCCTTATTGTGTCGTTTGCTTTGCTAACCAGATCTTATGGCTTTTAAGGAGTAGGATATTTACTTCTTTATAACCTTTATCTTAAAATGCAGAGATGCATTACAAGAATGATTTGTTTTCTTTACTTTCGGATGTGATGGATAAAAGTATACTGACGGTTCTGTTGAAAACTGATAACTCTCTTGTTCGTTTATTAGAGACACTTGTTCATGTTATTTAACCAATTCATTCGATTCTTGGTTTAAACAAAATCGTAACGTATTCTCTATTACAGTACATGGGTTTGTGACCAAAAGCTATGAATTGTTTGGGTTGTATCTTAACTTAACTAAATTTATTCTTGAATTCCTTTTTAATCAATTGTTTTGCAAACACCGTATAGTCCTTATTCGACGGGCTTGTTCTACTGTTATGTTTGTATATAGTCTTCCGCAATGCGTGTTCTCATTATTTCTGCGAGTTTTTCACCTATCAGAAGTAGCATCGGTCGGTATTACCTACTAGTGAATTAAGTAACAGTGTTCTATGAAAGAGTAACAGTCAGTCAGGTGACTTATTAAAATTTTAACGAATAATTCGTTGGCCGAAGAAAGTAGGAAACAAAGCTGAACTCAAAAAAGTACATTCGAATCTATCAACAGCTAGGAAGCTTGCGCCTTTCTTTTTATCATTTATTTTCATTATCATATAAGTGTTTTTTGTGTGTTTTTCCCGTAAAGTCGTTCGGTCTGCCGGCACGTGCTATGAAGTGCGTTTTTCAAAGAGGGCTGAAGGAAGACCACCTTCACTTAGTACTATTTATCGTATCCATGATATACTTATTAATATTTTATTTCAAGACAATAACAGTCACTGTGTTGCAGAAAGGTCTTCAGTGAAGTGGCCGTTTTTCTGCGAGCTAGCGACGGTAGGTCGTAACATAACTTGAAAATGGGCTGCGCGCAGCAAGTAAACAAAACGAGCAACTGTGGAGACGAAAGGAACTACGGTCTGGTGCACACGGCCAGTGTAGTCGGTACTATGCGTAGAGAGGTCTATATCATCGGGTCGAGGTACCTTGAGAACGTCCTGAACGCTGGATTCGCACAAGAATGAGAAGAAGGACGAACTACAATTCAACCAGGAATAATACTCGGTTCTACTTAGTTTAAATATGATAACCGACAGAAAAATAGCAATAGAAACGTTAACCACCGATTTTTAGGGGTACATTTGCAACCGAGTCCATTTTATCTAGATTTGGCTGTATTTGTTGAATTACAAGCAGCAAGGGAACGGAAATATTTCTCACAATTGGCATTGTTTTCTCTGGTGAAAATGTTCGTTTATCAAGAATGTTTCAGACCTAGAGTTGGGTTGGATGTACAGTTCACTCGACATGAGACGCAAACATAAGATACGGACCTTAAAAAGCTAAATGTATACAAGTGTATAATTAAAAATTAAACCCAATGAATATGGCTTCAATATGAGTTGTCTGGAAATGGGGGTTTAGAAAGTGTGAATATGTTTTACGGAAAATCGATTAGAAGGTCGTACCCTACAATTGACTTTTTTCGCCGTCATCACGTCAGGTGAAGTGTTATGGGCATGGGGGTTCCATCTCACGAGCTTTATCAGTAAGTTTAATTTGTTTTTCCGGCCGGATGATTGCTTATGTAATTCCTTAGGTTTAATTAATCTGTGAGGCCTATTGAAAAATCATAAGACATAACTGAATAAGAATTTCACCAGCAAATAAACAAAATTGTGCATTTTGTTTGGATGATATTTGTGGCAAATAATGTTTATTATGAACGTAACTGTTCCTGAGCAAAATGTTCGGGTCATATTTTTTTTCCTAATCTTTTGTCCTACAGCTATAAATGACAATTACATTGGTAAAGTAAGTCAACGACAAAGCATCTCGTTTGTTTGATTTAATTAAAATACTTTCTACAAAAAGCAAACCGAAAAAAGGATGAAAAATCGCTGCACACAAACATTTTCGACTCTGTTTTGTTCTAAAAGTGTCTGAATTGAAAATAAAACTAATTGTCATGATTCGAATTATGGCAAGTCGCTAAATAACTTGCTCTGTGGTTATTGAAACGAAATTAGAAAAGGGTAAATAAAATACATGTAAAAGTCTGATAAAACGGGTGATATTTCGCATTACAGTAATTTTCAAACATATCGAAACAAAACATGAGTTTTGTCGCTCACACACTTACACCTCCAATATATTTTATCTCGCAGATTAGTTGTATCGGCAGATCAATTACAAAACCAGTAATGTATAGTTTAAACTCACTGCGTCTTTGGCCTTTGCCTCCAGCTGTTTCTCCAGCGACTTTCTGTTACCATTCCTGCTACCGGGCTATAAACAACTAACTCCTAAAAGATTATCTTACTACATAGTTGTTTTCTTGTTTTTTATAAGTTTTTAATTTACTTGGTTGATCACATTTTTTATTGTATATTTCCTCAAGTTATCATGTGCTCCTGCGGGATGTTGCCTTTTTAAAGTTTGTTCGTTTAGTTTCTTGGTTTAGTTCGATATCGTTTAGTTCAATGATTCGTGTAATTTTTGATGATACGGTATAGTAAAAAAACATGAAAAGGAATAACAAAATTGTCAAGAAATCCGGAATAGCAAACGCTGACTATTTGTAGCAGCTTTTCCAGGTTTCTATTTGCATTGAATTACATACGTGACAACTTATTTTACTTCAAATTAAATCCATGTCATGTGCAAGAGTTTCTAAGTTCAAATGTCTTTTTTTTTAATCGAACCTATGAACAATTTTAAACGGAAGATTAAGCATCGTCCACAGCTGACAGGTGCATTGTCATTATCCCATTTTGAATGTGAGAAACTCTCGCCTCTTCTAGTCGCCAGTTGCTATTGAAACATAAGTTGAACTCATGGGAATAATTGTTTTTTTTGTAGCCATCACATCCTTCGGCATTCACTAGAATGTCCTATTGGAACCTTATATCATCGTTAAACGTTCCTTTCGTTATCGTTCGGTAATATCTTACATACTTTTAATGTGTTCTTAATTAGTAATTATTTGTTGTTTTCACTTACACTACTTCATTCTGCTGAGTTCGTGGTTGAATGGTGTTTGCCCATGAGTTTTACAACAAACTATACAAACCTGTAACTGTTCAGAACTTAAGCACAACTATAAATATGGTTAACTGCATTGTGGAACTAAACTAGCCTACGCCTGTATACTGTAGTGGTTGTACAACTTATCTGTGTTTTTATTTAACACATTCTATGGAGCAAGGTGAAGAACATATATATTTTGTTTTTTTTTTTTTTACATTTTGCTGTTTGTTTATTTGTTTCATCAAATTCGTTTTGTAATTCTATTTTTTCTTTTCTACACTCGTTTTCCTTCTCGCTTAAGTCCTGCTTTAAATTGATTTTTTATCTTTTTACTAGCTTTTTTTTTTCTACAGAAAAACTCACCACCTACCGTGGGGTAACCATGGGCTGAAACAGTACAATTTGTACAACAACAAAGTACACACCTATAGCAGGTAGCTGGCAAACCGAAAAAATACTGCTTTTTCATCTGTGGCACACCTGACACACCTTGCTGAACTAACTGTGGTTTGCTCTCACGCTTGCAGTAGTTGCACCTCCATTTCATCCGTATCGTACGGTTATGGGAAGTGCGGAGTCGGCATCCATTTCGTACGCGGCATTCTTGGGGTTGTCTTGGATCATTCTTAATTAATTATTAGCTTGATTTTCAGCATCGTCTGCTTATCGTATGCTATACATGATATTTACACGTAACATGGGTATCCGTTTCTTGAGGCAGCTGAGCTGTCGTCTAGAACATAATCACTTGATAGCTATCCAGTAAACAAAATCAGATAGAAAACCCGAAGGTGTTCCACTCTCCCTCTCCACATTTTCCATAGCGGGGAAGGATCAGTTAAGGATTGCCTAACAACAAAAGAAAAAATGTTAAAAGCTTCGAAACTCGTCGTCATCGGTACATGTGTTGAGTGCTATGCGTTATCCTCTATAACGGTACATCGAATCTTAGAAGTCGACTACCTCCATCCGGAATGGTTTTTTTCGTGATCCGGGACTCAGTACGTTCGGTGTTAGATGTTGTTGGTTCTTAAATTGAAGCTCCTGATGTTGCGGGGAAGATAGTGTGCCACCGGGCTTCTTGGCAAGCATCTTGCCCATCGTCGGTGGTTCGTCTTCGTCGTCCGAATCACTGCGAATATTGACTCGTCCACTGGGAGCCGGTCCGCTAAAATCGTCATCATCGTCCTCATCCTGGCGTTTCATAGGACCGCAAGCACAGAAAATGAGAGAAGAAAATAGAAGTTTTGTGAGCATTAAATATTTGATAAAGGACGACCAAATAAATTGTATAAATCATATACGAATAGGAACAAAATGCACCTACAGAAGAAACAGGTCAGCAAAACATAGTTGATAAAGGTACAAAACTCAATCGAATTGACTTTGCTTTGACGTAAAATATATTTTGTTTATATATGTTCAATTAAATTTGAAACAAACAGAAACATATGAATTACCATATTTTGAAAACATGAACATGGAAACGGCTAGATGGAGATACAAAAACAAAACTTCGAAGCAAGTGTAGTTCATACGCCACTCGAGCAAAATATAATGAAAGGAAAACCACGTAAATGAAATCTACAAAGAGTAAACGAAGTAAGTTTGATTATAATGAATAACAAACTACAAAAGTTGTTCACACCGACAGACAAAACACATTCTCAACTAACTTAACCATAAAAACTATACATATAATGTATATTCAACCTGTAGAATAACTCATAATAGAACTATCACAAAACTTCTTGTAGAACATGCATACGTTTCAAGATCGATAAAAATCTAACTTGATATTAATGTGAATTGGAATAAAATTATCTGAGTAAAAAAACCCAAAAAAGTTTAACGATTGATTTCTCAGTAACGAAATAGTAGTCATTTCCGCAGAAATATAATATCTTAACAAAGCTAGACAAAAAAGACGTGCGTGGAAAAGAGCATGTCATAAATAAATCTAATTTCCTAAAGAATGTTGACAAGAAAATTTCTACACCTGGCACATATTTACCATATAGTCAATCGATTAGGAAAATGGTTGTTGCATGTTCTGGAATTTTTGCGTTCGCATTTACATCGTGGACAGTGAGTTTTTCTTTGTGTTCATTATGATTTTATGCACACCAGGCCAGTTCCGTTTTGCATTTCACGTCTGTTGGTTTGTTTACGCTTGTCGGTCACTCCGTAAAGGGAAACTTCGTGCACCCAACAGTTCTCTCTGGTTGGTTGAAATATTTCTGTTTGTGTATGTTAAGGACTCTCTGTCTAGTATCGCACTATAATAAAATGCCGTTTTTTTAACACTTCTGCTGCTTTCGATGTTTCTGTAGAAACAAGCATACTTGTAGCAAGGTAAACTCGATACTCTCACTAGCAGCTGGGTTCTGGTACATCATCGCCAAATCGGGGTATGTTTTTTAAAACTAAATGTTGTGCTCCAGGCTTTGCGAAGTAATACAGTCATCCTTAGGTACTTCCTAGATGGCGCAACGGCGCTTCGCATTGGGCAAGATCAATTTTCGAGACAGATTTACGACTATTGCTTCATGATGGACCTCCTGGTGCCGGTACTAGTGATGGTGGTGGTGACTAGCGTGGCATTGCTGCTGTTGTTACCGGCATTGTTGGTGGGGGCGATGGTTGTAGGGTTCGTACCACCGTTGCCGTAACTATTACTACCGAAGCTGCCAGTATTGGCCCTTTCGGACGAAGACTTGCTGCGTTTGCTAGTGTCATCGGTTTTCGTCTATAACTTTCAAGTAATAAACTCCATGTCAATGTAACTTTGACGCTCGAGCAGCTGCTACAACTGCTGATATGATACTACTTGCGCTACTGCAGTCAACGCGAGATTTTTTTTTCGACACCGAAACATTCAATGATCAGGATTAGGTGATGCGGTAGTCAAGGAACGATAATGATGCTGAACTACATTTACTTACGACATAGACTAACTTGAACGAATGACACTGAAACTATAGTGTGGGGAAACTGCCATTTAAAAGGAAAGATGAGCTGAGTGAATGTTTTGAGTGACCACACTAAGAAGTTAAATTTAAACCGATCTTTTTGAATTTATGTTTTGTTTATCCTGGATTCTCTGATGACTCTGAGCTGTGGTTAGCGTCCTTTCGGCACCGTCACACGGGACCTTACGGATGTACCCAGTACGATGAAGATGATAACGGCCATTAGGAAATGTTGCCTATGCATGCGTTTCGGTTCGATGATATTTCTACGGAACGAGCGTTGGCCGCGCCGTTCGAGTTTCTAGCAAACAATCCCTAGTGAAGCAATCAACATGAGATGGCGGCACTACGAGGACGACGATGGTATTAGAATCATGATCAGGACCCTTTTGAGGCGTATTTTTTTTACTATCGCTGTGTCAGTTTGCGATGCTAGCGATACATGTGTTTCGTTTTAATTTTCTCTTTCTTTACATTGATCACGTGTTTGTTTTTTGGGATTTTATGAGCGTATCTATATGAGGAAAGAACACGAAGAGAGAGAGAGAAATATAAAGAGAAAGAGTGGGAAAAATTTCGAAAGTAAATGTCCGAAGGTAAGTATGGATATGATACATGAAATCATGGGTATTATGAATGAGTATGTGGGAGATCATATAGATGATTGGAAAACATGAGACCGCCAGTGGAAAAGGAAGGACTGGTAACTAAAGTTGCAAATTTATCTGTAAAATGTGACGTTCTTTTGAATGAATGAAACAGTTGAAACTGTTGAATAAATTTTGTTTCGAGACTGCAAACTTAAAGAATTCTGCATTTATTAGACAGAACTTTCCAGAGAATTAAATTAGATGTTAAAGCTCCGCACATAAGCCTTTGGGGAAAGTCATTCTGGCCGCGTATGGAGTGAAATATTGTTCACCAGTTTTCTTCCATTTCCTTTTATCTATAGGCAAATGCGACAATTAGATGATTGAACTAGTTTGAACGCGATGAATGCAATTTTAAATGCTAGTTAGCCAGTACATATGATCGAGCTGGCAGATGAAGGCAGTAGGGCGAATGAACTATTGTTTAATGGGAAATTGTGTGTTTTCAGAATTTGTTGAAACTTACATCAAAATCTCCGATCGTGAAACGTGTAGCTGACAGTGACTGCGGTGGTGGTAAGTCAGGACTAACGACCTTTTTATATTGAACACCAACCCCAGTCAGCAGATGAACGAATATTCGATTAGTTGCATTTGATTTGGTCATACATAAGCACCAGAAGCACAAGCGTATAGTCGGTTAGGATGAGAGATACCACAGAGTAATGTAACATTTTACGATAAACAATGGATGATGTGTAACAGATCGCATTTTCGTATGTAAAATGTTCGATAGGTTTTCGATATGCCGAGGAAGTGCGGAACAAAGAGATAACAATATGCAAAGATAGAAAGAGAAAGAGAAAGAAGAGAACATCATGGAATGGTGGATTAGTATTATACAAATAAGATACTCTTCATGTAATCATGTTATTTGATGTATAAAGAGTGGATTGCCACAGGTTGGACTCTTTCGTATCCTCTGTTTAATATTTCTACGGTCTCTGTAACGTATTGGTTTCGTTGTCAATTTAATTCTAATAAGATTCTTAAATATAACAAATGTAAACCATATATTTCATACATTCAGCTTAGCTTATATATGTTGGCAAACGTTTTATAATATTTATGTTACTCACTCTAAAACAATAGTAGCTAAATAAATACACGAACACATGACAATGTCTAGTGCTGAAATCATAACGGACAAACATTTACCATCGGTATAATGTGAAACAAAGTTGTTTTACTTTTGAAAGTGGCATAACTCAACCAAAACTGAACCAGCATGATGTACTACACTAGTTATATTAATAAGAATTCAGTTACATATAACTTTGCAGGTGTGAGCCGGCGGAGATTCACCAATATGTTGAACCAAAATGTCTGAGTGCATGTGAGGCTTATGGAAAATATGTTCTAATTGCTATTTTTAAAGATTGATTTTGACAACATATGATATTGTCCTTGTAGCATTATTAGCAAAAAAAAAAAATAATGTTGATTTTTGTTGCCGACACCCAAACCGTGTCCTACAGCTGCAACGTTTACGTTGATAAAGTGTAGGAATCATTATTCCCCACACCATAACAGGCCAATCTACGGAAAGACTTGTACTTACGTCGTCTTCGTCGATCATCTCCTTCGTCGAAGCAGTCGTCTCATTTCTTCGAATTGAACCCTGGTGTATGTCGAGGTCCACCTTCAAAATCTGGAACCGCCGCAGGAGGAACACCACCGGCATTGGCAGCACACCGGCAACGATCATGGCACAAGCGATACCCATCACCCAGTTGGGATATGACTTGTTTTCAACAATGCCCTGAATAAGGAGCAAACATACTTTATTGTAATTTCTAATTTCTGTAAATTGGAAAAGTATTCTACGAAAACCATCTACATACCAGATCGCCATTCCATGCTCCATAGGTTGGATTTCGCAGAACCATCGAAAGAATGGAGGACAGCAAGATGCAGCCCATAATAGCGGGGCCAATGTATCGCCAGGTCATCTGCCAGTAGAGACCAGGTCGTACACCGGTCATCTGGTAAATGTCCTCTGTGAACCTTTGGCATCGAGCGAAAAGTTGAAAAATTGCAGATTGTTAGGATATGCAAATAAGGTAGTTAAATAAAAGGCAACCTACTTTTCATGTCCGTAAATATAAATCACTGCAATCATTTCCATTAGTGCGACCACGACCAGCCCAATCGTACCGGCGAAGGAGTCGAACATCTTGAGCCAATACTCTCCGGCACCGGTAGTAAATATCAGTCCTACTGAGAAACAGAACGCACACACTACTCCTGTAATGTTGAAATAAAGAAATATATAGAGTTATAGTTACAGTTATGTTACAGAAGCTTTAAAGTAGTTGGTAATATCGTACTTACCGGTGACGTAGGGTTTTCGGATCCTCTTGAAAATATCAATATCGAATATGGTACAGAGCATTCCTTCTAGAATGCCGATCTGCGATCCTAAGCCCAACGAAAGCAGCATGGTGAAGAAGAGTACAGCCCAGAAGGGAGATCCCGGCAGTTCGACGATCGCTTCGGTGAAGACGATAAACGCCAGGCCAGTTCCTTCCGCGGCCTAAAATATTGAGTTGAGGACAATAAGGGACTTGTCTTGTTCGATTGAACAGATCACACTTACACTGGACAGCTGATCCTCCAAGCTACACTTCTCGAACTCCCAGTCTTTAGCGATCGTATCGTTCAAGCCGGCCATAACATGCTCGTACTCGCTGTTGTCGACGTTCATCGATGGAAGTAGGTTATGTTTCACTAAAATATGCTTATTTCTGCAAGTAGATAAACGGAGTAAGCACGGCTAGAGGTCGCTCGGTCGAGTACCGTTGACTTACAGCTGGATACACCGCTCAACTCCTAACGTAGCCTTATAACCTAAGATGGCGAAGATCACGACACTCGCGTAGATCGCGGTGACGGCATTGCAGACCGACACCAGCAGCACATCGCGGACGCAGTTGTTTTTGGGCGTGTTGTAGCTGCCGAACGCAATCAGCGAGCCGAACGCGAGACCGAACGAGTAGAATACCTGCGTGGCCGCGTCGAGCCACACCGTCGGCTCGAGCAGCTTCTCCACCTTCGGCGTGTACATGTGGATCAGCCCGGCACCGGCCCCTTTGAGGGTGATACCGCGGATGAAGAAGATCGTCAGCACGATGTACGGGAACAGCGAGGTAAAGTAGACCACCTTGCCCGAGCTCTGAATGCCCTTCATGACGATGAAGAACACCACCGTCCAGGACAGCATCAGGCAGAGCACGATCCACCACTTGAAGCCGCCGGTTCCGTCTATGCTGGGCGCGGCGTCCAGTGTCGTGCGGTACCAGAAGTAGGCCGTCCCGGACGACCGCTCGCACTCCTCGACGTCGGATCCGTTAAACTGCGGACAGGTGGCCCACGGCAGGGGGTACTAAACCAACAGGGATGACCAGTGATTTTCAAATCAGTTCCCGGTGTTCCGTAGGCCCTTATCAACTCTCACTCACCCGGAAGCTGTTGAAAAAGTAGTAGAAGCACCAGGTAATGATCACATTGTAGTAGATCGCCACGAACAGCGTTACGATGCACGAGCTGATGCCGATTCCTCCGAGCCACGGATGGATGGTGTTCCACACACCGAGCGCTCCGAGCCGCATCCGTTGACCCATTCCCAGCTCAATCAGGAACAGTGGTATGCCCTCGAGAATCAACATTATCATGAACGGTATAAGGAAGGCACCTATGGAAAGGAGTACGTGAAAAACAGGAAAACCGGTAAGTTCCAGACAATATCGTTGTAAGCTTGTGCAAGTACCGAACGAGATTTGTTTAGATAAGGGAGATTGTGAGAAGTTTTTTTCTGTTTATATTTTTCTCCTTTATGTTCACCGATATGGGTCGATAAGAAATGGATTTTTCATGTACAAACGTATGTTTACCGAGAGCACACTTTTTTATCACTCGAATTGCATCGAGTGGGCGAATTGAAATCTGGAACGTTTGTGGAACGTTTCTGGATGGTGTCAAATAATTAATCTAGATGATGGAAGCTAGAAGAAGCCTTGAAATTGAAATAAATTTTCTATTGATTTTCCGTTCCTCCTTCAAATGCATTCAACATTGAATCTAGATGAGTAATGTTATCGATTTCTTCGCATATGACTTTGCATCCCGATGCACCAGATGGCACATAATGTCGGCATCATTACTCAA
>JAOEFI010000007.1:4398231-4410659 GCA_034621735.1 Anopheles plumbeus | reverse complement strand
GTTTATTACAGACCGATTCTGGGAAGAAACGTTTCTGCCCGCCGCAGCTTAGCGACGCAAAAGGGCCCAAAATAATAACCGCAAAGTCCATCAGCATACAATTAGTTTTGCTACATTTCGTTTCATCTGCCGCAACGATGGAGCAGCCTCACCCATGTCGACCATTGCTGCGGTCTGTCTTGGGGATATGTTTTGTTGGATTAGTCTAGCTTTAGGCGCGCGCTTAATTGCGTTCCCTAACGAACTCAACCGCACTATATGGCATTTCGCAAACCGCGGGCACAAGAACGAACCCGTTGTATACTGGAAAGTACCGGCTGAATACTGCCGAACGATGGATGTAGGTCGAACGATTTGGACTGTGGCGCACGGAAAATCGTTGGAATTGGATCGATTGCCTGTCAGCGGTACCGGTTGGATGTGGATTACGTCGAACAGCGAGAGAGCGAGAGTGGCATGTCGGCAGGTTGTTTTCCACCGCGGCAAGCCACACGGATTTACGTTCCATAATGCAAGGTCGGACAATGCGAAAACAGTTTTCCTTCTACTTATAAATAGAACTTTTTTGCGAGAAAGCGGAAGTTTGATTTGTTTTTTTTCTTCTTTCTATCACTCAAGGACTCTCGCTTTTCTCTTGTTGCTTGCCGGTACGGTACGTAGTTACAGTTAATGTTGCACCCATTGTGAAGAAGGACTCGAACCCGACCCGAACAGCCGTCTACTATAGCACTGAAAAGCGAGGGTCAAACTGTAATTTAAAGTCCAGATGATAGCAGGTTTTCTAGGCGGGACAAAATGGTGCAATCAGCGCAGGGTCAGCCGGTTCAATGCAACGAGCTGAAATGTTCCAGTACAACACTTTCCCAGTGCCGGCAAGTGTACCAAGCGTACAAAAAGTGTAATTTAATCTCCGTCGGCTGCAAATGCTACAAAACGTATGCATTAGTAACATCGCGTACGTAGGTTAACGTCACATTGTTTGTGAGTATCATTTCCCCTTTTTCCAGCTGATTGCACCATATGCGTTTTTACAGTGATTTTCTTGTTTGTAGGTATTTGCGAAGGAACATCAAAGACATTAATTCACTGTTTTTCCCACAACTCGAACGAATGTCAGTATGCGTTTGTTCGACCGTTCATTGTAAACATTGTGGATTTTTTTGATTGAAACAAAAATTCTTTCAAAAATTTATATTACAAATTGGTTCTAGCGACAAAAATCTGTCGTGATTCGATGAAAGAGAATAGCAGGGACTATGTTTTTCTTTTAGCTTTTCTCTTGGAGCTATCGGATAGTACTTCAATTGTATATTGTTGAAGGCAGTGTGTAAACTTTTCTTAGGGTCAAAACGAACGCTGATTGAAGATCGTTTTACGATTTTTTTCTTTGGCAGAGTTTTATTAAATCTGATCTAAGATCGCTGTGATGAACTGTAATGGCGTAAGTCCTGTTTTCCGTAGAATATATTAATGTACTCATGCACACACCTCACTAACATCACTAACACAGATTTCTTCTTCCCATCAGCGACCATATGTTAGTCGTTAGTCTCATACCATATGTTAGTCGGGGAAAAATGTTTTTATGGATGGCTGTAGGATGTGGCAGAAGGTGAAGAACCATTGGGTCAAGAGTGTATCCTACATTGAAGTGTTCTACTTTCAATCGACTCAATGAATCGTTGAGTTATGCCTTTAAAATGCATCAGTCCATGAGCGTTACTAGGACACTAAACACGCTGTCTATAAAATCGATCCATATGTTGCTACACATTTCCGTTCCACCTGGCGTCCACTTTTTGCGAAAAGTTTAACTCCGTAAGCATGCGAACGTTCCGAAAGGTTCAACAAGTACTCAATGAAGTGATTGTTGCCGTAGTGGCTGCATATGTCTCCGGTGCATTGTAAATCACTTCGCACCGCATGGGCAAAACGTGCTCGTAATGGCAGGAAATATTTTCACCCAGCGTCAGCAATAAAAACCGGAAGGGCGCGTGGGTGCCGTTGCGTCAGTTGCATTCGGTTGCCGCAGTTGCTGCTGTTGTGCGCCGCCAATTTATTGCCCAAAGTCCAATTAGTGGGTGCACTGTAGTGCAGTAGTGGATGAGTGTGCGTCGTCAGTCGGAAATTTGACGTAACATTCATTTCCCTACCTAAGTACCACAGCAACTTTTGTCGTACGCAATAGTCTTTTTCTTTTATGCATCTCGTGTTTTACGTGACTGACATGCAATTATAATGCTCGGGTAAGGGCTTTTGTATTCATGATGCATACTGTGTGTTAAAAGCTGAAGATATAACCTTATCTAATAGAAAAACATATTGTAAGTGGCAAACAAATAGAAGGAACATTTGAAAGTTTTACCTAAAATTCATTCCATAACTTAATTTACATCACAATTGTTGTCATAGACATACATAGTAAAAAACCGACAGCAAAAGTTATCAGTGTAAAACAAGTGGTTGTTTGATTGGTTAAACACCCTACATTGTTCCATGTTATTAATAGAAAAGTATAGTTAATTAAAAAAATATCATTCAACTGTCCCAGGGATACGAGATGATATGATGCTATTTAAATGTTCGAAAAATCCCTTTGCATCTGTTCAAATATTAAGGGAGAAAGAGATCCGTCGGTCTGAAAACCGCACCGGCTATGCTATTTCACATTTAATGCGCTAGTTTTCTATGGCATCCTTTTCCACCAGCGCAGTACACACCACCACCACCACCACCACCACCACCACCACCACCACCACCACCACCACCACCACCATCACCAGTATATACCGTCAAGATCAAGTGCATCGCAGAATTTCCCGGTGGAGATACACGTGCGGTCAAGGTGTTTGTTTCGTTCACACACTTCCACCCTTCGCCGCAATGGCACCGAACATTAGTCATCGATTATTTTCTGTAAACCTCTGGTACTGAAGGGTCTACTGTTTTATTACATGAAGCTGTCACGAGGACGGCGCACAGAAACGGTAACCGGAATGTGTTGGAAAACGTGCCACCTGCCAATCTATGTTGCACTGTTGTGTCTGTTGTTTTTCTGTTTTTTCCTTGCAGGTTCCCCCGCAATGTCTAGGGCAGCGTGTCACGCGATCACTTTCCCCTTATCGTCCTCGGTGGTCCTGTGTCCTCCGATCCAGTAGATTCATTTGTCAATTTCTCATCCATCCACTAACTTTGCAGTGTATAGGAAGTTGGTTGAAATTGTGATACGCGTGTGAATAATCATTTTCCCTACGGCCTTCTTTTCCTACGGCCTTGAAGGGCAGCGCCGGGCAGTGTGCACAGTATGCACGATGCAAATGCAATCGATCGAACCACGCATTAGTGCACACCGGGATTTTGCAATTTTCCGCCCGATTGATCGATTGCCTACACATCAAGGGATGCTCGATGTGTGTGCGAGGTGACCGGGTACAGCTGACACGCGAATGCGTCGTTGGTATACGTTGGCGCCATTTAAGTGGATTTTGTTTGTGGATTCGACGCCGCCAGTATCGGTATCGATAGGGAGGGGCAAACATTCGTAAACAAACGTCCATTAGGTGTGCTTGGTTTGAAGTATAATTCCCCCGGTGGGAAGGTGGAACGAGTGTGTCGCAAATCTTGACCGACAAAAGGGCACCGATGCAGCGGTGTTTCTTGGATATATCTGCACATTCCGTAAGACATGCGCTAATTTTAACCGACCCAGTAAAACGGACAGTTTTGCGCGGCCGCAAACGTCAACCGGAGAAGCGGACCTGTTCGAATCTGTGTATCGTTTCAATACGGTACGCGGGTAATTGATGGGAGCGGACCGACCGTTCGGACGCGACGATAGGAAACGTTTCACGGCAATTACACGATTATTTGTGGTCTCCTCGAGAAGTGTGGCCGGCCAACAACCGTGGACCACACTACTATGTTTTCACTCTGTGTATCGATTCGAATGCTCGGCATTAGCGAAACAATTACACACGAAGCTAGACGAGCGGGTGGACACATACCTACAATTAACGTAGGGCAAATTCCTTCCCCGCCCGCACCGTGTTCCCTCGTGCGGAACGTCGATCTGGCCCTCAGTTAGCTCGTTAGTCTGGCAGATCCGATTGCTGCGCTGACGGGTGTAATTGGCGTGCCGTGTAGGCCGGTGGTGGAAAGCGGCGGTGGATCTACACCCGTCGGTCGGCATGGCGCTGATTCCCTGCGCTTGGGTTTGCAAATTAATCAATGAAGTGTCCGCCCGCTGTCACTAACACCACGTGCCATCGTTGAATCGGCCACCCGTGCCCCTGACTGCAGGGCATGAACTTGAACTTCACAAGAAGGCGGAAGGCGCCGGTGTTAGTTTTTGGCGAAACCTAACACTCGACACATTGATGTACGATTGACGACATCTGTCGACAGATCAACCGACCGATCGATTGATGAGAGGTGGGGCAGTGCCCCAACAGTTCAAGGTTCAACGAGTTGGGGTGTTTCTGTGCACAGTAATGGAGGCGCCTGGCTGTTTAATGGTTCTCAGGCTTAGCCGATCTTCAAAGTAGATTCATTTGACGACATGCGAAGGGTAACCGTTTCGAATAGTTTTACATTAACTTTACGACTAAATATCAACTTTTAATTTACAGTAGATAACTGTTCCGACACATTTATACATTTCTACTGTGCCGAAAGAGTAATGGCGAATGAAACATTCACTCAGCGAAACAATTTTCTGATGGGTTCAACAGTCCACTCAATGTAGTATGTTACTCAAAGTAACTAGAACAAGGTCGATGCCACCGAACACCGGATAGATAGAAAGCAAGGCACAATGCCACGACGACAATGAATGGGTAGAGTAAAAATAGCACGCAACATGCCAACCTGCCCCCATGTCCGACGACATGAACTGAAATAATCAAACTGTCATCTAGCCCCATTGTGGTCTGGTTTACTACATTAGGAGACATCCTAACTATCGTTGGCTTTCTAGTTTGGTTTGGTTGGAAGCAGATTCGATTAAACATTCGGGGAGGGTTTATCGATGAAGGATGAGGGATGTAAAGCGCTTCGAAGGGATGGGAGTTTTGTTTGATCGATTCACAGTTTTGCGACAGTTAGTCGGCTGACCTAGAGGTAAGCTGTGTTATAAATGTATCAGATGTGGATTTGGAGAAGATTTGAATTTGTTTGTACGGAATGGGAACATGTCCCGATTTTATGGGATTTATTTTCATGGCAAAATTATGGTTAAAAATTTAAATATCGTAAATATGTTGAACCACCACTTACAGTTACAGATAAGAATTTGTTTCCTGGTCTAACATTTATTCTATGACATCTTCGACGGCTTCCCGCGAATCGGTGTTTAATGAATCTATTAACCTCTGTCCACAATTAACTGTACTCGGTTAATTGATAGATTTGACCCTGAGATGCGAAAAACTGCCGTGAATGAAGTGAGAAGCAAACCTCTAGCAAACGTGTGTTGCCCTAGAATCGAGTCATGATTAAGCTTTGGTTCGATGTTGACCGCGGTCGGACGGTTGTCAATTGTGCGCGCGGTCTGATCGGTGGTCGACATCCCCAAGTAGTGTTTCTTTCTGGCGGTAGGTAGTGCCTGCCTGTTGTGAATCGAAATGTGGCTAGCGCCAACCAATGGGCGTTGATTGGAACAAATTTCCGTAATTGATACAGTGCAGCGTGTACGCAAGCACAGTGGCAATCGCGCGATACAATCCCCGAAGGGCGAGAAGCAATCGATCGAAAATGAATTAGTGACACTCGCATATAGTGGACCTTACGGAAGTACGAAGGTCTGTTGCACTTTTAATGGCCCGAAGGAATCCATTATAACGTTTGTGCGCATTATATCTAAGAGCCGAGGGAAATACTAAAACATCGTGAGTTGGCAAACTGTTCGAATACCTACAACTGTTTCATATTAGAATAAGTAAGCCAACAGTAAAGTTAGCGAAAACCCACAAAATGGGGTTTCCCTGGTTCGAAAGCTGCTTGGAATTAATTCCTCCCACTATTGGCACACACACGAGTTTTGCACCAAAAAATCAATGAGGAAACTATTAAAAAAAGAGCCAGCCGTTGATTCGTTAAAGTAACAAAAAAAAAGAATCATCAACCAGGTCATGGATGGTTGCGGGACAGCTGGCACACATTTGCAAATTTCGATCGTTTTCGAAAAACTGGAACCATGCCAAATGTAAGTGAAAAATACTTAGACCCGACCGATATGAGGGGGATATCGTATTTCACATTTTTGATTATCGTGTGCAAAAGGGAGAAGCAAAAACTCGGCCCAAGTTTAAACGAACTATTTATCACCCCACGCCCGCCAGGATAATCTGTCACGGAAATATTTCTGCAATTAGGAACGCGAAGAAGTACTTCGCCCTAAATGAGCGAAAGATTTACATACGATAAGTATGTGGTGTCCGGGGCCGCGCAAGGGGGAAAACGAATGAACGAAGCAGCAATCGCAGAAGCACTATTTTGCTCAGCAAACGGAGTACATGGTACAGAACACAGACTGTAGGGACGATCCGGTTGCATAAGAATGGTGAAACTTACCCCCGCCATTCTGTTGGCACAGGTACGGAAACCGCCAGATGTTACCGAGCCCGACCGAGTAGCCGATAATACTGAGGAAAAACTGCATCTTGCCGGACCAGGCCGCCCGGTCCGGGTCACCGTCGGGCAGGGCGCCGGCGCCGTCGCGCGAACCGATCGAGTTGCGATCCGGGGGCGACAGCATGATCGTGACACCGTGCGTGCCGTCGCCGCGGGCACGTGTATTGAGCGGGGCCATCTCGTGCCCGTTGTTGCTTCGCGGGCCCGGAACCCCGTCCACCTTAGTCGTCATCGTCACCGGGCGGATCAGTGGGTGGTAACCGCTGGCTGGGCTGCGGATCCGTCGTGCACCACTTTACGATGTCCCGCTTCGAGTGCCGATCCAATGTCACGGTTGCGTAGGGCCTGGTTTCCAGGGACAGCGCGGTTGTCGGGGCTGCAAAGAGGGGTGGGGGAAGAGGAAGAAATACGAGACACGTCACATTTAATTATCAGCCAACGGTTTTGGAACACACGGTTGCCATAGCAGTCCTTTTTTATTTGGTGGAAAGGATACAAGCGTACAGTAAATAAAACCGTTCACGGACTGAGAAGTCTCTACTACAGAGGATTTTCACGTAACATGTATTTTCTTGTCAAAGGAACTAAGCGAAACGGTGGATTAACGTTTAACAAATCTAACCGAATAATCGAACACGTTGAAATATTCTAAGGGTCGCTAGTATTCTAATATATTTTAAATTTGCATATTAAAATTTATATCTTGTTTGTTGTTTTCAAACTTTCACATTAACATTTTTATGTTGAAAAAAACTGCAACATTTTCTAATCACAAACATGATAAAACGTACAACACATAGAAAAACTTTTTGCATTGAAGTCGATGCTACATTACGTCGATTATATCTATCAAAAGAACTTATCAATGCTCGTCACCGGGAACGGCGGGCCATTTCACTAATTGGGCCAAGCGAGCACCCCAAAAAAAAAAAAGGCAAACCATTAGAACATGGAACTACTTGTTAGTCTAGCTACTCCAAAGATGGCGTGTGCTGTTAGTGGTATCATTATCACCTAATCACTCTTCCGCAGGAGCCGTGTCCGCCGCCGTACAGATAGATCGAACGGGCAGGAACGATCGCAATAAAATGTGAAGGTTTGCCGGATAACATATACTCCCAAGGCACTTCCAATAGGACGTTCGGTCCCTGGTGTGCCATTTGGATGACGTTTCCTGCCAAGTTCGTTATTGTTGAGAAGAGTGGTCTTTGTACGTTTCGCCCCTTCAACGGACGTCCCATCTTGCCTTCGAGAGTTTATTCATTTTTTCGCCATCGTCCAGAACCGTAAGTGAGTCAGATGGAGGTGGATGAGGGATAAAAGAAATTTCTCCTCCACCCCATCCACCGCAGTTTCTCGCCTAGACTTTTTCTTACGAAAGAAAAGCACAGTGCATAGAACTATTGACCAAAAGTGCACGAAGCACAACTTTCAAGACGATCTATGCAGGTTGCCTTTATGCAGGATCTCATGAAAAGCCACGTAGCATATTACCCTTGTTACCCTCAAATAATAAAAAAAAAAAAATACATCCTATGCGCAGTTTATGGAAAGTTTATTTTCAAAGGGTACAATTTGATTACTCATTTCGTTCGGGGAAGTTCCACTTCTAAAGACTATAATATTAGGTTTTTTAAATGCTTTAACCCACAAGTAGATGTCGACATTAATATCCTACATTCTATGGCTTCCAATTCAACAGCAAAAGACATTTAGATAGCTTATGGTTTGAATTGTAGAGCACAAATACCAAACATTGTTAAAAAGTTTGTATAACTTATACGAGTTAATGCACTAGTTGAACAATTCATTTCATGCTCAGTAAATGTTGCATTGAAATCATTTAGAGATCTGCCGGGTTATTAAATATCGGCCAGAGAACTGAATAACTGTTTGTTGAATAACTTGGACATATAAGTTAGATAGAGGCAGAGGAAAAGCCAATTAAAAATAAAGTTTTTTAGTTTTTTCTAATACTTACCAAACAAGTTTTTGGATCACGTTTGGTTGTCTTTACACTTTTTCGTCCTTTCGCGCGTCCGGATGAATTCTCGTTCGTCTGCGTTCTTAAGCTATACACAAATATTTTCAATCTGTAGATTCACTTATATCGCTTTATGTACACTGAAATCTTCTTGCTTTTCACACTTCTGTATGCGTGGTTGCTTTACTTGCACTGAAAACTGGTCACCTTCACTGTCAATTCAACATTTGCACTTTTTAATACAGCACATGGAAAGACGGCTGGATTGAGAAAAAAAGCGATCCGAATAAAATACACAATTCACATGTTTTTATTTCACATATACACATTTCCATTCCGGTGCCATGCACCACAGATTTTGGGATGGTATTGATTTGGTTTCAACCCGTCTTTAATAATGTTTCACTTTAGCCATTAGTTTGGTTTGCTACCGACCATTCTTTTACGATGGAAAACTTATCACTTTCCCAGCACACATCGTACACCTTGGGCAAAAAATGGGTCTTAAGGAATGCGGTCTTCGGAACCTATGCTACTGCTGCCTGTGCGCCACGTGAATGCAGTGCACCATTTGTTTGAAGATAGATGCACCAAAACATACGACGACGGATGTGGAGGCTAGACATGTGAAACCATTCCTACCGCCGCCTACTGTTTACACAAGGTTCAGAATATTTGGTTTGCCTCCTGAAGCAACACTACACTCTTGGACACGACCAAAGGGATGGAGCGTAGCCAACAATGTTTCGAATATAGGCACGTTCGTCTAAGCTTGCACTCGTACGGAATGTTGTGGATGGAATGGGTTGAAAATCAATAAAACTTAAGCCGTTTGGAAATCCTACCAGCGGGATGCCATTTGCGCTTCCCTTCTTCGTCAGACCCCATCCCATTGTTCGGTTGATTTTGCGAACGAAATTTGCAAATTGATTGACACGGTCCGGGCAAGGAAATGCGATAAAAGCACAGGAAGTTCTTCAACACAGCGGGAGAGTGGGCATTGCCGCTTTGTGGAGGAAATGAACATCGGTTTTTTTTTTATGCGCATTACGAGTCTGACGAGTTTTTTTTTTCCAGCTGGACTGAACGATACTATTACTTGAACCCTTATTTGAGCGGTCTGGCAGAGGGTGGGAAATCTCTTACAAAAAGTCCGTGCATCCGGCGCGGTCGTTGGCCTTTTGCTCCCCGGTGGTTACTGTAGGCAATTAACTTTGTGTATGTGTATAGGATAGTGCCTTTGACCAACGGTGCAATACTTTTATTATGGTAGAAGGGATTGGAGAAAAGAAAAACGTAAGGACCTCTCAGAGGGGATTTAGGAGAATTTGTAAAAATGTTTTGATAAATCGTATTTTGTATTTTTTCATACCTATTCTATGCTAGTAGTAAAGATACAGTTATATACTGTTGATGTAGATCTAGTAGATGATAGATTTTCAAATAATTCAGCATTTCTTTAGACGTTTATGCAACTAAAGTTAAATTAAGGCTTATCGATAAAGTTTTCAGTGGGTTGATATTTTCCCGGTCTAATTCATGGGAATGCCAGAAACACATGCAATACTCATTTATTCGTTATAAACACATTTCTTTATACTGGTATTAATTTTGTGGTAACTACCATTAATAGCACCAAAACATGAGTGCACTCATTTCCTTTTGTAATGAAATCTAATCTTGTGGTTCAATAAAGGACGTTCAATCACGTAGCAAGCAGTGGTGTCTCAAAATATGGCCCTCCACCGCAGGAGCAACACGTTGCGAGAAATATTGACTTGCAGAAGCACTGGAGAGAGAACACACGGACCCATATCAAGATGTTACGAGAACGCAGAACAAATATCCTTGAGGGAACCCGGAGGAGTTCGTGACGTGCGTACGTGTGTATTGTTCGTGCGAATTTACCGGAGCTCCATGCGAAAAGTATAAGTGCTGGAAAAAAAAACAATCATTTGGCCCTCGAATAACGGCAGAAAAGTCTCAGCTAACTCTGAATGTAGAAGAGATGGACGGAAGGTAGGCAAACACAATACTGTTTTGTTATACGAGTTAAAAGAAGGAAAGGTGGAGATCAACAACGAGATGAACATGACGAGCAAGAATTAAAAAAAACGAAGGTTATTTTCCTGTCAGCAAACAAACCAACAGCGGCTATGGAAACGCTGTTTGGGTAGATGGTAGTTTGGGTTGCCGAATTTGTATAGCAGGCATATTTGCTAACTTTTGTTTTCTCCGTCCTTCTCCCTTTTGCCCTATAAACAACGGCGGTTTCTATGACCGTGTGCTTCTTCGTATATGAACACGCTGCAATTTATACATGATCTTCTAGACAAACAGGGAAGATGGTGGTAATGAACGAACTTGAACTGTTTGAGACATGTTCCCTGAAATAGTACAGTGAGGAAGAGAGGTGAGACACCGACAAGCAGCGACAACTGCGGACGGAGGGAAAAAATATGCGAAATGCCAAAACCGATACTATTTTTAGGACAGTTTGGCCGTTGTACTGACAGAAAATATTATTTTCTTGGACAGGTGCCATCGATGAACGATGGATGGTTTGAGCGTTGTTCGTAAACGGGAAATTCGTCGCAAATACGCACAGTACATGCATACGTCGTATTTCTGCAAAAGATCTTACTATAAAAAAAAGGTTTTGAACATCTTGCTATGCATATTAATCTTGCTTTAGTAGGTCTGTTTCCTTCTTGGATGCTGTCCAGAAAGACTGGAGCTTCACGGCCTGCTGGGGATGGTGTTGCACCTGGTGTTCGGTGGAAAGGTTACTCTTATTTGAGGAAACCGCTTGGTGGTCCGCACATCCCCGTTCCAAACCGTGGACAGCTGACACGAAGGACTTCTTTGACATAAAAAAAAAACTACACCCAACAGCGCCAACGCGATGCCCCGTTCCACTCTGGCACGATGTCACCCTCATCCGGCCGTTTTCGCACTTGAACTAATTCCGTCACACCAGTCGAGTTGGTTTTGGAGTTCGTGCTCACCTTCAAGTTGACGCAAAATATTCCGTTTGTGTCTTCTCACACTTCTGCTGCCATCATCAAAATAATTATGTGTGGGACATTTTTTCAACAAGTGAATGGAATGGGCGTATGTGTATCATAACTTCAACAAATATGCTGCCTCAGATATTAGCTATGGTCACTTCTCTACTACTATTTTTGCACAACACGTTAGAATAAGTTGATTACATAACACATTCAAGGTCCTTCTGGCATGAGCGGAACCAGATGTAAATCTGACTAAAGCAAACCAAAGCTGGGATGTAAGTAAACAAACACGATCTGGACGAAATGTGGAATAGTTGTGGCCAATGCCAGATCACAAAACTTTCATCACACGGGTTCTAGCCTACACCGAGTTCGGAGGAGGCCACACCGAGTCTGCATTTCTATCACTTGTAACCACTGATGGAACTCGATGGGGACACAGACAATCGGGGCTGCATCTGCATCTGGACCAGCGAGATGCCATTCCAGCAGATGCTTTGCTGCCGTTGCCGGTTTATAGAGCGGGTGAAAAAATCGATATTTACTGCACCGTTACGCTTTTCCTTCTGCGATTTCACTTGTGACCTGCTTCTTCGTTCCGATTACAAGATTTTCGAGTAACGTGAAGGAGGTCCTAGAACTCTGCGCAAAACGGAACGTTCTCCATTGCACGGCTACGCTGCGGCAGAGACTGTACTAACTTTCACACGCTCGGATGCACTACTAGCACGAAACGATACCGCCAACGTCATGGCAACAAATGAATCCTTCGCCATAAGTGTCGGGCGCTAGTTGCGCTA
>JAOEFI010000007.1:4359689-4395928 GCA_034621735.1 Anopheles plumbeus | reverse complement strand
TTCTTTTCATTTGCACTAGTGGGAAAGCACAAACCAAAAAAGAAAAAAAGGGGCACGGAGCGGGTCGATAATTTTCCTCCAAGAGATTCACTGTTCCTTCCTCCGACGTTGCCAGCAACAAATACCAACACTAGCAAGGGCGGAAAATGGGGAGCATACACCGCCGTGTCTCGGGCCACCCACACCCACACCAACACATCGAATCGCGCGTAAACACGCACGCACACACTGACCACCAGCGAGTGTATCGATTGCGACACGGGGAAAACTTCACACACCGTTACGGAAAATCCGTGACCGTCACAGGGCGGCGGAGATTTGAACCGGGGCGAAGCACTCTGGAGCGCACGCTAGAGAGAATGGAAAACTCGTCCTCCACAACTGTACCGTGTGAACTCGCGAACAGAACTGAACGCCGGCACGGAACGGCGAGCCGTCGGTCGGCAACGGACGCGCGATTCGCCCCTTTTTGCGGCCAGCGCGGTGAGACTCGGGTTGCCATTGCAACGACCGCCCTACCTGGCCGCGCAGTCCCGCGTGGTCCACACGGCGTACGGTTGATTCGTGATGCGATTCCATGAAAACGCGTGGAAATAAATACACGCGCTCTCTCGTGGCGCTCGGCAGACATGCGCGCGGTCCCGTGTTCGCGGGTCGGATGAACGCCACAATGAATGCGAGAGGCTGGGCAGTAACTCACCGCAGGTGTTGCTCTGGCTTTTTATCTCAGCGAGATAAGGCGAGAGAGAGAGAGAAAGAGAGAGAGAGTGATGTTCTACACCTTGTCGGGCGTTCTAGTTGAAAGGCGAATAGACAGCTCTACAAGGACGCAGAACGTGCAGTAGAAACAAAGGATCTACACCAGGACGAATTTTGTTGAACCCAAATGAAGGGATTGGGCTTCTGTTGGAATGTCCGAACAGATATTGTCAGTTTCCGAATTGCAAAATATCACCCATTTCCAAATGAAATCATCAAGGGAAATTGTAGTCCTTCGATTCCCGTATACCTTTTTTCTGGCAGTTTGTGATAATCCTTTGGGTGTGAGTGTATTAGTTGACCACATTGATTAATGGCGTTACAATGTGCTAATGGTCACAAACATCTTTGACTTGCAAACATGACTCACAATAGAGAAATGTGGAAGGATCACTGGAATGATAATGACTTATGGCAAACCTATTTAACGTTTCAAAAAACACAAAACTATTTTCGAGAACTAGAAATTGGAGATCAAACTTTTTGAACAAATTGGCATACATTTTTAAGGACTATATGAATTTGTTTTCCGTTCCGTGTTATGAATATAGTTTTTTTTAGTATAATCTGTCACCATGTAGTATTCTTATACCCATCGCTGTACGGGAAATAATGAATGAACAGGCGCTATTAGGCTGATGACGTCATCCAAGGACGAAAGAGATTCGTGAACAGGATAGGACTGCTGGCATAAACAACATTTTACATAATCACCTTCCGGCGCTATGAAGCGGACCTTCGCTCTATGTGGTAAGGTTAAAAGGCAATATCAGCAGTAGACTATCGCAGATTTCGAAATATGCGGAAAATGAAAGTTTTTTAGTGTCTGTGTGTCTGTGTGTGTCTTTAAATTAAAGGTTAAACAAAGGATGCAAACTAGAACAGTTCGAACGAATAAAATCCAATTGCAGACTTGTGTTTCTCTATCCAACAAATTAAAAATTGCAAAACCAACAGAATGAAAAACACCAGGCGTACACTTTGGACTATTTTTTTCCCTAGTATACGTGATGGAAGCCGATAAACTAGAAGAAAAAAACAAGTTCCATTTTATTTAAGAGGCGTAGTGTTGCGTGGGTTTGAATTTTTCATGACTGGACATAGCTAGAAATACATCGTATGCGTTCGGTATTTTTGGATTGTATTTTGGTACTTTGGTTATTGGTTATTTGTGCATAACCGCGTTAAATGATTACTAGTAAGAAAACAAGGCCAGAAAGTGGGATGATATCTACTGCAAAAGTTTATCTAACAACCGTTATTGGTTGTTTTATTTGCCACATTTTGTTGAACAGATCCTTAGTAGTTTTTTCATGAGTGTTTTTAGAAATCCTGGAGCATGTTTCTAAATAATTGCAACGCAATAAGTTCTTTGCCCAGGAACGAATGTTGTTTGTCTTTCTACTTGAAATGCGATTGGAGGACGTTGCCAGTGGGCTTCGGAACCGATGGTGTGGCTTTCCCGGGCATATTAGACTTACTTACGTCACCGATTCGACTCCAGCGAGTGGCACTGCCCCCCAGGACCTCCTGAGGTCGATACTTTCGTCACCCGACAACGCACGGACGGACGTCGCAGTACCGAGAGGTGAGAACATTGACATCAATCATCCATACCACTTCCGTGCGTGGACAACTGGACGTTGTGTTCACGAAAACAACTCTATTCCTGCCCGCCGCGAAAGGGTTGCTGGTCAGAACATTGTTTGCCAAGCCGAAGGGAATTGCGTCGAAAAAAATAAGGCCAACAATTGGCGAGAATTAATTTTCAATCACTCGAAGGACCTTTGCTGGGCGAATGACCGGTAGAGGCATCGGCTAACGTGGCCATGGAATTATATGCATGGTTGTTCTCATTACTTTGCATACAGTAGTTTCTACGCATTACTAGAAAACGATGACAATTATTTATTCGATTTTCCGTTAAAAGTAGTATATTCGTCAAACTAGCACAAACCGCTAAGGTTTCGAATGTATTATCACGTCAAAATTGTTGATGCATTCCGTATCGCAGCGTACAGATTTTTCTTTATTATTCTCCTATTATTTAACTATATTACTGTTATAATAACAGAAGCCAACCTGTTAATAGTATCTACTAAAATATGTGAGATAAGAAAGTGTCTGAACTATAGAATACTAACGCAGCGTTACATTACAGCCCTCGTTACACGGGGCAGATTTCAGTGCCTCGTGGCATCGATCGTTTCTGAAAACCTTCAAAACCAGCGTTTAATAAAAAAAAACGTCTCAAACATCATAAGTATCATCGGGGCCAGGCAGAATCTCCCAATCGTTGGCGTTCTCCATTAATCACACCCACACTTTCGCCATCTCACCATCTGTCACAGCCAAACCGACGCGACACACCGACCGCGGTCGGTCCTTGCCAGACGTCGTTGGGCCACATGTGCAGGTCTGCTTCCGTCGCCCTTTTTCCATCGCCCGGGAACGCCCGTACCCTTTTCGGAAAATCTCCATTCATTCGCGCTTGAGGAGGGTCGGTTCATTCATTCCGTTTTGCGCCTTTGCCCGTGCGCAAGTGAAAGCTTATGTGGGTATCCTTGGCCAGTGCGGAAAGCTCGTTTTCCCGCTGACGGCCGATGTCCGGATGCGTTGGTTCAGCGTTGGTGTTGGTGAACGAACTCTTCGGTGACTGCGAGGCATTTTCCGTTCCGTTTTGGATGACGGACGGTGTGCCCAGCGGCCGTGAATGTGTGTAGGATTTGTTGGCATCGATCACAGTGATGCTTTATGGGTTTCATCGTCGCAAATGATTTTCCGATTTCCTCCCTCGTTGGGCGCTAGCCAACGGTACAAGCTCATCACGCCGGCGGGTGTCATGGGGTGATTCGATGGGGTGGGGTGGAGCAAGGAAGTGGGTGGAATTGCGTCGCAAGTGGAAATCATAGGTCGGGAAAATGTGGCCTCCCGTGGACGTTCGGACAAAGCAGGCGAGGCGTCAGTGAGGATTATTGACGTAAGAAGGGATTAGCGCATATTTTATTTGTGTTTGAGTGTTATTCGGTGTTGTTTGCCATGTCCTACGGATTTTTATGTTACTTCAGTCCTTTTATGTTTAGTCGAATATATTTAGAAAAGCAAATAAAAACTAGCACTGTAATGTCCAACCATTTTTTTTTTCATTCTATAAGGCTCATAGCTGAATTGAGGGTACTTATATGCTATATTGCATCTGTATGCCAAACAACATACGACAAAACACAAGGGCTTGAAGGTCGCCCAGCGGTTTCCTTACTTTCACTTTCGGCTGTTCAGATCCGGCTCTTTAGCACACAAGCGATATGTACGTATGTATTCTATATCCTTCCGTTTCCGTATTTGTTCGTTTCGAGAAAGGACCATGGATCAAACTTGTCACGCCAAAGGATTAACCCTATCTTAATATAAATGGATTCTTGTTAAACGAATCATGGACAGCGGTTGTTTCATGCAATCTATACAGGGATGCGACGATGAAGCATTGATGATGAATTAACATCAAATTGACGACGATGGTTCGTGGATGGTGTAATCTATTCCGCTTTCTAAGATATACTAGCATATATGCAACAGGGAAGTGCTGTATTGGGAGCTGTATTAGTAGAGGCAAAGGACTAAATGTAAGAAAACTGAAACACAAGAAGGACTTCCCTGGTGCAGCAGTCGGTGGGGGTTAGGAGAGTGTAGAATTTACCTTATTATTAAATATTTATAAATATTGCCGAAAGATGTAGGCAATTCGTAGTATCCTCCTCATGCTTTATGTTAATATTTTTTATTCGTTATATGGTGCTAACCGTACAAACGAGGTTATTAAGTGTTGCGCGAAAAAACATATCCGATGTAACAGAATAAACCAGCTACGATCAGGAACCGAAACAGTCTCATAATACCAATGGAACAAGCCTAAAAACAAAAACAGATAAAAAGGAATTATAATGGCCATTTCATTTAAAACATCTTACACAAAACGACAAAATATCAGTATTCGGTGGCTCACTATAAGGTCAGGAGAATTGAACAATGTCCCAAAGAAACAACAACGTTTGCGATTGGAGGAGGTACTTTCACAAAAAAGAGAAAATGAATGAAGCTTATGCCACGTTATCCTCTTGAAAATCATGATGACTGTGTCATTGTTCCACTGTACTCTTATCTTTCGTCTTTGGTGGACGATGGTGTAATGCTTACCACAAATACTGCCGGTAACACCTCACTCGTCCTCGCTCTGCCGCATGACCTCCAGAAAGCCCATCGATTGGCCCTTCTCGCCTTCGCGACCAGCTTCCGATCCGTCGCAGCCGACTGGAACAACGGCAGGAGGTGCGAAAGAGTTTCGATGCTCAACGCATTGCCGGCTGCTGCACCAGCATTATTGTTCGCCTGAAGCTGTGACGCTGCAAGCTGGATCAGCGGTAGCACTTGCAGTATCACCTCGCGCATATTGTTGTGCGAATGTTGCTGTCCCCCCGCTTGTGGTTGAAGCTGTGTTTGCCGAGGTGGGTGCGATTGTTGATGCGGTTGAGGTCCTAACGTCGGATATAAAGCCGGTAGCTGAAGTGGCGGCGCAGCTGGGATGAGATAAAAAAAAGGCTCACTTTACATCATCTCCAGTAGATGTCGTATGGTTTGTTCTATACTTGGCTGCTGCGGCTGGTCCGATTGCCCACCGGTGGTCACGTTCCAATTTTCGTAGGTAATTGCAAAAATAATACAACCGCTCGAGACGAACAGGTAGCGGGCCGCGGCGAGCGGGACTCGATAGCCGAAGGTGTGGAAAGCTGTACCATGGATCACAATCTCGTAACCCTTGGCAGTGGCTACGATGGCGAGCTCGAAGTCTTGACCGCACTCGATCGGACAGTTACCGACGCGTTCCTCCGGAGTATTGTTGGGGGTACAACTGGTGCAAAGGTGATTGCGCACGATTTCCCTCCGTCCAGGGTGCACTGTAATGTACAGCGGTACGTCCTCGTGCGGGTTCAGCAGGGCTTCCCGCTGCAGTATGATGTGCACCGTCGTCTGGGGCTCGCGGATGTGCCCCCTGAACTTGATCCGTGCGCCATACCGCAGTTCGGCCGGCAAAGGTCCAACGTAGGGTAGTATCTTCAATAGATTAACACAAAACGAAACCAATCAAATGGTAGCAGAATTGCATTTAAAGCTATTCCACTGTACAACGGAAGACGGCGCCACTTCTCACCGGTGTGAATATTTGCACGTTGTTCATTTCACGTTCGCGTTCGAATGAGGCTCACTATACTCTGGTCCTGGTCGGGCAACGGTCCGAACAACAGTGAACGGACGTGAGATCGTTCACCGTCATCCAAATGATAGTGGCTGCGAACGACGATCCTACCACCATTTCGTTACGGCACGAGCCACTTCTGGGGAAGAATTTCGAAAGCGTGACATTGAAAAGTTTCTGGCTACAATTTCGATTCGCGAAAAGTACAGAGCAACGGTAACCAGCAATTTAAAACAAAACCATCTCGGGACTCGGCCAGCGGTGGTACCAGTGCAGTAGTAAGTTTCGAAGTGAAAGGCGTCCAGCGCGATGCGCACCCCGTTACTTCGAATATCAGTCAGATATTGTTCGCCCCTTTTGGGTTATCTTTCCCATTCGGCAGCCAGAATTACGTACGAGAAGAGAGGGTGTCGCGAAATAAGTTCATGGCTATGGTGTTGTTAGTGCGCGGGCTTGGGCTCGCATGTCGGCCAAGCCCCACTCCAGATGATGCTATGGTAGTATTGTAAAGGCGATTCCCCCAAAACGGTCCGCCAACCGGGCACCAGGCGTTTTGCACGTTTCCCAAGTCGGTCAGGGCGGTGAATGTCACGTGACGAAATAGCTTCGAGATCAGTGAATTTGGAAGCTTGCTCTCATGTTGTGGGCGGAAGCAGTAATGCTGTTGCTTTAACTATATTCGTCTTCCTCAGGGTGACCGGGGATGATGCTGACCGGAACACCGACAACAACGTTGCGTAACGGTACATATGCATATGCGGTTGGCTAAAAGTTGAATGACTGGACTTAGACGAGAGAAGGTCGTCAACTACTGCGATGTTTGGTGATTCATAACACGTTATAGTAGTGCCATAAGGAATTAGGTCACAATCAGGCCTCATGGGGAAAGAATACGTATATTTGAAAAGATGATGCCGAACATCATTAGGAAACTTAATGGCGCGCGTTTGTTATAAATGGTTGTCATGAATGAGCGTGGCCCATGCGTTGGCTTACATGATTGAGTTTCGCTAGGTTTCTAAATCGGTTTGGTCTTCCCCATCCAAGTCCTATTATTTTTTCTTGTATTTCTTCGTCAGGACATGCAACAGTTACTCTTATAATTCAAGCTATAATCTTCAAAGTATATTGTTGACATTGAATTTCCTGGTTCGAGCCGGAAAAGAAATCATACAAATCTACTAATCTGCCACTGTTTGTTATTAGAAAACACCACCTGGTAAAGAGGATCTGAACGTCGTCTGTAAGTTCCTGTTCCGCATTCTTTTCTGTCTTCTCCAACCTCCTTCATCCCAACCATTCTGTCCGTACTTAGCAGGTTTGCTAGTTTTGCTGGAGCAAATCTTCATTCTGCGGCAAATCCTACAGAAATGTGAGCATCAGATGCACACGCACCATAATCGAATTCAGTGAATATGAGGGGAATAAACTGAACCTGCTCAACTTTTTCCAAACGCGAGCAGAAAGTATTGCTGTTTTGTGTTCGCTAGTGTTAAGATTCTACCAAGGTGAATAGAGTACTTATTTAAAACTATAGTGTTAAAACAACCAATATATTGGGGTTCTAGACTCAGTCTCGTTTGGGCACGCTGTATGAACAGAAACTGTGGGACAATGAGCCGAATTGATGGACTATGAATGATTTGCATATCATCAAAGTACATTCGCTGTTTGAATTCGTATGGATCTAACTGGCAACAGATAGAACGAATATCAAACGATAAAAAATGCGGCTGTCAAACATCGTCTGACAGCACCAGAAGTCATTTTGCTAGTCTATTCATCTTGGCTCGCTACCCCACAATCATTGCTGGCAACATACGATTGTAGAAAAGTTTACGATTTGATATTTACAAACTGAACCAAACGTAAACAAAGCGTTGCATCGAAAATGGTAAGGATTAATTGAAAAGGGACAAACAAAATGTCTGGCAATGGCGATTGAACGTTCTAAAATCACTTCAAAAATTCCAAGCCATGCCATCACACGCGTCGTAGAGTGTTGACAGATGCTTCTCATACCCTAATTTTATTACTTTCAGCGACACACCGATCCGCCGTCGTTGGACGGCATGCTGGATAGCGGTGTTCTTATGCACCCCTACTGCTACGTTTGCAACTTACCGTTGATGGAAGATGGGACCAGTTTTTGCCAAATGTTCACTGACCAGACGGATAATGATATATCGCCAGCAAAGATATTGTCCAATGTCCTGGAAATTGAAGTGACCCCGGAGCTTTCCCATTCTCAGATCGTTTGTGTGGATTGTAATATGCTGTGCATAGAGTATCAGCAACTGATACAGCGGGTGGAGGCGATTCGAATCGAGATGACGATGGCCTACAATCAAACAGTAATGCAGCTAACCGGGCTGACAGAGAAAGATCTGAACGAACCCGAAGAGGCAGTGGTAGACAATGAAGAACATTTGGATAGTGCATTACAAACCTTCAACAAGGAATTAGTAAGCCTTTTTTTCGGAGTCGATAAACGCAGGATAATTTACTGAAGTGTGCTCATTTTAGATGTCCATGGAAGAAGTGTTCCAAATGGAAGGTCTTGTGTCGGAATCCATCGTAGGGGATCGCTTGAGGACGACTGTTCATATGGAAGACAATCTTCCCAAAATAGATCTCGTATGGCATACGAATGAGGTAGAGACGCAGCATATTGACTCTAACTCGCTCCTGCGTTGTGATGCTGATGGTGTACTAATCAATCAGCTGGCTACGGTTGCAGATTCGGAACAAGAGCAATTAATGCTCGGCTCAGAAAACTGTTCGCCAGTTTTCCAGCCACTTGACCCGTCTATGATAGCTGGACCTAGTGCCCAACAATTATGTAGTGGCGATAAATTGGAACGTTTCATAAGTGAGTCAAATGATGGGATCGTAGAAGTAACTGATGAAGATGGAATGCCAATGTATTGCATCTACGAGGATGTCGCAGAATCGTATAGTGATGCAGAAGAGCATACCGAAACAGTGAATGCTACAGCCGAAAATGAGATAGAGTATGATGAAATCGTCGAAAGCGTGGCACAAGGGACGGAAATTGTACCGGACGCCATTCAGAAAACAATTCCAACAACTAACATCATGCCGGATTCGAACGTCGAAGAACCTGTACCAGTGGTTCCATCAATCTCCACCACTGAGCCGGATTCAGGAAGCAACACTCCACAACCGGTAAGAACACTCGATATAATATTTTTCTCATATATATGGAAATGTATGCATCACATGGTGCTCCAGTAGAAGAGGCGCCCTTTAATTGGCCAATCGCAAAAAAATCGTTTGAAAGGAAGTTTATTATTGTACAAGCTAACATGCTACATCCACAGAATAATCCTTATTCTTAAATTAATTTTGCGTTGAAGTAATATTAGATAATGTACAGCCGTTTATGCATACCTTTGCAGTTTAATGCGTCTAGAGCGAGTGGTTCAATTGTTTATCTAATCTGTTGCGCTTGGGTCGATTTCACAAACGCGCAGTTTCAAATACCCTCATGAAGACACGGCCGCCGATTGTCGATTGCTTCGGTTCGAGCCGATTGAACGAGGTTTTGGCTTTAGGTGGGTACCCACAAACACGATGAGTATTGCGAGCAACATCCAGATCGGAATCATCATTGCGTACATAGGTATCCATTTGTACTCGAGCTTCAGGCAGATCGTTATTTGGGACATTATTTTCAGTAATATTCCGACAACGTAGTATTTGTAATGGTGTAGCGAGATCAACCGGTTGGCGTGTTGCCTCTGCACGATTTCGATAACAGCCCACGTCACCAGTATAATGTCGTACAGCCATAAGGGAATAAACACTAGGAACCAGTTCCAGTAGATACGATTTTCCAACCGTAAACACAATACCACGAGAAACACTAGTAAAATGAACCATGTAAACAAAGCGCGCTGTACGAAGCCCATTCGATATTTTTCTGGTGTCGGGAGGAGAAAACACAAATTGCATCGTTATGGCATTGTGCGGATGAAAAACGTCCCGCATAATACTTACATCTAGCGCCTTTGGGATAATTTGTTTGTAAGTTAAACTGTATTGGATGATGTGATTTATACTAACTATCCGCTTACAATCCGAAGTTGAACATGGCTGGAATGACCTGCTTTGTTTATGTTTCTAAACATAATGCGTCAAGGGAAGAGTGTTTTTTCCACAAATGTCATCGAAGTAGTGATGGCATGAAACATTTCAACGACAGTGTTTTCGGAATATTTCATGAAGTGGTTTATACAGGGGTTTACAAGTCCAATGGAAATTACAAATGTTCAAATAAATTCGCTTAATCGTAAATTGAACCGTGCATTACGTGCCTGGTGCAAGTCTTGTTAAAGGCGTGTAACAATATTATACACTAACCACTAATCACTTATTTTTAAATATGTTTTTATTTGCAGTTATTTGTCAAAATTGAAAACCACTACTACTGTACCCTTTGCTCGACAAACGGACAGGTAGGCTCTTACAACGTGAAAACGATTGCAGTTCATCTGAAAAAAGAGCATGGGAAAAAAATTCTTGTCTGTGAACAGTGCGATGCCGTGTTCTATCGACGTCCTAACTATAACGAACACATGGACCAGCACACGGCGGAAGAGTTTAGCGAGCTCTGTTGCGATGTTTGCGGCATCACGTTCCCAACTGTGCGATCGCTACGCGTTCATCGCAGAACGCACGCGATCATTAGGAAGGCTTGGCCTTGCGATGTCTGCGAAAAGAAATTTACGACGAAAAATGTGTATGAAGCCCACATGAACATGCATTCTGGTGCTCGGCCGTTTAAGTGCAAAGAGTGCCCGAAAGATTTTACTTCGAAGTATATTCTAACGGTGCACATGAGAACGCACAAGGAACGTACACGTACGTTTATTTGTAAAGAATGCGGCAGTTCATTCTACAGTCGCAATAATCTCAAACATCATGAAAAAACTCACGTTGCTAGTCGAAAATTCGCATGCAGCGTATGCGAAAAGTTATTTTTAACGCAGTATAATCTGACCGAGCATATGTTAATCCATTCCGCGATTAAACAGTTCGTTTGTCGAACTTGCGGAAAAGCGTTCGCTCGAAAGGCAGAAATCGCAGACCACGAACGCATTCACACAGGTTTGTGAACTTAGTACGAACGGATTCGACATAAATCAGTAGCTCGTAATTTATTTCCATCCATCTGACCTTTGTAGGCGAAAAACCTTTCGAATGTAACCTGTGTGATGCCAGTTTTGCTCAGCGTTCGAATCTCTACTCACATAAACGGTTGACACATTTGAACGATAAACGGTTTAAGTGTGATGCGTGTGATGCGAGCTTCAAACGGCGAAGATTACTCCTGTACCATACCCGGGCAGCGCATACAGGCGAACGGCCGTACAAATGTGAAGAGTGCAATGCTACGTTTGTGTATCCCGAGCACTTTCAGAAGCATAAACGCATTCACACAGGAATAAAACCTTTCGCATGTGAGGTAAGCATCGATTTCAACAACTACCGGAATATCAACATATTCATCACAATGATTTACTCTCACCACGTCTATTTCACCCCGAAAAGGTTTGCAACAAGAGGTTCAACAGTCGGGATAATCGGAACGCACACCGTTACGTGCATAGTGATAAAAAACCGTTCGAATGCGTTACTTGTGGGACGGGTTTCATGCGCAAATCCCAATTGTATGCGCACATGCAGGGCAGCGGCCATCTGAATGACACGATAGTAGTCAATCAACCACGCATCACTGCGAACAATACGCTGGAATATGAAACCGAGTCGGTTGCGGCAGACCAGAACATCAACGTGCAAGACGAGAGTGTCATCTATGACGAAGAAAATGTGGAAGATATGATTGAAACGGACGCTGTAATATGACACTTTCTTTGCATGGGCACATTTGCAACCGACCAATAGTAATAATATTTTTGATTTTTGTATCTCTTCAGTACTACCTTCAAGACACGGAACAACCGGAAGAAGCAGAACAGCTCCTCGAAGAAGCCAGTACCAGTAACGGCGACATGGAACTTATCTCAAAAATAGAGATCGATGGTACGGCTTGGACAAATTTTATGGATAAGGAATGACATGATCTTCACTTTTGAAATGTCACCACTAAAGAAACGTGTAACATGATTTTTTATGATATATTATAGCTAGTGTTGAATTTTTTGTCGAAAATTCAGTTTCTAAAACTGTTATGGGCATGGACCATTATCATTGAACGACATTCATCCGAAAGATTGAAAAGAGATTATTCGGTTTTCCGATTCCGTCGGGCTGGTGTGCAATTGAAACAATGAGTTTCACTTAGTCGTGCATATATGAGCACGCTGCCAAATTGTGCTCGACCGGCTCGTGGAGTAGAATAATGTTCGCCCTCGCACGTGGCATGCACTTCTTCTAGGGTTCAGCCGTTTCGCCGCACTCTACAGATCGTCTAGTTCCAGCAACCCAATTATACCCGGACCAATTATTGTAACCTGGTTGCTACACACCGACCCTGGCAGTGAAGCCTTTTTATTTCGTTTCGACCAATGAACGGGGCCAGCTTAGTGATAACCGTGACCGGTGATATCCGTGCTTGCCCAGCGGTTGTGGAGCAACCTATCAAACTAAGTTGCAATGCAGTGCGCAATGTAAGATATTTTTTTCCAAGCGTATTTGAAGTTTCTCCAATACAAAATATATCAGTATGTAGATTTTATTAATTGAATTGTGTTTATTTAAAAAATCTCATAGTTTAACTAGATATTTTCATTTTAGATGTAGATAACTACTGCTAGAGTGAGTCTGCGGTTGGTTTTCGGTTTTGGTTGTTTGATTGTTTCGGTTTAAAGTTCTTGTACAAGCACTTCAGATCCATATGTCCAAACATTGAATAACGAACGTATAACGGCGAACAGAAAACTATATAAACAATAGGCAGGCGTGTATTCACATAATGTTTTTGTTTCAGAGATAAGCAAATCGGTTACAAAATAATACACTTAAGTAATAGGTTCGAGTGTCACGTTAAGTGGGGCAAAATATTCATTCCATGGCAATAGAGACGAAAAGAAAAGAAATCTGGGAAAATCTCGTAGCCGCTCAATGTACATTTACTACCTATGTGCTATTGCTAGTAACACCGAAACGAAAAAAAACAGGACGAAACGAAAAGTCATTTCGACTCTTAACAACAACGAGTAATTGTAAAAATAGTCAAGTGAACAACCAAAAGCAAAGGTGTGTCGTTCTCGATAGTTCGAAAGTCGTGTGTCACATGACCCGGTCGCGGGCCCCTCTCGGCACTCGTCCCAATACGTGGAACGGTATATACTTTTTTTTTTATCCTTAGTGTTTACCTATTTCGTCTGAAAACTTCATTTCGCACTACAATTTCGTCCGCTATACTTTCTACAATTCTGTGTCTTTGAAGGTCATCTCTGTACCACTTCTTCTAAGTTTGGTCATATTGTTCTTCACCTGGCAAAGTTGGAGGGGTAGGTGTAACCAATAGACATGGTTTATTACGGATTTAACCTTGCGGTGCAATTTTACTGATATTCAACTGTTGTAAAACCTTGCCTAACGTTCTTTTTGTTTTGTCTGCAGTGAGTTGGAAAAGTGGTTTGATTGTTTCGATTGTTTTTGAGATGAAAATTGTTTGTTTTGGTTCCGATGTAGACAAGTGTACTAAAGGTTGTTGGTAAACGTTCTTCGTAGGACAAAAACTGTAGGTAGTGGTTGGTTTTTTTGTAGCTTCAAAGAGAAAACTTTACAAAAGCGGGAAACACTCTTCAATCCTCCTTTGGTTTTTCGGACATCTCAGAGCAGCAGGGTTCCCGTTCCGCTGACTGCCAAAATGATTGTTCGTTTGTTCTTTGGTCTGGTTGTTGTCTACAGTGTGTGTGTGTTCGTCTGGTTGCACATAAGGTTATGTCACTTATGTCCCGTTTGGCTAATTGGCGGTGGTGGAATGTTCTACTTAGCTACCACCACCGCCCAGTTCGTCCTCGTATTGCTTTCTGAAGCAGTCACCGACGGGGAAGAAGTCCCAGCAACGCTGCTGGTACATGTTCCACACGTACGTCTCTTGGCCGGTGTACTCTGTGTCCGGTTTGTTGATTAAATGCATCAGGAAGAACATGTAGTTGGCCAGGTTGTGCTCCTGTGCCACGTGCGTATCGAACCCGTGCGGTACCTGGGCAATGGAAAGAACAAAGGGAAGGGAAGCGTGAAAAACAATTGAAAATGAAGGCGCCCAGTCGTTCATACACTCGTACCTTATCGAAGTAGTCCTTTCCTATGCCACAGATAAAGCAGTTGGACTCCATGTCCTCTTTGACCGACTCCAGCTGATCACGAAGCTCACCGAAAGCGTCAATGATCAAACCCTGGATGATGGCCAGCAGGATAACGATGACGAAGAAGAAGAACGTAATGTCGAACATGATACGGTACACCTCGTACTCGTCGCCGTTCGGATCGCCGATCTCGTCACCGATTCCGCCACCGGCTCGCACACCCTTGTACAGATGGAACACGAAGCAGGTCGCCATGTCGTGACACTTCCTGTCGCCCTCTTCACCATCGTCGTCCTCCTGGATGTAGAACTTGCGGAAGAAGTTAAACGCGATGACCGTGTAGATGTACACGATGATCGTGAGCAGCATCACCGTTAGCACCAGCTGCTTGCCGTTGTGCGTTACCGACTGCAGGATGGTACGGAGCGTCTTGAACCCGACGGCCACGTCGAGCAGATGGGCGGCGAAGAAGAACTGGTTGAAGTTGCCCATCACCGAGAAGGTAAAGTACCAGAGCGAGTAGAGGAACGAATTGTCCGTGATCGTCACACCCGCCTTCCAGATCTGGTAGCGCCAATCTATGTTTGCGATGAAGTGGAAGAAGCCACCGCCCTCGTTCGCTTCCTGCGCCGTGAAGGCCGTCTTCTCCATACCGAGCAGGTTCGAAATCGAGTCGAAGTCGTACGTCTCGCTGTACTTCTGGCGCACCTTCTTCTTCACGAACTTGTCCCAGTAGTTGACGGGGAACGTTTTCGCCGAAATGACCAGCTTGTCCCAGTGCGACTTGATGTCATCGTCCTCCGGCTGCTCGGCAATGAACAGACCGTCGAACTCCAGCCGACGAGCGATTTCCTTTTCGCGTTTGAAAATAGCCAACGGTACCTTCAGGTGATAGTAGGCAATCAGCATGGCCAACGATACCAAACTGTGCAGCATGGCGGCGACACGCAGCACGTGCTCCATGTAGAAAAAGTCCTCGTCCACATGCACCCTCTCGAGCGGATCTTCCTCCTCGGCGTCACCATCCCCGCTGCCACCTTCGTCCCCACCCGAGCCCGCGTCCAGAATACCGAGGCCAGATCCCATACCGGAGGCGAGTCCCATCAGGGCTTCGCCCGACCCTTCCGCGTCCTCGTCATGGTCGTCATCGCCAATTGTCGTCACCTTGTAGAACAGCAGCATGAAGTTGATACAGAACGCCAGGACGAGCGCGACGTACTTGAGGTTGTAGAAGTTACGCGCAAGATAACTCACGCACTTCTTCGTGTACTTGGAGAAATCGATTTGGTGGACGGCGGCCGGCTCCTTCGTTTCGGTGGACGCTTTCTTCGACTCAGCCTCGATGCTCGCCAGCGTGGCCTCCTGCGCCTTCTGCGCTTCCGTGCGTTCCTGTGCGGCACGTTTGGCCGCTTCACCGCCGAGCAGATCGACCAGGGTCATCTGATCACCTGGAGCGACACCTTCACCCGATAGCTCGGCGGCGCCATCTTCCGGGCTGCTTTCGCCCGTTTCCTCGATGGACGATGATGGGCTCAGGGCCGGGGATTCGTGCGGCGCCATACGATACTGCCCATTCTCTTCCTTGCTGATGTCCAGACCGAACGCCTGCACCGTTCCCGGTGGCTCCTCTAGTGGGAGGGGCGGGAGGGCAAGAAGTGACGGTTCCGCCTCCGGGATGGGTTCCTCCTCTAGCTGGGCAGGGCCGCGCATCAACGACATCAGTATATTGACCATGTACTTAATCACGACAGAAACGCCAAAGCCAGAGTAGTAGAACGCGTAGAAGATCATCTTGAAGAAGCCGACAATGATTTCGGGGAATGATTTCGACTGCAGTACGGTAATCTGGTGCTTGATGTTGGACGGACTGATCATGTACACCGAGTAGGACAGGCCGTCCTTGATCGCCTGGATGGTGCGTTTTATCGGGTCCTGCGCGGCACGTTCCTCCTCTTCCTCGCTGATGTACGTGAAGGCCTGGTCGCGCCGGACGGTCGCTGCGTCGTCGTCGCTCGCCATCAGCCCGGACGCGTGCGTCATCTCAAAGATGGCGTCCTCGCAGAAGTTCACGAACGCCTCGAGCTTCTCCTTGTCACCGCCCTCGGTGACGATCGAGTAGAAGAAGGCACGCTTCGACTCTTTGATCTGTGGCTTTTCCCACTGTTCGATGTTCGCCTCCTTGATCTCGAAGTACACCCGCTCGATGCGCTTCGACGAGCCCATGATCTCGATACGGCCAAGGAACGACTCGAAGTAGTTCAGCACCGATCCGGCAGTTTCGAGGAACCGCGCGAGACGCGGCTCGTTCGGCATGTGTTCGGACAGGTTCGTCAGCAGCACGGCCAGATTGAAGCCAATCTCCTTGGCCGGCTCGTGGAACCGGTCGACGAAGCCAACGTAGTCGATCTTACCGTCGTGGTTCGTCTCGCAGCACGCCAGCAGAAAGTTGATCTCCTCCGGCGTGTAGCTCTTCTGCTGTTCCATTTTCTCGCGGAAGTCCTTCGGCATGATCCAACCGTCACCGTTCGGGTCGATCTCCATGAAGTTTGTGGTGGACGTGAGATCCTTCAGCTTCAGGAACATGTCGAAATACTTCAGGATCAGCTCCACATTGGAGGCCGATTCGACCAGCGTGTCCACCATCTGCTTGCCGATGGTCCCGTTCACGACGTTACCCTCCAGCATCGAGAGCATCATGGTGATCATGTCCTTCTGCAGATTGAGCAGCTCCTTCAGAAGATCCACCTGGCTCGAGTGCTTCGACAGCTTGTCCTGCATGTGGGAGAACAGGAACAGGAACCCACCGACGGCATCCCACAGACGCGAGTGGGCCAACGCCTGCTGATTCTGCGTACACGGACCCTGGATGACCTCAGTGAGCGTGTTGAACACCTGGCTGGCAACGCCGATGGCCTTGAAAAAGTTCGCCTTACCGGCCGGATCGATCAGCTCCTTGCTGGAGTAGTGCCAGTAGAAGTCCATGATCGACTCCTGCAGTCGCAGCAGGTAATCGACTGTGCAGATGACCACGTTCACGGTGGTCGTGTTACCGGCCTGCGTACGGAGATAGTTCTGCCAGTCCAGGTTGTGGCCCTCGCAGGTCAGCTGGATGAAGCGGAACAGGGCACACGTGAACTCGGCATCGTGCATGTTCTTCTCACCGGCGGCACCCTCCGAACCGACGCCGAGACCTTCCGCCTTCGTGTTACGCTCGAATGCGTCCAAATCGAGCACGCTGCAGGAGTTCATCAGGCCCGCGATCGACGTGAAGAATCCGACATCCTTCTTCTCCTTCAGATGGTTCAGCATGCCCATCTGAATGTCGATATTGCCACCACGCAGCACGGCGATACCCAGCTCCAGGGTACGCATAACCATCTCCGAGGGAAGTCCCTTCGAGGCGGAGATGTGCAGTAGTACCATTTCCGCTACGCCACGGTTCGCCAAGCGTGCCTGATGGAACAGGAGCTTTTGTTTCTCCATTTCTTGTTCCTGGAAAGGGGGGAATTTAACGAGAAAAGGGATTACGGTTACAATCAATGTGTGTAACGACATGAAAACATGCCAACTGAGTATGACGCAACCTACCATTAACTATTGCATCGAAATTTGAAGCATGTTTGCGTTAGAGGCATATGGGTTACAAAATGGTTAGTTTGAGGGAAACATATCTTCACTGTCAAACACACAAATCTTCACTGTCAAACAGTTATGGTTATGTGGTACTTACATGAATGCTCGCACCTCCCTCATCTTCCCCAGCTCCTTCCTCTTCATCGCCACCTTCCTCTTCCTCCTCGCCACAGGACCGGGCGACAATGTTGGCGTAGGACATGTACAACGGATCTTCTTGCAGCGCACCGCTGCGCTCTGTCATCGCACCGCGGCAGAACGTTGTAACGAGTTGCGTCAATGGATCGGGCTTGCCTTCCTCCTCTGCTTCCTCCTTCTTTTTCTTTTCCGCGTCTTCAAACGTTTGCTGGACAAACACGACGAAAACGACCAGTCAGTATCACGTTCGGTTACCATTTCGTTTTCAACTCCGATTTTTATGCTTACCGTTAGATCCTCAATCATAACCTCCTGACCAACGTTTTCATCCTCTAGCCACAGTTCCGAGTAGCTTCGAGCAAAAATATTGCACGCACGGTGTCTACAAGGACGACGATGGATGATTCGCACAACAGGGAGAAAATGAAAAGTGTATCAGTGTCAAATCGTGAGTGAATTAAATCCCAGTTTTAAAAAAATATACAAACAGCAAAAAAAAAAAGTAAAACAATCTAAATGAAAAACGAATAAACAAAAACTATAATCATAAAAATAATATACTAAAAAATAAAAAATAAAAAGCTTGAAACCCGAAAACTTTTTAACAATCAACCCAAACTTCCTTGCCAGCGCCAGTAAAGTGTTGCGTTTAAATGGTGCTATTCGTAACAGTTTGGCACCTTTCATGACAAGGAAGTGTACGGAAGGAGAGCCGTACAAAAATAACAAATATGTAAAAACAAAGAAAAGGAGATTGAGAAGAGTGAAAGAGAAACAATAAGAAGAGATAGGAAAGTAAAAACAAACAAAAACAGAGAGAAAAGACCACGCGCACAGGAAAAGTTAAAAAATGCACAAAAAAAAAAACAACAGCAACAAATTTGAAACAAGGGTAAAATACAGTAACATAAACAACAGTAATAGTAAAAGGTAAGAAAAGAAGACTCAGTCACCTGCTCAATCTATACATTGGTTTTGCTCTTAGGCATGCAACAGCCATTTTGCGTCGTGCTTGTGATAAAACTTGTGTCGAATTAAGACCTTTCGCTATAGGTCGGCATGCCTATATATAGGTTTAGTTAGTATGCGGTTAGTAATTATTCTCTTTATCATCTCTGTCGTTGTTTCTTTTTTTTTCGGGTATTGGGTTGTTTTATTTGGCATGACGCTCTTTGGAAAGTATCATTCATACGGGTTTATGGTGAAAATAGTGTTGCAGGTGGGCAGGAAAGAATGGGTGCGGACAGTGTATGAAATTCAAAACAAAGAATGTACATAACTTGGTTTGTAATGGTTAGTGATAGAAGTATGGAAAGGGTGTTTGTTAGTCATACAAGATGTGGTAAAATGTTGAGATTGAATTTTTCGTTATGGAACTTATTCTTCATGATGTTGTTTGTTATGTCATATTGTATTGCCTTTGTCATGTTTCATTCTGTTTTTTTTTGTCATTTGTAGGTACCACAATCGAAAGGACGAATATAGAAAAAAAAACTAATGATTTTTTTTTTTTACTTTTCCAACAACTAAACGAAATGAAAATCAAGTCATTACACGATGTGAATTTTGTCGCGGGATTTTTATCAATAGAATCAAACAAACATTTAATCAATTACAACAAATAATTAATTATTCATGGATAAATTCTTACTGGTCGATAATACAACTAATCAAAAAGGCCATAGATACATATTTACAAGGTTAGTTTCAAATCTCATCTTCAAATAATTTTCGAAAATTTAGTAAGTTTTTAATATATAGTGGAGCTTCAGTGGAAACCGCTGTGATTATAATTGGATTTGGGTTCTTACTGTCCAAGCTATAGTTAGTGAAAGGTCACAAATTAATCTCATAAAATTGAGCGATAAAAAGAGTCTATAGAGGAGATACGGGTAGCGCCACCATTACCGAGGGCTTGAGGAGCATATAAAGGAAGGAGATCGAGGCCAGCTTCGTCGTGCGTTTGCAAACAAAGAAGGATAGAGAGAAAAACGCAAAGGTAACACACGTACAACCAGAGAGATACATCAAAGGCGGAAAAAAGATTGGCGAAGAAAACAATTTGTGGGAGTTGTTTCGAATTTAGCAAATCCTGTATGGTCTATTGCAATTGAACCGTTGAGTAATATGTGATCATGTATTGGGTGACAGATTGGAAACGTGTGCTAATATTGGACGCCAATTAGTTTTAAATTGATTTTTGCTAAAGGCGGAGGCAGGAATTTTGCTTCGTTTTGCATGCTTGTTGATTTTCGACAAGAGCAGGAGTTGGTTTTATCCCTATTGTTGTTGTAACATTTTTGTTTCACAATTTTGATGGAGTAGTTTGGCAGTGGTTAGTCCAATCATTGGGGCAGGATAAATATTCACGTCCTATTGAGCTTGCATCGGATTCACTTAACATTGCTTTCTATGTCTGATCTCAATGGTAGAGTGAAACAGTTTTTGGGCAGGGGAAATATGCAAAATATTCACTTTTGGAGTCTATTTTTGTTGCTATTGTTGCTTTTGTTGCTGGTGCTTTTATTGGTTTTCAATTTGCAATGATAGTTCTTTTGTTTCAGAAAGAAGAGTAGCGCGCAGAGGGGATTGCAAAATACAACATGAACAGTCCAAAGCGACAAACAGCCGCGAGGTCTATTTGGCATCAACAAAAAGAACGAAAGAAAGAATGAAAGAAAAATCAAACACTTGTAACAGAAACGTGTAACAGGAAGAAAAAAAATAGAGGAAAGATGCACAACGCACAACAAAAATCAATCCAAAACGTAAGTTGGCAAACGAAAACATGAGCAGAAATGAAAAAAAAAGTTAAAACCAACGGGAATGAAACAGAAGAAACAAAAATCGAAGATAAAGAAATAATGAACAGAAATAGAGCGAAGAATGGGAAACATAAACAAAAAAAAAAGAAAATGAAAATGTAACAAAAAATACATAACCCCCTTAAAGAAGTATAAGAATAAGAAAATCATAAAACCTTGGCAGTGAATGTAAGGAAACTTGTCTGAAACAGGCAATAACCGCTCGTTTTCTCTGTATCGAGACGCAACTTCTGTACACATTTTTGCTTTGCTGTTGTGGATGGTCGATCTGGATCGTGATAGTGAAATACAAGTTGATAGTGTTTTAAAATTTTAAGTTCACAGTTTTTTTTAATGTTGAAAAGAAGAGTAATGTGAATAAACATTCAACGTCAGGTTGACATGACGTGCACCGAATAGATGAGAAACTGAATGATGTTCGTTCAGTTAGAGAAGTTTCCAAAGGGGTGTTACACACATACAAGGAGTTCGTTTTATTTTAATGTGTCTGGTGATGAGATGAACGATGATCGTAAAACAATAGGGAGCTAGGAAAAGGGGGTGTGTGACAGTTTGTTTGTGGGTGTGTGTGTGTACGAGAGGGAATGTATTTTGTGTAACCCGAACACTTACCATATGCAGCCCGTAGAGAACTTTTGCCATCGCGACGATGCGCTCGACCGTGTCTTCGATTTTGTTCTCCGGCTTTTTGTCGGACTTTTCGATTGTGTCCTGGACGATTTGTTCTTTCTTGCCCAGCTTCGAGTACAGATAGTGCTGCCAGGACATTTCATCGGCAGGATCGAGTTTGTCTGGCAGTGTAAGCTGTGTCCGGGCAAAATCTATCACTTCGTATTCTGGCATTTTCTGGATACATTGAATGAAAAGAAAGGAAACATTGAGAATATGAAGAAGATCACTTTCTCCAGAACGCACTGAGAGCCCAGAGAGAGAATGTACCTTCAGATAGCGATCTTTGCAGTGTTGCACCAGCTCCTGCTCCTTACCGGCGAACAGATTCAGTCCAACCGGGAGCAGACGCTTCAGGCAAGCGACCATCAGACTGGATTGAATTTCCTTATCCTTGTCACGCTTCTTGTCACGGCTGCGCTTCTTCTTCTTAACCTTACCACCGGACGCAGGGACGTCGCCGGAGATGGCCGCCGAGCGGCGAGTAGCGGTCGGCATGATCAACGCCATATTGTCGATCTCGTTGGCCGATATGAAGTTCTGTTCCTCCTTTAGGAAGTATTGGCTCTTCGACCAAACGTTGAATATCTCCGCCACGTAGTTGTACAGCTCTTCCGCCTCCGAGACGTTGTCCTTGAGCCAATGGTTGCGCTGCAGGTCGACGTACTTGATCAGCAGCGGATAGAACGAGTAGATATCGCGGACCAGCAGTTGCCAGTCCTCCTGGATCTGTGCTTCAATCTGGGAGGTATCGTCGGTGGAAGACTATCGGAAGGAAGAAAACGGTTGGCGATTGGTGAGCTACATTTGAACTTTAAACTGACTCTCGTTCGAGTGGCCTACCTTGAGGAAACCACGCAAGCTTTCCTCCTTGTGGAACATACTGTCGCAACGTTTCTTGACCCGTTCGGCCAACGGAAGGAAGACGTCCTTGAGCAGCTCTTCGGAGCTGTTGATGATGATCTGCTGCGTGTAAGTGGCGATGCGCGTCATCCACGGTGCGTTCTCGTTGGCAATGTTTTTGCGGATCATCTTGAGTACGTTCTTCAGCAGAAGGTTCATATGGTCCGCGGTGACCATCGTCACGTGATTACCCGTCTGGGGGCTAACATTGTCCGGGCCTTGGTTCCACCAGAACGGCAAGTACGAGCATAGCAGCGGCAGGATGACGTCTATGATGTGCTGCGCCTCCTGATACGTCTTTTCCGACTCGACGAACTGATCGACCTCGGACAGGATGGACTCCAGGGTAGGCATGCAGCTCTCCATTTTGGTCATAATGTCCTGTGCCTCCAGGGACGTGTCGGCAATACGGTTCAGCAGTGAAAACGGATTGTGCTTGTTGGCGTGCGGCTCGAGGAACGCGACCGGGAAGCAGGAGCTGAATGCTCCGAGACAGGACCCGAGGGCCGGCTTGTGGCGCTCGAGTTCCGTCTTCAGGTATTTACGGTCCCGAGTCAGCGATGTGTCCGTACCGAGGGTGTACAGGGCCGAGAGGATCTTGTACGATGCGACTTGAATTTCGTCCACTGGGAAAAATAACAAAGGATAAATTGAGTTCAAAACACACTGGGAGTCAACTTCCTTCCGAAATCGAGCCACTTACATAACAAATCGCTTCCATAGTCGCACGCAGCCAAATGATCGAAGAGCGACGTTAGCACTGGCAGAATCACCTGATTGACGTACGCCAGCGAGGTCGATGTTTTAAGATGCGTTCCCCGGAGACGATCGTACTTTCCTTCCGACAGGTTAACGATCGTTTGCCCCAAATCGTCGGCCGTGTTGTTGAAGAACGTTAACATCGAGGTGCGGATGAACTCGGGACAGTTTTTGACCAGCGACTTGGCGTCGATGCTCTTCACCAGCACCTGCAGGCAGCGGACGGTGATGCGCACGTCCGCACCGAATGCCGTCAGCCGGTTGCGCAGTAGGCTGGCCAGTTTGCAGAACAGGCTGGCAACCATTTCCTTTTCCTTCAGGGAGGCGGCACCGACATTGTTGGTTGCGGTGGCGATCGCGATGAAGTAGTTGCGGTTTGACGAGAAATATTTCTCCATCAGTGGGAGGACCACTTTCGAGAAGAACTTAATATCTCGCGAGCACGTCTTGAACGACGAACGTCGGCTGAACGTGGAGGACGGTTTCAGCAGCTTCATGTTGATCGTAGCACGGTCGCTGTAGGAGATCAACTTCTCGAGCAGGGAGTAGGCGAAACGGAGCTCAATTGCCGCCATAGTCATGCCCGGCTCTTCAGTTTGCCCACGAGATGGTCTACGGAAGATGGATTGTAAAACCATCAAAATTAAACCCTGCAATACTTTCATCAGAGACGCAGGTCGGTTACTCACTTGTGCAACTTCAGTCCCTGGTACTGGAGATACTTCAGGAACTCCTGCGAACGCTCGCGATCCTTACGCTTCTCCTTATCAGTGAGCAGGTCGTACGGGACCAGCTGCGCGTGGATGGCACCACCGCATTGGTTCAGCTCCTCGTTCTTCTTCTTCGCCCAGATGTCGTGCGAATTCTCCGCCAGCCGTTCGGCCATGTTCTGCATTTCTCTGCTCAGCGTCAAGTTGGACATATCGACCGGATGGGGGTTATAGTTGAACGGCGATCCCGTATCGGCCTGTAATTCCTGGTTGTGTTTAATTCATTCCCCAAAGACGCACCAAACCAAACGGGAAGTGCAGGAAAGTGCACACGATCACACACACACGCAAACAAACCACGGAAAGAGAGTGCACGGACACGGGTATCACCACCACCGAATATGTTCGGTTTTGGGATGTGGAATCACGATGCATTTCATTCAGCAACGTTGTTGAGATGATGGTTCGTTGGTTGACGGTGGACACGGTGAACAAACGGTGATGACGGTGTGGTTGTTGTTGATTTTTGGGGAATGGAAAGCGCCATTGATTTTGAAAAAGAAAGTTTATTGAGGATGAAGAGAATGATTAGAAGGGGCGATAAGGAATATATGAGTTTCCGATGTGAAAGCAAAACTGGGCAGCCCGGGATTGAATGTCCTGTAAAGAACATCAATTGGGCATTGCACAGTAATGAACAAAAAACATAGGCATCTAGCAATACAATGGAAAAAAACGTATTGCTTAGTGTAACGTGGTGCTGGAAATAAACCAAAGGGTGATGCCTGATTTTCCGTACCCAAACCGATGACTTACAAGATTCGGTTTCGACTGGCGACGCATTGATCCACGGTTTGACAGTGGAACATCGCCCTCGGAGTGCTCGATTCTCCAGTTTAGTGCAAGGAGACCCTTCAAGCTTTCGCGAACTGGCTCACGGTAGCGTTCGCGTTCCTTAAAGATAAGAAAATGTAAATAGGGTCAATTTTTTGTTTTGTTGGTTAACGCGTTCTGCTAATTTTATAAAATCTTAGACATGGGAACTTTCATATGAAATCAGCAGAAACTTACGTATTCACTGAGAGTTTTGTACGGCTTCAAACGGGGATGGGTTTTGCCCGAGTCGGACCACTGATCACCGTAGGTCCATCCGTTCTCCAGCTTGCGGCTTGCCCAAGCGTCATGGTAGTGCTCGCTGAACTTCTCGACGATCTGGTTCAGGTCGTTCGTCAGCTGCACCGCGGTGGTATCGATCGGCTGCGGGTTGTAGTGCGGCTGGTCGGGGCCGCCGCCTGTCGGCTTACCGTACAGATCGTCGTCGGAGTTCTTCGACAGACTGTAATCCGGCGGCAGCGCACAACCGATCGCGATCAGGCAGGGCAGGGCCTTACCGAACAGCTCCGGGTCGTAGTCCATGTTGCTGAGCGAATCGAAGATGTTGGAGAACAGCAGCATCGTGAGGCGCTTCTCCTCGTCCGAGGACGCACCGAACTGGGAAGCCTGACCGCCGCCAGTGGTGCCATAGTACTTGGCGCACCGTTCGTAGTGCAGCGTCAGCAGACGGAGCGCAACGGTCGTGTACTCGGAAAGCTTCGACACGTCGATGGTCAGCTTGCGCAACAGTTTCAGCAGCATTGCCGGGTGCATGGCGGACGTGAGGGCGACCAGAAAGTCGGACACGGCCTCTCGCTGCCCCTTGGTCAGCATGCGGTTCTTCGACATGCGGTAGACGGTGTGCAGCGTGGCGTCAAGCAGGCTGGCGTAATTTTCGGCCTCGTTGTAGAACTTCGAGTGCTTGATGAGCAGCGGCAGTATAGAGTTCCCGATATAGCGGTTCATCGACAGCGCCATGTCGCTTTCGGACCCATCGCTACGGTCGAGCATGGTGGCGGCGCGCAGGTCTGGTAGGAACGCATCCTCCAGCAGGCGGTAGAACAGTTCCTGCGTCTCGATGCCGTAGACACGTTCGAGGAATAGCACGATGCTCTGCTTGTGTCCGGGCACGAGACCGGAAGGCATGTCGGATTTGGGTCTATCCTCGCCCACCGCCGGATTGGTTAGCGTGAACTTGAGGCTCAGCACACCCTGAAGGTCCTCCAGCGGTACGAGCGATCGCAAGATGGCGCGCGCACGGAGGGATTCATTCTTCCCTTGCTCGATGACGGCGGCGTCCGGAGCACAGCGTCCCAGTAGATCAACCAGCGTACAGTAGAAGCACAGGATGGCAGCACCCGTATCGATGTAGTCCTCGTCGTCGTCACCCTCGGGCAAGGGATGGGAGAAGTTCAAACCGGTAATCGTACCTCCGCCCTCGTCCATCATTTTCCGCCTCTCGGAAATGCGCTCGGACATCTTGTTGGCATCGATGATTGCCTTCAGCAGGCCTTCGCCCTCACCACGCAGAGCCGGCCCGAGACACTCGGGACGACGAATTAACAGACGGATGACCAGGTTGGCGTTTTCCTCCACGCTCTCCCCGTTGACCCACACGCAGAAGCGGAGGAAATCGAGATAACGCTCACCCTCGACCGGATCCCATCCGAGATCGGGGTAGCCGCGCTCGATCAGCTCCGAGTTGCTCTGCAGACCGCACCGCGACAGATAGATGGCAATCTTCTCCAGGTAGTGCTCGCGCAGTGCCAGCGCCAGCTCGGTGTTCTCCATCAAGCTGGAATACGCCACGTCCAGCGGGGTCGACCCGCGTAGACTAGGCCGCGACAGGAGGATGTTCGAGTTCTCGAGCAGGAAGTCGAAGTGATCGAACATGGCCTTCTGGTTCTGGCGACCGGTTCGGCAGAAATAGCACAGGAATCGGCAGCAAGCCACCACCATCTGGTGGGACGTATCCTTTTCCTTAGGGGCTGACTCCTCCCCCTCTGCCGTCTGTACCGGCGCGTCGCTCTGCGCCTGCGCGCGGCGACCAAGCGTGTTCATCATGACCGCCATCACGTTCTCGTGGACACGCAGAATGCGAATCAGATCCGGATGCTGGAAGAAGGTGTGGTTGTTGACCAGCTTCCACAGTCGCTTGCGCATCAGCTCCTCCTCCTCCTGGCTCATCTGCACCGGCAGCAGGGCACGAATCTGGCTCAGGCCGATCCACATGTTCGCCACGTCGGCCTTGGTTTTGGCATTGATCACGTACGTCTTGTTCAGTGCCTTGATCAACTCCCCGATCGTGTCATACTGGCGCACGAGCAGGCTGAACATCTCGCGCACAAGCTTCGGGTTCTCAATCTGTGCCTCCTCCGCCCAGGATACGATCTGCTTGATCAGCACCTTGCGGAACACCTCCTCGGGAGTCTTTTTCTCCTCCTCGACCGGCTCTTTAGGGTCCTCCTCGAGCTCCTTGACTGCGTTGATGAAGTTGTACAGCTTCTTGAGCGCTCCCGGTCTTCCGTCTTCTGCTTTGTCGGCTTCCGGTTCTTCCGGCTCCTGCAAGGCATTCAGCGACACCTTGCCCATCAGCTTCTCATGAAACTCGATCAAAGGATTGCGCAGATCCGGCCCACAGGAGGCATTCTCCAGGTCTTCCTCCTCCAGATTCTTGTAGCCCAGGATGGCATTCATCTGCTCGCGCGGTGGGCAACGGAACTCGCGTGTTTTCTTCGCGGCAACGGCACTTGGCAAATCGGACTGCTTGATTTCGACGTATCTGGAAGCGTACGGTAATGGATGTGTTATCGTACGGCACCATGGGAAACCATGAGATCATTCTTGCTTACCTGCGGAGCTGATCTTGTTGCAAATCTCCTACATAGTTGTGTGCGAACGAAATGATGCTCTCCACACGATGTCGCAACTGCACGTCGTACAGATGGTGCAACAGGTAGCACATCTGCAGCTTGGCACCCTCGGCCATCTTCATGGTCAGCAAGCCTTTCCGGTGTTCGTCCTTGCCTTCCTTCACAAACAACGGGTCCCAAGTTTCGGGATCGACCATGATCAACAGCTTCTCCACGTCTACGTTGGTGATCACGCCAACCAGCAGCAAACGATCGATCAGCTTGATCAATGGCCTACAAATTTGGTGGCACATTATAATATACCGTCCTCAAAGGGTTGTAGTTAGGAGTGCCACAATCGGCCGATACTTACAGGAACAGGTTTTCATTCGATCCACCGATGGGATCGCGATTGTGTACCTGATTGATTAGCACCGCCTCCTGGAGGGCATTCATCACGAACTCTCTCACCACCTCGAGTGGGAATCTTGGCGAATATAACGAGTCAATTGCCGGTATGGGTTCACTGGAAGAATCTGGTGCTACTATTGTCGGCATATTCGATTGTGAGGGTGTGGGTCTGGGGAAGGAAGAATAATGGCATGCAAATGTTGAGGAAAAGGTAACCGGAAAGGTAGATGAACCGTACGCAAACTCTGGTCGAGTAGAATGAATGATCGCGGTTACAAAAAGTACACTAAACACTGATTACCCATTAGCTACGGATGGCATCGAACTTAACGTAACTATATTATCTACTGAACGTAGGTCCATGTAAGGTCCGACAATCACAATTTTTCAAACATTAGAATTCAGGATTCACCTTACTTCATCTCAATCGAAATTTCTACTACTTGATTACAAATGTGCGAATGAAATACATTGACTGAATTTAATACTTTATGTATTTATGTACTCGATACGCTACACTTACGAATCTACGACATCTTTGCTGGCGTTTCACACGCTTTGCGCTTTATATCATTCTATCGACGACACGAAGTGTGTTAGAGGGTGTTAGAAGTAGAAGAAGAGGTGCAAGAAGTCCATGAATAGCGGTGCAACAAGCGGTGCTATCTATCCAGGGAGTCCTTCGATACGATACGAAGAACATAACGATATCTTGTGGGGTTTTAGTAATAGATTATCGAAGTGGATTAGTACACGTCAAACGAGGGTTAGAGGTACTTACGCAATCTCCGTCATGTTCATTTCCGGTTGCACGGAAAGTGTCTGCAATGAACGCAGCGAATGACACATCTCGGGATCGTTGTACAGCTCCCGCAGATCGCAGCCAAGCGGAATGATATACTCATTCTTGCAGACCTCCCTGTTTACGATGGGGTGGAATAGTGTAAGTGCGTGTAGTGCCTGGAATAGGGAAGAGATGCTTACATCGTAGTAGCGTGCGATTCCAGGTGGAGGGAAATCAGAAGGTCATAGAATCCGAGACGCAGCGGCCCACTCATGTACTCCGACTGGATCGCGTAGAGCAGCTGCTTCTGGTCGACGTGTGAGCAGAGTGCGTGTGCGGCCCGATAGTTCGACTGATAGCAGAGGGCCGAGTAAAGCGTGAGCGAGTGCGCGTGGAACTGCAGCAGCCGATCGATTTCGATAAGCTCCAGAATGTCGATGCAGCGATCCTCCTCCGGGATGTGCAGGGCCAGCATGGAGACTGGGTCCTCGCACAGCATCGACCAGCCCCGGATGTCGGACAGCTTCAGGGCGTGCACCTGCAGGGCCGTGTTTGGTACACGGGCCCACTGGTGCGGCTTCAAACACTGGACCTTCAGCCTAGGTGGGAACTGCGGATTGATATGCTTGTCGCTGGTCGGGAGGACGGCCGCCGACAGGGGCAAAGTGGTTGGCGTGCGACCGAGTTCAATCTGGAGGATTTCCTTGCTAGTCGCCTCGACGAAGATGGCCGGGAAGAGCTTGGTTTCCGGCTCCATTAGGAAAACGTGCGACGTTTCCTTACCCTCGCACGTAAACCGAATCGTACCGGTGGCCGTGTCGACGAAGCATCCCACAAACATGCCCTGGGAGGCACCCTTGCCCGACGAGTCCTGAGTAACTTCGTTGAATAGTTCGTCCGCCCGCACCATGTAGCATGATTGGCGGTTCACACTGGAAAGGTAGTCAAAGGGTTAGTAGCAGCTAGTGGAGGCAGAAGTGTGTCGTTTCATTCTCACATCTCGACTGTTTTTCCGGTCTCGTCCTCCACGTAGATCGCGGCGTGGCGCACCTTGTTCTGGGCGAACTCCTTGCTATGGACATGGTACTGCGTAGTCACCCAGCCCACGTACACATGCGTCGGATCTTGGCCGGGGAATATACGCACCCCGTAGAAGTACTCATTGATCAGACGCAGACAGTCGGCGTCATAGACCTCGTTACCGAACGACTCCACCTGCGGGCTGCCCATTCCTTTCCGCTCCGGTGTCATCGGAGGCTGCGGGCGCAGGTCGCTGTTCGACAGACGCATGGTGGGGCTGCGCTGGGCCACCTTGAGATTGCTTTTGCGCGGCTCCGGTTCCGGCGTGCGACGATCCTTCAGCTTATCCTTGCTCTGATCGCGCTTCTTACCGAACAGCCGGAACGGGCTACGGCCTCGCTTTTTGCGCTCATCGCCACCATCGAGCTCGTTGTCGGAGTACGCGTTCAGTTCGGCGTCGCTCGTTGCCTCACCGTTGATCTCGATGCCGGGCGGACTGAGCCCGCCGCGACCCGGGTGGCGCGATGGACGCGCTGGTCCGTTGCGCATCATCTCATCTTCGGCGGCGTCCTCGGAGTAGTTGCGGTGCAGGCCCTTGATGTCGTTCATCGTGAACCCGCTGCGCATGATGTGATCGAAGTGTGCTGGCGCCGAATGATCGACCTCCGTCAACAGACGGTGCTGTCGCATGCGTATCTCTTCCCAGCGACGCATCTTGTCCGTCTCACTGTAAAGTGGCCGATTATGGTGTTACCTCAACGAAGTACAGTCAACAAATGTTGCATCCAACGAAATCACTAACCTGATGAATGTAGCGGCGCACGTTACCGGCAGCGAAAGGCGCAGGAACTCCCAGTTGGCCTTCTCCATCGTCTCGAACGTGTTGTGCGAGATCTTCATGCAGGGAGGCGTATCGGCACCACCGGGAATTCGGGTGACGTCAATCTTACCGTCCGGGATCTCGTCCGTGTTCTCAAAGATCGGCTGATCTTTCGTGTACCAGTGGGTAACCGGTCGTTTCATGTTTCTGAAGGTTGGTGACAAAATAGAAGGGTCAGATGTTTTTTGTTATCGATCCAACGTTTAAGTCTCACGCAACTGATACTTACACACAGAAGGGTTCGTATCCTTCCTGCAATCCGCATGTGGTGAACCATTTCAGCGAGTCCACATCCTGACCATACACGACGCGAGCTTTCTGACCGATCTGCGTTGAAATGTATGTAAGAAAATAAAGTTCAGGTGAAGGAGTCAGCCCTCTCGCCACTCGTCTACTTACACCAATCGTGCAGGCGGGCACAAATCCAACGCCTTCCGGTGCGGTAACGTCGGCAAACGTGGTCTCGCCACCGAGGGCATCCATCAGCAGCTCGCCGTTTAACGAGAAACCTAACCAAAGCACAGGATGGGAAGGTTATCACTCACGTTGATAGTTAAACCGAACGCAAACTGTTCGCGTTTCAAAGATAGTCAGGTTAGTTGGTAAATGGGCAGAAATATCAAACACAGGCTGGATTAGTTTCAACCATCTCTAAAGCGGTTGCATAGCGGCTCGACAGTACACTAGCTGAACCAAGGTGTAGCAAAGAAATATCTTTAGCTTGCAGTGATTAACAATGCTCATGCTTTGTGCCCTAGCTGCTACGAAAGCACTTAATGAAGCGTGTGTTATACTTGAAGCAGCTACTAGGAAGGATACGTTGTCTAGTATAGCTGTACATATCATAGGCAAGAATTATTCTATATTGACTCATAAGGCAACCCGATGATGGAAAAAGTGCAATAGATTTAAAGGATGAAACAAATTTACATTTTGTGAAACGAAGTTCGAATCAGTTAGAATGAATAGTGCAAATATTTTTAACAGAGTGCACTAACATGAGACAGGGAATGGAAACAGATTTGACGGAAATCGAGAAGCAGTCAAAGGACTCTGCATGCAAACTGAAAAATGTGTTATTGGATCTTTTTAAACCTTTAGCTTGATCTGTTCGTTTTGAAATAAATGCACAACGGCGATGGTATAGGAGATGGAAGTAAATCGTGTTACCAAGAATTCGATATCGACAGTTTTGTGTGTGGGTTTATGTATCGATCGGTGGTTGATCGTCGAAACGGTGTTGCTGGATTTAGAGTTACCCATATCAAGCACGATCGAAGCATGATGTCACATGTAGGCGTTCGTCATGAGATATATGATAATAGTAAGTTGACTTTGTACATATGTGAATAAAACATCGGTGTTTGATGTTGTTTGTAAGAAGAAAACGAGCGATTAATAAGCTTCTCTCAATAGAGTGTAAGCATTAATGCGGAAAGCTTTCAACCGATGCAGAAAGGCGAAAATATGACATATCTGATTGTATAGGAAATTAATTGTTGACAAAAGAAAAGCTATTAGTTTTTCGAATCTAAAATTGATAACTGGTCCTTACTGATCGTATGATCCACTAGGTCAAGAAATACACCGACGATATCGCCAGGTACCCACTGTTTGCCGAACGACTCCGTAGCGCCTCCGGACACTTTCTCTTCCTGGTTCATTTGCGTTCATTCAGTTTTTGGGTCCGTGTTTCAACAGATTCGACAGTCGATAGTGTTCGTTCAAAAATTTAGAGACCACAAGTTTTGGATTTAGGCAGACCGGTGTCGATGTCGGTTGATTTTCGTTTGTTGCCAATACATGGAAGGAAGGGCGTATCATTAGTGAGTGAGCACAGGACGCAAGTAGACGTTTAAACGGCGGACGGCGTTATAGGCGTTCGCGGTTCGACAGTAGCATTGTACCACGAGGTCCATGTCGGTGGATGGCGAGCAGAAGGATAGATAGATAGATGTAACGAAAATGTTGTAACGTGTCGGATGGCCGAAGGATGTGTTCAGGGGGTACGGTGAAGGTTGTGAAAGACAATTTTATAGTTGGATAGTTGAGTAGCAATAGAAAGAGAAAAATAGAAGAGAAAGAAAGAAAGAGAGAGAGAGAGACAGTCAGAATGTGGAAGATTTTGTATTGTCCGAGAGACGGTTTTAGAAATTATCCAAAATATCGATCTCTATCGAAGAAAGGTTATTGTTACAATTGACTGCATTTTAAATTGAAATCAACCAATCATATCACAATTTTAAGCTTCACATTAAGAATACAAATAGTGACTTTTGATATATGTTTGTTACGAAAGATCACGATGATCCTCGTTTTATATGTTGAAATGTGTGTCAAATGCAGAATGTAACAAAACCGACACTTAACACGTCTACGTTAAGACAGATTACCACTAACAGCGATGAACAGTGCCAACGAGTTTCGCTGTTTCAAGTCCATGCTAGTGACAACATTTACGTTTGCAGAAAAAATGTCAATCACTTTCCAGTTGGAGGACAGATTCACGCAATAAGTAGATACAAGTACACGGAACAGGCGATTGAGAAAAACGACACACTGCAATGCTAGAAATGGGACGCCGCGGCGTCCCCACGTAAGCTTACTTATGCTCTTCTCGTGGACGTTTATAAAGCAACCGATGACGTCGCCGATCTTATAGCGTTTGCCAAAGTCTTCGAGTGTGTGGAGGTGGATCTTGCGCGCCTAACCTCACCGAATACCAATGGAGACGAAGGCACCGAACGAGTTGGTTCCGGTACGTCGTACATGGTGCATCACAGAAGGGGTAGTTGGGTAGTGCGCAAGGGGGAGACAGTTGAAGAGAACGACACCAAGTTGTTGGGTGTGCGCATGGATAAAGTACAATTCAGATAAGGTGATGTGAATATGGATGCTGAAGATTTTGGTAACTCATACTTCGTAACATCGACTACCTGGGGAAGTGTAATGCGAGCAATTTGTTTTTTTTGCGCTAGAGAAGGGTGATGTATTGAAGGGGGAGGAACCATACGAGTAAGTCGAGTGTGTACGCGACCGAAAGCTTGTGTATAGGACTACCACAGCCGTTTTTTGGAATGGGGATGACAGGATGAATCGCGCCATCTACTTACGTTGTATCCATCGAAAGCCCACGAGGCGTCGTCACTTCCCAGCATCGTGCCAGGGTTGCAATCAGCTCTAGCCCAACCGACCTGAAGGGAAGAGGGAAAGTAGCTGAAATAATCGCAATCTGCAGACCTTGAAGTGAGTGCTTTCTGCTTACCCGCATAGGGCCGGCTGCGAGAACTTCAAACTCGAAGTACCACTTGCCGGACGTGACGGCGTACGTCCGCTCGACGCGATAGGTACGATAGGCGGCAAACTTTTGGCGCAGAGCCTCGGCGGCCAACGCCTCGTTCGCCTCACCCGTCGGTGGGTCCAGGTTGTAGCCGTATATGAGCAACGTGCGCACCGTTTCGGAGGCCGTATCACGATTGGCCTTTTTGATCGCTTCGTCCACCTTCGAGTACGGCACCAGGTGGGGACTGCGAAGGTTCTCCGAGTCCTCGTTCAAGCCGTACGTCCAGCCCTGCTGGATGCGTTCCTTCGCCCACAGGTTGTGCGTGTTCTCGGCCAGCTGGTCCACTAGCTCCTCCATCTTGGGCGTGAGCACAGCCGCAGTTAGATCGAGCGGAGCCGGCTTGTAGCTGTTACCCTGCATGTACGGGTCGTTCGGCAGGCGTATGGGACGGATGCGTGCCGGTGGTTTGTCCACCGAGATGTAGTACCCGAGCGAGAGGATGGTCTTTAGGGTCTGTACGGCCAGCTGACAGTCGTATCGCTTTTCGGCAGCTGGAAGCTTCTCGAAAGACGTCAGACACGGATGAATACGGTAGACGTCATCCCGCCGCTCGCCCCACGTCCAACCGGCCTCGATCTTGTTCAGCGCCCACATCTCGTGGATGTTCTCCGCCAGCTTGTCCCTGATCGTTTCAACCGACGAGGGCAGCGTAACGGTCGACGTATCGACCGGCTTCGGCACGAACGCCGAATCGTCCTCCACCAACCAGGGCCCGGCGAGCACGTTCTTGTTGAGATTGCCGAAGTAAAAGCACGGATCGAGACTGAGGTTCTGGGTTGGCATAAGGCACTGTACGAGCGGCGAAAAGCCTGGTGGTGGGCTGAACTTCAGCCGCCCGTTGTCGCCACCGAACAGAAAGCGACAGCTCAGCTTCGACGAGCAGCTCATAACGGGGAAGAACATGCCGTCCAGGTTGAAATCGGTGAAGCACCCCTGCACCGGTTCGCCGTTGAACGTGAAGCGAATCACCGGAACACTCAGGTCCAGCGTACAACCGATAACGTCGCCCTTCTTGATGAAGGGCTCCGAGGCGTCCCTCGGCACCACGCCAGTGCGCCGTCCGGCGGACCAGAAGAACACACCGTCGAACCCGTAGGAGAACAGATCGTCACCAACACCGTTGCCACCCCATTTCTCACCACCGCCCGGATAGGGCACGTAGCCGGCGGTGTTGGCCCAGCCGATACGCAGGTGCGGCATCATGTGCGTCATCTGTTCGATGTGATCCATCGTGACCTCGAAGTACCACTTCTGATAGATGGCCGATCCTTCGACGCGACCGACAAAAATGTTCGGCCGGATGCTGGCCACATGGTCGACGAGTCCGGTCTGCAGGAGCAGATTCTTACCAGGGAGCAGAAAGTCACAGATGTTGTTCTGCGAAGAACGCACCGCCACGCCGTTACCGACGCACAGCGAACAGAGCACGTCCAGAACCTTCGGATCACGGCCATGCTTTTCGAGCAGCGATATGATGACCTTGATGTGTTCATCGCGCATCATGTTCAGCGCTTCCGGAGAGTCGATCAGGACACAGTGCAGGACGTCCAGCATTCCCGAGCCCTCGCTCGACGCTTGCGAGCCCAGACGGGAGAACAGCCAGTTCAACCGGTTCGAGTTGGCGAACTGCGCGCAGTTCGTGTGGTTTCCCTTGATGATGGCTGCCAGCAGCTGGTAGAGGTAGCCGGAAATCATGTCCCAACTTTGGCCGCTCTCGTCGTTGGCCAAAAACGAGGCCAAGAAGCCCTGCGATGAGATGACGTTGATTTTGTCGATCGCCTCCAGGATCAGATTGAGGACGCCCTCCTCTTGGAACAGGTCCTGTCTGTTGCGCAGCGCACGCAGTCGGTTCTGCTTCTCCTCGTGCTCCATGTCGTCCTCGGGCTGAGCAAAGTAGTTGATCAGATCTTCCAGACACATTACCATCTCGCCGAGGTTAACAGTTTGCAAGAACATCGAATGACGGCGATTTTCTTGCAGCGTTTCAAGGCCACTGTAACAATGAGAGAGAAATAGGATTAGAAAGGTTCTTCCTTCTTCTTCTTTTTCTGCGAGCTAGGGTATTATATCCTCCTAGGCAAAGTTGAACTTTTGTTCTCTTACATCCTATTCAGAGGCGTACC